>JBCNJP010000017.1:28701910-28892435 GCA_039602395.1 Deinandra increscens subsp. villosa | reverse complement strand
ATTAACCTCTTTTTCAGCAGGTTTGATGTTACTCACCTCTTTAAACATATAAGTGTTATCCAACACATCTTTAATGTTTTCCTCAGCCAGTATTTAATCAACCACTTACATCTTAGTTTTAACATCCTTTTCATTAATTTTCTGATCAACATCCTCAAATGTGCCCATATCTTCATCAATTAGCTTAACCTTGATTTTACGAAGTTCTTCCTTATGCAGCCTTTCCATATCAGCAGGTACAATCTCTTCATCCATCAGATTCACTACCGTGTCAATGTTTGAGGGTAAGCAACTTTCTAGGAGAAGAGATGAAGGAAGCATCTCCTTCATTGTCCTTAGGGGATGTCACTTGAATATTTCAACAAGAGACACTTCATCCCATGCTTGTTGAACATTAAAAGGATTTACTCTTGCAAATTTGAAATTTCCAATTCTCACATGCTTTTGTAGACTTGTGTCTTCTTTTATTGAAATTGCGTAAAACGGATCTTACTAAAGGTTTGCTTGATGGTAGAGTGAATACGAGATGTAAATAAAGGTTTGTTTTATTGAAATCAACAAAGACTCAATTACAAACACTCAATGAAGCTCATTGGAGAAACACTTTCAAACACACATAGTTATGAACTGGGCTCTCAGTCTGTCTCACTCTCCGTTACAATATTCAAGACAAGCTAACTATTTATACACGTCTGGTCCGAGCCTCGTCCGAACTCCAAGTTCGGCCGGTCCGAAGTCCAAGTTCGGCCGGTCCGAACTCCAAGTTCGGACCTAGTTCGGCCTGCAGCTTGAACTCGTCTTGAATCTTTACATCATCTCGTTCATATACTTCACATGACGCACATATTATGTATCAACAAACTCCCCCTCGTCATGTGCAGTATCTGTTCGCCAGTTCAAACATATTCTACGAACAAACTCCCCCTCAACTTGATGGTAGCTTGATCTTGAATATTTGACGATGTATAATTTCTTTCTTTCTTATCAACAGCTTCAGAAAACTTGAAGTTGTGACGAATTCTTTCCTTTGAGTACCTGGCCAACATAAATAATCTTGGTGCAAAACTTCTCTTAGCGAATCCAAGATATAAGTTTTGAAAAATGTTTTTCGTATCTTGTGTCGATCAATCAAAAACAAATAAGAAGTAAAATCTTTTTGTCTTTTACGAAGTTTATATCAAAGCAAACCTAAACTCTTTTTGATTTTTCAAAACTTATGTTAAAACACACCAAAAATCTTTTTGTACTTTTCTTGAAAGGAAATGAAATTGCAATACGGAAACAAACTCTATTTTTGGTACGAGAAAGATCACGACGCGAGATCATATCAGACATAACGCATCTAGCACATTTCAATTTCGGTCTTAATCAGCATACAAGCCAAGATAATTGCAAATACAACATTTATGTTTATTTCAGCATGCACCAATCATTTTTATCATTTTCAGATATGCTTAAGGTAATTTTTTTCATGCACTGATAACTCGGCCTCCACTCTATCAGAAATACTAGCAAATCATCATTTTTGTCATATAAAAGCAAATTAGCTTTGAGATTTAATCATCCTAGATGAGTCATGCAAAAATAAAGCAGAACCCCAAATACCTAGCAATCAGGTCGATCTTGTGGACACGCAGAGAAAGCCCAAGTATTTAAGAAAATAAGAAAGCAAAACAAGTTGAAGTTGTATAATCCAACAACAATCAGGTCGGTTCTTCCGAACGCGCAGAGAAAGTCCGATGAATTATACAAAAAACTAATGAAAAATAAAGCAGAATGTCAAACGAACAACAATCAGGTCGATCTTTCGATACGCAGAGAAAGTCCGATCATTTTACAAAATAAAAAAAATCAAACAAGTTTAAATCTTTCAAAATGAAAACATGCATTCATCAGGATATCTCATTATTCTATTTTTGTCAGAATCATCACATAGCATACATCAAGAAGCAAACCACCAAAGATTATCAGGCAAGCTTTATGTTTATATCATACTTGCAGATATCAGATTAGTCATGCACATTTACAAATTATACAAGTACCTACAGCCTTTAGACTTAGTCTATCCATGGAAGATAACGTATATGCTGATGTACTATCATTTCTCGCTTCGGTCGAATCAATTTCTCAATTTTTCATTTTTTTTATTTTTTAATTTCTCCCCCTAAAATTCAAACAAACACTTTTTTTTGAATTTTCAAATTGTCTCCCCCTAAAAATATGAACGACAGAAAATGAAAAACAAAAAGAAAATGATCGATCAACACTTGACACATTTTTGAAAATGATGTTTTCGAAAAACAGTGTTTCCAAATGTAAACAATGCATTTTAACTTAAATCACAAGTATCTCACTGTTAGCAATCTCTCAATTACTAACAGGTCTTCCTAAAATACCCGCAAACACTGGAAAATAATAAGTTCTTAAGACCCCGACCTTCATCCCCAACGATGGTAGGTCTCCCAGTGTCTTCAACAAAATCTGTGTTGGCCGTGGAGACAACTTTTGGTCTCCATTCTTGTTTTGGTTTTATAATTTCTAGTGAACCATTGTCAACTGAAGAGTGACAATCAGAACTACTACCCAACTTTTCCGAAGAAATCTTTTTTTTCCATAAAAAGTTAGTGTTGGGTATTGGTTCACTAAAGATAATGCCATCAAGATCAACATACATTGTATGTTTGGCATTTGATGATGAATTGTTAGTTGTCGCAGGACAATTATTTGCATAATGACCTTTCTTACGACAAACATAACAAATTCTGTCACTAGTTGGATGAAATGAAATTGGTTTTCCAAACTGATTAGTGAGACCTTCATCATGAATTTTTTAAAACATAGGTTTTGATTTCTTTGGTTTGTGAAATTTTGGAAAACATTTTGGAGAATCATAAAAACCCGAATCATCTCCATAACCAAAGAATTTATCTTTATGATAAAAACCTGTTTGATTTAGCAGAATGAAATGAATCTGAACTGTTACCTCCTTGTGGTGTAGCATCAGATATACAAGAAGACTCTTTAGAAGAAAGTTTTTCATCTGGTGAAGATACTCTCTACTTCCAACATTGTGCCTACTTATCTGAAAACACCTTATGCTTCTTTATCTTCTTCGCTTTGAATTCCTTTTTGTTGAAATCCTTAGTCGGCATTTCTGTTTCTTTAAATCCCAAACCACCATTTTTCTGCTTGAATCTATCTTGAACAGAGTTTGGTATCTTATGACCTTCTTTGGCAAGTTTTGTAAATTCAGATTTGATTCCTTTCAGATCATTCTTTCCAGAAATCAATGAATCATCTATCATAATTTCAGAAAACTTTGGCACTGTTACTTTTCCTGGATTTCCATTAAACACTTTTTCTTTCTCAATAAATGTAGATTTAACATCAAACTTCAATCCTTTGCAATAATCAACCACCTTTTTATTATTCTGAGATTTTGACTTGATTTTCTTTCCTGAGCTGGTATTGGCAAACTTTGAATAATCATGCTGTTCAAAACTAGATGGTATAGCTGGAACAGACATTTCAATGTCCACTAGAGCAGGAACTTGATGAAGACATTCATCTTGACCATTCTTCTCACTCTTTTCCAGCTTATACAAATAATTCGGAAAAGTCGGTGAATTATTGCAATTTTTCAATTTCCTTTGCAAATCAAACATCTCAATCTTTTGTTTAGACATTTTTATATTAGCTTCCGATAACTCTTTATGTGAAGCAATGTACTTGTCAGACAATTTGTTATAATAAATTATAGGAAAATTGGATTTTAATAATCCCACCTATTAACTGTTGGCCTACAATAATCCCACCTTAGTTTATTTTTTCTGACGGTCCTACCTATTCAACCTATTTTTTCTGGTGGTCTTTCTGTTAACTAAATTAACCATCGTTAGTTTTAGATGACGTGTCTTCCAACGTGGCAGTCTACATGTCCTATGTTTGATGACTTGGCAATTGAGATCCACTTTAAAAAATAAATAAATAAATAAAATACTTACTAAATAAACAATGAAAGAACACCATCTTCTCCCCTGTTCTAACCTAACCACCGATGACTGGTTCATCACATACGTCGCCACCAATAGCAGCCCCCATTCCCCATTGCCGACGAGAATTTCGTTAAGAAGCACACCGGTCCTGGAATCCTGTCCATGGCTAACGCCGGTCCAAACACCAACGGTTCTCAATTCTTCATCTGCACTGCGAAGACCGAATGGCTCGATGGCAAGTACGTCGTGTTCGGGAAGGTTTATGAAGGAATGGATGTCGTTAAGGCGATCGAGAAGGTCAGATCTAGCAGCGGAGCCACCTCTAAGCCCGTGGTCGTTGTCGATTGCGGTCAACTCTCTTAGATCTATATGTTAACATTATGAGTCTTAAATTTTCTAATTGTATCGTTGGTGTCATCGTCGGTTATCTAGAGTTTTTTCTTAGGGATTGTGTGAGGTTCGGTTTTTTTTATATGTGCTTTGTTGATTTCATCATCTACCATTGTTGATGAAATTAACTACTCAATGATCTATATGAAATAAAATTAGATTCAGTGAATAACTCCTCCGTTGTCTAATTGAATCTTCGTATATTTTAATTTTGTTTGCGATTCATCAGTTTCCATGAATTAAGATCATGGACACCTCTGTAAAATCCCCAATCTCGACACTCCTCCTCAGGTTTAAACCTAGCTAAACCAAAATCCCCAATCTTGTGAGGCGGTTTGTGGTGGTGGTAGACGGCCGGAATTGGTGGTGGTCCGGTGGCGTTGGTTGTGGTGGTGGTAGATGGCCGGAGTAAGAGGTGCGGTGACGGATGCCTATGATTTGAGAGTGAGGAAAAAATAGGAGATTAAAAAATAAAAAAGGTATCGGGGAAATGACTTGGTCTGCCACGTGAAAATAAGAAATTAGAAAATTTAAAAGAGTTTTCCACATCATCTGCCATATCAGCAAAGCTTTAACGGTGTTAAAAAAAAATTAATGGAAGGACCACCAGAAAAAATAGGTTGAATAGGTAGGACCATCAGAAAAAATAAACTAAGGTGGGATTATTGTAGGCCAACAGTTAATAGGTGGGATTATTAAAATCCAATTTTCCTAAATTATATGACATTGTCTCAAGCGACATTCTTCCAGAACTTCTGCAGTAACTTTCTCTACCTGTTTCTTATAATAAATAACATCTTGTTTTAAAATGTTATTTTGACTTTGAATCTCACCATTTTCATCACGCAACTTTGTAAGTTCCTTCTGATGTTGTATTACTCTATCGGCAACTTCGATAGCAGCTTTACTAACTTTTTCTTATTTTTGTTGAATAGAATAACATTTCGCAAAAAAAACATCAAAATCTTCAACGACTTCCTTTTCCTTAGCTTGAGCTTTATTGCATTCTTCAACCAACAAATTCTTCTCTTTCAACCATTCTTTCTTAATACTAGCAAACTCCAAACATTTAGAACATGATGCAGAGACATCCTTTTGAATTTCTGCTTCTAAGCCATCACAAACTTTATTTTTCCATTTCTCCAATTCCTTTGTCAGAAAAATATTTTCCTCAGACAATTTTCCCACCTTTTTCTCTAACTCTTCAATTTTACCTTGAAACTTCAAATCTTGATCCACTATTTTCTGAGATATTTTGGACATATGCTCCTCACACTGTGTCTTTACAAAATCCCATATCAGTTTTGCTTTTGGATAATTCCTGACTTGATTTCTAAAAATTATAGGCACAGCCAACAGAATTAGTGCAGCAGCCGCTTCATTTTGATCATACGGTTTCCTTTCTTCACTTGAAAATGTGTGCATATCTTTAAAATGGCCATCATAATAAGTTGGATACTTATGTTCATCCGTAATTGGTAACCACAAATTTTTATCCAAATCATTAAGATTAGCTCTAAAATTTGTTGCCCAACCATGATAATCTTCAAGATTTATCAACTTTTGCACATTCTGACGATGGCGCTCCACGA
This sequence comes from Deinandra increscens subsp. villosa, assembly GCA_039602395.1. Classification (NCBI taxonomy): domain Eukaryota; kingdom Viridiplantae; phylum Streptophyta; class Magnoliopsida; order Asterales; family Asteraceae; genus Deinandra; species Deinandra increscens. Next base: position 28,886,458 of record JBCNJP010000017.1, on the reverse strand, counting down.
ATACCTTAATTTCATACATTTTGAAAATTTTAAAAATCCTGCTCTGTCCGAACATCCTCCAAACTCTAATGAACCTCCGAACTTGCTCCGAACTTTGTCTGAACTCGATTGCACAGTCCCAACTTAGACTTGTGTCCGAACTCCTCCGAACTCTCCCTATCCGAACTTCTATATCAGAGAATCACCGATCTCTCTCCGAACTCTCTCCGAACTGGGAGTTCGAGTGGTTATTTTTCTGTTACTCCGAACCTCTTTGAACCTCAGACAAATCTGAACAATTTTTTGAGTTTTTGAGAGAATTTGGACGAGATTTTTTACAGGAACTCAGGTAAAACCCATAGAAATGTTTTAGAAATGAAATGCACTCGTAGAGCTTAAAGATTGACTTGTTTATTAATGAAAAACACTCGCTTTTATCAATAAAATGTTCGCAATCAATGCAAACACAATAGAGCAACCTGGATTGGCTCTGATACCAATTGAAAATGCGTAAAACGGATCTTACTAAAGGTTTTCTTGATCGTAGAGCGAATACGAGATGTAAATAAAGGTTTGTTTTATTGAAATCAACAAAGACTCAATAACAAACACTCAATGAAGCTCACTGGAGAAACACTCTCAAACACACATAGTTATGAACTGGTCTCTCAGTCTGTCTGACTCTCCGTTACAATATTCAAGACAAGCTAACTATTTATACACATCATCTCCGAGCCTCGTCCGAACTCCATGTTCGGCCGGTCCGAACTCCAGGTTCGGACCTAGTTCGGCCTGCAGCTTGAACTCGTCTTGAATCTTCACATCGTCTCGTTCATATACTTCACATGACGCACATATTATGTATCAGCATTTATGCATTGAGGAATTGATGATGATGATTCTGTTTTAAATTTTGGTGAGTTAGACTTTTCCCCCTTTTTGGAAACATCAGCATTTAATTTGCCAAGTTCTTGTGGAGAGTTTGAAGGACTAACTACGACTTCTTCATTTTCCAGATTTGACATTTTGTTGTTGTTGCAGCAACTGAATAAACTCTCCATGTGTTTGAACAGTTTGAGTGAGTGTTGAAACTTGAGGTTGCATCTCCTTGTACAGTTCTATCAATTCTCTTAGTGAATAAATGTCCTTAACTAGTGGTGAGCCAGCATCCTTGGACAAAAGTGGACTATCAAGCCTAGCTTGATCAATTCCACTACCCTTGTCTTCTTGGCACCTGGGATGCCTTTCATCAATAGATTTCCCTTAGATGAGTGGGGGTTAGGGAGTGAGGAGCCTAGATCCACCTGACTAGCAAGAACTAAACATCTTTATAAACGAAGATTAACATAGTTTATGGTTTTCTAAACTTTTATCACCAATGATCATCTTAAACAACAAAACTTGACTAGGGTAGTGCAAGGATCATGAAGATGAGGAAGTAAACATGAGTAAGTATGTTCTTCATGAAAGAAAGTGAACAAAAACTTACTAAAACTTGTGTAAAACCGAAAATGGTGATGGAAGGATGATGAGGAAGGCTTCTCCTTGCTCCTTGAGTGCTTGGATCCACAATATGAGGCTTGTTCTTGAGAAAAAACTAGAGAGAGAGAGAGAGAGTGTGTCGTAAAGGGGAGAGGAAGAGAGTGGTGGGAGGTGTTGGTTGCTAGGGTTTAGAATGAGAGAAAAGTGTTATAATGTGATATATATATATATATATATATATATATATATATATATGAGGAATTCAAGTCATAGCGTGTGTTTGGGATGCATGTTCGACCGGTTGGGGGGGGGGGGGGTTCTCGATTTGGGTTTGATGATGAAGAGAACAAAAGTGTTGTGTTTAATTGTCTAAGTTTTTTTGTGTGTATGTCTTTGTCTTGTGCGAACCAAAAGAAAAGGGGATGGGGGTGTGGGTTCGGTTGACCGACGAGACACGGCAGGGAGGGTGGTGAGGTAATGGGCTAGGTGAGGAGGGTAGAGTGTCTTGTTGGTTGATTGAAAATCATGAGGGTGGTGGTTGGTGTATGGTGACTATTATGGGGTGTAAGGTGGTGATGATGAGAGAGAGGGTAGGGGCCGGTCGTGGGTAGTGGTGGAGGCAACCGTAGGTGGCAGTGGTCGGGTGGTGATGGTCGATGGTGGTGGGTGGTGGTTGTTGGTTTGCATGCAAATCATGCAAAGGTTTCGTGTTCGGGAAATGAAAACGAGTCGGGTCGGGTTTTGATACGGTCGGATGCGATAGACGAGGTGGAATTTATTTTCAAGTCTTGGTTTAGTAACATGATAAGGAGTGACGATCGGTGATAGAGTTTAGACAAAAATGTTCAGTTGTTATTAAAACACTAAACGTTACGTTAAATAACTATTTAACGAAACGGTTTTAATATTTGACGTATCGAATAATATTTTCACACATTAAGTTTAGTAGATATTAATCATCCAAGTTGACAGATTCGTACATATATAAATACTACGAAGGTGGCGGAAATAATAAATAAAAATATTATTTTTATTTTTTCTTATTCTTAAAATTCACCAATAGTAAATACATTATTTCATAATTTAAGGTGGATGATTATCGTTTCCATCGCGGTGTCACGTCAAGAGTAAATATGGTTGGCATAATGCGTTATCTATGTTAACAAACATAGATTACATGCACAACTAACAGTTAAACAGTTAAACGAAATTATTAAGTTGAGAAACTTATGGGTTGTCACACAACCCATTCGGTGAGCTCTTTCAGGACCTTTACCAGCTAAGATGGTCTTCCACCAGGCTAAGGAAGAACCTTTAAAAGAGTGAGATGCAAACCTCACTTTATCTTCCTCTGAACAATTGCTGATATCAAGAACAACTTCGATTTCATCTAACAATTAAGGGCATCAGTCGCACCCTTATCACTTTTGAAAATATTACGCTTACAAGCCATATTGGCCTTGTACGAACAACTTTTCCTTCTCATTCGTTCCTCCTGTTTATCTGATTCGGAATCACTGTCACTAAGCTCCATATACCTTCTTTGCTTTTCCTTTTCATTTTTCTTCTTCTCACCACGTTTACTATAATGATGTGAGCTTGCAGACAACTCACTTTGAGTAGCTATCTCTCTGTGTGATTCACTCCTTTTAGTCATACTCTTGTCAGAGTAGCTGTAATACCTCTGACTTGACTCACCATCATTAGTAGGTTTCTTGCTCAGCCTCTTTTCCCTAGCAGTCAAACTAGGAAAAGCTCGGGCTATACCCTCAGCTATCAAACCCTGAACTCTTTCGTCTTCAACCCTTTTTCTCAGTTGTTCAGTTGTCGGAGGTTTCTGGTTTTCAACACATACATAATTATCTTCCTCATTCTGATTTTCGCGAGCTCTTCGACATGTTATAATTTTCGATCCAGCGTTAATCATTTTACTGACTCTAGCCTTCGTCATTGCCTGAAAGGCAATTCATGAATTACATTGTTTTCATCCGCATACACGTGACTTCTCATGCATCTACGACGAGTGAACAAGTTCTATTATTTATGGGGGACACAATACAATCATAAGAGCAATTTCTTCAAGCATCCCCACCTACTATGTTCGTGGTAGGTGAGGACAATTCTCCAACTCTCCACCTACTATGTTCGTGGAGCTAGAGAGCAACATATCTCGCCCTTCCACCTACTATGTTTGTGGAACGCAGAAATACCATCTCTACCTTTCAATCGTCTACTATGTTCGTGGTATGCCATAATCAGATCTGCTATAAAAACAATCAACAGGAATCCTATATAATTCTAAATGTGTACCATCACTGAGTCCACCGCTTAGTTACTATCATAAGAAATCCTATGAATATACCAACATACATCAGACATCAAACATAACTCATTAAGACTTAAATATTCAAGTCTTACCTAATTACAACACAACCACATCCTATGGGCTGGGAATCAAGTCCTATCCCATAACAAGTCTTAAACATTAAATTATATCCCAAATCAAAGTGTCTATGAACCACAATGTAACATAAGAAAGTTTAATACAACATAACACCAACGATACAACAAACACACTAATAACAAACGATCATAGGGAACCACCAATTCTAGAGACCATTACTAGCATCAGTGCCTCCTCCTCCTAACCAGAGAAGCCATCTCTCCCACCATGCTCTACGCCTTGTTACACATGCGTTTCATTTTCTCCTCACGCTTCCGACTTTCAGCACTATCTCGTGCCAATGCACGATTCTCCTCTAGCATGGCAGCATACGTAGGTGACCCTATACTGGGTCCTGCAGGCTCAATATAAGGTGAAGGATGAAAATGTATACCAACTCCTAAAAAAATGATTTCGCTGGCTCAAAATATAGCTGCATGATAGGGTATGAAACAGTAAGCATCAAAATAGGTGGAGGAGGGTACTGGGCATATGCAGCCATGTACGGGTCAACAGGGAACTGCTAAGATGGTTCATTAGCGCTGAAGGATTGCTGCAGGTGAGATTAACTATATTGATTGGAGAACCGATAATCATACTGTGCTGGTTGGTTGGCAGTCACGTAAGGTTCTTGCATCTCCTGGTGATAAGGAACAGGTGGAGCTGGAGGGGCTGGGTCATAGGAGGTGCAGGCTCAATTGGAGGAGTGGGAGGTAATGGTGGCATAGAAGGGGCAAGAGTCGTCAGGTGCTCAAAGATACCAGCTAGTGGAGCATATGTCGGCCTCTCCTGCTCCATGGGTTCGGACGCGTCGGGACCCCCATCATCAGCCTCATAGTTGGCTTTCGGGAAACCAGGAGGAGCATACACGTGCTGCTCATGGTGCTCATATCGCTCCAAATGGTAGCTAATCAAATGATTGTTTGGAACTTTGATCTCAATTCTGGTTTCAGAACGCGAACGAGACACCCTCCCGTCGCCCTGAGTCTCTGTACGCTCGTCATCCTCGTCGGCTCCCTGAGTCTGAACAGCCTCGAAAGCTGCCTCTCACTCTGCATCAGTAATTTGAAGAGGTGGTGGAGGTGGATGCATCGACGTCCTGGGATTCCGGCCCTTCTTCTTATGCTTGTGCTCCGTAATGGATGCTTAAGGAGAGAGTTTTTCTTAATGAAGGCGGATGGTGAAATGACATAACCAGATAAGTTTGAGCCGAACTGCTAAGCTGGTTGGCTTGAACTAGCTTCTTCCTTTTTGCTCCCACTTTTGCTACAAGATTTGGATGAAGACCGGCGTCGTCCAAACATCTTCAAGGGAATCTGCACAAAACACAAGTTCACAAACAGAATATATATATAATCTTAAATTTTTTCACATATCTCTAGGGTCAGTTACCCTAGAGTCACACTTAAGGACTATATGTCCTATTTTATGAAAACATCACACATCGGATGGACTATCAGCTTCTACCTGACTGCTAGGCTTTATCAGACCTTAGTGTACCTGTGGGTAGGAATGATAGGTGGCAAGTCTGTCACTATTGCCGACCTTACACTAATACCTAATAACTACCTAACCCTCAGATGTCTGCCTAAGTCCTAGACTCAGCTCCATGCTTTGTCTTAGAGTCTTTAAGGTTCAAACTTACAGGCTCTACAAAAAACCCTTAATCAGTTGGAATCTTAGGCTCTGATACCAACCTGTCACACCCCCACTTTCTGCCCCTTGCCAAGGATGGGAAGTACAAATGTGGGGTCGGATGTTCGTGTCAGGTCCAGCTAAAGCATGAGATTAATAGTAAGAGTACGCAATAATCACACACAAAACAACCCAATACAAACAACAGACCACCTAACTTTTACATAATACTAGCTACAAGGAGTTCTAAAAGTCAAGAAGCTATCCCAAGGTTTGGTCCCAGGTAATCTAAGACATAACAAACGTTTAGAATACAAACTGAAGATATCAATAAAAGACATCAGACACATGCCAGATCTGAATATGCAAAAATCAAGGCAATGTAACCTTCAACAACGGTCCCCAACCATATCCCTTATGCCCGACTTATTACCTGCTTTGAAGCTACTTACATGCACTGTGAACTAAAACGATTGAACAACAATAATGTTGTTGGTAAATCTACAGCAATCAATACAATCAAATAATTCTCATTCTCATTAGTACTACTCTATGTGAGTCTATTGGTGGTCTAGCCCTAGGTAAACACTTAATCCAGCATAACACAGGTGCGTGCCCCTGTGAACCCTTCATGTTCAAGCATGTAGCGACACACCTTGCCCTAATAACTTGATATTAGGATAAAACATGGATGTGAGGCCGGAATTCCTTCCTACCCAGCAGTTAGATTCAAACTATTCACCTCGTGGCATATACAATCCCTAATGACCAGAGTAGCCTACTCTTGAAAGCTTACTACCCAGCATACGACCCACCCAACTAGAAAACACATACAAAGTATAGTAATAGAGAATAAGCAGTTAAAACAGTTCATGTGCACCCCAAAACATTTAAATAATTTAAAAGAAGGGAAGCTTATGTACTCACAGGTATGTAGGAATTATGAAGTTAGACTCACGTTCCACCACGTCTAGATGCAAGTCACCCTACGATATATAATCGTAACCATAAATCAGTGCCTAAGCTACTGATTTACATTATCAGGCAATACATAATCACATCAATTCCGTAACGGATATCCATAGGACCACCCGAATCATTGATCAAGGACTTCTAAATCAATTAGTCAGCTAAGCGTTATACAAACACTACAACTTGGTCCTAAATGGTCCATAACAATTATAGAACAATTTTTTTCTAGATCCACAGCCCTGTATTTCCAGATTATAGCTATTCAATAAATTTATTAAACAATTTCCTGGATGAATACGGGTGTATCACATTATGTTGATACGGTTGTATTAAACAATTGTTAAATTTTTCAAAATTCCGCGATACGGTTTTATGGCCATAACAAAGATACAGTCGTATTAATCAATAAACTGACATTCACAAACTCCGCCATACGGCCATATTGTCATAACATGGATATGACCGTATTACCCTTGGGATCAGTTTCTCAAATCTATCGACCCCCGATACGGCTGTATTCCCTTAGAAGCATCTACGGCCGTATTCGTAGCTAGTCAGAACATTGATTTGGTCATTTTAACTAATCTGAGCCCAATTTACCCAAATCAATTGTACAAGAATTCACATATGACTCATATTACTCTCAATAACATCCCTAAATGCTCAAATGGTCATCATAATGACCTTAATGCATGCATCAAATTTAGGTAAACTTACATGAAATGTATATCTTACCTCTAATGAAGTTTTCCTTCCATAGATGATGCTCAATAACACCCACTGATAACTCCAGCAATCACAGAAACCTCTACATGTAAGGAACTAGTGGTCAAGATCCAATTCTTGCAACTTTCCACAAATAGTAATCATTTAGGGTTGCATGTGTAATCCAAGCACTCACCTTGAGTTCCTTTTGGATTCTAAGCACAATGACACCTCTGGGAATTCTTAATAACCTCTGAAACAGAGCTAATCATCATATTTGTCATCACACATTCTTTATTTTATGAAGATATGGTGATGATAAAGCTTAACTCAAAGATTCTTCCTTAAATCTTGTAATTCACAGCCTCTAGTTACCTCTGGAACTCTCTGGTTAGTAATTGTCAAAAAAAATTTAAAAGTGTGACCAAAAGTATCACATATATGTGATTTTGGTCACGCGAATAAAAAAGCGTGACAAGTACCATGTCTTTCGTCACATGTGGCTACGCTTTTAATAGTGTGACTAGTAATTGTCATAGTTTTTCGAAAAAGTGTGGCCAAAGATATCGTATTTATGTGGTTTTTGTCACATGAATAAAAAAATCAAACAAATTCCGTGGTCGTTTAGGACATTTCGTCCCACCTTCGTCCGTGTGACTAATAAATGTCATATTTTTTAATAAAAGTGTGATTAAAGCCTCTACAATGTGTTTTTTGCCGCACAAAAAAAATGTGTTGCTAAAACCCCCAAAACTGTGTGTTTTTTGTCACACCAACAAAAAATGCGTAGCTAAAAGGCTCCAAAAGGTACGTATTTGGCCACGGGTAAAAAAATATGTGGCTAAAACTACTGAAACTTATATTAAGTCACGTTCTTAAAGAAACGTGGTTGAGCGTTTTCAGAAAAACTGTGATTAAAGCCACGTTATATTGTCATGTACTCCTTTCTTCCTTTCTGTTTTCTATTTTTTGTGTAATGATCGCTTGTGCTTGTATGTGTTGTTCGCTTAACATTTACTACTAAGTTACCCCTTTGATACACACAATACAAATTATAAATGACACCTTTCCAAAAAAAATTCTCTCTCGTTCTCGCTTCTTCGGCAGCTCGCCGGAAAGGGGTTTTTTAGGGTTTTCTCCGCCACTCAGTCTTCTCCTTCCCTTCTAGCTCACCTGTGATTTCTTCTCTCACTGTTCCGTAGTTGGGATCTTTACGTTGGGTTTTGTTAGGGTTACCCCATCCTCAACGTTGAGTCTTTTCCTCCACTGTCCGGTTCGAGATTAGCAATACGAGCTGGTCTATTAGGGTTTGGACTGATTTGGGGTCGGTCTGGAGGTAGGGTCATTCTATCGTTTCATGCGACAGAGTAGTGCAATGGCAAGGTTGGCTGGAGAGGATGGGTGGACAACGGTTCACCGGAAAAGACTAGATGGCAGACTAGTTTTTTCATTCTTTATCACCGGTTTTTCGAGCTCGTCCACGGCGGCAAGAATATGGGCGGCAACCGAGCATTTGGGGATGATTGATGATGTGTTTATCTCTAGAAGAAGGAGATTCAACAATGATTGTTTTGGATTCGTTCGCTTCAAGGGTGTGAGAGATGTCCCCAGGTTGGAAAAGCAGCTGAATGAGATTGTCATTGATGGAAGAAAACTGGTTGCCAACTTCTCTCAAGTTCCGAAGAGGGGCCCGATGGTATACCATTCTTTCAATCACAACAAGCCGGTTAAGCCGGCGATAAGAAGTGAAGTGTTTGCAAGGGTTGGGGGGAAATCGCACAGCGATGTAGTTACAGGAGTTGAACAGATGGAAAAGGAAGAACCCATGCAAGCGGAAAGGACAACAAAGGTGGTAGAACCGATTATCCCTAAATGGAAGACTTTCGTAATCCCGGATGAATGTGGAGAGTACCCCTCGTCCTTTTTTGGGAGAGCCCTGATTGGGGAGGCAAAAGATGGGGCTTGCCTATGTAGTGTTAAACTTCTAAACTCGGTAGGCAGGGATATCGATTTTGATGTGGTGTATGCAGGGGGGCTTCATGTCCTGTTTGTGTTTAACCATGTGTCGGAGGCTGAAAAGTTCAAATCAGATTTTGAAGATGAATGGAAGGAGTACTTGGTTTCATTAGACACCTGGGTTGGGCAGCCATGTCCAAGGCGAAGAATTGTGGGATTAAAAATTCTTGGGGTTCCTCTACACGTTAGAGATGACGCCACGTACAACACAATTGCTTCTGGGTTCGGAAGAATTATCTGGCCTTCTCAATCGTCATGGCTATCCGAAGGCAGCGCAGGGGGAGCTGTGCATGTGTTAACAGATGCATGGAAGGACATCAATGAATCGGTGGTTATCTCTTGGAAAGGATCATCATATACGGTAATGGTTAAAGAAGATATGGACGTTTGGCTTCCACGTTTCGAGGAGGAAGAGCAGTTTTCCTCTGAGTTTGACATGCCGGAAAAGGTGACGGAGGAGGACGATGAAGGGGGGAGAGGACTGGGCGGACGACGAGGTGGAAGAGGATTGGGAAAGCAAAAGGTTATCGTTTCTGGATGGCCTGGGGGTGGTGGTTTACTCGGTAACATGCAGACACAAGTGAAAATGAATAATTGTGATGATGGTGTCGCGGGGGATTTCGAGAATAGGGCGGCGGACAAGTTGTCAGAAGAGAGAGACAAGTATGTTCGGTCAGAAGAGAGAGAGGATGTCCAAAGTTTGGGCTTGGGAGGAATTTCTGGTGGATTGGGCCAGGGTATGCAAAATGGGCCGGATGGAAGGGTTGAGGAGCCGTTACAAGCTGGGCCTAATATTGGTGGGGTCACAATTCCGAATCTTAACAGAGGGTGTGAGAGTTCGTCCACGGAGAATTCGAGAATGAACACCCAGGTCTCAAACATTCCTAGGGCTCAGGCGAAGGGAAAAAAAGGGGGCTTTATCCATGGGGGAGGAGGACGAAGGTTGTTCTGGAATTCGATTGCAAAAGGAAGAGGGGGGAACTCCAAAACTTCATCGATGTCTACTGGGGAGAAAGACTTGGCAGAGGAAGTGTCCAGCACCATCGATTTGGGCGCTTGTGTGGGTATGAACCTTGGCGGATGCGAAGATCTCGTGGCAGGGGTTATCAAGGGGGGCAGGTGGGAAAGTGGTTGTTTAATGGATCTTTTGTGCATAAATAGCTGTAGCTTGGGGCAGGTGAAGGTTGACTGGATTGCCCAGATGAAGAGGTCTCTTGGCTTTGATTTCCTCTGCATTCAGGAGAGCAAAGTGTCTGATCCGAGCAGAATACCGACCCGTGGTTTATGGAACAATCAGGAGTGTGGTTGGGAGTACGTGCCATCGTCGGGGCAGTCGGGAGGCTTGGTGTCAATCTGGAACCCGGCTAAGTTCGATCTCAAAGGTTCGTTGAAACATTCAAATTTCCTTCTGACTTCTGGGGTTATTGTTGGGGAGCAGACGGAAATAAACATCCTGAATGTCTATGCCCCCCAATCCCCGTCCGCTAAACGAGCTTTGTGGAATGTTCTGCTGGGCATTATGGCTAATCGGTCGGGTTTGTGGATGGTGGTCGGTGATTTCAACGAAGTTCGGGTTCCCGAAGATAGACTCTATTCCTCCTTCAATGCGAACGGTGCGGCATGCTTCAAAAAATTTCATCAACAATGCTGGGCTCTTTGAATATCGTATGGCCGGTTCCAGGTACACATTTTCGTATGGGCAAGGGAAAAACTTTAGTAAAATTGATCGGGTGATGGTGTGTGGTGAGTTCCTTAACCGATGGCCGGATGCGTCCCTTAGGGCGCTCCCATGGCTGTGGTCTGACCACAGCCCCTTGCTTCTGAAGTGCTCCTTTGAAGACTTTGGGCCGACTCCTTTCCGAGTGTTCAACTCATGGCTTGTTCAACCAAAATTTAGGGATACTGTGTGTGAGGCTGCTGCCGGTGTGGAGGCTAGGGGTAGGGCGGATAGAAGGCTGTTGGAAAAATTGAAAGCTATTAAAATTGCTATCAAGGCTTGGAACATGGAGGAGAAAACGAAGGAAAGGGAGGTGAGGCATGCTTTGGTTGAGGAATGTAACAGGTGGGATGTTTTATCGGAATCAAGGCGGCTTTCGGAAGGGGAATTGGGTTGTTGGGCCGCTGCTAAGGCGAAGCTTGCCTCTTTGGATCATGCGAATAGACTTGATTTGGCCCAAAAGGCCCGGATCCGCTGGGCTTGCCAGGGGGATGAAAATTCTTCTTTCTTTCATGGGCTAATGAAATCTCGTTATGCTCGTAATCGCATCAATGGGTTGGTTGTGGATGGAATTTGGGTGAATGATCCTAAGATTATTAAGAACCATGCCACTGCTTTTTTCAAAAATATATTTCAGGCAAGTAATAGGAGTCTTCCTCATATTGATTGCATTGGCATTAATCGTTTGTCTCAGGAGGATGCTTTAAGCTTGGTCACTCCGTTTTCCCGGGAGGAAATTAAACGTGCGGTTTGGGATTGCGGTGGTGACAAGGCCCCCGGGCCAGACGGATTCAATTTCCGTTTTATCAAATCTTTTTGGGATATCCTCGAGGACGACTTTGTGGAGGTGCTTAACATGTTTCACCGGGATGGGGTGTTCTCGAAAGGGTGCACATCATCCTTCCTTTGCCTTATCCCTAAAAAGACGGATCCCCAAGGGTTCAACGATTTTAGACCTATTTGCCTTATGGGTTGCATTCCTAAGGTTGTGTCCAAGGTGCTCGCTAATAGGATCAAGCCGGTCATTGGGTCTATTATTTCGGAAAGCCAAATGGCGTTTGTGGCGGGACGGAATATAGTCGATGGGCCGTTAATTATCAACGAGGTGCTCTCTTGGATGAAAAAGATAAAAAAGCAAGCCCTTTTCTTCAAAATTGACTTTAATAAGGCATATGACTCGATCGAATGGGACTTTATCGACTCTATTCTTCATCAAATGAATTTCCCGGACCTTTGGAGGAGATGGGTGAGGGGGGTGTTGAAGGCTTCCCGGATGTCGGTATTGGTTAACGGGTCACCTTCGGAGGAGTTCGATTGTTTCAAGGGTGTTCGGCAAGGTGACCCGTTATCCCCTTTCCACTTTATTATTGCCATGGAGGCCCTGCATTGGGTTATGTCCAAAGCTGTTAGCATCGGTCATTTTCAGGGCATTGAGCTTCCGAATCATGGCCCGATCTTATCTCATCTAATGTTCGCCGATGACGTGATGATTGTAGGAGAATGGGCTGACCAGAATTTTATTAACCTGCGGCGTTACTGTGGGGGTTCTTCCTCGTGTCGGGGCTGCGGATTAACCTCGCAAAGTGCAGCATCACTGGGATAAATGTTTCTAGTGCGGAGTTGGCAGTCAAAGCTGGGTCCTTGGGGTGTGGCACGGCTGATTTTCCCCTTGAATACTTGGGGTTGAAAGTTGGGGCTAACATGAACTTGGCAAAGAATTGGGACAAGGTGATTGACACCTTCAAGAACCGGCTATCGGTTTGGAAGGCAAAAAAAATGTCTATGGGGGGTCGCTTGGTTTTGGTGAAGGCGGTGTTGAATTCACTGCCTACTTATTATTTCTCGCTGTTTAAGGCTCCCAAAAAAGTCTTAGATTTATTGGAAAATCTTCGATCTCGGTTTTTGTGGGGTGGCGATGATGAGTGCAAGAAGATACATTGGGTTTCTCGGGCGCAAGTTGCGAAACCAAAACAGGAGGGGGGGGGCTGGGTTTGGATCCGTTGATTAATATTAACCGGAGCTGCTTAGCGAAATGGGTTTGGAGATTTAAGACGGAAGAAAATAGGTTGTGGCGGAAGGTGATAGCTGCGATTCATGACAGAAACAATGCAGATCAGATTCTTCCTGTTTTAAATGGCGCTAACGGGATTTGGAAGGCCGTGTTCAGTGCTATTGGTGAGCTGAATTCGCAGGGGGTGAATCTTCAAGGTTGCCTAACCCAAATCAATGGGGTTTGGCGCTGGACGGAAGCTTTGGATGGCGAGTTTTCGGTTAAATCTCTTAGGAGGTTGATGGCTAATTTGGTTTCGCAAGAGACGGACTGGGTTTTCCGGTGGTCTAAGTCTGTGCCGGCCAAGGTAAACATGTTTTTCTGGCGTGCTTTGCTCGATCGCCTTCCAACAAAAGACGGCCTGATTCGTCGAAATATTCCGGTTATTTCGGTGGCTTGCGTTCTCTGCGGCGAGGGCGACGAATCTGCTGCGCATTTACTCACGGGATGCTCGTTTGGAAGTGTGATTTGGCACCTCGTGGCGAGGTGGTGTCGGCTCCCTGACTTGATACTTTTCTCGGTAAAGGACCTGATTGATGTCTACAGGGATGGGAACATGGCTCGTGAAAAAGCCGAGGCGATCAAGGTGATCATTTTGGTGGGCTGTTGGAGCATTTGGAAGGAGAGAAACAATGCTATTTTTAACAATAAAGCGCCGTCCATATCCCGGGTGTTCATGGAAATCTAGTCTTGGGGCTTTCTTTGGTTTTCTAATCGTAGGTCCTCGTGTTGTATTAGCTGGGATAAGTGGTTAAATTTCAATATGTAAGTTTTGTTGGTGCCCGCCTTAGCGTCTTGCTATGGTTGGGTGTGGGCTTTTAATAAAGTTTTGGCTGTTCGGAAAAAAAAAAAAAACACAATACAAATTATAAAGGGAAATCTTAGGGACACCATGGTGTACCTAACTTGGGTACACCATGATGTACCTAACAATGATTAGCATTTAATAGTGTACCTAATAATGATTATCATGGAGTGGTGTGTCTAACAATGATTACTACATACATAATATTTAATTGTTATATTATTATAATTACCTAACAATTATTATTATTATTATTATTATTATTATTATTATTAATATTATTATTGTTATTATAACCATAAATTTTATATTTATTTTATTATAATTTGAAACGGCGACCGTATCGTACTACGTCACATATATTATAAGATTGTATTTTATACCGGTATATAGGCGTACGTACGTATACGTGAATGAACAAAATAAAAGTCATATTCATAACATATGTCGTATCTTTTTGTATGGTTTCTAAATAATAATAATATAAAAATGATAATAATAATAACAATAATAATAATAATAACAATAACAACAATAATAATAATAATAATAATAATAATAATAATAATAATAATAATAATAATAAATTTTAAATAATTTACGTTAATGTGGAACAACAACAAGATTTATGTTAATCCCATCGGGTCTAAATCAACCGGGGAGGTAGGGTTGGAGCCTCTACGTTCATATTGGATTGCGTCGTATTTTTAATGTTTTAATTGTTTAATATTTTTGAATTATTTAAATCGTTTTCTTTAACATACGTTTATTTTGGAAAATGTGTTTTTTATTCTTCGTAAAAGACAAAAAAAAGGTTTATATATAAAAGAAAAGTTGAAGAAGTGATTATAAAAACATTTTTTTAAACAGAACATGTTTATAGAACTTTTATGGTAAACGGAACATCTTTATAGAACAATTTCAGTTTTTAAAAAAAATCTTAATTCTTTAAAAATGCTAGAGCATAAAAGTTTTAGTCATGTTCCTTTTTAAATAAAAAAAAGGTTTTTATATACATTTCTTCAACTTTTCTTTCATATATAAACCTTTTTTGTCTTTTACAAAGAATTAAAAACAAATTTACAAAAATAAACATATGTTAAAGAAATCGATTCAAATAATTCAAAACTATTAAACAATTAAAACGTTTTAAAAAAAACATTAAAAAAAACTTAGAAAACGTTTTTATAAACTGTTTAAAAGAGTTATTTAAAAAAAAATTTTCTAAAACAGATTTTTAATAAAATTACAATTTTCTTTTTATAAAAATTTATGAATAAACTAGTATGGGAATAAAGTCAAATGATTTGACAAATTATAAAACACAATTCTCAAAGTACATAAGATACTACACTTATTATTATTATACCTTAATTATACCATGGTGTACCTAACCTTGGGTACACCATGGTGTACCTAACATGACCCATTATAAATTACCATATACAATCAAGTTTAGTCTTGGGCACGCCTTCATCGATCTCCACCAAATACAGGGCCCAAGGACACGGTCTTGAGTCTGTTGACTACCTGTAGATATTAAAGTACTGAAAACTTTGTAATTAACAAAAGCCCACGTGAAGGTGATTCACCAATAAGATTCTTGTTATGGTTACTGTTTGTTGGATTCAGTGAATGGAACTAAAATCAAGAAACTTCAAGTTAATCTAACATTAGTTAGACAGGTGTCAATCATCAGCAAATGATGTAAGCAGCCCCTTCGATATGTAGGTGAAAACCTGAGCTTTTTGGTGAGGCACTTTAAAAATCTTGCCTTGGAATCCAACTTGATTTCACTTTTTCGGTTGTTGATGACCAAGCTAGTGATATATCCCTTTTGCATATCAATTCAAGAATGGGTAATCATGATTGTAGTTTTTAGTTTTTTTTATTTATAAAAAATCACCAAATCTCATAAAATAACAATTAACTTTTTAAAATAGCGTTTGAAACTATCCTTAAATCTTCATTATCCGAGGGAGGCTTTCTGCGATGGGTTTACAACTGTCCATACTGGATTTGACCCTCCATTCTTAACTCACTCAGGAATACCGTCAAAGAGGAAACTCACAATTTCAGAAAAACCTAGAGTCGGGTTTTAAACTCGAGACCATTAATTAAGGGCTAAGTGATTGTGTAAGCTAAGGTATACCCGCTCCTTGTAGACCAACGGCTAGGGGTTGTTTGTAGATTAAGGCTTAGCCATTTCCTGCTAAGGCTAAATGTAATGTGTAATTCGCACCTTGCGGCCTTGATGTTGTGGTTGCGGGGAGGGTACAACTACACCATTACGGCATGGTCCTTGTCGTCGTTTTTATCTCGCATGTGGCCTTTGAACACCACACTTTACCAAAATTCTTCTCTCTCTTTCTCTCCCCATGTATCTCTCTTACTTTCCCCATGTATCTCTCTTACTTTTTGAAATCAAATAACACTAAAAAAAGATGAAGTGTGATGTGGTGTTGCTACTATATGGTGGCGAAATATGAGTGTTGGGTTAAAAGAGTTTAGTGATGATATTGTGAAGTTAACATCACCGGATAAATACGACGAGCACAAAAGAAAGTACAAATGATCTCGGAATGGCAGGGCCAGCGGGAGGCGCAGCCTTGATGGGATTGTATTTTCTGAGATTTTATATATTTAACTTCTGATTTTTATTGCTTTAATCATTCTAGAATCCCGTCACTTCTTTTAGTTTTGTGTTTGTCAGGAATGATCAAGAAATGGTGAAGAATGAGCGTTTTAAAGAATTAAAGAAAAAATCTGGTTGTAGGAAGCCTCGAGGGTCACGACACTTATAGAAATTTATGTCGAGACCCGACGCGTGTTAAGGAGGAAAGATCGAGCAGCTGGTGCGCTCGAGGGTCGTGAGACATTTACAAAAGCTCGTCAAGACCCGCGACGGGTGGCTGATCCGGAAAATTTGATATTTTTGTTATTTAAACGCTTAGGGTTGTGGTTTTGAGGGAGACTTCGATTTTGGGTTTCTCTCCAACCGTTTTTGGATGATTTACCCTTGAAGATTCAAGAACTAAAGCATTCGTTTGTCATTGATCTTGGTTTGTTTTAGTGTGGTCGTTTGTAGGAATTGAAAAGTTAAAAGGGCTAAATAAATAATCGACTGAAAGTTAATTAGTAAATTGAATTTTGAATTTAGTACTCGTATTTAAATGGGTTACTTAGCATTGCATGAAGTTTGTGTATACTTTATAAGTCTTTCTTTAAATTCATGTCAATTTGTCTTGTTTCTTAATAATACAAAGGAACGTTTTGCAAGTTTCCAGCCGTATGAATTTGTGTTGCGCTTGACTACCCATGTCAACAAATTGGTATCACTACTGCAAAATTAGTTTTCGGCCACGTAAAAAAATACATGGTCGTAGATTTTTGATCATGTTTTTTTTTTATTACCAGTTCAAATGTGATTAAAGGTCATGATATCATAGGTATAATACAGCCACGTTTACATTTTATTGATTAAAGTAACCTATAGATGTGGTTAAAGGATATCAATATTTATTGTTGGAATCAATCATTTTTTTGCAAAAAAATATGGCTAAAGGAAAACAACGACCACATATATTTTTTTTAGTGTGGCCGTTGGTATTATATAGCCACCGATATTGATGTTTTAGCCATAATCATTAAACAAAAATGTGGCTAAAGAGTTGTAATCAAACATTTTGTCTCACCAAGTGGCATTTGTCCCGATGCTCAAGAGAAGACAAACAACAATCTCAACATCATTATTGCCAATTTGTATATTAATGTCCTTATAGTTCTTGAAATCCTATTTTGTCGCACCAATCTTATCGTATCCACCATAAATTTCTTTGGCTATATTGAACGCCTTAACTAGGCCAAAATTGATGTTTAACAAACCAAGAACTAATCTCTTTTGTGTGTAACTTAGACCCAGTGGCGGATCCAGAAACTTTTTAGTGGGGGGTCAAAGTTAATTTGTACACTGACAAGATGCTAATTTTTTTACTGGAAAACACACGCATATACTTAATAGAATTTAAACTCATAACATTTAATTAAACATCAATCGATTTAAAACAAAACTAAACCTTAATATACAACAATTAATTATTTTTACCAAAACAATGTTACATAACTATGCATGTATGGTGTTTATTATTGGTTTAATTAGCATTTAAAATGATTTTTTTTCCTAACATAACTAAATACGATGAAAAGTATTATCTGATCATATGTATTTGATGTGTCTTCTTTCTTTTTATGTTGAGAGTATAAATTTTATTGTAAATAGTTGATTGTTTAGTAGTAGTTTAGGTGTTGCTTAAAATAAATAAAAATATCTAAAATACTTACAATAAAAAGTTAAATCAAATAAAATAATAAATCTTTTGCAAGTAAAAACTTAAAAAGTAATATACTAATTACATAAAATAGATAAAAT
This sequence comes from Deinandra increscens subsp. villosa, assembly GCA_039602395.1. Lineage (NCBI taxonomy): Eukaryota > Viridiplantae > Streptophyta > Magnoliopsida > Asterales > Asteraceae > Deinandra > Deinandra increscens. Next base: position 28,868,225 of record JBCNJP010000017.1, on the reverse strand, counting down.
TAATGGTAGACAAAGAAATAACCGAGTTTAACAAAGAAAGTGTACAAATTAATAATAAATAACTATTTGAGCCACACATCTTAATACTAATAAAGCAATAAAATGGTTTCCACATGTCTTCTTTTTAAGGTGTCCACATCATCAATGCCACATGTCAGTACAAGATTCAATTACAATTTAGTAAATTACCAATCAAGACTAATTACCAATTTTATCTAAATTAAAATTTTATTTAAAAAAATGGCAAAAATAATGTAGAGTTGATAACTCGAAAATTTAAGTCTTTTTAAGGAAACAAATCAAAAATTTGTCATCTTTAATTTATTAAATTATCAATTAATATTTTATAATGAATTATGTCATTTATAATTTTTAAATTTCTTAATCTTTTTTATATTTAGCTAATATTATAAACCTAAATTCAACCCGTGTAGTACACGGGTTACTAACCTAGTCATTAATAAATAAAAATAAAAAGCAAATATCAAAATGATAGTACTTTTGGTTTGACCATGACGGCCACATTTTACAAGAGAATAAATAAATAAATAAATAAATAAATAAATAAATACTAATTAATTTCTCTTTTCTTCTGAGTCGTTTCTTCATTCCTTTTTTAGAGCTATCATAGTTTAGTTTGACAATGGAAAAGATTTTCCGATAAAATTAATCTTCTTCTTTCTTCTTTTTGAAGCATTTTAAGACCAGCAAGAGGGTCCAAACAACAAAAAGACATTCAAGTTGAATAGGCATTACTCAGAAATCTTATCTTGCCGGAGGTTCGCCGGAGGGTCAACGGACCCCCGGACCCTCCTGTGATTCCGCCCATGCTTAGACCCCTAAGCGGGTAGTAGATGTATGTCGTCCTCATGAACGAAACCGTGGTTATGCTCCTCTTTGAACTCATATAACACATAAGTCTGATTCCTTTGTAATCTTAACCGAATAGAAGCTTCACACCCTGTCCTCTGAGAATGTTTGTTATGAACATTCGTCCTCTTCCTATCATGAACCGGTGCATCTGCTGCAACAGAAGGTTTGAAGCCCTCATTCGAGCAAACAAAGTATTTAACGGTGAAGACACCATGGTTTTTCATTTCTGTCCACTTCCTTGGGACAAACCTTGTTGTGTGTGCACATTTCTTGTAAAAAAAAAAACATAAGCATCTTCACTAGAATTAAATACCATGCCTTCCACTAGTTTCATGGACTGATCAACAGCTGGTGTATAAAACTTCTTTCAAGATTTTGGACAGAATCGTTCCACACTAACTCTTTAAAAGTTTTGGTTTCATTATAGCATGTTATTCTGATTTTCAATTTTTTTGTTAAATTACAAATATAAACTGCATACTAACATGAGAAACCTAAAAATAACATGAGAAACCTAAAAAGCAAATGATATAATAACAATAATAAAGAAAAATAAGTACATACAAATAATTCTATTACTAATCAAAATTAAACAAATTTACACTATACACAAGCATTATTCTTAATTTTTCTATCCACCAACAAAATTACCACGTGATATCAACGTTTTTCATGTGAGCTAGGACCATGTTTTCTTTTCTTTTCCTACAAAAACATATAATTGATTAGGTTATGCAAATTGATCAGAATATAAAGAAAATTTCAAATACATATCTTTTCATCTTCCACCAATTTACATATGGACCGAGGAGTGCCATCTGGCCGGAGTACTTCGGGTGAGGTCCTACAATTCAATTAATTTCCGGATGAACTTTAATTATCCGGATAAGCATCCATATGAACTCTAACTATCTGGATAAACTAAAAATTCCTGGATCAATTTCAAAGTCAGTTGAATTTTATTTACTAATTCTAATTTGACCTTTTTACCATGAATCCCAAGGTAGCCCAAGTGTTTGAAGCACCAAAAGACATTAAAAATTAGACAGTACATCACATTCGAGCAAATTAGTGTGAAACTATAATACGGAATGAAACTTGCAAATACTACCTCTTTCTCTTCCACCGTTTGAGATGAGTTTGAACGGCCACCGATTTCATGCCCTACAATTCAATTAATTAGTTTATGAAAATTAACAATTACATGGAAAAGTAAAGATAGAAGATAATGATATTGACCAATACTAACCGTTGTATGTATGTTAACATGATTAATACTATGGTTAGGTCCAACATAATTCTCCACATAATTTACCTAGATTTTTTTTTTGAATTGTTAAAAAGTATATGTTAATAGGTAGTTGATAACAGTAGCATTAAATTGTGATGTACAAAATTTACCAATTTAGATGCCAGAGCATTAAGTTATAGTTGTAACGGTGTTCCAAGTGTAGCCATATGAGCTATAAGAAGATCTAATCTTTTTTTATTTTTTTTTATTTTTCCATCTTCAAGGAGAGGGCCTTGACTCCTTCATTTTTTTTAATCAAGCATAAGTCTCTCTTTTTTAAGTTCCAAGTCAAGTTTTTCCAACTCAAGGTTCATGGATCCATCCTTGATTTATGTTTCACTCTCGAGCTGTAAAATTAACAGAATATAGTTAGATGGTTTTTAACAAACTAAATAAAGAAGAAAGCACAAAATAAAGTTTGAAATTCAGAGCTGTATCAGATGCTTTTTATCTGCTATGACCTTGACTTCAACATTCTTGTATTAACCCCCCCCCCCCCCTTCCACCTTGTCATTCATTGGTTTCTTCCACATGAAAGAATGACAAGAGATTTCAACAATTGCAATTTCTTTATTTTGTACCCTTCTATCATGGTCCTACAAACATGTTGGTTGAAATTAGTTGACCATTTCTAACAAAGTAGAAGAATAAAGCACAAAATAAAGTTTACACAAAATGTAGCAGAAGCTTTTTATCTGCTATGACCTTAACCTCAACATTCTTGTATTAACCCCACTCTTATCTATTGGTTTCCTCCACATAAAAGAATGATAGGGAATTTAAACAATTTCAATTTCTTTAATTTGTACCCTTCTAACATGCTTCTATAAACATGTTGGTAGCAAACGGTTAACCATTTGTAAAAAAAGTAGATAAAGAATAATGCACAAAATAAAGTTTGAAATTCACATAATGTAGTATATGCTTTTTTTCTGCTATGACCTTGACCTCAACATTTTTGTATTCCCCAAACCTTTGTCATCCATTGGTTTCCTCCACATAGAAAAATGTGTGGGGATTTCATAATTTCAAATTCTTCATTTTGTTGGATGAAAACAGTTGATGATTTGTGCCTAATGGAATAAATTCACACTTACCAATTACTGGTCAGATTGGTCTCCCCAAAAACATGGAAATTCTTAGGAATCGCTAGCACTGTCATATTGATGATTTGTTCAACCTGCTTCTTACATCACTATTCGCCAGTAAACGTCCATAAAATGAAATTAGTGACGAAATGAACTGATGAATCGATAATGCAAGATTAGAGTGAGAGGACAGAGAAAAGATCTAATTATTCGATGATGGTAGAGCCGGAGATGCTAAATTGGAAATTTTCCATGAAAGTGTGAGGGAAAAGGATCTGATGAATCAATAATACTAGACTTGGTTTAAAATTTTTGGTAAAATCTAAAAAATGGTTGGAAATTTGAAATTTTGGGTGAAAACTTTTAAAAAGGGGAAATTTTTCAAATTGGCCTCTTCCGACAGACAATATTAAGCCTAAATTAAACCTAATTGACTTTAGACATAATAAAACCAAAATTAATTAAACAATATGTATATTAATCATGATTGAACAAAAATAAACCAAACTGAAAGTCTTCAAGTAATTATTTAAATTCGGGTCTCTTCCGGTGGGTTATGATCCACAAGGGTGGTCTCGGTTCATCCACCGGATCTTGATCCATCGGTTCTTCTTCTTCATGCTAGACTTCATCATCCAGTTCTTAAAAGTCTTCAAGTAGCTCTTCTGGTGGGTTTTTGGCAACTGAGCAAGTAGTAATCGAACACCTAATTCGAGGAGGCTTCATCCTCCTGAAGGTCATCCACCTGAGGGTTTACATGAGGTTAAACAGGAAGTTTATAACTGGTCATCCACCTGAGGGTTTACAAGATGTGAAAGAGTTAGATGATCCGTTTGGGTTAGAGGAACATTAACCCACTTTGGTTAAGATGGGAAATTGAAGAAATCCAAGATTACACCTTCGGGTGAGTGTGCTATCTTGGCATAAGTTACTTGTGCCAAGAGGAGATTGTGAAATGTAAAATGAAGTAAGGATAGTGGAAAACAAAATGTGTGAAATTGTGAATATGTGGCATTTATATTTGACTAATCCTTGGGTTCGTATTTGAAATGTTGTGCTTACATGAAATAGATTGTTTTGGAAGCGTTATAGGACATAGAAGTGTAAATCTTATAAGAAGAGGGCTAAACAGGTCAATGGGTAGGAGATTGTTAAAATGGAGGATGTTCCTTCTTAGATCGAAGTTATGAAAGTTTATTATGTGTGTAATTGGCTGATTTTGAATGTGGATTTGAAGGTAAACAAAGCATTGCTTGGTTGAAGGTTGTAGGAAGGTTTTTGGGGGAGGGGGTGAAAATGTGTGGAAATTGGCTAAGTACAAATCTGGAAAATTTAAGATTAATCGCTGGAAATGTCATGCCAAGCAAATCGCTTAGAGCATGACCTTTCGCAAGCGATACACTTGTTCGGCTAGGTGTATCGCCTAGTTTTGTTGATGTTCCAAGCGATACGCTTGGGACTCGATTTTAATGTTTTATTGTTTTCTTCTGCATTGGTGTGGCTTGTAGTGGCTTGCGAGGTTGTATGTCAATAATGCTAACGTATTACTGGTGTTAATAGGAGGCAATGATTAGCACTGGGTCATGGTCGAGCATGAAGTTTCTTGGGACCGAACACCAATGTGGTTTTGTGATGTTGACTGGTAGTTGTATAAATGACACGTTTCTATGCGTACTCTTATTTTGAGATGGTTGTAAATGTTTAAACTGACCTTAATTTGGTTACAAATATTCCGTTTTGTAAGTAAGGAATGAAAAACTTTATGGACCGTATTTTTTTAATAGTTAATCTATCATATAAACGGGTGGGGCGTTACAAGTTGGTATCAGAGGCCAGGTTTGGGGGATTCAAGTGTCGAGGGGGCACATGAACTCAAACCAAGTGCTCGTAGTATGAAGCAGTGTACGATTCCAGGGTTGATCGTGTGACCCGTAAGTGTTTAAATACTTGTTATTGATGTTATTAACTTTATGATTTTATGATTTCAATGTGATGACAGTTAATTGTGGTTGAAATCGAATGAAGTTGATATAAATTATAAAATGAAGAGTCAAACACAAAGGTGGGTGTTTAAAATGCCCTATCTACGTGTGTAGATGAAAATAGGCCAAGTGGTGCCAGAGAAGTGAATGTGATTGGTTAATTGAATGGGCTTCTGTAGGATCGAGATCTAAACCGTCTTAGATTAGTTAAAAAGATTTACTTGTTAGAATAACCTTGCGGAATTAAGTTAATCTTCACTCTAACTTATCGGGTTTAACACATGTGAATATTAGTTGTTTGCATAAATATAGTAACACACGAAGTAAAGTGTGACAACCCGTCCAAAAATACCGGGTCAAACCTATACTTTGACTATATATATACGTATATACATGTGCCTAACTTGAACTAGTAGTAATATTAGTAAATACTGTACACGTAAATGTCCACCCTTGACAAATTCCCACCTTTGTACTGGAAAAACAAACCCATAACAAAATCAAAAGTTCACCACGAGATCGGTGGAACTTTAATAACAAGAAAAATTGAAAATATAAAATGACTTATATATTTTACTGAAACAGTGTCGTGAGAAATCACACCGACACTCGACAAGGTTTTGTGAGCGAACATTTTATTTAAGACTTTAGTTAGTTTTAATAGTGTAAAATATTCGAGCTCGAAGCGGATCGAAATAATTATTTATTTTCTGAATGCGGTACCCGAACAAATAAAATAAATAAAACTAAAATTTCTAAATAATTAAGTTATGACAAAAACAATATTTTTTTAACAATATTAAAGCCTTGTAATTAATTTAGAAACATGTCTCGACCAAAGCGGTAGGACGATTCGGTATGAATCGCCCGTATACCGAATTGGGCCCGACATGGCCCAATAACGTGAAATGAACGAACCGAGCCCAAAAACATGACCTGACGAGTCAACCTACAATTTAAACTCAAACATATTGATCCCGAAAAATTTTGATGAATAACAAAACAAACCGCGCGAAAATCGGAGAAAGTCCCGCATACCGGCCTGACACGAACTACACCGGCCCAACAACCGTTTTTCAATATTTCGGCCCATCCAAAGTTCCCGTCAACTTTTTAAGTGATTGTTTTATGAAACGCTATATTTTATATTTCGCAATTTCGTAAAATATCCGGGTAAAGTTGGTAGTTCTTATAAAACTAATACCACCTAATTACTTAAACCCAATAAAATATCTCCTTAACCTTACTCCTAACCTTGGTTAAGCAACTAACCTACCATGGTTATAAAATATCTAGATATTTTGCTTAAATAACCCACATGTCTAAAAGACACCCCATTCCCCCAATACCACACCAACACTCAAACTCCATAACAAAACCCCATCACCCTCCCTTCTCCTCCACACAACCGGCGGACACCACACCGCCACCGCCCTCCCTCACGCCGGCGACCACCGCCGCCCACTCCTGCGGCTGCTGCTGTCCGACACCACCACACACCACCGTAATCCCGCTATCCCTCCCTTCCTCTCGTCACAGCCGAGGACCGCCACCACCACCATCATCATCCATCACCACCACCACCACCCCCATTATCATTGACCGTCATCATCACCATCATCCACCACCGTCATCATCATCTCCGAACGCCATCACCACCATCATCAACCGCCGCCACCAACACCGATTACCACCACCGCCACCTTCGATCACCACCTCTGTTTCTCCTAGTTTGCTAGTCGTAAGCTTCTAAAACCCATTTCAATTACATTCTTTGATTTAAAAGTTCACCCGAAAGATCCATTTGAGTCTTGATGATCTTGATAGCATTCCGGGTTAAAAACCCACATAAAATGATAAACTTATCTTATTTTCTTTCATCTCTAAAGTGTTGAACTACAAGGTGATGCTCTCGGGGCTTAATATTGTCAAATTGTGGGTCTCGTGGTTAGAAAAACCGGGTGATGAGCCGAATGGTATACCCACGAGTATCTAAACCCGAGATCGATTCACGAAATTGTTATAATTTTATGTTAGTAAAATGGTCATCCGAGAGCCTAAAATGTTTATACAAGCTAAAAGAAACCACTTAGATTTTTTAAACACTAATAATCTATAAAAGCCATAATAACTAAATATTTATATATTAAATGTTGACTAATTAAAGTCAAAGATGACAACTAATATAGTTTAATCTTATATTTATGATTGTATCGTTAAAGTGAGCAAACAACATCGTATGAATTGATTTGTTGATGTATTAAACAACACGAATAAATGGTTTGGAACCTATTTACAAGCAGAACCTAACAAAATTTTCCTAAAATAGTTAGCCATTATTATAAAAAAATCGAAAGGTTTAATAAAAGATCTATAATGTTTTCCGGATAAACAAGTAATCTTTGTTTAAAAATAACAAATATAGATTTGTAACGATCGGACGAAGTTAACCAAACAAACACGACGAATCGAAACTCCTTCTATCTTATCTCGTCATAAAGATAATACTAAATCTTGCTTCATGATTTTATTTTCTAAAAACCTTGAAAACTTATAAGTTTCGATTAAGACTAAAAGTTTTTGAATTGTCATTTGATTTCAAAGAAAAATCTAAAAATCAAACCGTTAGAAACTTTATCAAACAAAGTTCTTGAAGACGCAATAATAATAGTACCTACTATTATTAATATACTTCAAAGTAACGACACAAATTCAAGGAAAATAAAACCTTTATTTTCACCAAGTATATATATACATTCGAACTCGAATATAATAAACTAACTTTATTTTCATCAAAGTTCCATCGTAAAATTATTAACTTCCTTATGACTAAAGCAATCAACGTTTTCTTACACAAGTTATAACAATTATTTGAATAATAATTTGTAACTTATACGCGTAGTTACTTATCAATAACTACGAGCGTAGGACCATATATAAAACAAACAACGGAATAAATAATACATATTATTTATCATAATATTTGAGATCTAAAATAAATATATATGTTCATATATATTCCTACAAATCTTTGAATAATTATTCGACTAATAATTATCTACTTCGATCCACATGTTTATTGTTTTAATTATCATAGCAAGTCTAAATATTTATACAACGAATATGTCACACCCCCAATTCCCACTAACGAAGTTTTCCTGTGTGGGGTGTAAACCAGACCAGGACTCGAGCCATTAGTTACATCAAACATAAGTTAAGGGTTCAAAATGTAAATATATTTCCAACGGGAAATATCAAAACCAGAATTAAAGTTTAGCGGAAGCTCATAAAAGTTATGTTGCGCAAAACAAGCGCCCGATAAGTAAATAGTTCAAGTTGTAAAGGTTTTAAAAGCAAGTTCCCAAAAATAGAGGTTTTAATCAACGTACATGCCCAAAAATCCGATACTCCTAGCGTCCTGTAAAGCATGCATAAGAGCAAGTGTCAACTAATGTTGGTGAGTTCACATAAGCACATAAGTATATCTAGTATAAGTATGCAGTATGAATACAACAGTCTTTATTCGTATGTAAGTATGTATATTAACAGTACAATCCATATCGTAGGTAGCGAGCCTAAGTTCATGTCACTAAAACGTTCGCAACCGAAGCTGACCAATTAGTTGTAGGAATAATTCCTTACGTGGTTTGCCTTCCCCGTGTCTACTCGATCACGGTAAGTTTAGGCTGACATTGTCCTCAGTCCGACCGCCAGTCGGGTGGTGCATCTCGTGCCCGCTGAGTGGGGTTAGTCAGACCCCAGTAGTACTACCCAATATCCCCTCGCTATTTGCTATTAACGGTTCGATAAGTAAGGACTTTCAAAGATAAAGCATTTTACGTGAACATGTGATATATACTGGATTTCTACTTTAATCATACATAATAGTTGTCGTGTTATCACCCTAACCCGGGTGTAACGTGTTTGTGTGTGTTATCGTCCAAAACCGTACCTAACGTAAAAGGTTGTGTAACTCACCTTAGGGTGCGCTGCTACAATTTAATAAGAATCCGAGTCTTTGCGTAACTACCGAGCACCTATCGATTTTACATACGTAGTGTGTGTCTGCACATGAGTAACATAGCCTAGACGACGGTATTGATATCAAGTAATTCCAAATATGACGTAGGTGACAATTTCAGTTCGTGATAAAATCGTTTGTTCGAAAGCAGTCAGAAGTGGCGTTAAATCAAGGACACAAGGATTTACGAAAATTAATGTGAGTATGTTATTTCAAATAACAAATGTGGAGATGATCAGCTAAACATGTATGTGTTCTTAAATTTATAAATAAATATATGGACATAGTCAATAGTGTGGAAAAAAAAATAAAACGTCAATATACATATTTATACGCCGTGTCAAAGTTCCAAGAGTTTAAAGAAAAATCCTTGTGATATACGCTTGTATATATATATATTTCTACGTTTAAAACTAATTTATATTAATAATAACGAAACCATCAAATTTTAATTCGTTTAAATTATATTGTTTTCATATTATAAAAGTTCAACGGGTACACTAACGAGGTCTATAAAAACTTTAGGAGTCAAGATTTGCTAGTCATACGATAGTAGTTTTGAGTTAGGGATTGGAGAATGCTTGAAATCCCTAAAAAAAAAATTAGAAAGAAAACAGAAATGGGGCTCATGGGATTCGACCACGTGACCTCTGAGTCAACGTGCAATGACTTAGCCACTAGGCCAGTTGCGCAATTGTATCTCGTTACCGACTGGAAATCCTTAATCTTAACAGTTTAATGGAAACTGGTTCAGGAAGCATAGTCTGAAAAAAATAAATAAAAGGATGTATGCGGCTGGAGAGGGTCGAACACGAGACCTCTCAATCTCAAGGTAACGCACCAACCAGCTGGGCTACATGCCCGATTATGTTGAGAACCAGTCGGCTAAATACTTAACCAGACTGGTCCGGTCATCATCTCCTTCCTAAAAACTCCGGTGGCCGGAGTTTTATTTCCGGTCACCGAAAAATCGCGAATCTAGAACCAAACTGAAGAGAAGGGTGCGACTAACATAAGGATGTGCTTACCTCGAATTGGAGATGAGTTTTGACATGTTTTTGAAGCCGAAACGAAACCGAAAGTCTCGACACGGATCTCCTGATGGTGCCCCGTTTCCAGATCCGTTGCTACTGGGCTGATCGGCAGAGAGAGGCGACCTCGGTGATGATCGAAACAAGTGGTAAAACAACGGTGGTTCGCCGGAATTTGAGTTTGCCGGAAAACTATAAAAAAAAAACGAGAGAAGTTTGGGACTGTGATAGAACGCCAAATGATTGAAAGGAAATGAGGTTTTGGATCCAAAGATCAGGGTTGATTGATTCAAGTCGTAACTGGTGAGTAAATGGATGATTGAATGCGGCGTTCAGATTCTTCAGTTGCCGGTGAACGAGACCGTCGGGTCTTTAAGAACGTCATTAATATGACTTTTGTAAATTTGCAGGAAAAGTCCTCCGAAATTTACAATGAAGGGAAACAGATTCATGTAATTACACTAACAGTCCCTCCAACTTATAAAATATAACACAAGTTCAGAATTTACAGAAAGGGCCCCTCAAGGTTATGAAATATTAACGAACTCTCTAATGAAGTTAACAGAGGTAACTTGACGATGATTAATCGAGCTTACGTCAAACCGTATTTAACGAACGAAGTTTTCTATATAACCAAATATATATATATATATATATATATATATATATATATATATATATATATATAACCTATATACGTTTCACATAAAACCATAGTTATAACCACATAACTAATGTTTTTAGATTTCTATAAAATCATAGAAATGTCTCGTACGATTACGCGACGCACCGTCACATAAAATCATAAAACGACGTGCGTATATATATACATATATACCACGTAATAACAATATAATTGCCACATAAAATGACAAAACGTTTTCGCAAAATCATAAAATATAATTTATATAAAGTTATAAAGTATAAACATTCAAGTTGGTCAACCGACGTCTAGACTCATGTGCAATGCTCGTGTAACTATTCTAGTTAACTGATGTAACGGACGTTATTGAAATATAACACAAATTATTAACGGGGTTAACTTGGGAAATTTCCGGTTGTCACAGAATAAACATTACGAACGGGTTTTCCAAACATTACAAACGGGAATAAGTTCACTAGTACAAATATGATCATCGGTCACACCAAAAAAGTGTGACCGTAAGTGATTAGTCACACTTTTTTTTTCGTCCCATCCGTGACCAAAAGTCTCGCCATTTTAGGTCACATACAGTGACACTGAATTTCAGTGACCGTATGATACGAAAAATTGTGACCGTAGATAAAAAGTGTGACTATAGACTAGCGATTTTTCTTGCAGGATCAATGATTTTATCAAATAATGTCATCATAAACCCTTTTTAGTAACACTTATTTATTTTGTAGTGACAAAATGTTCCCAAATGGTGACATGATGTTCGTGTTCACTGTGACGTTTTGCTAATAATTGGTCACATAACTAATATTTTAGTGTGACTATTGTTTAGGTTTTAGAGACACACAATTTTGTTATGTGTGACTATTTCATAAACGTTGATGTAGAAAGAGTTTGAAGTGTGACTATTTCATAGTTTTTAGTCACACAAAAATGTCTTAAAGTGACTATTGGTTGGTATATGGTCACAACTAAACACCTAGTTGGTAGTATAAAGTAACCATTACATATCTTTAGTGACATAATGTTTCTAAATGGTCACATGATTTTTTGTTCACTGTGACGTTTTGCTAACAATTGGTCACATAACAAATATTTAGGTGTGACTATTGTCTAGGTTTTAGAGACACACAGTGACCATAGTATGGAAGTTGATGTGGAAATAGTTTGAAGTGTGACTATTTCATAGTTTTTAGTCACACAAAAATGACTTAAAGTGACTATTGGTTGGAAAATGGTCACAATTAAACACCTAGTTGTTAATATAAAGTAACCATTATATACATTTTAGTCATATAAGAGAAATATAAATGTGACTAGAATTGTTTTTTAATCACATTAACTCTTTGTAAGTGTCATTTTTGGCTAACCTTTAGTCACATTATTTTTAACATTTTCTTATTACATTCCCATTTAGTCACATATGTTACATAAATACATCACCCTAACACACTTTTAGTCACACTTTTAGTTTCTATGTGACTGTTTATGTATTTTAGACACAATTAATTACGTAAATTGTGACTATATGTTGTTAATAATAACATAGTTGTTAATATAGAGTGACCATTTTCATACCGTTTAGTGACATTAAACAAATGAAATTGAGACGGGAAACAGTTTATAGTCACACTAATTAGTTGTAAGTGTCACTTTTGTTATAGTTTTAGTCACATTAGTTTTGAATATTAGTTTTCACATTTGCCATATAGTCACATATGATACATGAATACATGACGGTAAAATAGTTATAGTCACAGTTTCATATATATAGCAAAACAATTCAATTTATAAAACTATTCAAGTTTTACACAAACAATATCGTAAATAACAACACTTAAAAAAATAAGATACAACTTCTTGTAATGGCTGAAAGTTCTTGCCTTCCTTCCCATTTTTCACCAAGCTTCAATGTAATTGGCTTTTCGGTTGCTGTTGTTTCTTCACAAAGCATGTTTTTGTACTCATCATCTCTCAGCCATAGCTTTTGCCTTCTTATCCCAAGTATTTGACACCACTAACAAGGAAAAAAATAAATGCATATTTGCTACATATGTTGTAGGTCTTATGCGAATTCAAACAATGAATGGAAACAAATAAATACCAGCATCCGGTAGTCCATCTTTCTAGACTACAAATGTTCGTTTCTTTGCATGATTCAAGTTTGCGGTCTTTGTCGGTATGCTCAGATAAATCTTGTACAAGAAGTAGTGATGCCCAACATATCACAATAGAATATAGAGATGTCAATGATCTTCACCTTCTGCTAAACAAAGGAACTCCTTTAAAGCCTACCAATAAATAAGAAATTATTTACCGATATAAATTGTATCATTCTTAAATAGTTATATCCACATTCTTAAATTTTATCATTCTTAAATAGTTAATATAATAAAAACATAAAAGCTTCATTTGTATAATAAAATTTGTGACAAATCCAACCAGGTTGATCACCTTTGTTGCAGGTTCCAAACTGCTAAGATCCTTTGAAAAATCAAATACTTCTAGTGGTAGTGTCAATATGTTTAGGGCCATTAGCAGCGGTTGTAATAAATGACAAACTGAGCAGAAAAAAAAAGATATAAGTCGGTAAAATAATGTTTGATCATCACACAAAATAAATAACAACAAGAACTCATACAAGCTTACCAGGTTCGATCAACAAACCAGTTCCATAAGTCATACACCCCACTCTTTGTGAGAAACTGCAATCAAATAACATCTTAATATGGCTTTAAATAAAGAAAAACAAAAATACTACAGAACACTTGACACTATCTAGTCTAATAGGTTCTCCACTTAATGAATGTCACATTAATAGAAATAATAAGGACCCATGAAACTAACTATATTATAATACTTGATGGATGAAAGTAAATTGCTTTATGGAATTGGAAGTGTAGTACATAAACTCATTTAAATCTAAACAGTACATAAACTCATTTAAATCTAAACAGATGCAACATAAGCCATCAAAGTAACAAGAAGTCAAGAAACTATTTTATAACTTAGACAGTATACGCAATCTATAGAGTAGTTAGACATGAGATATATCTCATGCTTTGAGGTAGCACATACACATTTATAGATCATATGCAATAGGAAACAAATTTATAGATCATTTATATCAGGTTAATCAACCTTCTGTCTCATGCTACTTTTAATATCAATTTAGTAAGAAACTAATTGACGAACATATACAGTGTTATAAACCTGAAAATGAAGGATTGTAGGCTTCACTGATTGCGTATTATGAAAGAACTCATAGTAGTTACCTCCCTTCGACTTTTGTTTGCATTTCTACACGCATAATAAAGTTGCCATTATATCATAAGTGGATGAATAATCCTTCTTACAAAATACAAGCAGTAGGATTATACATTTATACCTTATCAACACCATCACCCGACAAGGGAACATGCTATACTCATTGGGCCTTGTACGTCTATAACTTGAGCAATGGACGGACCATAAGCATCTTTAGTGGGTTGTACAACAGGCTAAGGCAAGATAGACTGAAAAAAGAAGAAATTAGTTCTTAGACATGTAAATTAATATAGAAACTAAAATGAAAAAAGTTCTACACAATAAAGTGTATTAAGAAATTTGCTGGTCAAAAAAGAAACTGGGTCAGAACTAATTGTAATAGTTGGAAAATATAATACGGTCCATTGATATCACTATTTAAAGTAGCAAAGCAAGAATCGAAATTATTAGTAAGGCCACATGTTCATTAAACATAAGGTATGTCTGGAAAATTATTCGTAGATTTACCAATGTGGGTTTGATAATTGCTAAATTCTAATACCTATACAACAATAAAATTACATGTGCAAAGATTCAAGTTACATGGCATCTTTAAATTATCAGTTACATAAATATTAAGTTCTATTACTTCATACCAAAACCCGGTAACCAAAATCCACCCTCAATTCATCCTCTTCTATTCAAAATGTACGGATTTGTTCATCCTCGAGTCATATAAGCTTCAATTTCTCCAAGATAACATATAACGGTTAATTATCCAGACTCATGCTATAAACTGCCAGAGCCTATTCAAAAGTAACAGAATAAAACCACATTCTTCTTGATTCTTTGCACACAACACATAACTTTCATAATTATTTCAAATCTGGTGCAAAAATAAAGCTTATTATACTAACATGTTAATGATTAACAATACTGATTCGATGAAGATGAACTTTTAATGATCGTAATGATCAATTTGAGATGTAGCGATTAATAAAAGTAGGGTTTCAATCTGCTTTCTATAAATTCCGGCTTAGCGATTAAATAAAAGTATGTGCTTTCTTTAAACACACAAATCTAGGGTTCAATCTGCTTAGTATAAGATCGTAGGGTGAACGATTGCGTGAATGATTAGATGATGATGAAGGGTGAACGATTGCGTACCCGATGCTTTAACAGTCGATTAGAGAAGCTTGCGAGATCAGTTGTTGATGAAGAAGATGAAGAGAGAATACGCTCAAAACCCGTAGCAGCGGTTGAAAGTACTGATTGGGAACGTGGGTTTTGTGCAAACTGTAAATTACCTCCGATAAGAAGGATGATCGACGGATGGTTGCGCATAGAGAAGGAAGTTGTGAATGAAGGGGAGCGGCGTATTAGGGTTATAAGACGATCGGGTGTTTTTATGAAAATGGGTCGGGCAACAAAGGATATGCGTAATGAATTTTCTGGCCATTTTGGCCCAAGATTTTGAGCGGGAAAATGATGTAGTTTTTTTTTATAGTTTAGGTTAATTTATTTGGCGGTATTTATTTTTATTTTGGTAATATTTTGTTAAAGAAATATTTTAAGATAATAGATTTAGTGGCATGTTTAATGACATTGTGAATCTAATGAATTTGTAATGAAGAACTTTTGTTCAAAATTAAAAATAAATAGATTTAGCTTGACCCAGCCAAGGGCTCTGCCCCTTGGACCCCGCCATGGGCTACTGTCCCTTGGACCCCGCTTCTCTCGGGACGCTGCCCCCTAACCCCCGTTATTCTCGACAACATTCAAACAAGCTGCAGTCTTGTTTGAATGTCATACGCAACTTAATTTACACTAAATTTTCAACATCCAACGGGATATAATCATACTCAATTGAACAAAATCGAATCCAATGAGATACAATCGTACTTAATTGGGCATAATCGGCTCCACCGAGATACAATAGTACTTAATTGGGCATAATCGACTCAAAGTGGACATATTCGAACTTAATTTTGCATAATCGACTCTGATCGTACATAATGAAGCTGAAATGGGCATAATCGAACTCAATCGTGCATAATCGACTCCAATTGGACATAATCAAACTTAATTGGGCATAGCCTATTACAATTAGGCATAATCGAACTCAATTGGGCATAATCTGGGACATATTCAAACTCAGTTGGGCATAACCTAACTCAATTGGGCATAATCGAACTCAATTGGGCGTATCAAACTTAGTTGCGCATAATCAAAGTCAATTGGGCATAATTGAACTCAATTAGACATAATCGACTCCAATTGGACATATTCGAACTTAATTGTGCATAATCGAATCCAATCAGACATAATAAAGTTGCAATGAGCATAATCAAACTCAATTGTGCACAATCGACTCCAATTGGACATTAACAAACTTAATTGGGCACAATCGACTACAATTGGGCATAATCGAACTCAATTGAACATAATCCACTCTAACTGGACATATTCAACTAAATTGTGCATAATCAGACACAATTGAGCATAATCAAACTCAATTGGCCATAATCGACTCCACTTGGACATATTTGAACTTAGTTATGCATAATCAACTCTAATTGTACATAATCGAGCTCAAATGGGTATGATCGAACTCAATTGTACATATTTAAACTCAATTGGACTTATTCAAACTCAAATGAGCATATCAAACTCAACTGGGCATAATCAACTCCAAACGTACATATTCAAACTCAATTGGGCATAATCGACTCCAATTGGACATATTCAACTCAATTATGCATAATCGACTCCAATTATACATAATCAAGCTCAAATGGGCATAATCAAACTCAATTGAGTCCGATTATGTCCAATTGGAGCTTGATTATGCCCAATTGAGCTTGATTATGTCCAATTGGAGTCGATTATGCCCAATTGAGTTCGATTATGTCCAATTGGAGTTTGATTATGTCCATTTGAGCTTGATTATGTTCAATTGGATTCGATTATGCCAAATTCAGTTTGATTATGCATAATTGAGCTTCATTATGTCCAATTAAGCTTGAGTATGCCCAATTAAGTTCGATATGTTCAATTAGAGTCGATTATGTCCAATTGTAGTCGATTATGCCAAATTTAGCTTGATTATGCCAAATGGGGGTCGAATATGTCCAATCAAGGGTCAGTTAGGACCCTATTGGGTTTAGTTAGGACCATCGAGGGCTAACTAGGCCCAACTAGGCCAATATTGGTTTACTTTAATCGAGGCCCAATAGAGGCTAGGACTTAAACGTTATGTTACACATTTATACCTATCATACCATCAACTCATGTGTTAAATTTGTTGCATTTGAAAAAAATATCATTTTAGGATGACCCCAATTGATAAGCTTTTAATTTGTAATTTATATATATCTTCCTAATTATACTAAATGTTTTATATTTTTTAATACACATTTTATGGACGTTTTTTTTATGTCACTAATTTATATCTTTTAATTTCTAATGACATTTTACTATACCATATATGGTTAATAATATTATTTAATAATTAAGTTATAGATTTTTTAGTTAAAATTTATTACTTTTCATTTATAACTAATAAAAGAAAAAAAAGAAAAAAAAAAGAAAAGCAGAAGCTTATATTAATGATCGCACCCAAAGTCCCAAATTAAAAACCCTAAAATCATGTTGGCGCCATCTAATTCATCTTGGCGGAAATCTATTTCATCTTTGGCGCTTCTCAGATTATATTTCTAATTCATCTTTGACACTCTGTTCTCCATTGAAGAATCCTTAAAATCGAGTAAAAGACCACCCGCCTAAACAGATGCGAAAGGAAAATATACTTCGAACAAGCCATAATTCATTCTTCAATCGAGTATATCGGTTCGTCCTTCATAAATATCATGTATACTCTTTGACATAATCGAGTATAAACTGTGGTGGCCTCTCGAAAACTGATATGTGCAGGTTATCCTTCATCACAAAACTGATATGTATACTGGTTCATCCTTCATCCCTACGACTTCTTTTTACTATCGATTCTTCTTCGGGAAGGAGATTGCTATAAATTGATGAATTTTAATTCCTTTAGCTTTCTTATTTACTGAGTTTTTTCTTGGAAAATCGGACTTGAAAGTATACATGATCCTTTACCCTTCTCTATTTACTGTGCTTTTTCTTGGAATTTACCACACTAATCTTTGGTTTGTTACTGGTGATTGAGATTCATCGGGTCTTAATTATTGAAATTGGTCTTTAGATTATATAGTTTCTGCGATTTATAATTTATTTTGATTTCATGTGTTTCAATTTGGGGAAACATTTTTATTTACTGTGTTCGTATGCTATTACATATTTCGATTGCTGTTTTTAATTCTATCCTACTTCTGGTCATATTTACTCCTTCGTCCTTCATATTTTCTTACTTACATCTAAGGATATTACATTAGAATTAACCATATTATGTATCTATATGTTGAGAGTTTTTAAAGAAATGATGAATTAATCCATTATGAGTAAAGAGTGGAAAGTAAAGCATGATTTAAGTCCATTACAAAGGTCTTAATCAGTTTTGTTGTCTAAATTTACATTTTCCTTTTGTTTCTTTTAGTGTCTTATGTCTTAGTATAACCCCTGAGGTTGTCATATTTTAGTTTCTTATCTGTAGATGTTGTTGAATTACTATTACATATGTATGCAGCTGCCCAGTACTTTTGCTTCACATTTTCTTCACCTTTTTCAAAGGCTTTTTGAAGGTTAGTTTCTATTTCTTTACCTTCTTTCCTTACATTTATTTTGGATAATTGATCAGTTTAACTCTCTGATATGTTGCATTTAGTTAATTTTTGTTATGGTGTTCTCTTTTGGTGGCTTCTGTTGCATTTCTTTTGTTATTCTTATTTGAAATGTGCCATGCTCGATCATGACTCTTTCTTAGGTGTAGGCTTAATGATCATATAATTACATGTGTTGCACTCACCCCTTCTTACATACAAGACTAGAACTAAGTGAGAACATGTGTGATGTCATGAGTAGAATAAAATTATTAACCTACCAAGGATAGGCATTTGCAACTGATTATTTGTTGCTGTTGTTTAGGCTATTTATAGTACATGCAAAAACAGATCAGCCCAAGACACTTTGGTTCACAGGTTTAATATAGCCGAAATTAAATTTTATTTGGCTTCTACTGAGGTTTGTATGAAAATGGTTGGTTCTAATAGTAAATATTCATGCAGGTTGAAAAGTTTTGGTTGAGTTACTAATGGGTCAAACAAGTTCATGTCAAGTTCAAAAACTTTACTACTGTTGAAGTCATTTGTTAAGATAAGGATATGCCAAGAGAAAGTAACCATCTTATTAACATGTAATTGATTTAAATCAAAATGAATAACTAATGTCATTCTTAATTTAATACTCTGATTTGCATCGTTTAGGTTCAACGTAAGAGGCTGCAAATACAATATACAGAATATTAAAAGATGTTCTTTTTGAAAATTTATTTTCTTTTTTAGAATGGGAAAGGTTGGATATCCAATAGTAATTACTAATATATTAAGTAGATGACAAGTACTTGCTTAATAACATTACAAAATGTTATTCTTCATTTCAAACAACCTCACTTTATGTGTGTTAATTACATGCTGTTGGTAACTAATTATTTTCATATTCTTTTTACTTCTATATAATAGTTCATATTTCTGTAATGATACATTCCATTGTTCTTAATTGGATTTTTGTTACCTTTCTGCAGTATTCGTGGACGCTTGCTTAAATGTTGATCTTTAAACAGGTATTGTGTCAATGTCATCATCATGGAACTTCTACATTACCAATGGTATTCTTCAATGATATTTTGCAAGAATTCCTGGGAATCAAATGCACGACAAAGCAAAAATAATTCGTGGTCCCATGATGTCACTCATTGGTGTTCAAAAGAACTTCACCCTCCATCTCAGATAACACAACTCAGCAGTCATCCAGCAGATCTCAAACATCACAAAAAAGAATGAAACAGAAAAAGAAGTGTTGCAGCTGCCACTACCACCTCCACCTCCCCAGACACCTGCTGCAAAACCAGTGAGGAAACATAGTCAAAGTTCACCAGGTACAAATCTACAAACTTTATAATACAAACCACATCCTTTATTCATTATTCCCATAATAATAGCCACATAAACAAATGCAGATGAGCTGCAACCAGCTTTAAAAAGATCAAAAGAGAAACAATAGTAGTAAGAAGGATCTATGTCAATTGTTGCAGCATCAAGTATATATTTGAAGCACCATGTATATTTTGCAGCCCCAAGTTCAAGACTGCACCTTTTATATTTCGAAGATGCGAACGGCAAAAAATAGAGCACTAAAAATAGTCAGTCAACTTAGGTTTTGTAAAGTCAAATATGTGATGTAACTACTCCTTATGTACTAAACCTACAAAATCTAATATCCTTCTTACCTATAAAAATGCCAGCCACAATAAGAGCGAAAATACACACACTTAAATTATCTACAACGGTGGCCCGCCGCATATCACGGGCGGGTCACCAACTCGTTATATACTAGTTGTAATTTTGAGAGTAAATGATAACAAGGAAAGGTGGCATGTGGGATTGTCTAAATATTCATGTTCTACTTGCTAGTTAGATTCTCTGCCTAATATATATGTGATTTGAAACAAGTAGTTTATATGGTATTATAACTACATAAATTATATGAAAGCAGTATGTTTACAAATATGGATGTAAATGTTTTTTTTACCTTTTATTATGGCAGAAAAACACAAAAGAGGAGGTTGTGGCTAAGTTGTTATCTGAAGTGAAGACTCTAACTACTACCATTGAACATAAACTAGAGAGAGATGCAATTTAGTGTGTGTGCCAATGAGAAAACATTGAAGTCTGTGTGGCTGGTAGATGTATTAACAAAGATAGATTATTGGATTACATCGGACGCTAAATCATCTCAATAAACTTCGAGTGAGAATGAAGCTCTTAGAAGTGAGGTTGCTTTCTTCCAAGAGAAACTGAAACAAAGAGATGATGGATATGACAAAATGCCATTGTTCATAAGTTCTAAGTTTTCAAATTTTGAGTATTTATTATCCACACCTACAAGCAATGAAGCAACCGGTTTGGGTGAACAAGTTCACAACAGTGACAATGAAGGTTCAATCTTGGATGTTAGTGAATACTTAAGGTTTAACAATAATCAACTTAGTTTCATTTATCCAAATGTGAAATGTTTGAATGTTTAATCTTTTAAAATTTTGAAATCAAGTGTTGGATACTATTGGTTAAATGTTCTTCGAGTATGTAAATACATTTCATTGAAGATTGTTATTGGTCTTGAAAAATATATTAGGGACTCTAGGTGTGAAAAAATAAAGATGATATTACTATTACCTTCACCTAATATTACTTTTACCTACACATAATATTACTTTTATCAACACATATATACATGCCATGTCATCATTATAGTCCATGTCAGGTGCCATGTCATGTGCCACGTCAGCGACTACCCAAACAAATTGTCACACTTCTAACCACACATATTAATTAGTTTAGCCACACATATATGTGTAGATATAGTGTGCTATATACCTACGCATAACTTATGTGTGAGTATTGATATATACATACAGTCGCGAGGCAACACATCTTTACACTTAATATATGTGTAGGTAAAGACATAATAGGTTTTTAACCACACATAATATGTGTAGGTGTAGACCCAAATTTCTTGTAGTATATTTATCATAACCATGGTTCATCTTTAGTCACACATCAAAATTGAAACTGCGACCATGAAGTACTAAGACTGCATTAACGTTTCCTTAGTATTAATTTTTAGTCACACCTATTAAAATGAAATATGACCATGCTATACTAATAGTCACATGTTTTTCTATTTATCATGACCATGATTTATCTTTAGTCACACACCAAAATTATAACGTGACCAAATGTACTTAGACTACAATAACGTTTCCTTAGTATTTTATTAGTCACACCTAATATAATGAAGGATGACCATATTATACTTATAGTTACATGTTTTTCAATTTATCATGACCATGATTTATCTTTAGTTACACATCAAAATTGAAAAGGTGACCTTAAAATACTTAGACTGTGATAATGTTTTCTTAGTATTAATTTTTAGTCACACCTAATAAAATGAAAGATGACTAAATTATACTTATAGTTACATATTTATTCATTTATCATGACGAAAATTCATCTTTAGTCACACATCAAATTGTCATAAAATGAAAGATGACCATATTATACTTATAGTCACATATTTTATTCCTTTATCATGACCAGAATTCATCTTTAGTCACACGTCAAATTATCATAAAATGGAAGATGACCAAATTATACTTACAGTCACATATTTTTTTTTCTTCCATTTATCATGACTAGAATTCATCTTTAGTCACACATCAAATTGTCATAAAATGAAAAATGACCAAAATATACTTATAGTCACATTTTTTTTATTCATTTATCATTACCAGAATTCATCTTTAGTCACACGTCAAATTATCATAAAATGAAAGATGACCAAATTATACTTATAGTCACATATATTCTCATTTACCACGACCATTTTTTATATTTAGTCACACATCCAAAATTATAACTGTGACCATAAAATATTTAGACTGACATAATTTTTTCTTAGTGTTAATTTTTAGTCACACCTAAGAAAATGAAAGATGACCATATTATACTTATAGTCACATGTTTGCCCATTTATCGTGACGATGATTTATCTTTAGTCACACATCCAAATTGGAAATGTGACCATAAACGGTAACTTACAGTCACACCAATAACTATTTTGACCAAAATATGTTTAACTTACTGTCACACTCAAAATTAACGTGTCAATATATATTACATTTAGCCACATTTAATTACATAAACAATTGCTTCATGTGACCATATACATATTTATAGTCACTCGTAAATATTATTAGATAAAAGTCACAAGTGGTGACATTTGGTCACATTGTTCGAAATGTGACTCGTAATTGTCACACATGTAATGTAAAAGTGTGACCATATTAACTGATCGAGCTTGCAATGGTCACACAAAACGATCTAAAATGTCACCGAAACATGTCCAGAAAATTAAAAATGACCTACGGTCACACTTGTAATCGAAAGTGTCACAGGGCCGAAATGTGAAAAGTGTGACCGTATGTCATATTTGTACTAGTGGTTATTCAAACCAATCCAAGGAACTAAATCATGTCTATTATTATTATAATTATTAGGACATCGGTTACTTACAGCTCGTATCAGCTGTCACGATCATTCACCTGGAAAAGGTGAGTTTCATGACCCCTTTCTTTTAAAACTGTTTAACTACTATGGGGGAGAAATCATGATCAAACAAATCTTTTTACTTGATATTATGGTACAACTGTTACGCCTTATTGATTATCTGTTCTTTCATACCCCTTTATAGTAATTTGTTATACAACATATTGCTACAAATCCCACCAACAATTGATTTCAATTAGTTCCTGTAACGAAACGATAACTAGTGAATATATCTATTTGGGTTGACAACCCCGTCCTAGCTGGTCACTCCAGTTCTGACTCACCGTTAACAAGTCTGGGGGTACATGTCAGTTATTCTATGCAATTGGTATTTCTTAAGGGGAAGTTACCATAGGTGGGTAAATCTGTTAGTGTTTGAAATCAAGGTGCATGTAGATCAATGCAACGACGAGTAACCATTATAATATCTTGTATACCATCAACTGTTTTATAAATACGTTTTGTAGAGTCCTAAACCTGTGAACTCACCAACATTACATTGACCCTTTCAAACTCATGTATTTCTCAGGTAACTAAGATCGCTCTCAGTGTGCAAATGGGAAGTCTGTCAAACAACAGGGCCTGCATTAGGAATGGAGTCATGGTCACCTTTTACTATCTAAATAAAGCATGAACCATCGTATTTCTTATCATAACTTTCTCGTTTCAGTATTGTAAGACAATGTTATCTTTTATATATTCCGCTGCAACTTTGATAACATACTTGGTTTTCAAACGTAAACGAAACTGTTAGACGTCGTTCTATGTATCCACGACTATGATCCCATGACGTCACATGCCCACGTAATCGGGAACATCGGGGTGTGACAGATTGGTATCAGAGCCGTGGTTATAGCGAACTAGGTAACAAAAACAAGAAAACCTAGACTATAGCCCGCTCTACGAGACTTCCATTTGCATATGAGACTCGCTATCAACGTCATGAAGTACACATATTCAAAAATACGTGTCATAAATCTATGTGTGGTGTTGATATACTTATGTGTACATTTATTGCTTTGCTTATATATATATGACTGTTACTGACATTATGTCGTTTTGGAACATGTATCGCAGAGATGACTTCAGAGCAAGTCGTTTGCATATCTTCCGGGGCAAAGCATAGTGCATCTACACCAGAACACACCTTCTATACCGCACGACATTCCACTTACTGCCACATACGTCCTACCCGCCAAGCCCGCTACCAGCGCGATTCATCACCGAACATCCGACGACATCGCTAAGGAACCTACCAAGGTTGCCTCTAGAACCATCGACGCACCTCTCTCTGCTAACGCTATCGCCATAGCCAAGGCCAACGTCGTTATAGTAGACGCCACTGCACTTCTTGCCTCCACCGAGGTTCCTCACGTGCATGAGGACTCGGATATCTCGCCTAGCCATACCCAGGCACACGGGGTCTATCGCAGTATCCCTGATGATGGTAGACGGGGATCCACACCACAAAAAACCATGGAACTCCCCGAGAAACGCCCTGCCTCTTCTGGACACCCTGACCCGCCCGCTTCAAAGCGGAAGTGGTTGACCGATGCCCGAGACTTCGGATATCTCCTAGACGCCCTACAAGAGTGGCGTATTAGTGAGGGTATCCCTAGCACTCACAAGGTCAGAGAGTCGTCCACTGCAACCCCCACACACCTGAGTATCCCACCCTTGACCAGGGAGCCTGTCACCGAGACAGTCCCGCTCCTCGTAGTCCGCATCTGCCGCCACAAGGATAGGCTAGATACAGTGGAGATCGACATCACCGAGGCGTCGACTTCTGAGGATATCATGGAGATCGAGATGCGAGTGACCTTATTAGAAGAAGTCCTAGCCTCTACCATTGCCGATGTGGACACGATAACGGCCCAGATGACTGCAATTACCAGTTTAGACGCCGGCACCTTCATCCTACAAGACTATCTGGAGCATCAAGTCGTCTCTTTGGAGAACTACATCGCCGCCAACCAAGCCTACCTCGCCACCATCTTCAAAACCCTAGCACTTCTAGCACCACGAGGACCCCCAGCAGGACCTTTTTAGGTATTACATCACTATGGACGTACGTCAATAAATTTTTGACATTTTGGGGAACAATTCGGATATGTATGTTTTAACGGGGCAGAGCACCCCTAACACTACTTATATTAGATATAAAGAATGTTGTCGGACTAACTCGAATATTTTGTTTCTTATATGTAAAATTCATATGTAATGCTTATGGTTATGCTATGGTTATTTGGTTGTTGGTTGTGATATTGTGATATTATACTTATATATACGACCCTACTTAATCTATATATGTATATATATATATATATATATATATACACCATCTGAATTATCCTATATCTCATCGCTTAGAAAGCCTAGAGTAGAACATGCCTCCTAGACGTAGTGCCAGAACCAACACGCCCCCACCAGTGATGACTGCCGCCGACATTGAGGCACTAATCACTCAACGAGTCGCTGAAGTAATTAGCTGCTAGTAAAACACAATGAGAAAACGATAGGCAACACAACAACTCACCATGCGGTAAGACTGTGTACCCAAAACGTTTAAAACAGAATATAGACCGCCCTTCGGAAATTATATTCATCATTTCACAACTAACGTTTCAGGTCCACGTGAGTGTTCCTATAAGGACTTCATGAACTGCAAACCCACAAACTTCAATGGCACGGAAGTTGTCGTGGGCTTGATTCGATGGTTCGAGAAGGCCGAGTCTGTGTTTCGCATTAACAATTGTCCCGATGGCTACAAGGTCAAGTACGCTACCTGTCCGTTCATCGATGGCGCATTAACGTGGTGGAACTCCCATGCCGACGCCATGGGAACAGACCTAGCCTATGCCATGACAGGGGTTGGACTCAAGCAACTTCTGCGAGACGAATACTGTCCTCACAAAGAACTCCAGAAGCTCGCACTACGTCAAAATTCACCTTTGGCCACGAAAAAAAACCGTGACAAAAGGTGTTTGGTCACGTTTTTTTTTCCATTCCAACCGACACCATAGGTGCCGTGACCATATGTACCCTACGGCCACGTTACAATATCAGTGGCTGAAGCCACCTATAAGCGTGGCTAAAGGGTACCAATATTTGTTGTTGTAATCAAACAATTCTTCAGAAAAGCGTGGCCAAAGGGTCCCAACGGCCACATGTGTTTGGTTAACGTGGCCTTTGTATTTTATGGTCACGTATATTCGTGTTTTAGCCACATACATTATAAAAATACGTGGCCAAAGGGTTGCTGAAATCATACATTTTGTCAGAGTACGCGTGGCCAAAGGGTGGCAACGGCCACGTTAAAATATCAAAAGCGTGGCCTTTGGTATTATATGGTCACGTATATTTGTGTTTTAGCCACATATGTTATAAAAAACGTGGCCAAATGGGTTGCTGAAATTATAATTTTTGTCCCAATACGCGTGGCCAAAGGGTGGCAACCGCCACGTTAAAATATGAATAGCGTGGCCTTTGGTATTATATGGTCACGTATATTTGTGTTTTAGCCACATATGATATGAAAAAACGTGGCCAAATGGGTTGCTGAAATC
Source organism: Deinandra increscens subsp. villosa (assembly GCA_039602395.1). NCBI lineage: Eukaryota > Viridiplantae > Streptophyta > Magnoliopsida > Asterales > Asteraceae > Deinandra > Deinandra increscens. Next base: position 28,841,167 of record JBCNJP010000017.1, on the reverse strand, counting down.
ATAAATATTGTCCCAATAAGCGTGGCCAAAGGGTGGCAACGGCCACATTAAAATATAAAAAGCGTGGCCTTTGGTATTATATGGTCACGTATATTTGTGTTTTAGCCACATATATTTGGAAAAAAAAAGTGGCTAAAGGGTAGTTGAAATCAAATATTTTGTCCCAATACGCGTGACCAAATGGTGGCAACGGCCACGTTAAGATATAAAAAGCGTGACCTTTGGTATTATATGGTCACGTATATTTGTGTTTTAGCCACATATATTTGGAAAAAGAAAGTGGCCAAAGGGTAGTTGAAATCATACATTTTGTCTCAATACGGGTGGCCAAAGGGTGGCAACGGCCACATTAAAATATAAAAAACGTGGCCTTTGGTATTATATGGTCACGTATATTTGTGTTTTAGCCACATATAATTGGAAAAAAAAAGTGGCCAAAAGGTAGTTGAAATCAGATAATTTGTCCCAATAAGCGTGGCCAAATGGTGGCAACGACCACGTTAAAATATAAAAAGTGTGGCCTTTGGTATTATATATATGGTCACATATATTTTCTTAATTATAATTAATTATATATTAATTAATTAGTATAGAGAAACCTTAAAAATCATATATTATAATTAAAAATTAATGTACATACACTAATCATGACGCTGTTCAAGAAGATAACATACGACACTAATCAAAGTTTAATTTCTATAATAATTAATTATAATTTCTTCTCCGTGCTGATCAGCTGCTTCTGCTGGTGCCGTGTGATTTTTCTATTTATCAGATTTTGATTCAGCTGGTTTGGTGTTACGTACACTTTCGTAATCTTTGATTTCCCCTGGAAACATATATGACAAATAAAACCGATCAGATATATATATAGTTAATTAATTAGCGGATACGATTAATTAATGTAGTAATTACCTGTGGTTGTTCCAGTACTTTTTGAACCGTAGAATGATCAACCGGCTGTGATCTATCTGACTTGTTATTAGAATGAAGGATCATTCGGTTTATCGGCCATGCAATAATATATTTATTTTCAACCTCCGAAAGCGTTGTTTTATCATCTACTGGGAATGGTAAAAATGTTGCACCCTTATTGACCTAATAAACTTTAATTCTACGGCAACCAGGAGGTAATGGACTTCCATGAATCTTCTCATCTTTTTGTTTTGGTAATAATTCAGCCATTCCCACGACGTTCAGTGGATCCCCCTCCATGTGCAACGTCGCAGTTTGGCTCCCCTGATCAGAAGTGACATAATAATAATAATAATAATATTAATTATAGCATATATATAAACAATTAATTAATTAAAGTAAAAAATAGAATACAAAAATTGTGGTATATACTAATCTATATACCTCTTGGATTACTGGCTGCAGATCGATATGAGCTGCAATGGCATCATAATTATTTGGTTTTTCCAACTGATGACCACTCTTCTTAGGAGGTACTTTACGAGCTGCAGGTTTTACTAGTTTTGCATGTCTCTTATTCTTTTCCTAAATTGACACCATGTAATTAACTGATTAGTAACATATATATTAATTAACGATAACATCAAAGCGATTTGTCAAATTTCTAAATTAATTATATATATATACCACTTCCTGCTCTGATGCCCCAGCAGCACTGGCTGCAGCAGCTGCTGCTTCTGTCATTTTTCTCTTTCTCACCTAAAGACAGCATCAACATTTAATTAAATGATCATATAGCAATTAGTTATAAGGGAAGTACACAACTGTGTAAATTAAAATAGTTACCCTTTCCTTTTGCGACGCTGTTGTAGATGGAGGAGTGTGTTGTGATAGAGTCGCAGAAGAGACCTATAATTCAATTAATTAATAAAATCATATCGATCATAACCGGCTAAACATTAGTTAACTATCCAGATAACCATTCGGATGAAAATTTCACATATCAATCGACAGAATTTTCCCTCCGTCCTATTACTTCTCCAATAAACAGGTTCATAGTAAAGATTATTGAAAAGGATTTTCAGTATTGATCGTTTTTAATCATCTTAATTTGTTGTTGTATGTGTTAGCAAAACAAACATGGATAAGTCTTGGATGAAAACCAGTAGAACCACGCAATCATATGCCGATGGAGTTAAATCATTCTTAATGTTTGCAGTTACCAATTTGGAGAGTAATGAAATTCCATGTCCCTGTGTTAATTATCTAAACCATTACTCTTTTAATGTTGATGATGTAGAATTTCATTTGTTTTCAAAGGGATTCGATCAGACTTATAGAAGGTGGATTAAACATGGAGAGATAGACGAGCCCGCAGGAGAGGAGCTTCACACGGAATCATTTTTCGATTCCGGAGTGCCATTGGATGCAGCCGAAACAATAAAAATGGTCAGAGCTACTGAAGAAAATTTCGATGAGGACCATGAGAAGTTTCAAGAACGACTCATGGATGCTGAGAAGCCTCTGTATGAAGGATGCCATACCTTCACAAAGTTATCTGCCTTGGTTCAACTACTGAACTTGAAGACTAAGCATGGAGGATCAGATAAAAATTTTAATGAACTTTTAGTTTTGCTGAAACAGATGCTACCTGAAGGTAATGAGATTGTGAAGAATACATATGAGGCCAAGAAGATTTTGAAGTCAATGGGTGCAGGGTACACCAAGATACATGTGTGTATCAATGATTGTATTCTCTACAGGAAGGAGAACAAGGACCTAACTGTATGTCCAACTTGTGGTGAGTCCAGGTGGAAGGTGGATGAGAGGACTAAGAAACTATACGACAATACTCCTGCAAAGGTAATGTGGTATTTCCCCATCATTCCAAGATTGAAACGACTGTTTCAAGTGAAAACCACAGCGGAGGATCTAAGATGGCATGCCACCAGTTCCAAAACACCCGGTGTGTTACGACACCCATCCGATTCACCGGCATGAAAAGCCATCGATGACAACTATCCCGAAATCGCTGACGATCCTAGAAGTCTTCGTCTTGGCATTTCAACTGATGGGGTCGACGTAAATAGAGGTAACAGAAATCACAGTGTGTGGCCGGTTTTATCTGTCAATTACAACCTTCCACCATGGTTGTGTATGAAAAGAAAGTTCATCATGCTTTCGTTATTAATATTGGGAGCGCCTGGAAACGATATTGATGTGTCTTTGGAACCATTAATTGATGACTTAGAGCTGTTATTCGAGGCAGGTGTGGAAACATATGATGCGTATGCGCAAGAACAATTTACTATGCGTGCAGTTGTTTTATGGACGATTAATGACTACCCTGCACTTGGTACACTTTGTGGTTGCCCGTACAGTGGATTCCATGGTTGTGTGGTATGTCGGGAACAAACTAAATGCATTAGGCTTCCTTTCTCAGCCAAGCAGTGTTATGCTGGTCACAGAAGATATCTACCATATACGCATGCCTTCCGAAAGCAAACAGAGGCCTTCAATGGTAAACAAGAGTTGGAAGTTGCTGCTGATCCTATGACCGGAGAACAGATATACAACGAAGTTCAACATACCAGGAACAAATGGGGAAAGGGATTAAGGTGTACTGATTCAGAAATCCCAGAGACGTCAACCGGAAGAGGGGGGAAGATTGATAAGAGAAAAAGAAAGAACAAAGAGAAGCCACTATATTGGAAGAAATTCAATATATGGTTTCGAAGACTTAGATACTGGAGGCATAATATTGTCCAACATTGCATTGATTTCATGCATATTGAAAAGAATGTGGCTGAGAGTCTTGTTGGAACTCTGCTCAACCTTCCCGTAAAGACAAAGGATGGACTTGTAGGATCGTTATTAGTTATGAATAAACTAAAACTAAGCCCTTTACTTGCAAATATAACCCTGCGGAATTAAAGTTATATTTCACTTTACTTAAGCGATATTTGAGTTCTTGAGTATAATGTATAAGCTTGATTTGCAGAATAGTAGAGACAACGAAATATCGAATATTCGGCACTATTTGCATTAACTCAAAGCTACACTATTACAAGTGATAACCACACTGATGTGTAAACTAAGAGATAACATGCTATATATAGTGCAGATGAGATCAATCACAGCCATTGATCTCATGTGATCTAATCTAGACCGTACATTACAAAGTCAAATCTAAGCTACCAAAAGAATAAACTTCGACATTTGAGACGACTTGCGTGTTGACAGCAACAATCTACTTTTGGAGAGCGGCTTGGGCAGATGTAGAAGCATACGAGAAGCTTTTGCAGGATGGGACTTCTGAAAAGACTTCTCAGGAAAAGTCAGGTTGAACTCATTATCTGATGGATAATCGAGTTCACCCGGAATATTCATTAAGTGACAAAACTGCTTCTTTCCGCTTGAACTTGTTGTTCCGCTTGAAGTTGTAGTTCCGCTTCAACTTCAGCCGGAACTGTCAAAACTAGAGTTCAGCCGGAGAACTTCAAAACTGAAGTTCCTTACAATCTCCCCCTAAGCTGATGCTGTCAAATTATTCTTCTAAGTCAAAGTTCTTCTTCAAAATTGACTTGTACCCAAAAATCTTCTTCACCTTGTTCTACTTGTCCGAAGATCTGATGCTGGCATCAAGATTTTGAGAAAGCTCTTTGGTGTTTGTTTTGGTCACCTTAACGTGTTTAATTGAATCCCAGTCCATTTCGTTCCATTCTTCTTGAACAGAAATAGACTCATGGATTGTAAAGGTGCCATCAGCTCTATGAACATAGAATAGCTTCTCCTCCTCTTCCCAAATGATAAATTTTATTTCACTGGTGGGCATTTCTTCTTCTTCTCCTGCTGATTCATCATCTAAATTGCTTCGATAGAGCATTCCACATTCCAGCACAGATGGCTCAATTAAAAGCCTTAACATGTGCTCCGCTCTTGAAGGATTCATAACTTCTCTGAGTTTTAGAATGATGTCTGTCATTTGCTGCAGGGTGAGTTGAGAAGTTGCCTTGCGGGCATTTACCACTTGAGTTATGCCATTGGCCATAGTAAAAGTGAAATCAAATGTGGCTTCATCCACTGTCCAACTAACAATTCGTCTTTTGCTGGGAGGACCTCTTCTCATTTGTTTTTGATTTCTTTTAGACTTGGCATGCATCAGCTTTCTCTTCCTGACCAATCTATCTTCATCAGAGTCAACAGTGATTTCTGGCACAATGGGTTTCTTGCCTCTGTCTGATGAAGAAGGGCCAGCCTGGACTTCAGTAGGTTTGGTGATGGTGGTGGAGGGTTCATTGATGGTGAGTGGAGGAAGTGATGTTTGTGAAGGTGGTTTGCTGGTTTCAGGAGTTGGGCTAGAAGGTGGAGTAGGTGGAAAGATGTCAGAGAAGTCCATGGTTGGTGGAGGCTTCTTTTTGAAGGGAATGATGGGTGTAAAGTTGTCTGATCTAAACTTGGGATTGGCAAGTTTAGCAGCAAGCTTCTTGGGGATATGTGGAGGTTTGTAAGGTATGATGGGAAGTGACTGTAGAATGGATGAAGCTGTTGTAGGCATTGGGTTTGGGTTGTAGATAAATGAAGGTGGAGGTGGTATATCTGCAATATCATCAATTTCAGGTTTAACATTAGCAGTTATTGTACCTGAGATCAGCTCTGATGGTGAAGGCATCACCAGGTTAGGATTGACAGCAGCAATTTCTCCTTTCAGCTCATAAAATATTTTGTCAATCAAGCTGCAAAGTCCTCTAACCTGCATCTGAGCTACCTCTTCCTCTTTCTTCAAGTTTCTAATCACAAGAGCCCTCTTAATCTTTTTCAACAGACGGTAATTTTCATCATTCTTTGTCAGCTTGGTAGGCAATTGAGAGGCAATAGCAATTAACCTCTGCCTATTAGCTTCAGACATTGTATCCAAGTCATAATCCTTTAACCTCCAGTTGAAAGACCTGGTCTTTGCTTCTTCAAGAAGGTTTTCAAACACATTGTTTTGCATGTATAGATCAAATTCTTCTTGGAGCTCTCTGGCTATCCTCTCATCTTCAGCTACCCTTCTGGCATCTTCAACCATTTTCACTATAGCCTCAGCTTCAGGAGTTTGAGTTACCTGTTGAAAGGTTCTAGCTATATCAGCTTGAACAGGTTCCTCAGTTAGAACTGTCTCTGAACTCCTTAAGGCTATCAGTGATTCAGCCACATCCTCAGCTTCTTCATTTCTTTGTTCTTCCGGTTGAACCACAGGTGTTTCATCAGTCCCAAATATTGAGGAGCTAGGACCTTGAACATCCACCTGGGTTGGAATTTGTTGTTCCGGTTGAACATTCAGCTCTCCTTCAACTGGAACTACCGGTTGAACTTCCGGTTGAAGTTCCGCTTGAACTTCCGCTTGAACCAGTAATTGACCATCAGTCACCACCTGAGGTTGGGTGACTTCAGGTTCTTTATCAGTTATCTCCAGTACCTCAGTTCCTTCATCTTCACCAATCAAATTCTCATCTTCTCCTTCAGTCATAGTACCAACTGCTGCAGTTGCAGTACTTTCTTCCATATCAGCTGCTGCCTTGCTGGTGGAGGCAATATTGCCTACAACATGATCACTGGCTCTTTCAGCCGGAAAAATAACATCTTTCAGAAGTGTTGTGATCATGTTGATGTGCTCAGGGAGAGCACCAGCAATCAGCATGGATGACTGAACAAGCTCGGTGAGGTTGGGGTCCTCAAAAGGAGAAATAGCAATCAGTTGACTGCATCTCATATTCACCCAACTCTCTTCAACAGAAAAAGGCTCTATGCCAATCTTTTGGCAAGCTGTGGCTCTTACTTCAGCCGGTATCCTTTCTTCCTCTTCGATTTCAGTGATAACAGGTTTTGACACTAACTTCTCCCCCAATTTGACAGTATCAGCTTCATCAGTTGCAATAACTTCTTCAGCATCTCTGGTAGGGTTTGAAGGACCTGCTTCAGTTGGAGTAGGATCAGCTTGAACCAATTTGGCAACAGTTGAGTTAAGAGCTTCAACCTGTGCTTGCAGAGAAAGGTACAGTGTCGTCAATTCAGGTAGTGTAAGACTATCCTCAACTGGCTTTTTGCCAGTATCCTTGGAAATAACCAAACTATCAATCCTAGATTGATCAGCATTGGTACCCATGGCTTCTTGGCACCTGGGATTCTCTTCAACTGTTCCAACAACCCTTGGTTCCAATGAAGGACTTCCGGGTGCTGATTCAGAGAAGATTGCCGCAGATTGGGTCTTATTGATGTTACTGCTGACACCAAGCTCCAGTTGGGATACTTGGGCAGCAGCAGCCCTTTCTGCATGAATCTCTTCAGAACTCCTGAGATTCACCTCCGGTGAGGAGTGGGGTTGCAGTGCTACAGTGTCCTGGCTTATCAGGATGTTCTCATGTAATGTGGCAGGTGAGTTAATAACACCTTCACTTAAGCCAAGATTGAGAGCACTGTCACTCCTAGGTGACAGGGGTTGCAGGGGTGAAAAATTTTCAGATGGGGAAGCTACATCTGCTTCTAATGACTCCCCCTCAACAGAAGGTTCATCCCTAAGAGAGAATCCCAAATTTACCAGTTTCCGTTTAGGCTTTTTGCCTTGAACGGGGTTTGAAGCTTCAGGTTGGTTGGTGGTGCTAGGTGGAGGAGACCTAGTAACCACATTTCTCTGTCTCTTAAAAATGACAGGAGGTGAGTTTGATGAGGAGGTGGCAGTGGAAGTGTTTGTGGAAGCTTTCCTCTTTTTGGATTGAAAAACTATGAGTGAAGAGGAAGCTGGGACAGATGTGGGATCAGAAACTGTTAGGTCTACAGCTCTGTCATCTTGAGCCTGGGGCTCAGTTGCTGCTGCAGCTTCCGCTTGAACCTCTGCATCAGCAGGTTCATCAGGAAGCTGCCTTGGAATTGGTAGAGGATGGTCAGTATCCCTTCCAAGAAATGCAGACTTATTTACAGCAAGGTTTGAAAAAGTTTTCTCATTCAGAAGTTTTTGGTGCAAAATTGTACCAAGCCATACTATATGGGGGTACTCTTCTTTGAGAATATAGGTCAAAAATCTAGGGTATTGGTAAATAAATTCAGAATGAACATTGGATTTTAGGGCTTGAAAAATTTGTTTGGAAAAATTAAAGTTCTCACCCTTGACCACAGCATAGAAGGCAGAGGCTTGCTCACTGGAGAGCTCATCAAAACCTCCCTTCTTTGGAGATAAACACACCAGAAGTGTGTGTGCAAGAAATCTCCACTTGTATGGTAACTGCCCCTTCTTGATAGTTTTGCTGTGCAGGGAGCCACCATAACCAATGTTTCTGAATAAGCGGAGATATCTGTTGTGATCTATCTCTCCGTATCCACCTTCATCCCTCAGTTTCAACAACCTTCGAACCTTCGCTTCATCAATTTCAACTTCCTTCCCTTGGACAGTTGACACAATTTTAACACTTCCGCTAGCCTCGTCGGTAACCCTAGCGTGAACCCAAAAGTCTTCCATCACCTCTTCAAAGATTTCTGCTTCGACAGTAAGCGCATGATGGAGGTGAGAACTTTTGATGAACTCGATCATTCCATTGTAGATATCGGTCTTGGATGGTGGTTCAAGATATGCCACCAGGTTGTGTTCTACCGGAAATTTTGAGTCACCAACTGGCTTCTTGCCACTTGCCTTTCCCTTCGGAGCCATTGTTGTGACGGAATTCGAGAATGTTGACGGTTATGTGGAAGTTAATCGGAGATGGTTTGAGAGGATTTTGGGAGTAACTTCTGAGTGGTGTTGCGAGAAATGGGGAAAATGACGGTAATTTAGGGCTTTTTACCTTTTTGGTGATGACGTGGAGGAGAGAGGTTAAAAATCGACGGTTCAGTGACGGATGGGACAGGTGCTTTATGAGTTATATGGTACAACTGGTTAAAGCATGACCTTATCCAAAAGTTAATTTACTGAAACCTCGGAATTAAACAGTTAAAAATTCAATGGGTAAAATAAATGAGCATCCGCTTAGAAAATTGTGCCTTCCGGGTAATTAAATGATTCCTTGACTTTGTTGACCCGGAAGTTCAAGCGGAACCCATTTTCTCCTTTATTTTAAAAACCAAATTTCTTCCGTCTGAACTTCAAGCGGACAAGTTTTCCGCTTGGAAGAATTGTTTTCAAAAATAAGTTTCCACGTCAAATTTAAAGCATTTTTCCGGTTGAAGTTCACCCGGTGAATTTCAAAAGTTGTTCTTTCAGGTTGAACCTGAACTTGAACCGGAAAATCCAAAACACATAAATTTTGAAAATTTGTGTCGATTTTTCATAGTTTTAACAGCAGTTATTGACTATGAACTGAAATATTCTTCAATTAACACAAGAGATTTTCTTTTTCCTTTTCTTTTTGTATCAAGAGACGGGCTCTTGAGCACATCTCTTTCTTTTATTAAAGTTGTGAAAAGTTTTATTCAAAGTTCATCATCCCAATGGCTGTGATGAGGTAGAAAAATCTTGCTTCATCGAAAGCTTTTGTAAACAAATCTGCCAGTTGATGATCAGTGTGAACTTTAAATAATTTGATTAAATTCTTTTCAGCACAATCTCTAATAAAGTGATACCTTATGTCAATGTGTTTGGTCTTGGAGTGCTTCACTGGATTGTTGATGATGGAAATGGCACTGTTGTTGTCTGCAAGAATAGGAGTTTCCATGAATGTGATCCCATAATCAAGCATCTGATTTTGGATCCAAAGGACTTGGCTGCAACAACTTGAGGCAGCAATGTACTCAGCCTCTGCAGTTGAAGTAGAAACACATGTTTGCTTCTTGCATTGCCAAGAGACAAGCCTTTCTCCTAGAAATTGACATCCTCCTGATGTTGATTTCTTATCTATATCACATCCTCCATAATCACTGTCTGTGTATGCTTTGAAAGAGAAGTCAGAGTTCTTGGGATACCACAAACCCAGTTTGGGTTGCCCCTTTAGGTACTTGAAAATTCTCTTAACAGCAAGCAAGTGTGACTCTTTTGGAGAAGATTGATATCTAGCACATAAGCAAACACTGAACATGATGTCAGGTCTACTAGCTGTGAGATACATCAGAGAGCCTATCATTGCTCTATACATGTGCACATCCACTGGCTTTCCACTTAAGTCACTGGTTAACTTGTGGGAAGTGGAGATGGGAGTCTTGGCACTTGAGCATGATAACATGTCGAATCTCTTCAGCATGTCTTGGATGTACTTTGATTGATTCAGAAAGATTCCATCTACAGTTTGCTTTACTTGAAGCCCTAGGAAGAAGGTTAGTTCTCCCATGGAGCTCATTTCAAATTTTGACTGCATCAAAGTTTCAAACTCCTTGCACAACACAGTGTTAGATGAACCAAAAATAATATCATCAACATAAATTTGTACCATTAGCAAGTCATTACCAACAGTTTTAACAAAAAGAGTTTTGTCAATTGCTCCTCTCCTGTAGCCATTCACTAGAAGGTAATTAGAAAGAGTTTCATACCAGGTTCTAGGAGCTTGTTTGAGACCATACAAAGCTTTGATCAGCTTGCATACCTTGTTCGGATGGTGAGGGTCTTCAAAACCAGGAGGTTGATTGACATAAACTTCTTGTTCCAGGAGGCCATACAGGAAAGCACTTTTCACATCCATTTGATACACTTGGAAGTCTTTAAATGCAGCATAGGCTAGGAAGATTCTAATTGCTTCCAACCTGGCTACTGGTGCAAAAACTTCATCATAATCAATGCCTTCTTCCTGTACATAGCCTTGCACAACCAGTCTTGCTTTATTCTTGATAACAATTCCCCTATCATCTTTCTTGTTTCTGAACACCCATTTTGTTCCAATTGGTTCTGCTCCATCAGGCAGATCTACCAATTCCCAAACCTTTTGCTTGTTTATCTGAAATAGTTCTTCTTGCATTGCCTCTACCCAGCTGTTGTCTTCTAAGGCATCTGCTACCTTCTTGGGTACTTCTTGAGACAAAAATGCAGCATGCAGACAGATATTTGCATTTGCAGATCTACTTCTTGTCAGCACTGGAGCTGAAGCTTCTCCAATAATATTTCCCGCTGGATGATCTCTGTTGATTCTTCTATCAATGAACATAGGAAATTCATGGCTTCTTCCATTTGAGGGTATGTTGAGCTGAGGAAGTCTGTGATCAAGCTCAACATTTTCAAATTGTGACATAGGATCTGAAACTCCAACTGATTCAAGAGAATTGGTATCTGAATTGTAGATCAGATGATCTAAATTGAGCTCATTTGATGTGTTATCATGTGAGTTTCCAGCTTCATTTGACTCTGATTCAGTATTCTCTTCAGTTTCTGAAATTTGATTTTCCGGTTGAACTTGAACCGGAGAAATATGTTCAGCTTGAACTTCAAGCGGAACAATTTCTTCTTCAATTTGAATTATTTCAGTCAGTTTCTTGTCATTCCTTGGGAAAACAGGTTGAGAACTCATTGAAGAGAAGAAGATTGACTTCTCATTAACAGTTTGATTTTTCTTCCAATGCTCATCAGCAGACCTGTTAAAGTTTTGTTCCTGCACTAGAGAGCTCACAGGCTTATCAACAGTTATGTTGAAAGCAGTGGTTAGTGCATCAATATCAAATAACCAGCTTGGCTGAGACTTAAAATTGTTGGCAGATTTCTCATTGAAAGATACGTTTATGGTTTCTTCAACAATTTTAGTTCTCTTGTTGTATACTCTAAATGCCTTTGACACACCAGAGTAGCCAACAAAATAACCTTCATCTGCCTTTTCAGCAAACTTAGGCAAAGACTCACTGGTTATTAAAATAGTGACAGAACAACCAAATGGCTTAAAGAAATAAATGTTTGGCTTCCTTTTTCTCCAAAGCTCATAAGGTGTTTTATTCTTTCCCTTGACAATTAAGATCCTGTTTTGGACATAGCAGGCAGTGTTCACTGCCTCAGCCCAAAATATCATAGGGAGCATAGAGTCTGCCAACATTGACCTGGCAGCTTCAATCAATGTCCTATTTCTCCTTTCAGCAACACCGTTTTGCTGTGGAGTTCTAGGAGCACTAAATTGCCTCAAAATTCCCTTTTCCTTACAAAATGAATTCAGAACATGATTTTTGAATTTTGTGCCATTGTCACATCTGATTGTTTTGACTTTAAGATTGGATTGATTTTCTAAATTAATGACAAGAGTTTTCAACAATTCAGCAGTTTCATCTTTTGTTTTGAGAAAGAAAACCCAAGTATATCTAGAAAAATCATCAATTATAACAAAGCAGTATGACCTTTTTCCTAAACTCATTACTCTAGTTGGACCAAATAAGTCCATGTGCAAAAGCTCTAGAGGTTTTGATATTGAAGATTCAACTTTTGGCTTAAAAGAGGTTCTGTGTTGCTTGCCTTTGAGACATGGCACACAGTTTTCAGAACATATAAAGTGCTTGTTAGGAAGACCCTTAACCAAGCCTAAATTTACAATTCTGTTCATGTTCTTGTAGTTCACATGACCTAACCTCCTATGACAAAGATCAGATTCGTCAACTGAGGCTTTGGATACAAAGCAAGCAGTGCCACATGAAGGTGTAGCCACTGACATATACAAAATGTATAGTCCATCTCTCCTGGGTGCCTTAAGCATTATCAACTCATCAGGAATTTTGACACCAGGTTTGAGAACTATTGCCTCTCTCTCATTAAACATTAAATTCAAATTCTTGTCACACATTTGTGAGACACTAAGCAAATTAAAATTCAATGTATCAACAAAATTGACTCTGTCAAATTTTACCAGTCCGTTTGTCACATCACCTTGTGCTGTGATATGGCCTTTTGTGCTTCCAAAGGCAACTGGTCCTCCATTGATTCTTTTTGTATTTTCCAGAATGTGCTTATTCCCTGTCATGTGGCAAGTGCAACCACTGTCAACTACCCATAGGCTATTCTGGCCTTTATTTTGCACCTGCACATATCAGAATTGATTAATTTCTATAGGGGACCCAAGCCTGAGTGGTCTTGGGTCTGCCATAAGCATCATTATACTTGTACTCTTTGAGTACTAGAGTATTTACTACTGGAGCTTCATTTAGCAGATCATCATTGTCCAAACTGAAGTTCTCATACTGAGCACTTGTTTGACTAGACCTTTCATCTTTGGTGTTCCTTTTTGCAGCAATTTTCCTATCCCTGTATTCTTTAAACTTTCTTTGCTTGTTGGTTAGTTTCTTGAGTTTTTCACTTTCTTGATTAACCAACTTAGTCCTTTCAGGTGATTTTGAAAATCTTTGAGGAAAATGTTTGTTTTGATTTAAACTCCCCCCCTGAAATGGAACATAATGATTTCCACTTGAACCATTAGCAAATACAGTTTCAAATTGATTGAGTTTGCTGTTTCTTGAAAAGTTTTCTCTAGAAGTGACTTTTCCTCTGGAGGGGTTTCTTCTTCCTTGAGCTTCAAAAGTTCAAACCCATCAGCAAAATGAACTTGAGGTCTCTGCTTTGGAGCAGTAGCTGATCTGGGTTGAAATTTACTTTCCGGTTGAACATGAGTTCGAGCGGAAAAATGTTCCGCTTGAACTTCAACCGGAAAACGATTTTGCTTTAAAACAGTGAAACTACCATTTCTATCGTTACCAACTAAAACTCTGTTGGATTCAGATCCAAAATGCTTCAAAGTGTGGTTTTTCACAGGTGAGATTCTTCCTGTGAGCTTCTTTTGAAAATCAGCCTTTGGTTTCAAAACAGGTTTTGGTTTTTGAAATGGTTTAACTTTACTCATTGGGTTAAACTGACAGACAACAGCTAGGTTGTTGGGATTTGGCAGTGGTATTCGGGTCGCCCGGTGACATATTTTAAAAATTACGTGACCGATAGATTAATAGTTCATAAAAGAGTTTACCGAATTAATTTATGATTAATTCTGTAACGCAGCGGAATAAGATTATATATATAAATATATATATACATATATAACAAATTATATATATTAAAAACTAATTAATCAAATAACACAAATACTAGTACGCAACAGGATCCGATTACCGAACACGCAAACACAGAAATAAATAAATAAACAATCTAAACTAATAGTGAGTTTAGATATACCTTGGCGGTGTTGAACAAACGTTCGAGACACCGAGTTTCAACGAACGAGCGTTATGTTGAAACGGAACGAACCACTTTCGGTCTCAAACGGTTGTCGTGTATCGCGATGATTCTCGTGGTCTGGTGTCGCGTATCCCTACGGGACGGCGTTTATGACACGTGGTCATTACGCATCGCGAGAGTACGTCTTGACAGACGTCCTGTCTCGCGAGATGAAAAGACTTCTCAGGAAAAGTCAGGTTGAACTCATTATCTGATGGATAATCGAGTTCACCCGGAATATTCATTAAGTGACAAAACTGCTTCTTTCTGCTTGAACTTGTTGTTCCGCTTGAAGTTGTAGTTCCGCTTCAACTTCAGCCGGAACTGTCAAAACTAGAGTTCAGCCGGAGAACTTCAAAACTGAAGTTCCTTACAGGACTGAATGCGAGAAAGGATCTGAACTTTTTGGGGTTAAGACCAGAGTTGCAGCCTAAATAGAACAAGAACAACATAGTACTTCCTGCAGCGTGTTACACGTTACAAAAAGATGAAAAGGAAAAGTTTTGTGACACGTTGTATAACTTCAAGGTTCCACAAGGCTATTGTATCAACTTTTCTAGTTTGGTTAATCTAAAGGACAAGAAACTTGTGGGGCTCAAGTCACATGACTATCATATGCTGATGCAACAGTTTCTGCCAATTGCAATTCGGTCAGTCATGCCTGAACCGACAAGATATGCTATTATAAGGCTCTGTTTTTTTTCAAATCAATATGCAGCAAAAAGATCAACGTCGAAGAGCTAGACAAATTACAAGCAGATCTTTGTGTCACACTATGCCTGCTTGAGAAATATTTCCCGCCATCATTTTTTGATGTTATGCTTCATTTGACGGTGCACCTTACTAGGGAGGTAAAATTATGTGGCTCAATATGCTTTCGATGGATGTATCCATTTGAAAGGTGTATGAAGGTAATTAAGGGCCACGTGAGAAACAAAACTTATCCAGAAGGGTGCATTGCTGAGGAGAACATTGTAGAAGAAACAATTGAGTTTCTCAGTGAATACCAAAAAAACATCACAACTATTGGTGTTCCAACTAAAAAGCATAGCAGTGCGGATGGAAGTCCTGGGTCAGCTGGTAGATCAGTTGAAGTCTCTCCAGAGCTCCTATCGAAAGCGCATTTATTTGTGTTGCTAAATACGCCTGAAATTGAGCATTATATCGAGTAAGTAATTTAGATTATTAACCTTTTTTTATCTGTTTAATTAATTATAAACTTTTATAGATAACTTCAATTCATATAATTGCAGAGAACACATGAAATTTTTGGAAAAGGAACATCCTGGTAGTAGACTAAATGACCTGACTAAGAAGCAGAGCACAACATTTGGTAAATGGTTACGCAACAAGGTCAGGTAAATTTGCTTATTGCTTTAATTCCGGATGAACTGTAACTTTCCTGAACAACTGACCTGAGTTGTCCGGAACAACTCTATTTTCTATCCGGATGAACTATAACCTTCCTGGTGAACTGAAACTATTTTCTTATAGTTTTAATTCCGGATGAACTGTAACTTTCCGGAACAACTGACCTGAGTTGTCCGGAATAACTCTATTTTCTATCCGGATGAACTATAACCTTCCTGGTGAACTGAAACTATTTTTCTTATAGTTTTAATTCCGGATGAACTGTAACTTTCCGGAACAACTGACCTGAGTTGTCCGGAACAACTTTATTTTATTTTTGGAAGAGCTATAATCTTCCTATTCCTAATGAACTCTCCTGATGAACCTACTATGAATTTCAGGTTGAAAAGGAGATGGCGGAGTCCCCAGAAACTATATCAGAGACCGTTAGGTGGATTTCACATGGTCCGCACATGAGAAGCGTGAGGAAATATGAAGTATATGACATCAATGGCTATTCATTTCGTACAAAATCTCGAGACGGTAGGGTTTAACAGAACAGCGGGGTTGGTGTAGAGGTAAATGACATGCACATCTCTAACGAGGTCTTAACCTATGGAAAAAAACCTTACTATGGGGTTTTAAAAGAGATATGGCTACTATATTACCATATTAAAACCATCCCTCTATTTATGTGCGACTGGGTTGAGAATACACAGGGGGTCAAAAAAGATAGTCTTGGTTACACTTTGGTCAACCTTAAAAGACTAGGTCACAAGGAGGACCCGTTCATTTTCGCGTCACAAGCACAACAGTTGTTTTACGTCAAAGACCAGCTGGATAAAAAACTGCATATTGTCTTTATGACACCTCCCAGAAATTACAGAGATTATTATGAAGACGATGCCAATGAAGAATTTAGTACGGTAGTTTTTCCTCACAACGATAATGTATTGCCACCCGTAGATACACGTCACAATGTTTACCATAGAGCTGACTGTACTGGAATGATATTACGAAAAACCACCGATTAATTGATCATCATTGTAATGTTTTTGAATCTTAGCAAACTACAGTATCAACAATATTTGTTTTTTTTTCTTTATGTATTCTGGAATATATATTATGGATCTTAATTTTGAGTCAAGTGTTTCCTTTTTTTAATTGTGCCTGCAGGTCTCCTCTCTTTGACCAAACCAGAGTCAATAAAAGTCAAAAATAAACAAACAAAATCAACTGCTGCTTTAACAAACACAATTACATACATAATCCAAAGGTTGTGATTCCATTAATACATTGATCTATAAAATTACAACTGAAAAACTACTAACTTAAAAGGGAGAAGAAGCGGCTGAAGAAAAATCCCTCTTTGCTTTCTCACATGCACTTGGTTCTGATCAACTGAAAATGGTGAAAACGTGGGTGAAGATAAACCGGGTTCATGGGGCCAGAAGGGAGAGAAGCACCTGAAGAATACAAGTCCTGCAAACCTCAACATGTGCCCTTACTGCTGACTGTTATAAAATTACACAATAACTTAAAATCTGCTCTCAGTAAAACATTTGTATGAACCATTAGAGACTCCTCGTCTCCATGGTTTCCACAATAACTTAAAATCTGCTCGCAGGAGATACAGAGTGCAATCTTTCCCTGCACAAGAAAAAATTACCAAATCTGAGACGAAAATTTCAATCGAATTTCAATCGAATTTCAGCGGTGAAGATGATAACTTACCGTTTTCCACATACGGATGACGCCAATTCCACATTTTTTGCCGTCGATGATGGACGAAAAACAGAGAGAGAAAGACTGGGAGAAAAGGGTCATGGTGGAGATGATGATGAAAACTGATACAGAGATAGTATATATCGATGCTCGAGGGGCGTGGTAGATGGAGATTTGAATGATTACAAGCGCCGTCGACTGTTGGTATTCTTTTAGCCACCTAAAATTAATATACCGTGACCATTTGTCATAATTTGTCACGCAACGAATGTTTAATATGAGTGGCCATATCACAAGATAATTAAACATGATAAACATATATAACCATCATATATTCAAGATAATTAAACATGATAAACATATATAACCATCATATATTCAATTATAACTACTAATATCATAACTAAAAATAAACATATAAAACATTGTTCTTAATTTGTTCATAATTAAACTAAACCCTAATTAATAATCCGGATCACTGCAATCTTCGGATATGTATCCTGAACTTGCATCGTCATCATCATGATCATCATCATCATCTTCTTCTTCATCTTCTTCATCTTCTTCATCTGCTTCTTCATCTTCTTCATCATCTTCTTCATCTTCATCTTCTTCATCTTCTTCTTCGGGTTCATTGAATTTTGTATCAAGGACACGAAATAATTTCGTTGTCTCAACATGGTAGGCAAAACAACCAGGAATCTTCTGCGCATGGAGTTGCTTCAGGATGTTCTCATCGTTGTGTTTAATCATATCACAGATTTGTGGGACTTGAAGGATCTTCTTCTCCTGTTACTGTAAACCAAAAAAATACGGTTATGCTTCACATACCAGTAATTAAGGGAGCGTTGATTATCGGCCATTTGATACCAGAATTGGTGTAAACGAATTGGTGTAGAGAATTTGAGATCAAGAATGGGATGGCGGTAAAAAGGAAAATAACAATGATGATGATATATAGGGTAGCAGATTTTAACCCGCTCGAATTAATTGGTACAATTGAAAAAAGCGCGTTGTTTTAGAGGGAAACAAATCTTCTCTTTTTCGCCACGCGTTTAATATTTTACCGTGAACATAAAATAAATTTTTGTCACTCACAACCTACCATTTAGTCACGGTTAATATATGTGGCCATAGGTAATAGATTTTTGTCACTCACAACCTACCGCGACCATTAGTCATCTAATATTTAGTCACACAACCTAGTAACAGTGGCCATATGTACTAACTTTTAGCCACATAACTAAGTAAAAAGCGTGGCCATTGCTCACATTTAGCCACGCATAAATAGTTTTGTTTTCTTTTAATTTACTAAGTAATAAAATCTACTCTTCTGTCACACAACATTATTTAAGCGTGGCCATACATTCCTTTTTGGTCACACGAATAAAAAATCATAAAAATTCCGTGGCCATTTGGTGCATTTCGCCACTCTTTTTTAAGTGTGACAAATAAGTGCCACATGTTTTTGTAAAACAGTGGCTAAAGCCACTGAACCTGATTGTTGTTGTCACATAAACAAAAAAATACGTGGCTAAAAGGGTCCAAAGGCTATATATTTGTCCACGGGTACAAAATATGTGTGGCTAAAACGAGAATTTCTTACCTTTGGCCACGCTTTTTTCAAAACAGTGGCTATGCGTTATCAAAAAAACCGTGGCCAAAGCCACTTTTTGACGTAGTGTCGAAGCAGAGTTTTGGGGACTAACCATGAACGGTTCTGACATCGCCGGATACACCAAACGATTTCGCGAACTTGCCCATCTTTGCTCAACCATGGTGATGCCACCATACAAGAGGATTGAAAGATACACCTGGGGACTTGCACCACACATTCGAGGAAACATTTTGGCTTCTAAGCCAACCACTTTTCAAGAAGCCGTGCGTCTAGCACATAGCCTAGTATACCAAGCCACCCGCCAGGGTGTATCCTTCGCTAAGAAGAAGCTTGAAATAAAACCCGCAGAGGTCAATGCAACCACCTCATCAGGAAAGAAGCAGGACAACAAAAGGAAACAAGGTTTCTGGAAGAGCAGAAACGACAAGAACTCGGAAGAGGTTCATGAGAAGAGCCCGAAACCGGTGAAGATCTATGTTGCTACTGCCCCTGTGCAGGAGCATAGGCGATCAAGTTACACTGGTGATGAACCCTTGTGCAACAAGTGCAACCTTCACCACACCCTCGACTGCGGAAATATCTTTTGCAACCACTGCAAGGCCAAGGGCCACATTACTCGCAATTGCCCAGATCGTGCATGCTTCAATTGTGGTGCCATTGGTCATTGGAAGAGGGACTGCCCGAAGGCAAAGAACCAGAAATCCAATCATACAACGCAGTAATGGGTACGTTTCTATTCAACCACCATTATGCCTCTGTACTATTCGATACTGGTGCCCGTAAAAGCTTCATGTCTACTGATTTTAGTCAAATATTTAAAATCACTCATGTTGCCTTAGATACTAAGTTCACCATAGTATTAGAAAATGGTGAGATAATAGAAACTGGAGAAATCTACAAAAGATGTCCAATAGAACTCTTCGAACATTCGTTCGACATCGACTGAATGCCAGTCGAGTTAGGAAACTTTGATGTCGTCATCGGAATAGATTAGTTAGCTAAGAACCATGAAAAGATAGTCCGAGTGCCTCTAGCAGACGACAACACTCTTAACGTGCAAGGCGAGAAGAGTGGAGCCTAGCTAAACATCATGTCTAGTATGAAAGCAGGAAAATTCTTTCAAAAAGGATGCCACGCCATTTTAGTGCACGTCACGGAGAAGGAGCCTAAGGAGAAACATGTTGAAGACGTACAAATAGCCCTGAACTTTCAGAAGTATTCCCTGAAGACTTACCCGGTTTACCACCCCTTCGACAAGTAGGATTCCGCATCAACTTAGCACCCGGAGCCTCCCCAGTCACCAAATACCCCTTACCTTCTTGTACCATCTGAAATGCAGGAACTCTCTAACCAATTACAAGAGTTGTTAGATAAAGGATTCTTCCAGCCAAGCCACTCCCCTTGTGGTGCACCTGTATTATTCAGAAGAAAAACGGCACAATCCGAATATGCATCGTCTATAGAGAGCTGAACAAACCAACTGTGAAGAATCGTAATCCATTACCAAGAATTGACGACTTGTTCGACCAACTCCAAGGATCAAACTACTACTCTGAGATCAACCTGAGGTCAAGTTATCACCAACTTTGAGTGAGAGATGAAGACGTATCAAAGACAGCGTTCAAGAACACGCTACGGCCACTACGAGTTTCTAGTAATGCCGTTTGACTAGTGCACCAGCAGTGTTCATAGACTTAATGAACCGTGTGTACAAACCTTAATGGGATAGATTTTTTATCGTCTTCATCGATGATATTCTGACCTACTCTCGTAGTAAGAAAGAACATGAGCAACATCTAAGACTTATCCTGGAATTACTACAGAAGGAAGAGCTGTACGTAAAAATTTCAAATGCGACTTTCGGATACGCGAAGTTCATTTCTTAGGCCATGTGAACAACAAAGGTATTCACGTAGATCCCTCTAAGGTAGAAGTTATCAAGAACTGGAGTACTCGTACGACCCTATCAGAGATATCTAAGGACTTCATCACCAAGATACCAAGAGATAGATCAGATGCGATGCTATTTGGGTAATAGTAGATCGACTGACGAAATCAACGCACTTCCTTCCGATCAAGGAAACAGACAACATAGAGAGATGAACCAAGATCTATATGAAAGAAGTCGTGTCACGACACAAAGTGCCTATCTATATCATCTCTGACCGCGACCATCATTTCACTGCCAACTTCTGGTAATCTCTCCAGAAAACTTTAAGCACTCGCCTCGACATGAGTAATGTCTACCATCCGCAAACAGATGGCCAAAATGAAATAACCATCTAAAAACTCGAGGATACTTTGCGAACATGAGTGATTTACTTTGGACCCAATAGGGATGACTACCTACCACTTGCAGAATTCTCCTATAACAATAGTTATCCCACAAGCATTTAAGCCGCACCACTCGAGGCACTTTATAGGAGAAAGTGCAGATCACCGCTCTATTGGATTGAAATTGGCGATAGCCATTAACAAGCCCCGAGCTAATCTTGAAACAACCAAGAAATATCCCACGTCAAAACCGCCTAAAAGCCACTAGAGATCGACAAAAGAACTATGCCGACAATCGCCGTAATCTGTTGAAGTTCGAAAAGGCCGACCGCGTCATGCTAAGAGTGTCACCTTGGAAAGGTGTCTTCAGATTCGACAAACGAGAAAAGATTAACCCTCGTTACATCGGTCCTTTCGAAATCATAGGAACAATTGGCCCAGTCGCCTATAGACTACTCCTACCTGCCGAGTTAAGTAGTATTCATAACGCCTCTCACGTCTGTAATCCGAAGAAGTGTTTATCCGACGAAACACTCATCGTCCCGCTTAACGAAACTCAAGTTAACGAAACCCTTCACATTATAGAAAAGCCCGTAGAAATCCTTGACCACGAGGTCAAAGGACTTTAAACATAGCCGCAATCCCATCGTAAAGATACGTTGGAACTCTCAACGAGGCCCAGAATACACCTGGGAACACTTGTGACGCCCACTTCCAGACTTGGCTCCAGAAGGGGTCACTAATCGGATTTACTCATGAACACAAGGTAATAACAGAGATTACTAAGCAGCGGAAATTTTAAACTTTTATTTAATTGCCAAGTACTACAAAGTAAGAGATAATTTACATAAGGAAATACTAACTATCATTACGTTTTATTGCTATAACTATATCTATGCCAGCGTGCCATAACATTCCTTCCTTCCGATAGCTTGCCCGTCTAATCTCTTATCACCAGGGCCTTCTCATAACTAGTCGAAGCCTCACCCTGACCTGACATACATACATTTTTGGAAAAGGTCAGCTTACGCTGGTGAGTTCTATATTTTAAAAGCTTTACCTCGATGTGAGGTTTAAAACCCTTGGACCTGCAAGATCCCTTTTTCACAGACAATTAACAAGTATAATATATATCATAATTATATAATACACAATATTCCTTAACAGGAAACACCCCCTATAAAACCATTTATCATGCTATCCCTTCCTACAATCCCAACATTTATTACTAGTGTAACCCTGCTAATGTATAAGAAGAGAAACCATCTTTGCCGACTGCCGAGTTTACCCCTTTAGGGTATTCCCTATAACGGTCAGTTACCCCGCTTTCCCTTATTTGCTAACTGCCGAGTTTACCCTTCTAGGGCATTCCCTGTAACGGACAGTTGCACCGCCTTCCCCTATTTGCTAACTGCCGAGTTTACCCTTCTAGAGCATTCCCTATAACGGACATAGCTTTTTCCCCCTTCTATTTGTAGTGGTCTCCAATACCTTTGAGCAACACTACCTCCTAACTCCCCCCCCCCCTATACTATTACCTGCCCCTAGTTAAATACCTAAGTGACTTAAGTTTATTATTAGTAAACAGTGATAAGGTCTTCATATACTGCAACAAGTGGACATCCCCTAATTTACCGTTGGTGTATGTATACAGGGCGTATCCTCCACACTTCTGATATACCGGGTAACTAATATTATTATGCTTATATATAGGAAGTACCAGCGGCGTATCCACCACATAATAATAAAGTGAATGCATCACCTGTTCTCATATAATCATACATATTCACTATAACGTTTACTAATAAATCCTTTATCACTTGACTATCTAATTTTGAAGCAATAAAACACATATCATATAACACGTACAAATGATTTAATATCATTTTCCTAACATATCATATATATATATATGTATCTATATATATTAGCCAAAAAGCCTTTTTAACAATTTATCAATTCAAGATATTTCACGTATATGCATTTCCATAACAGTTCACATATATATATCAATCCAACAATAATTTAATAGTTCAATATATACATTTATCAATTAGCACCTTAGCAATCTGATATATATTTACTCAAAGGTAATTCAATAGTTCAGATACGCAACATTTCAGTTATAAATCATTTAGATGCATTTTATAACATTTGTATGTATATCAGCCCGAAAACATTTAAAACATTTAAAATATTTAAGAGTGGGCTCATAGAACTCACCTTATTTCTTTAACCGGTTACTTGGACAGAACTCCCGCTGTGATTCCCAATTTAACCTAATTTGCGTATCGTATGGCGTTAACGCAAGGTTTCATACAATAAACACTCCCTATGTTTATTTCTATCTCTTATTATCTTAATATTATATTTTTATTAAGATTATCCTTTTAATAGGTTAAAATGACCAAAATGCCCTTATAGGCAATTATCCTTTTCTTTTAATGATAATATGAAGACGCGCATTCCTATAAGTAAACGCTCACTTCGGGATCGCCCAGTGTTGGGATGCCATTGCCCAGATGGGATGGCGACACCCCCGCTATGCCAGAAACCCCAGTGTACAGGCGTTTACCCTTCTGGTCCGCACGAACTTCTAATATCCGATTAACTCGATATTTTCAATACTTTATCATTTATCCATTTTAATCTCATATATACTTATTATATATAAAAAACATGTTACCATCCCAAAATTCAAGTCCCCATACCCTCCGGATTATTTTATATTAAATATTTATATCCCGAAACCCTAATTTCCCATTTTTTCTCATTTCTATAGCAAAACTCATTTTTATTCAAAACCGTCTTAGGGTATTATCCATTATAACATTTTATAATATCCTTTAAAATGCAAAGCTTAATTCAAAACTGTTTACTCAATTTGGGCAAAATAACGACATGAAAACCCTAATTTTTTGACCCGTTTACAAAACTTTAACCAAACCTTTTCCAATTGTGAAATAAACTTAGGGCTTTCTTAAAACACATTAAATTAGGATTACCTACAAAAATTCAGACCCTAATTCCCACCCGATTACCCGATTTTAACAAAACAAGCTCAAGAACCCTAATTTTAGATCATTTCTAGAAACCATACTTAGACATAATATTAACAAAAACTGAGATAGGTTATTGTTAATCATACCAAATAAGGCTTGACTGCAGAAATTCAGCTCCGGAGGCCTCACCGTTTGTGCGTATTGCTCCAACGAAGTTTCTGGTTCGGAAATGGGGTTTTTGGGTGGTAAATCAGTGAATTTGCGAGTTGAAAGGGTGAAATCGAGCTCCTATTTATAGATTTAGATGCGCCTCAAGGTACTAACACGTATGGGGGTGACTCACGACCGAAAATTGACGCGTAAGGGGGTCAATCGTGCTCCCCAAGTCTGCTAACGTGGCTTAAATCGGACCTGATATGGAATCTGCCCGCTGGGCTGGGTCGCGTATCGCGCCAAAGTGGAGCAAGGAGCTCGCGTACCGTGAGCCAGGAATGGCGGAATGACACAAATGGCCCCTCTACTTTATATTTACAGTTTAAGCCCCTAAACTTCTACCTTTCTATTATTTTATGTACTAAAACATTATGGGGCATATTTATAAAGGTTTCTAAGGCTCGGGACATGCTCGATGATATACGTATACATACGTATATATTTTTATATATATATTTATATATATTTTTCATTATTTACACATTTGGCCCCTCAAACTTTACAATATACATCAATCTATGTTCCGAATCATTTTAAGACATTATTATACTACTTTTTAAGTCTCGGAATACTTATGATAGTATATATATACATACGTTCGTATCTTTCAAGGAATTACAGTTTTAGCCCTCCAACTTTTATCTTTTGCACATTACACCCTAATCTTTTGATGTAACTATCATTTTACATCTTATAACCTTCCTAAACATGTTTCTAATATTCTCGAAGGTTCGGGTCACATATATACACGTATATATTTGTGTATTTACATAAATTACACTTTCCACCCTTCTGTTTTCTTGTTAACTATTAAGCATGCATTTTCTACACGTATAACTATCTAAACACGTATTTCCACATATATATTCATCAAATGAATATTTCACATGCACCTATGCTATTCAAACATATTTTACACATGTATTTGATATAATGTAATCACGTAGAGGCATTTTCTCCCGGTTATCATTTATGTCCATCATATAAACGTTTAACTACGTTTTTCATGCTAACATCATATATATCAATTATCTTTGATATAAAACACATATTATTTCATTTCCTTTCCTCATGTTATCAATTAACACATATATCCTTCATGCAATACTGTTATTTATTAGTTTATTACCCGGTAATGGGTAAACATGCATTTTTCAAACGTTTTAACACGTTTAGCTTTCCAACACATATATCATGTGTATTAATCATATTAATCATGTATTTCTCAAATTTTGGGATGTTACAACGCGAGAATCAGATGCGTCAGAAATACCCTTGTTTGTTCGACAATGTCACCTACATCAGTACTGGGAACTAAATTTCGGGACGAAATTCCTTCAACTGGGGGAGAATGTGACAACCCGTCCGAAAATACCGGGTCAAACCTATACTTTGACTATATATATATATACGTATATACATGTGCCTAACCTGAACTAGTAGTAATATTAGTAAATACTGTACACGTAAATGTCCACCCTTGACAAATTCCCACCTTTGTACTGGAAAAACAAACCCATAACAAAATCAAAAGTTTACCACGAGATCGGTGGAACTTTAATAACAAGAAAAATTGAAAATATAAAATGACTTATATATTTTACTGAAACAGTGTCGTGAGAAATCACGATGACACTCGACAAGGTTCATTAAGCAAACATTTTACTTAAGACTTTAGTTAGTTTTAATAATGTAAAATATTCGAGCTCGAAGCGGATCGAAACAATTATTTATTTTCTGAATGCGGTACGCGAACAAATAAAATAAATAAAACTAAAATTTCTAAATAATTAAGTTACGACCAAAACAATATTTGTTTAACAATATTAACACTACGTCAAAAAGTGGCTTTGGCCACGGTTTTTTTTTAACGCATAGACACTGTTTTGTTAAAAACGTGGCCAAAGGTAAGAAATACTAGTTTTAGGCACACATATTTTGTACCCGTGGCCAAATATATAGCCTTTGAAGCCTTTTAGCCACGTATTTTTTGTTTATGTGACAACAACAATCAGGTGCAGTGGCTTTAGCCACTGATTTACAAAAACATGTGGCCCTTATTTGTCACGCTTAATAAAGAGTGGCGAAATGCACCAAACGGCCATGAAATTTTTATGATTTTTAATTCGTGTGACCAAAAAGGAATGTATGGCCACGTTTAAATAATGTTGTGTGACGAAAGAGTAGATTTTATTACTTAGTAAATTAAAAAAAAAAACAAAACTATTAATTCTATATTATGCGTGGCTAAATGTGAGCAATGGCCACGCATTTTACTTAGTTATGTGGCTAAAAACTAGTACATATGGTCACTGTTATTAGGTTGTGTGACTAGATAGTAGGTTGTGAGTGATGAAAATCTATTACATATGGCCACATATATTAACCGTGACTAAATAGTAGCCAATTTTAATTAGTTAATTATCTGTGGCGACGGCGGATATACATCATTACTAGAGGTCAAATCTTTATCTACCACCTCAAGTTTCGGATATAAATCATATCATTAATTAATTAATTGTCGATCATCACCATATACGCCGTTAGCTCTCTCAGCTCTCTGTTTTTTGGTTTATCACCACTCTCTGAAAATGTGGCATTTGCGTCCTCTGAATGTGGAAGATAGCCCCGAATACGGTGAGTAATCATCTTAATGACTGAAATTCAAATGCTTTAATGTGGAATTCGCGTCTCTGATTTGGTTATTTTTCTTGAACAGGGGAAGAAGATTTTAGTCTGTTTACTTTGGTGGTCTATCACCTAGGGTATTTTGCGAGCCTCAATGGTCGGATACAATACATCGATGGGAGGGTTCGCTACTTCGACGTGGTGGACATTAACTCCTTCTCGTTCGATGACCTAGGTCAAATGGTGTCTAACCTAGGTTATGACTTGAACGATTTCAACCCCTAACTGAGGATCCCAGGGTAGTCGCTGGATTTTTAGACTGGTTCCATTCACTGATGATCCGAGGGATGTTAGGGCCTTGGCCCTGCACGTCATGTACGAGGAGGTCATATCCATCTACCTCGATGGAGATGTGAAGGTGTCTTCCTCCTCCTCCTCCTCCCCCTATGAAGGTAGCTACCCATGGAGAACAGGCCGATATGACGATTTAGACAATTTCTCTAGTGGGAGCATGTTTTAAGTTTATGTTGTTTTTTATTATATATATTTGTAATTAATTAACTGACATCACATCTTTTGGATTATATATATAATTAATTGTTTATGTGTTATGCATCTGATGTGTCTTTTGACTCTTCTTCCTGAAGAATTCTAGTTCATCTGGTTGTCTTCTACATATATTAGGTTGTGTGACTAAATATTAGTGTATAAGGAATTGTATTCAACCACAATGATTTTAATTCATTAGATAATGGGTTTAAATACATGGGAATATCCTATAGACTACAAATAGAAATAACAACTTTGGTTATTTATAGTATATATAGTTCATCCTAGTGAACTCTAGTTTATCCGGTTCATCCTGAAGAACTCTAGTTCATCCTATTCTATTACTGAATAATTAGTCTTGATCCTGAAGAACTCTAGTTCATCCGGTTCTATTCTTCTTCTTCTCTAATGAATAACTAAAATTGATCCTGTTTAATTATAAATTATCTCAGCTCCCAAGGCAATGAATAACTAAAATTGATCCTGTTTAATTATAAATCATCTCAGTCTGGTTCATCCTGAAGAAATCTAGTTCATCTTCTCTCAGTCCTCATGAACTCTTCTTCCTGAGGAATTGTAGTTCATCCGATTTTGTTCTTCTTCCAATTTAGAAGTAAAATTTATCCTGTTTATAGGTCATCTCATCCCACCATATATCAAAATGCCAACATATACTAATTAACATAACATATGAATATATACTTCATGTAAGATCACAGTTATGAGTGAAATGGTGGTCTGCTATGATTCATTGAAAATGTGTATGTTATTATAGATGAAAAGTGTATGAATAAAATTGTAACAACTATCATGTTAACATACAAACTGGAACAACTTATGCAATTGTACACAAATACAGGGATCAACTCTTCTTCCAGCTAAGTTCATCCGGTTCCCATCTTGTTCTCCTCTTCAATAGCTTGTAGCCGAAATTTGGCCTTGTGAAATAGGAGACTTTCATGAAAGGTCCGTGTCATTATTCTGCTCTCAGTATCACCAATCCTGACAATATCTCGTATCTCAGCTTCAGAAAGCCCATTTAGAGCATCTTCTAAGCTTCTAATTGTCTCACCATGTTCACTGGTGAAAATGTGATACATGCCTGTTTCTTTCTTATACTCCCAGTTGGTCACCTGTTTTCTCTTATACACATGAAGCCTATTAGTTATCATTATTAAATTAAATCGGTCTTTGTCAGCCTGGCTCCATTCTGGATCTGGAACTGTACTATGCGTTGTGAATGACCCATCAGCTCTATAGACTACCAACTTTCCATCCTTATCAACTTCAACCATCGAAACAGGATTGTCAATGCTGCGTTGTGTGGCTTCATCTACTTCCCTGTATAAGTCATCCATTTACATCTTTATCCTCAACATTAAGGAGTCCTCTTGTGAACACGTACCCTTCATATCACCACGTACTTGTCTAACATCACCCAACTCATGGTCAGTGAGGTTGTACATAGGTTCTTCAGCTGTAAACTTTATTACCTCATCTGAGCTGGTTGTGAACAGGTATACTTTGGCTTGATCATCATACCTCCGGGAGATGATTATTCTCCTTTCAGCATGGACATCTCTGTATTCATCCTCCTCATTGATCACTTTTCCTTTTCCCTTCTTAGCCACTGACTTCATTCTCTTGGTGTGGGGGGGGGGGGGGGGTTCTGGTGCCTTGGGTGGAGATGAGGGTTTTGGAGATTTGTTTAGGTGAGGATATGGAGATGGAAGAGTATGACCACTTCTAGGTTGTGGTATAAAGGGTGTGAAGTTGTCTGTTCTAAACTTTGGTGGAAGAGGCTTTAATGTTACAGGTTTAGGATTTTTTTTTTCTGGTCTACTAGTTCTAGCAGGGTTTCTTCTGGGTTGTTGTGAGGCTAGAGTTCTGTTCAGATCAGAAAATACACCTGGTAATGAGGGAGTAGTGGGTTGTGAGGCTGTGGTGGAGGGTTGAGATGATGAGAGATGAGGATCAGAGACAGTGTCAAACATTTCCTTGATAATGTTGATCCTTGGCTTCTTTTGCTGAGTAGTTTGCACAGGAGCTTTACTGATCTTTTCTTTGAGTGGTCATTTTTGTTCTTCAAACTCTGCAATTTCCTTCTGTTCTTGAAATTTATTTTGTATCTCAGCATTCTCCTTTTCCAATTGATCAATCAGAGCCTTTGTTGCAGGATCCATGTCTTCTTTCTGGCATCCTGTGCTCTGATCATCATTCTCCATGTCAGTGAAACCAGAGATGGTTCTCTCACTGAGAGAATCATCATCGGCAAGCTTTGGGGATTCACGAAGTGAAGTTGCAGCATTGGGACTGACTTTCGAGATAACTTGCTCAGGAATAGTCTTAGTGCCAACTTCCGGAGTAACTGCCTTGGGACTATCTTCCGGAGCAACTTGTTCCGAAATAGTCTTAGGCAATTGCTCAGGAGCAACTTCTGAAGTAATGATGGGCAGAGATGGAGCACTCCTTAACCAAGTGCAGTTAAGAGTATTCCTAATCATCATTTTTCTCATGAAAGATAGAGCTTCAGGAGCTATATCCACATTTGTGGTTTGCAGATCACTCATCACGCTTGTGATAATCTGATTATCAGCAGTCACTTGCACCTGATGAAGTTGTTCAAACGGATCAACTAGTTCAACCGGATCAACATGGCCTTCTTCCTCCGGATGAAGTTGTTCAACAGGATCAACGTGTTCAACCGGATCAACATGGCCTTCTTCCTCCGGATGAAGTTGTTCAACCGGATCAACTTGTTCAACTTCATCAACATCTGAGGAAGATACCCTGTGCAAGATCCTATTTTGAATTAAATCTAGTTTGACATGTGAATTTCATTTCAACATATGGTTGACAACCTTACCTATCAGTGGCTTTCACAGATTATCCTTCCTTCAACCGTTCAATTTCTTCTCCTTGAGCTCTCACAATTGCACGGAGAGTTGCCAATTCATTTTCAAGTTTTGTACATCGAACCGTCAATTCAGTATGTGTCATGCTGCTCTCAACTGGTGTGTGGCCAGTATCTTTGAGCAAAGAAGAGCAAACAAGCCGACCTTTTTCATGCTCAGCACCCATGGTTTCTTGGCACTTGGGATTCCTGTTGTCAACCAAAGGTTCCTGAATAGGTTCCCTGACAGAAACAGTTGCCGTGGATTGGGTTTCAATGATGTTGGCACTGTCCTCAGGGTCCAGTAGGACTTCATGAGTAGTGTCAGCCCTTTCCACCTGACTTACTTCATCACTACTGCAAGTCACCTTATCACCAGAATCTCGGTTGGGTGAATGAACCAAGTCTAGCAGTATATTCCCTGCAATAAGGGTTGGGGAATCTACTTCATGTGGCCTAGGTGATATACCACCCTCATTCTGAGGTAGTCCTATGGAGGGTCTAGGTAAAGGAGACCTAGTCCTATTCCTTTTGGGTGATTGTTGAGTGCGTGTGGTATTTTTGGGTGTGGTTTTTGATGTGGACATCCTCTTCCTTTTGGTGGGAATTTGTATATCAGTGGAAGAGGATGGTCGGTCTGGTGTGGGCTCAACACTTGTTGGTGTAACAATGTTGTCACCAGGAGTAGTTTGCTCAGGAGCAGTCCTGACCTTAGGCATAGGGTGTGATGTGTCTTTACCAAGAAAAACAGTTTCGTTCACTTGCATGTTAGAAAATGTTTTACTTGTAAAATATTTTTGTTCAAGATGTTGATTAGAGATTTGCAGATTTGGAAATTCACAGTTGAGAATGTGTTGGATGAATCAGGGGTACATGTAAAAGATCCTTTTAGGTTTTAGATTTTCCAGCATTCCATCAAATATCATTTTTGAAAACTTAAAGTTGAGCCCATTACCAATCCATGAAAAAGCTGATGATTGAGGTGCAGCAAGTTCATACCACACAGTTTTCTTGTGAGATAGGCAGTGGAGAATGGTATGAGCAAGATATCACCAAACATAGGGTAGTTGTCCCTTTTTGACGGTCGCACAAGTTAAGTCACCCCCATACCCAATTGCTTCGTACGTCTTCAAGTACAATTCAGACTTGTAATCAGGATCACCTCCTGCATCATTGAATTTCAGATGCTTCCGGATCATTTCTTCAGTCAAACTAATCTCATTCCCATTGACTTTAGAGTCAATTTTACCAACCCCGTTGCTATCAATAGATTTTTTGGCTGAGTCCCAAAATTCAGCAATTCTCTGCTTGCATATTACAGGATTCACAGTTAAAGCAAAATGAGTGTTGGATTTCTCGAGAAAATCGTTCATTTCATCAAATAGCTTTGACTTATCAGACTTCTCGAAGTACGCTACAACATTGTGTTCGGCGAAGAACAGTTGATCAGTAGCCTTTGATGCAACCTTTCGATTCAATTTGGGTGCCATTTGTGAGAAATTAGAGAGTAAGGTTTAGGTTTAAATCGTCAATTAGAAATAGAAACCTGGAGAGAAAATAGAGGGTAACTGTTTTTCGAAAATGCAGTTTTATACTAACGACAGTTCTTCTGGATCACAATGAACCCTAAGAATTGAAACAGGGGAAGTTATTGGAGTTTGCCCATTTAGTTGAAATTGGGATGGGGAAATTTTTTTTATAATTTAATTTGGTTTAGAAAAATATTATTAATTTATTTTAATTGAATCCACATCAATTAGGGTCGATTAAGACCGATGAGGACAAATGAAGATAAAGTAGGACCAATTAGGACCAACGAAGCTACGAGGCCCAATTAGGGTAAATATTGGGGTCAATTTGGGACAATGAGGATCAATTAGGGTCAATGATGAAGACCAGTTATGACCAATTAGGGTCTATTAGGCCGATTGAGGGCCAATTACGCTCAATGATGACCAATAGACTGAATTAAGGTGAACCATGGTCATTTATGACAAATGAGTACCAATGAGGGCTAGTGAACACTCAGTTAGGATGAATTAGGGTCAATGAAGGTCAATTATAGTCTATTCGGCTCGGTTAGGTTCTATAAAGATCACTTACGGTCAATCACGACCAATTAGGCTCATTTAGGACCAATTATAATCAATTGGGGTCAGTTAGGCCTAATTGACTCAAATTTGTTGTACTTCAATGTAAATGGTACTCGATGAGTCTAGTAGGTCCTTATTGAGGCTAACTGACACTAATTGGTCCTTATTGGTCCAATTTGTGCAAATTGCTCCTCATTAACCCGAATTGAGCCATATTGGTACTTATTCTATCTAATTGGCTCTCATCGGTCCTAACTGGCCCTAATAAGTCATAATTCATCCTTATTGGTCCTAATCGAGCATATTCGACAATCATTGGTCTTAATGGGTCCTCATTGACCCTTATTGAACCTAATTGGTCTTAATCGACCATCACTAACCCTGATTTACTCTTATTGGTATCATTGGTCCTCATTCAAACTAATTGGCCCCAATTAGTCCTAATTAGTCATACTTGATCATCGATCCTCATTAGTCACTTCCTTCATGCTTCGTCCTTATCGGTCCTATGAGCATAATCGGCCTTCTCATTGAACTGGCCCTAATTCGTATTCATTGACCATATTAATTGACCATAACTGGTCTTCACTAAAGTATCCTAAATGACGCTAATTGTCAGTATTTAGTCCTCATTGAGTCTGGTTGGTCCTAATTGCTCCTAATTGCTCCTCACCATCCTAATTGGACGTCGTTTAATATTTTTGGAAACAAAATTATTATACATGAGAAATTCACAACATGGCGTTCTTTTCGTATTTTTGTTCTGAAGTTCATAGTAATTTATCATTTTCATTTTTGAGTTGTGTTTTAGTAATGTATCCGTTTTTTGTAGTTGCGTTATCACGGCCACAAGGCACGTGTTATTATAAATCTTGTTTATTATATCTAAAAGAAGATAATAAAATTAGTATTAAAACATAATCTTGTTAATTAGGGCTTTTAACTCCGATCGTTATCCAGATCTGCATAAAGGATCACAGTTATGTCAACCGTAATTGATGTACTCATACAATTTCAACACCTCAAGAGGATGAAGCTCCTGCTCAAGCTCATGGAGGAATCTGCAAACCCACAAGAAGAGTGACTTGAAGACTTTTACGAACTGGATGATGAAGTTCATCTTCAAGAAGAACCCGCCGGAAGAGCCACGTGGAGACATTTAATTAATTAATTAATTATGTTTATGTTTAATTTTAGGTTTAATTATGTTTAATATACATATTGTTTATATTAATTTTGGGTTTTATTATCAGTTTGAACAATTCCCCCCCCCCCCCCCCCCCGTTTTTATTAAAAATTTTCACCAAAAAATTTAGATTTCCCACCATTAGTTCAAACTACACCCAAAATTTCGAACTAAATTTACTTATTATCGATTCATCATATATATACTTTTCCCTCTCACTTTATCAGAAAATTTCTAGCTAGTTAAACGCCTCCAGCGGATAACCAGGTCTTCTTTCTCATCCATATCATTCACATCTTCCATGGAGCTTCAACAACGAATAGCTTCAACAGACAGCGCTAGCGATTCTTCAGAAGGGGGATGTGATTTGGGAGACCAATCAGTCCAGAAAACGGTAATTGTCAAGTTATTCCGTTTCATTAATTACAATCTGTTTTCATAAAATTGTTTCTTTTGTTTATTATTGATACACGTTTAACTTGGGATCCCTGTATTTGTGTACAGTTACAGTTACACTTCGATAAAATTTCGTTTCACACAGAATTAATTAGGAAGGGGTATATTTTGCAGAAATCCTCTCCATTCATTTCAACCCATTCATTTTATGCTAAATTAGTTATTTTTATGCTAGGAATGTTGAGGTAAAGCATATGCACATGTTTGTAGATTCATGTTACTGGTGAACCTACTTTCTTCTTTATGTACACTGCTAGAAATGGTGAACTGTTTGTTTATATCCACTGAAGACATGATGTGTTCCGCTCTTCCCTTTATATGTCTTTAATTTGTGTATAACATATCAAATAATTAGTCAATAGGGTCTTTATGTGAGATATTAATAATTAAGAACTAATTAAGAGATAATGAATCAATAGGGTCTGCATGCTTTCCTATTTATGTACTTTGTTAAAAAGCATCTAACTACATTCTGTTAATTGTACAAAATTCAAGGATCGATCCAACAACACTAATGGTGAATTGGAAAAACTTGAGTTCGAACTTAAAGAGGAGAGACTTCTTCGGGATGCAACAAATGAACAAGTTAAGGCCCTCTTCTTGAAGTTTGAAGAATCGGAGAAAAAACTTGATCTACTTATAGATCATCTATCTGCACTTGGACCACCGTTACCACACCAACTTAATGCTCCGGCATCTACAGAGGTGAATTCTTTACATCACAACTTAACCATACTATTCTCAAGTACCTTATAATAACATACACTCTTGTTCATGAAGAACACAATCCGGATGAACTCTTGTTCCTGAAGAACACAAATCGATGCAAGTTCTGTAGGAGAACCGTAAAATTCCAACAAGTTCCTGGTACATAAGAATATATACTTCATGTAAGAACAAAGTTATGAGTTAAATGGGGCCCTGCTATGATTCATTGAAAATGTATGTTAATATGAAAAAATAGAGTATATACATAATCTGTATGAATAAAACTAGAACAACTTATGTTAGATTAAAAAACAGAATAAATACTTTCATGATAGGTCCGCGTCATTATTCTGCTCTACCAATTCAAAAACATTGTTCTAGGTAAATTCTAAAGAGATTTTTGTTGGATCTAGCCACAGCACTAATCATGCTGACATACACACAACGGTTAGTATTTGTCAAACTCATTATCGGTTTGATTGCTCATTTACATAAAGTAATTAATTGAACTGTAGGGCGTGAAATCGGTAGTCGATCAACCTCGTCTGAAGCGGTTGAAAAGAAAATGGTAAATATTTTCCAGTCAAGTTTCATTCCGTTCTATAGTTTCACAGTAATCTGTTTGGTAATGTCATGTAGTCCCATTTTAAATGTTATTTGGTACCTCAAACACTTGGGCCAGCTAGGGGTTGTTGGAACAAATGGTGAGATGTGTACCAAATATATGTGGCTAAAACACAAATATACGTGACCATATAATACCAAAGGCCACACTTTTTATATTTTATCGTGGCCATTGCCACCCTTTGGCCACGCGTATTGGGACAAAATATCTGATTTCAACTACCCTTTGGCCACTTTTTTTTTCCAAATATATGTGGCTAAAAGACAAATATATGTGACCATATAATACCAAAGGCCACACTTTTTATATTTTAACATGGCGGTTGCCACCCTTTGGCCACGCGTATTGGGACAAAATATCTGATTTGAACTACCCTTTGGCCACTTTTTTTTCCAAATATATGTAGCTAAAACACAAATATACGTGACCATATAATACCAACGGCCACGCTTTTTATATTTTAATGTGGCCATTGCCACCCTTTGGCCACACGTATTGAGATAAAATGTATGATTTCAGCAACCCATTTGGCCACGTTTTATTCATATCATATGTGGCTAAAAGACAAATATACGTGACCATATAATACCAAAGGCCACGCTATTCATATTTTAATGTGGCGGTTGCCACCCTTTGGCCACGCGTATTGGGACAAAAATTATAATTTCAGCAGCCCATTTGGCCACCTTTGTTTATAATATATGTGGCTAAAACACAAATATACGTGACCATATAATACCAAAGGCCACGTTTTTGATATTTTAACGTGGCCGTTGCCACCCTTTGGCCACGCGTATTGTGACAAAATGTATGATTTCAGCAACCCTTTGGCCACGTATTTTTATAATGTATGTGGCTAAAACACAAATATATGTGACCATATAATACCAAAGGCCACGTTAAACAAACACATGTGGCCGTTGGGACCTTTTGGCCATGCTTTCCAGAAGAATTGTTTGATTACAACAATAAATATTGGTACCGTATACCGAATTGGGCCCGACATGGCCCAATAACGTGAAACGAACGAACCGAGCCCAAAAACATGACCTGACGAGTCAACCTACAATTTAAACTCAAACATATCGATCCCGACAAATTTTGGTGAATAACAAAACAAACCGCGCAAAAATCGGAGAAAGTCCCGGATACCGGCCTGACACGAACTACACCGGCCCAACAACCGTTTTGCAATATTTCGGCCCATCCAAAGTTCCCGTCAACTTTTTAAGTGATTGTTTTATGAAACGCTATATTATATATCTCGTAATTTCGTAAAATATCCGGGTAAAGTTGTTAGTTTTTATAAAACTAATACCACCTAATTACTTAAACCCCACAAAATATCTCCTTAACCTTACTCCTAACCTTGGTTAAGCAACTAACCTACCATGGTTATAAAATATCTAGATATTTTTCTTAAATAACCCACATGTCTAAAAGGCACCCCATTCCCCCAATACCACACCAACACTCAACCTCCATTACAAAACCCCATCACCCTCCTTTCTCCTCCACACAACCAGCGGAAACCACACCACCACCGCCCTCCCTCACGCCGGCAAACCACCGTCGCCCACTCCTGCGGCTGCTGCTGTCCGACACCACAACACACCACCGTAATCCCGCTGTCCCTCCTCTTCCTCTCGTCACAGCCGAGGACCGCCACCACCACCATCATCATCCTCATCATCATCCATCGCCACCACCACCATCCCCATCATCATCGACCGTCATCATCATCATCATCATCCACCACCGTCATCATCATCTCCGGACGCCATCACCACCATCATCAACTGCCGCCACCAACACCGATTACCATCAGCGCCACCTTCGATCACCACCTCCGTTTCTCCTAGTTTGCTAGTCGTAAGCTTCTAAAACCCATTTCAATTACATTCTTTGATTTAAAAGTTCACCCGAAAGATCCATTTGAGTCTTGATGATCTTGATAGCATTCTGGGTTAAAAACCCACATAAAATGATAAACTTATCTTATTTTCTTTCATCTCTAATGTGATCGAACTACAAGGTGATGCTCTCGGGGCTTAATATTGTCAAATTGTGGGTCTTGTGGTTAGAAAAACCGGGTGATGAGCCGAATGGTATACCCACGAGTATCTAAACCCGAGATCGATTCATGAAATGGTTATAATTTTATGTTAGTAAAATGGTCATCCGAGAGCCTAAAATGTTTATACAAGCTAAAAGAAACCATTTAGATTTATTAAACACTAATAATCTATAAATGACATAATAACTAAATATTTATATATTAAGTGTTGACTAATTAAAGTCAAAGATGACAACTAATATAGTTTAATCTTATACTTATGATTTTATCGTTAAACTGAGCAAACAACTAATATAGTTTAATCTTATTACTTATGTTTGTAACGATCGGACGAAGTTAACCAAGTAAACATGACGAATCAAAACTCCTTCGATCTTATCTCGTCATAAAGATATAACTAAATCTTGCGTCATGATTTTATTTTCTAAAACCCTTGAAAACTTATAAGTTTCGATTAAGACTAAAAGTTTTGGAATTGTCATTTGATTTCAAAGAAAATTATAAAAATCAAACCGGTAGAAACTTTATCAAACAAAGTTCATCGAAGTCGCAAAAATAGTACCTACAATTATTAATATTCTTTAAAGTAACAACACAAATTCAAGGAAAATAAAACCTTTATTTTCACCGAGTATATATATACATTCGAACTCGAAAATAATAAACTAACTTTATATTCATCAAAGTTCTAGCGTAAATTATTAACTTCCTTATGACAAAAGCAATCAACGTTTTTTTATACAAGTTATAACAATTATTTGAATAATAATTTGTAACTTATACACGTAGTTACTTATCAATAACTACGAGCGTAGGACCAAATATAAAACAAACAACGTAATAAATAATACCTATTATTTATCGTAATATTTGAGATCTAAAATAAATATATATGTTCATATATATTCCTACAAATCTTTGAATAATTATTCGACTAATAATTATTTACTTCGATCCACATGTTTATTGTTTTAATTATCATAGCCAGTCTAAATATTTATACAACGAATAAACATTACGAACGGGTTTTCCAAACATTACAAACGGGAATAAGTTGTCAAGACACTCGACCAGGATCATTGGGTGACTAAACGTTATTCAAACCAAACCAAGGAAGTAAATCATGTCTATTATTATTATCAATATTAGGACATCGGTTACTTACAGCTCGTATCAGCTGTCACGATCAATCACCTGGAACAGGTGAGTTTCACGGCCCCTTTCTTTTAAAACTGTTTAAATACTATGGTGGAGAAATCATGATCAAACAAATCTTTTTACTTGATATTATGGTACAACTGTTACGCCTTATTGATTATCTGTTCTTTCATACCCCTTTATAGTAATTTGTTATACAACATATTGCTACAAATCCCACAAACAATTGATTTTAATTAATTCCTGTAATGAAACGATAACTAGTGAATAGATCTATTTGGGTTGACAACCCTGCCCCAGCTGGTCGCTGTAGTTCTGACTCACCATTAACAAGTCTGGGGGTACATGTCAGTTATTCTATGCCATTGGTATTTCTTAAGGGGAAGTTACCATAGGTGGGTAAATCTGTTAGTGTTTGAAACCAAGGTGCAGGTAGATCAATGCAACGGCGAGTAACCATTATAATATCTTGTATATCATCAACTATTTTATAAATACATTTTGTAGAGTCCTAAACCTGTGAGCTCACCAACATTACGTTTACCCTTTCAAACTCATGTATTTCTCAGGTAACTAAGATCGCTCTCGGTGCGCAAATGGGAAGTCTGTCAAACAACAGGGTCTGCATTAGGAATGGAGTCATGGTCACCTTTTACTATCTAAATAAAGCATGAACCATCGTATTTCTTATCGTAACTTTCTCGTTTCAGTATTGCAAGACAATGTTATCTTTTATATATTCCGCTGCAACTTTGATAACATACTTGGTTTTCAAACGTAAACGAAACCGTTAGACATCGTTCTATGTATCCATGACTATGACCCCATGACGTCACACGCCCAAAAAATCGGGAACATCGGGGTGTGACAAAAAGATTACTCGATACTATTTGCATTAACTAAACAATATTACACCATGTTCTTGCATACAAATATTGAGAGACTAACTAGGCTATAATAGTGCTAAGGGAAATTAATGATAGTCATTGATTTCCATACGATCATCTTGACCGTTAAATACAAAAGTCAAACTAAACTACTAAAAGGAGAGCGACTTTGATAACAAAAGAAGCAACCAGAATGCTTTTCAACAATGTGACAACTGATTTGATGTTGCAGGAAATATCCGGTTGAACTCTTTACCTGATGAATATAAGAGTTCACCTGGAATATTCGCTCTCGGTTCAACTAAGCTTCTTCCGGTTGAATTGTCTTTTCCTCTTGGACCAAGACTTCTGCTTGAACCTAGTTTAGCCAAAACTTCTTCAAAATTAGTAATCAACTGGAAGTATCAAAAGTGATATTCCTTACACTCTCCCCCTAAGCTGATGCTATCAAATTATTTTCCTCATCATCGAAGCTATTCACAAAAAATTGACTTGTACAAAGTACTTTCTTCTTCTTGACCTACTTCCCCAAGGCCTTGATAATTTCATCAGTTTCTAGATACAACTGTTCCATGTTCATGTTGGTTACCTTTGTGCTCTGAGCATATCCCAATCCTTTTCATCCCATTGAGCTTTGTCAAACACAGAATCGTGAACTGTATGGGCTCCATCAGCCATGTACACATAAAATTTCTTCTCTCCTTCTTCCCAAATGATAAATTTTATCTCACTTCTGGGTTCATCCTCTTCTTCTTCTTCAGAGTCACTCTGAGATCTATAGAGCAATCCACATTCCAGAACTATACTTTCAATAGACATCCATAACAGATACTCGTCTCTAGTTGGGCTTAGGATTTTCTTAGCCTTACATAGATATCTGTCATTTCGTACACACGGAGAGAGAGAGAGAGAGATCTGGTAGCCTTGTGAGCATTAATCACAAAAGTTGTTCCTTCACTGGTTTAAAAGGTGAAATCAAAGGTAACTTCATCAGCTGTCCAGTCAGTGATTCTTCTGTGTTTGCGAAGAGGATTTCTTCTTGTTGGCTTCCTTTATGATTTCTTCCTTTTCATGTGCATCAATATCCTTTTCTTATTCTTCTTCTTATCATCAGAATCATCTTCTAAATCTTTGTCAGCATGAGCTTGGCCTTTTGATGATGGAAATGAAGGACCAGGGGGCAAGTCAGAGGGTATGATCAGTGATGGTGAATGTGATGGTGGTGCATTGGTTTCGGTTGGTGAAGGTTTATTTATGGTGAGAGGAGGTAGAGGCTTACGTTTTGGTGGTGGTGGTTTCATGGTTTCAGGTGCAGGGCTAGAAGGAGGTAAGGCACGGAATAAATTGGACATATCCAAAACAGAAGTAGGTTTGGGTTTTGGATAGATTGGGTGTATGGAGTAAAGTTACCAGTTTTGTATTTGGGAGGCAAAGGTTTGAATTTTTTAGATCTATGAAGAGGTTTGAATTTGGTTAAGGCTTTGGGTTGGGATGATGAAGATGATTGGTCTGAGGGATTAGGTGTTGGATCATATATGAAGGGTGATGGATGCAATATTTCTGCAACAAGTCATCTAATTCTGGTTTGACAAAGACATTAGTTTCTATACTTGTGAATATCTCTGATGGTGTAGGCATGACAAGTCTGGGGTTTACAACAAATTCTTCCCCTTTGTGTTTCTGATAGATTGATTCAGTTAAATTACATAGCTCCTTTACCCTCATTCCTACCACTTCTAAGTTTTCTTCTATTAAAAATAATTACATTAGCCCCCCCCCCCCCCCCATTTTATGACCTTTATATATCTGACCATAAGCAACAATTTACACAAATAGTCCTTCAACATTCATTCTATCTCATTATCACCAAACATAGTTTAGTAACCAATACTCCTTCAACAATTTTACCGAGTTAACTACTAATGACACCAATCCAACCTTCTCGAAATTAGAATAACAATATTAAAACAAAACGAACTCGGGATGTAGGCATCTTTCCTACATCCCTAACCAGCTTTGTAGGCATCTTTGAGGCTAAGCTCAGCAGTCTTTGCTTCACATGCTCATCCATTCTTTCCAGATCATACACTTTCATTCTCCATTCGGCAGATGTCCTTTTTGCTTCCTCAAACAGACTTTCGACAACAAAATTTTGAGAATATAACTCCAAATCCTCTTGATATTCTTTTTCTAACCTCTCATTTTCAGGTTCTATTCTGGTAGCATCCAGAAACTTGTTAAGAGCCTATGATTCATCGGTTTGAACAATATTTTGATTAGCTCTAGCTTTTTCCTCTTAGAAGGCTTCTTCCATTTGAAGAGAATGTTGGTTTTTAGGCAATGAAACCAATGTTTGAGCAATGTATTCTGCTTCATCTTCCGGTAGAACATTCGGTTGGCTTTCCGGTTGAATGACCAGTAGGTTTCCATTTGGACTTTTGGTTGAAAAAAACAGCCGAAGAGACATTTTCATCAACATCCCTTTCTGCCACCACATTTGTCTTGATGACTTCAGTTTGATCATCAGCTAACTCAATCTCCTCAGTTGGCTCGCTTCACCTAAAACTTATTCACCAATATCAACTTCACCAAATGCTTTTTCACTTTTAGTCACCATCTCTTCTATCACATCTTTATCTGCAATTACCCGGTTGGTGGTTGCAACATCCTTGGATGATTGGGCATGAGCCTTTCCCTTATAATAACCACTTCTTTCATTAACTTTATCACCATGTTTATGTGTTTAGGTCAGCATCGGCAACCAACAATGAGGATTGAACTAGTTGAGTGAAAGAGGGATCTTCATAAGGAGACATAGCAACCAGTTCAATGTTCTTGATAGATTCCCATGCCTGTTCCACAGTGAAGGGATAGACATTTTCCTTCTTGAAAGTAGTCAGTCTTACTTCAATCGGAAGTCTCTCAACATCATTATCTTCTAGGTTGGTGGTAACAGCAGAGTTTGAGATTTCAGTAGATGATGAGGCAACTTTCTCCTTCAATTTGACACTATCAGCTTCCACTGGTTAGAACATGTCAAGTTCTTGTGTTGGGTTTGATGAACTAGCCTCAAGAGCCTTATTTTGCTGTTCGGTGATGGGTTCCATCGGCACAGTCTGAGATTTTACAGGATTGGTAACTATGGCATTCAGAGAATCCACTTGTTGTTGTACATATCTATACATAACCATCAATTCAGGGTGTAAGACTGTCCTCAACTGGATATTTAGTATCCTTGGACGAAACTAAGCTACCAATCCTAGATTGATCAGGCTTAGTAGCCGTGACTTCTTGGCACCTGGAATTCTCCTTCATTGTTTATGTTTCCCTTGGCTACAATGAAGGATCCATAGGATTAGATTCAGTTAGGATTACCATGGATTGTGTCTTAGCTATGTTACTACCAGCACCAAGTTCCAGTGGAGACACTTGGGCAGTAGCAGCCCTTTCCAGATGAGTCTCTTTTACACTCCTGAGATTCACCTCCAAAAAGGAGTGTGGGATCAATGCAGTAGGGTTGAGATCCATCTGAATGTGCTCATGTAATGAGGTGATTGAGTTAATAACACCATCATTTGGATCCTGAGTGATTGCATTGTCACTCGTGGGTGATAAGGAAGTAAAGGGTGAAAACCTAAGGGATGGGGATTGTACATCCATTTGTAGTGACTCCCCCTCAAATGAAGGTTCTCCATGAGAGAAAATCCCAATATGGTTGGCTTCTTCTTGGGCTTTTTGCCTTTAGCAGGGTTAAAAGCTTGGGTAGGTTCGGTTTGCATAGGTGGAGGAGGGGATTCGGTTGGTGTTGTGGCAGGAGTGTTTGTGGTTTTATCAGACTCCTTCCTATTTGTGGATGAGTATTTTAGTATAGTTAAGGAAGTGAGGACAAGTGTGTGTTCAGTACTGTCACCATGAGCAATTTGCTCATTTGCAGCTGCAGTTTCCGTTTGATCCTCAGCCTATGAGGGCTCAGTCGGAAATTGCCTCAGAATTGGCATAGGATGGTTAGTATCCCTTCCAAGAAAAGCTGGCTTGTTCACAACCAAATTTGAAAAACTTTTCTCATTTAAAAGCCTTTGTTGTAAAACCTTACCGCTAAGAGAAATTTGAGGGTATTCCTTTTGTAAAATATAGGTTATAAACTTCGGATATACATAAAAAGAAAAGTATTCAACATTGTATTTTATGGCATGAAAAATCAGTTTGGAAAAATTGAAGTTCTCACCTTTGACCACTACATAAAAGGCAGAAGCTTATTCGGCGGCTAATTCATCAAAAACTCCCTTTTTAGGAGTAAGGCACAACAACAGAATATGAGCAATAAATCTCCACTTGTGCGGTAACTGCCCCTTTCTGATGGTTTGGCTTGTGGTAGAACCGCCATAGCTGATGGCTCTGAACAAGGGTAGGTAGAATTTGGCTTCCATTATGATATAGCCATCTTCATCTCTAAGTTTCAACACACGCCTGATTTTGGCTTCATCTATTACCACTTCTGTGTTCTTCACTGTTGAAGAAACACTTTCAATACTGTTATCATCTTCAAGAATCTTTGCATTTGATCAAAATTCCTCCATGATTTATTCGTATATCACCGCTTTAACTGTGAGAGCGTGATGAAGGTAGGATTTCTTTAGGAAATTTATCATCTCGGAATATTCGTCTGTTTTGCTTGGATTCTCTAAGTAAGCCACAAGTTGTGTTCGAGAGCGAACTTTGAATCTTTGGCAGGCCTTTGGCGACTTGAACTTGCTTTCATAACCATTTAGGTGTTGGATTTGCAGAGAGATTTTGAGAATTTTTGGAGAAGTTGAGAGAGTTTGAGTATGGAAGTTATGAGGGTTTTGAAGAAATAATGGTACTTTAGGGTATTTACTTTGACATGGGTGAAGTGCAGGAGAG
This sequence comes from Deinandra increscens subsp. villosa, assembly GCA_039602395.1. Lineage (NCBI taxonomy): Eukaryota > Viridiplantae > Streptophyta > Magnoliopsida > Asterales > Asteraceae > Deinandra > Deinandra increscens. The sequence goes on along the minus strand of JBCNJP010000017.1, from coordinate 28,796,782 downwards.
AGAATTTGACCCAACCGTTCAGTATCTGATGTGATAGAGGCTTCGGGTGTTTATACGGTACAACACCTTTGAGCATGCCTTGGACTTAAATGTAGTTTACTGGATCCTCGGATAGTTAACGGGTAAAATTCAATGGGTATTAATTGCATATCCACTTCGAGAAAGGTGCCTTCCGGTTAGTTAAATGTAAAGCATTTTAAAGGTTGAACCGGAAGTTCAAGCGAAACCCATTTTCTCTTTTAAAAAACCAAATTTCGTATGAACTTCAAGAGGACATTGTTTCCGCTTGGAAGAATTGCTTTTCCCAAAACATTTTCCACGTTGATGACAAAGCTTATTTACGGTTGAAGTTCACCCGGATATTTTGAAAAAAAAATTTCTCACAGGTTGAACCGGAAAGTTGAAACGGAAAAGCAAAACACATGATTTGTGAAAATGTCTTATGTTAATTTTCATAGTTTTTGCAGTAAATTACTGAATATGAATTGAAATTGATTTTAATTAACACAAAGATTTTCTTTTTTTTTTGTATCAAGAGACGGGCTCTTTGCCACAATGGTTTTCTTTATTAAAAGTTTCTGAAAACACTTTGAATTTAATCAAATTTCATCATCCCAATTGCTGTAATGAGGTAGAAGAATCTAGCATCATCAAAAGCTTTTGTAAATAAATCAGCTAATTGGTGATCAGTATGAACCTTAAGCAATTTAATTAAATTCTTTTCAGCAAAATCTTTAATAAAATGATACCTGATATCAATGTGCTTTGTCTTTGAATGCTTCACAGGGTTGTTAGTGATGGAAATAACACTGTTGTTGTCAGCATAGATGGAAGTTTCCATGAAAGTGATGCCATAATCCAACATATGATTTTGAATCCACAAGACTTGACCACAACAGCTTGAAGCAGCAATATACTTAGCTTCAGCAGTTGAAGTAGAAACATAGGTTTGTTTCTTGCATTGCCATGAAACAAGTCTCTCTCCCAGAAACTGACATCCGCCTGATGTTGATTTCTTATCAAGGTTGCAGCCCCATAATCACTAACAGTGAATGCTTTGAAGGTGAAATCAGAATTCTTAAGATACCACAAACCTAGCTTAGGTTGACCCTTCAAATATCTGAATATCCTTTTCACTACCAACATGTGGTCCTTTGGTGATGATTGATACCTTGCACATAGGAAAAAACTGAACATAATGTCTAGCCTACTTGCTCTTAGGTACATCAATGATCCAATCATTGCTCTATACATATGCTCATCCACTTGAAGCTGACTGCATTTCAAATATTTTAAGCATATCCTATATGTACTTTGAATGATTCAGGAAGATACAGTTACAGTTTGCTTCACTTGTAGCCCCAAGAAGAAACTGAGTTCTCCCATTGAGCTCATTTCAAATTTTGCCTGCATAAGAGCTTCAAATTCTTTACATAGAGCAGAAATGGAGGAACCAAAGATAATGTCATCCACATATATCTGCACCATCAATATATATTAACCAACTTTCTTGAGGAAGAGTGTTTTGTCAATGACTCCATATTAACCATTTTCCTGAAGATAATTTGAGAGAGTTTCATACCAAGTTCTAGGAGCTTGCTTAAAACCATACAAAGCTTTAATAAGCTTACACACTCTGTTTGGAGAGTGTGGGTCTTCAAAGCCTAGAGGTTGACACACATACACATCTTGATCTAATAACCCGTAGAAGATCCTTATCACCCTTTGAAACTTCAATGCTTGTTCCATGTAGTCAGGATGATACAGAATCGGATTGTCGTACAGCACTTCAATATCAGCCTTGGACAGATTAATCAGCCACATCGGATCATATATCCGAACAACTCTGTTCTCATTCTCCAGCACAATCATAGCTTCTCCAGTTCTCTCATTATAATACCACCAACGCAGATCCTTGATAAAATCAAGTTCCATTGGCATGAGAGGAATCTTCTTCATCACAACTGGTTTCTTCTTGAATACCAAAATAATCAGTTTCTTACCAGTTCTTTCATGGATTCTTGTACGAGATCGACGCCTTTTGGGTTTCTGAGGATTCAAAAACTGAAACCCTTCTCTGCATTCTCTTTCTACTAACTTCTTGTTTTAACTCAAAAAGTTTGTGAAAGAAGATGAAATTTGAACAGAATCTAATTTTTGTTTTAACTCAAAAACCTCGATTTTCAAATCAGCGACAAGTTTGTTACTAGCAGCTAAATCCTTCTGAACAGACACGAGCAATTCAGCCATAAATGCAAATTTTTCTTCATTCACAGACTTATGATCACTCCTAAAATGCAAAACTTCATCACCATCAGTCATTCCATCAAAAGTTTCCTCAGTTTTCTCATCATGTATTTCTTCCTCATTGTCAGTTGATTCAGTCAGAGTTTCTTCATCCTGCACATGAGTAACAATTAAAGCAGAAGAATCAGCAAATTGATTTCCCCAATTATATGTTTTATCAACTTGAGAAACAAGAGCTTTTGTGGATTCAGATTTGGAACTAGAAGTACTCCCTGAACTCGATGAAGTGTTAGATCCAGAAACATTTGATTTTGGAGTAAATTTCTGATATTCTTGCTTCTTAGGCTGCGGACATTCACGAGCAAAATGACCAAAATTGGAACAATTGTAGCATCTGACTTTGGATTTATCAAATCCAATCCTGCCACCAGAATTCAAATCTTTTCGTCCAGTTTTCTTCAAAAACCTTTTCACTCGTCTCGCCAACATAGCAAACTGCCAGTTTATGTCCATTAACTCCAAATCATCAGGATCTACCTGATCATAGTCTTCTTCAGTCAACTCAGCATTACTGACATTTCCAGTTATTAAACCATAATACGATGACACTAATGCAGAAACAAGAGCCATGTAATCTTCAGTAGTAGATACCGACATAGCCATTTTTCCCGTGTTCACCAAATTACTTGCTGGAATTGACGTACTACTAATTCCAGGACTATAATTGTAATCAGTACTTTGTGAACCTGACCCAGTTCCCGAATTTGAAACATATCCTGGTAAATTTCCAGCCACAAATGCTGTAGCAGGTGCGGAACTGGTTATCTTAGCTGATTTCCCAGAAATAGTTGCTGCATTTGACCCATAATAGACATCTGGATTCTGAACTGCTGCTGGTGTAGTGTTAACATTCTTCATTTCTAAATCACGAGCTTGCAGTTTACCCAAAAGCTTCACAAAAGTCAACTCAGCATAGTCTTTGTCATTCATGATCATCAAAACATACGACTCCCATTTTGATGGCAAACCTTCCAACAATTTTTCCTTCAGCTCTTCGTCATCTTTCTTAATTTGGACATTATCCATTTCAGACAGTAAATGACAATATCTCGAAATTAGCTCAGGAACGCCCTCACCCTCAAAATGTTTGAAGTTGTCGAATTCTTTATTAAGCACCTTCTTTTTGCTTTTCTTATACTGTTCATTGCCCTCACACCTCTCTTTCAGAGTTGTCCATAACTCATGAGAGTGTTTGCAACTTTTGAATTGATGTAATAATTCCTTTGGCAAAGCTTGAGTGATTAAACCATACGCTTTCTGTTCACGAACAAAATCAGCTTTCTGTGTGAGATCCAAATTTCGCTGCATAATAGGAACATTATTAACGCCAACAGGATACACATATGGTGTATCCATAGCAATCCATAGATCTGGATCCGTTGTTCCGATATATGCCTCAAATCGTTTCTTCCAGTTTGCATAATCTTCAAATTTAAGCAACTTTGGAACTTTCTGAGTTGTTCCAATTTCATTGTCATAATTGAGTAAAGTTTGCATCTGCGTTTGAATAGCCGCAAACGCGTTATAGTCCGACATGATTGAAATTGAAGAATTCTGATTTGTCCGAACTTGGTCCGAACCTACTATACCCTCCGAGCTTCCTCCGAACTAGGTCCGAACGCAGAAATACAGTCCGAACTACACCGAACTACCTCCGATCTCTCACCGAACCACGATAACTCCGAAGACCCTCCGATCCTAGTCCGAACTCTTACCGAAAGAGAAATCTAGTCCGAATGTTGACCGAACGATCTCCGAACTTTCACCGAGCTTCTCCGAACGTACTCCGAACCTGGTGTTCGGAGCAGTTATACCGAGCGTACTCCGAACCTGGAGTTCGGAGCGGTTACACCGAACGTGGAGTTCGGCCGAACGCGAGAAACCAAGAAATTTCGGAAAAACTCACAAAATTCGACACCTCTCGATCTGTGGATACTCAAACTAACAAAAACGAGCAAAAACAAGCATTTTGAACGTGAAGCATGATGTTTTAGACGAGATTTTTGAGAAACGAAGATGAAAACGAGCTTTGTGACACACGAATTGAATCAAATCGAACTAAACTTAACCAGATAGCTCTGATACCACTTGAAAACGCTGGAGCGTGTGGATCGGTTCAGTTCGACATCAATTACGTGAATGATAACAAGAACAACGGTGTAAATAAACGACTCAATCTCTCATTAACAACTATCACAGTTACAAGAGATTCAGAGTACAAAACACACTAGTTCTCACACACAAGCTCTCTCAAAAAACTAGTAAATTACAAGACAAAACAACCTATTTATAAGCTGCCAAAACACGACCTCCGAACCTGGTATTCGGCCAGAGTTCGGAGCCCCTAGATTACCCACAAAACTCATCTGCGCGCTCACTCCCCAAAACTCATCTGCCTCCACTCCACCACCACGACCGGCGCCTCTTCTCCACCACGAAATCACGACCTAAATCCATGGGCGAGGAAGCGGAGAGATGGAATCCGAAGAACAAACACACACTAATCGATGAAATCTCCGATAGATTGATCAACGGAGACCTTCCTACTAAGATTCGTAATCCGTAGCTCCTCCGGCAAGCTTCGCGCCAAGTTCGCCGCCGCCGGTTTTATTCAGCCGCTTGTTCTTATGCTCTGCTCTCAGCACCATGACGCTCGTGAAGCTTCTCTTCTCACGCTTCTTAATCTCGCATCGAGAAACGAACGGTTAGTGTTTGATTCTTACATTTATTGTGTTGATTTCAATCGTATGTTAGAGTTGTATAGAGAATTGATTAAGTTAGGGTTTGTGAGTTTTGTAGTTTAATTGATAAATTGAAGAGTGGAAACCGTGGTTATTGCTGTTTAAATCATGAAATTGGGCGTAGAAGGTGATATCAATCAAAATTCTGTAGTTTAGGAGCTTCTCATCAGTTAGGTTTTTAGAGAATATCAACCTATAATTGAGAGAAATGATCATTTGAGCTATGAAGATATGAATTCTAACTGCTGTTGTTGAAAAACTGAATGTATCTTGATGATAAAACTTGTTAATGAAAAGAGATGGCTCAAACCTGATACTAAAATAATCTGAACAACAAAATCATGATCTCTTTTAGGGGGTGTTTAGATTTTTATTTTGGAACTAGTCGTGAGAAGCGGTCTGTGGTGCTGGTTTGGATTTAGAATTTTCTGGTGAGAAGCCGTATATAGTAGCTTGGCAAATTGAATGAAGAAGGTGAGTGCTGGTGAGACATGGCCTGCGGTGGCGGCTAGGGTTAAGTGCTAACTGGCTAATTGTATAGGAAATGTACATAATCATGTGTATTTTTCAGGCTGCAGGTGCTGTTCAAGCAGGTGTTTGTATAGATATATCTGTTGTTACGAACGAGTACACAGATTTTGAGTGAGGCTTGGGATTTTACTTGGGTCGGGTTGGGCATATTATTTTCTGCTTATGTTCCCAGGAATGAGAAGATCAAAAGAATGTTCCATCACATCTCGGTTCAGCCGGAAAACAATCTAAAGGATGGGTGGTGGACTGATTGCTACAAGCTAAAAGATGAGAAGGGTGGGCCTTACTGTTTCTATACCTGCTAGCCCGTTTATGTTTTATTTGTTTTGTTTCTTTTGGAATAACATCAAGGATGCTAGATTGTCATTTGATCCACTGCTGTTGGTGGACTGATTACTTCAGTTGATGTTGTGTATAAGATCCACTGCTGTTGCTAGATTGTCATTTGAATTGTATTGCTCTATTGATTTTCGGTTTATATGTGTCATTTATTATCAGTGTGTTTAACAGAAACAAGATGGCGTACGCTGCAATGAAGCCAACAAAGCCAGGGCTAGAAGAGCCCCAAGAACAGATTCACAAGATTCGAATTACTCTTTCTTCGAAGAATGTTAAGAATCTTGAGAAAGGTATCGATCTATTATTTTTAAAATATAGTCATAAATTTTTACTATTATTTGAAGTACTCAGGCAGACATTATCACCTGCTTATATATTTCACCCATCAGTTTGGTGCCCTTATTTGACTTTCTAACATGTTGACAGGATGAGGATTTTGTTGCTGAAAAAGACGACCAAGGCTTTCCCACTGATGATTCTGAGGGAGATGGCTCAGATGTGCATGCTTTTGTAAGTCTTTCATGTTGTCTTCAGATTTGGATCTATTAAATTATGAGGCATTATCAGTCTGAATCAACACATTTAGTATGATTTAAGGACTTTTTAAGAATCTTTATCATCTAGAAATGGGAAAATAGATGCTATAGTTGTTGTTAACTTAAAGTTGGGGACTCTAAGTTGAAGGAAATCAGTGTTGGGCTGCAAATATGCATCCATAATAGCTGCAGATTCATAATCTTTAACGTGGTCATAGGACATAGCTAAATATATCTATGAAGCTATTTATTTGGTCAATATGTGTTACCTCAAAGGGGGTTTATTTAAATACACTTCCATCTCAATTCAATTGTGAGCTCTATCTTAATCTTTATGAATTATTTTAATGCCTTAATCATGAGACCTCAATCCATTTGTCATCGTCACTGTTAAAACTTAAAAGTTTGTATGCATGTTAAATTTGGGTTCTTAAATTTGTTATTAGTCAAGTATGGACTCTTTATCCCTGAAAGTACTTGTTCATATAATGAAAATGGATAATCAGTTTTCTGATTTTGATCATCTGATTATTTAGGATTCAATAATCAGTTTTTATAATCATCTGAATGTACCTGTTAATATAATGAAAATGGATAATTGTTGAAATTTTGAGATGATGGGGCTGAGTCACTGCCTTGTTCAGGTAAAAACACAAAAAGTTTAGTAACAGTGTTATGTTTCAGGTTTTCGTTAATTTGCTTTATCAATTTTGGTTTGTTTGATGAAATTTGGTTTATTATTAATCAATGATTACCCTAAATGTTGTTTCAGCACTAAGAGCGTGGTGATACAAGCCTATTATCTTAAGGTCAGGTAAACCATCTTCTCTTACTTAGGCTTCAATTTTGGTTTTGATCCATGGGTAAGGTATATGATTAAGGTTTCATTATTTATAATGACTGCATATGGGAACATATACCAGCAGCCCTACACTTATGAAAACTGCATTTTTCTATGTATACAGATTACCTCGGACGGGCTGAAACTACAAGTTCTATTTTAAGTATGAAGAATAGCAATTTGCTTAAGATGATGGTCATGTACAGAAGGTAAAAAAAACCTATAAAATCTGCTACATACATGTATGCTAATCAACTATTTTTAGCTTTTGTTAAATTCAAATACTCTAGGATCTTAAATGTTGACTTGATGCTAGCTGCTGTACTGATGTTTATGATTCATCTCTGTTTTCGATCCAGGAAAGTTTTAAGCAGTTTCCTATGGAGGCTTCATACATGCCTGAGGTTATAAAGAGGTTATCTCTTGCAAGGAAAATAGACAGGGTTTTGAGAAAGGAATCACAGGTAAGTTTGTCTGTATTTTTATTTGATTTGTTTCTGTTTTAGGTAATTGTGATTAGTTGATATGTTCTTCTGTTTTGGGTGACTCCCTTTTGATATTATTACTTGAAACCTTATGTTTTTGTATTTAAGTAATGCAATACATGACATATGTATCAGTAGGAGCTGAGCTAGGCTTTCTTATTGAACGAAATGGTTCAGGTTGCAACAATGAAGAAGGGAGAGCTGGCTGCTGGCTGCTGGCTGCTACTTCTTCTACTGTAAACTATACTAAGAACTAGTTATATTTTAGTTTTGTTGTTGAGTTCTTATAAATTAGATCACACACGAGATTATTATTATAGATTTATTGTTAGCATACCAAATCCATTTGTAAACTCATGGTAACTTTGTAATGTTGTTATATATATATGAAATGCATTGGAAAGCACTTTTAACATCCATTTGAAAACTCGAAAGTTCTTGAATGCAGCATAGGCCAAGAAGATTTTGATTGCTTCTAGCCTGGCTACAGGAGCAAAACCTTGTCATAATCTAATCCCTTCCACTTGGGCATACCCTTGAACCACTAACCTAGCTTTCCTCTTAATCACAATAACCATGTCATCCTTCTTATTCCTAAACACCCATTTGGCAACCAATTTCCATACCTTTTGCTTGTTGATATGAAACAATTCTTCCTACATGGCTTCTACCCAACTATTATCTCTTAATTCTTCAATGACTTTGGTAGGAACTTCTTGTGACATTAATGCAGCATGCAAGCAAATGTTTGCATCAACAGATTTACTCCTTGTCAACACAGAAGCTGATACATCTCTAATAATATTCTCCAAAGAATGATCTTTGTTGATTCTTCTATCTTGAAACATTGAGAATTCATGACTTCTTCCATTTGTAGGAATGTTAAGCTAGGGAAGTATCACATCAAGCTCAACATCACCAACAGGTGAGATGGGATGGGGTGTTGTATTCAACTCTTGAGAACTAGGCATTAACTCATTGGATTCATGTTCAAATCCAGAGTCAGAGTTCTCCAAAGAACCTGAAGTGCCATTTTCCGGTTGAAGTTGAGCCGGAGATTCAGTTGAAGCGGGTTCCGTTAGAACTTGAGCCGGAGATGGTTCCGTTTGGACTTGAATTGGAAAAGCATCTGCCTCAATCAGAATGACATCAGTAGAGTTGTTCACAACAGTTGGCTTCAGAGGCTTGGAACTAATTGATGAAAAGACTGCAGGATCAATTGTGAAGTTCTTTGAATTTGTTCTCTAATGCTCATCAGCTAAAGTTCTGATTACCTGTTCTTGCACATAATTACGCACAAGCTTCTCAACAGTTATGTTGAAAGCAGTAGTTAGTGCATCAATATCATATAACCAAGTGCGCTGAGAAGTAAAGTTTTTCTTTGATATCTCATTAAAGAAAACATTAAGAGTTTCTTCAACAACTTTTGTTCTCCTGTTGTATACTCTGTATGCCTTTGACAACCCAAAATATCCAGCAAAATATCCATTATCTGCCTTTTCAGCAAATTTTCGCAATAGCTCATGGATTATAGAATTGTAATAGGACACCCAAAAGATTTAAAGAAATAAATGTTTGGTTTCCTATTTCTCCAAAGTTCATAAGGTGTTTTGTTCTTGCCTTTAACAATCAAAATCCTGTTTGGAACATAGCATGCGGTATTTACTGCCTCTGCCCAAAATATACGTGAAGTTTTGAATCAACCAACATTGCCCTAGCAGCTTCAATTAGTGTTTTGTTTCTCCTTTAAGCAACTTCATTCTATTGTGGAGTTCTGGGAGCACTAAATTGTCTTGCTATCCCCTTTTCCTCACAAAAAGATTTAAAACATGATTCTTAAATTCTGTGTCATTGGCACACCTTATTGTTTTGACTTTATTTTTTTTTATTGATTTTCCAATTTGATCACAATCGATCTTAACAAATCAGTTGTTTCATCTTTTGTTTTTAAGAAGAAAACCCAAGTATACATGGTAAAATCATCAGTAATCACAGAAAAATATGACTTCTTTCCAAACTCATCACCCTTGTTGGCCCAAAAAGGTCCATGTGTAGCAATTCTAAGGGTTGTGAGATAGAACTTTTAGTTTTTGGTTTGAAGGATGACTTGTGTTGCTTACCTTTGAGGCAAGGTACACAGTGCTCAAAACAAGTGAATTGTTTGGACATGAAGGCCCTTGACCAAACCAAGATTAACAATTTTGTTCCTTTTCTTGTAATTTACATGTCCTAGCCTTCTATGCCAAAGATCAGATTCATCAATAGAGGCTTTGGATATAAAACATGCAGTGCCACTGGTAGGTGCAGTATCAATCGTAATATTATGTTGCTTGTATTGTGATTAATGAAAATCATGTACAAGTATAAACAGAAGAGAAAATACATAATTCACCCCTCTGGAATACATAAATATATATTAGTGTACTAAACTCTGTCTGATATCCCCCCTCAAGCTAAGGAAGGGGAGCGACCTTAAGCTTGGACCAAAGCATGGAAAATCGCTGCGATGACAGAGGCTTTGTAAAGACATCTGTAATCTGGCCATCTGTGCTAATGCACTCAACTTGAAGATTACCCTAAGTAACTTGTTCTCTAACAAAGTGGAAATCAACTTTAACATGCTTAGTACATGCATGGAAGACAGGATTGGCAGTTAAGTAGGTGGCACCTAAGTTATCATACCACAAAGTGGGTGCAGATGAGACTGAAACATGTAGTTCACGCAATAGGGCCTGAAGCCACGTGATCTCAGCAATACTATCACCAAGGGCCTTGTATTCAGCCTCTCTAAATGACCGAGATACAGTTTTCTATTTTTGAGCAGACCATGAAATAATGTTTGACCCAAGGTATATAGCGTATCCCCCCATGGATCGACGGTCATCAGGATTGCTGGCTCAATCAGCGTCTAAGAAGGCTGTAACACTGTTGATAGTGGAATCGGCATAAGCATGAAGAACCAGAGTTGATTTTTGCTGAATGAGAAGACCATGTGTAGCCGTGCCTTTCAGGTAACGAAGGATCCATTTCACTGTTGACTAATGATTTTCTGTGGGCGAGTGCATGAACTAGCAGACTTTGTTGATAGCATAGGCAATGTCGGGACGGGACAGTGTCACATATTGGAGAGCTCCGACAATATGACGATACTTCACCGGATTCTCACAAGGAGGGCTATCACCTAAAGCAAGCTTAGCGGTAGTTGTGATTGGAGAAGTAACCGGCTTAGCATTTAAGAAACCAGCCCGCTGAAGTATTTCTAGGATGTACTTCTGTTGAGACATGATGAGATCAGATCCATGGTAAACAATTTCAATGCCCAAAAAATAAGCAACGCGACCCATATCCTGAACTGGAGAGGACTTATAGAGTTTGTGAACAACCTGATCAATCTCCTGAGGATTGTTGCCTGTGAGTATGATGTCATCAACGTAAACCAACATATATAAGATGGTTCCTCGAGAGGAGTAAATGAAAAGTGAGGGGTCTGTTTTTGACCCCCAAAAACCAAGGTGATGAAGGGCAGATGACATGCGATGAAACCAATCCCGTGGGGCTTGTTTTAGGCCATAAAGGGACTTGTGAAGTAGGCATACATGATCCGGTTTTTGGGGATCCACAAATCCAGGTGTTGTTTTAAATAAACAGTCTCTTTGAGGTCACCATGTAAGAAGTCATTTTGAATGTCAAGTTGTCTAAGATGCCATTTTTGAGTAACAGCGAGGGATAGAACCAGCCGAATAGTAGTAGCCTTGACAACCGGGCTAAAGGTGTCGTGATATTCTATACTTAGTTGTTGCCTGTATCCTTTTGCAACGAAACACGCTTTGTAACGGCTGATGGCTCCTGTGGCATCTCTTTTTATTTTATACAACCACTTGCAGTCAACTACATTAGCACCTTGGACCCCCGGAACCAACGACCATGTCCCATTTCTCAATAGGGCCGAATATTCTTCCTCCATGGCCTGGCACCACTTTGGATTGTTGTTGTCAATGGTGAAGGAAGAAGGCTTCACGATCGGATTTAACGGTATGAAAGGAGGAGGCATTGTATGGGATGCGTTGTTTTGGGTTCTGACGAAGAAAGGGAGGTCGGGTTCTTGTAGGGGCTGTTGTGGGGATGGTAGTGGGTTGTGTAGGGTTGGTGGTGGATTTGGATCGGCGGCTATAAGTCCCATACGGTGTTTGCATTGTTGTTTGAGGTGGCTGTGGGGGATCGGAGGTGGATGGCGGCGGGATTGGTGGAGGGTCAATGTCGGGTGGTATAACGGTCGAGTGAGGGTGTTGGAGGCGGTGGGGTAGTTATTTTGCTAAACAGAAAGCGATGTTCGTTGAAGCGAACATGCCTAGAGATGTAGAGGCGATCGGTGAGGGGCTCAAAACACCGGTAGCCATGATGAGCAGGGCTGTAGCCGAGAAAGACGCACGAAGTAGAGCGAAAATCTATTTTTTTTATTGTATGGACGGAGATGAGGGAAACACTGAGACCCGAAGACACGTAGGAATGTGTAGTTAGGTGGACGATTATATATATATATTGAAATGGGGAAATGGAGGAGTATTAACGCATGGACATTCTATTGATAAGGTAGACAGCTGTGTCAAAGGGAAAATGCCGAAAACGGTGTGGAACGTGAGATTGAGCAAGTAACGTGAGACCGGTTTCGACAATGTGTCAGTGCCGACGTTCCACAATGCCAATTTGCTCACTTGTTTGTGGGCACGAGAGAGGCGATGTCGAATGCCAAGATTGAGAAAGAATGGGGATAGGTTGCGGAATTCGCCCCCCCCCCCCCCAATCGGTTTCGACAGATTTTAATTTAGTTTGGAATTGTCGTTCAACCATTAGCATAAATTGTTTTTGTTTTGGTGAAGACATTAGATTTAGCTTTTAAAGGGAAAAACCACATGTACTTAGAAAAATGATTAACGCATAGCATAAAATACTTATGTCCCTCAAATGAAGGCTCGACAGAAGGACCCCACACATCACAAAAGACCAAGTCTAAAATATTAGCACTCTTAAAATGAGAAGGTAACAAATGCAATTTGGAGAATTATCCAACAGAACAAGAAACACAAAAATTATTAAAATAGTTGTTTTTCAATGGCAATTTATTAATCTTCAACATAGCCTTCGAAAGTTGAAAATGTGGGTGACCCAATCTTTGATGCCATGTTGACGGGGAAGCGCGGGTGGTGGAGAAAGACACTTTGGGAAGAAGCTGTAAACTTGAAGACTTGAAGGAGTAGAGTCCATCAGTTGTCGGACCCATGATGAGGGTAGTGTGTGTAGACGTGTCCTTCACAGAAAAATAAGTTTCATGAAATTCATAATAAACGTCATTGTCATAACAAAATTTTTGTACTGAAAGGAGGTTTTTTTTAATGTGCGAAACATGAAGAATATTGAGTAGGTTAATCGTTTTTGTAGGTGATCGTATGTGAGAAGAACCGATATGAAGGATAGGGAGACTCATACCATTGCCAACACGGAGGTTGTCACCTCCATAGTAGGATTTAGCTGAATCAAAGTTGGACATATCCGATTCGACATGGTGGCTAGAACCTGTGTGCGGGAGCCACATATTCGACTCTTGTGACCTGTATTCACTAAAGTTTGCAGACGGAGGAGGTCGGGACCAGATTATAGTCGGATCCCGGTTGGGGCATTGTGAGGGAACATTCCCTATTCCGCACCTGTTACAAATACCAGAAATAGAATTGTGGTGAGTTGCCCAAGAAAATCTATTACCTCCCTGATTGCCATGACTGTTGGTGTTGTTGTGGCATTCACAGGCTCCGGATTGGTGTGATTGTTGTTGCCTATTCCGACCAGCATGTTGCCGGCCGGGGAAGAAAGCTTGCGGCTGCGGCGGAAGCTGGAGCTGGAGGCCGAGTTGTGCTGCAAGTTGCTGAAAAGCCAGAATAGCATTCGTATTAGGCTGTGATGAGGAGGCAGCGGCAGGTTTGGTCGTCGTGTGAAAAGCTTGTGCCGGGGGAGCAACAAGGGTTGTCTTCTTGAGCATAAACTCATGGTCAGCAAACAAGGCATGGAGCTCATTGAAGGAAAGTTGTCGCGAGAGGGTTGTAGTTTTTAACCCATTATATTCATCACGTAAGCCGGAGATGACAAGCATGACAAGATCTTTTTCGTTTATTGGCTCGCGAATGTTGGCAAGAGTTGTCACATACTCATGTGCCCGTGTTAGATAGTCTGAGGACAACTCATCCGACTTCATCTCGATGCGAAGAAGCTGTGTTATTAAAGTATATTCACGGGAGGCCATGTGGGGGGCATATGCACGCTCTAGGGACAACCATAATTCACGAGATGTCGACCCCTGAACGTGTTGAAAGGACGCTTCAGAGATGGAAGATAGGATGAGCATGCATCTGTGAGCGTCATTGGCCACCCAGATGGGATGATCAGGTTTTGGTGTGGTGACGGGATTTGGAGCAGGCTGCTCGGTGGTTGGGGCATGCCTAGATGTGAGGGTGGTGGGAGGGCACGGAATAGAACCGTCCACATAACCAAAAAGGTTGTTTGTAACCAGACAAGGGGTGATCATGGCTTTCCAGTAGCCATAATTGGTGGAGGTGAGGGTGAACCCAAACTTGTGGGAGTTGTGAGTGGTCTTCTCCTTTTGATCAAAGGCAACTAAAGTGGCCATGGGAGCAAAGAGCAGCAGCAGCATGGGCTGTTTAAAGAATCGAATCACAGGAGGGGTGAGAGGGGCTGTTGAGATTAAATTGAAAAGTAGCAGAGGATGCAACTGATCGAAGAGCAACAGCAGGGGCTGTTGTCTGGCGTAAAAAAAAATAGGGTTAAGGTAGGGGGACGATGATTGGCTCTGATGCCATATCAATCGTAATATTTTGTTGCTTGTGTTATGATTAATGAGAAATCATGTACAAGTATAACAGAAGAGAAAGTACATAATACACCCCTCTAGAATACATAAATATATATTAGTGTACTAAACTCTGTCTAATATGCAGCAACTGACATATCCAAGACATACGATCCTTCTTTCCTAGGTGCTTTTAGCAAAATCATTTCCTCAGGAATTTTAATTTCATATTTGAGTATGATGGCCTCTCTCTCATTAAACAAAGCATTTAACCTTTTGTCACACATTTGTGAGACACTAATCAGGTTAATATTTAAAGTACCAACAAGATTGACTCTATCAAAGCTTACCACACCATTTGTAACATCTCCTTGAGCTGAGATATACCCCTTGTTGCTTCCAAATGAAACTGATCCTCCATTGTGTATTTTTGTATTTTCTAAAATGTGCTTATTTCCTGTCATATGGCTGGTGCACCCACTGTTAACGATCCACAACCGATCTTGACTCTTATTTTGCACCTACACATATCAAAAAAATTGTTAGTTTTCGTAAGGGAACCAAGCCCTTGTGGGCTTGGGTCTTCGCAAAGCACCATTATACGTGTACTCTCTAAGTACTAGAGTGTTCAAAATAGGTTGAATTATACTTGTACTCTTTAAGTACTGGAGTGTTCAACATAGGTTGTTCTATGAGCAAATCATCATTTTTAAAGTCTAGATCTTGAGGTTGACTTGACTAATGAGATCTCTCACTTCCTATTCTTGTTTTTCTTTCAAGTGCTTTTCTTTCTCTAAATTCCCTGAATTTCCTCTGTTTATATTGATTAAGTTTTTACAAATTCACTGGTTGGGAATTGATTTTACCAGAAACTCTAGTTATTTTTGGTGATGCAGCATACTTTCGAGATGCAAAGCTATTTTTTTTTTTAAAATCACCTTGAAGCGGAAAAGATGAACTTCCACTTAAACCAGAGATGAACTCATTTTGACCAAATTTTTTTCCATTTGAAATATGTTACGGGAATTGGCATTCCCTCATGAAGGATTCCTGCATCCTTAGCTTTTAAAAAGTTCAAAATTTTCACCGAATTTAACAGATGGTATTTGTTTTAAAGCAGTTGCTGATCTGAAACTTTTCTTGTTTTCCGGTTGAAGCTGAGTTCAAGCGGAATAAGGTTCCACTTGATGTTCAGCCGAAAAACTATTTTCCTTAAATACAAAAAAACTTCCATTTCGTTCAATTCCAATGAGAACTTTGTTTGAATCAGATTCAAAATACTTGATTGTGTGACTTTTAACATGAGAAACTTTTCCTGTTAGTTTCTTTGATATGTTTTGATTTTTCACAGTTTTTGATTTTAAAGATTGATTTTTGTTCAAAGGATTAAAGTTAAAAACTGCTGCCAAGTGACCAATTTTCCCACAAACTATACACTTAGGAACCTTGGTAGAATCATAGGATTGAGTGTACCTAGGAGATTTGTCACTTGTTTCTTGAATGTAAACCATTTTTACCAAACATCTGATTTTTACTGGTTTTGACTTTCTCAACATGTTTTCCACCAACTTTTGAATCCTTAGGTTTATAGAAAGTGGGTGGAGTAACAAGTGTTGGTTTCAAAATTTAGATTGATGAGCTGATGCAGAGGTGCTTTCATCAGTGATTTCAGTTTTATCCGATTCACACACTTTCTCAACAACAATTTGTGGAGCAATATCATCAACAACTAAGCTAACAGTGTTGTCAGTTTGTAGGGCTGGAATTCGTTCAATCACTGGTGAATAATCACTTGGTGGTTTCACAGATACCAATTCCAGTTTACCATACATTGCACCTTTCCATAGTTTCTCAGCCTTTTCATTTGTTTTTTGAAATTTGTCACATGTTAACTAAGCTTCAATTAAATTTGCTTCAAGTGCACCCACATCTGCCTTAGCATGTTGGGTTTCTTTCCTTGAAGTATTCAGTTTGGAGATTAAATCATGGATCCGAGTTTCTAAATGCTCAATTTCTTCAATTAGAATGGTGACTTTTGAAATGTATGAGATTTCAGTTTTTCTAAAGCATTCTTTAACTCTTTTAAATTTTGACACTTCTTCAATTAACTTAGAGTTATGATTGTGTATCTGTTAGCTTGTTCAACACATGCAGGAGTGCATAAGTGTTTTAACACTTTCTCAGTGATAGAGTTTACCTGAGCAGATGAAGTCTCTTCTTTTGCCATAAGGGCATGATTGGTTGTTTCAAACTCAAAAATGACTTCTTCCAAGTCAACATATTCCGTTTCATTTGCTACAGCTGTAGTAGAGTTGCTGCTGTTGTTGCTTCCACTACCGCTTGGTTTTGGCTGAGTTGGTTGTGAGCTTGAAGCACCACGTTTGTTGTTTTTGTTGCTTTTTTGATGGCTTCCCTGAGCTTTACCATGAGTTCGATTTTGTTACTGACCTTCTCTTCTAGGACTTGGACATTCTCTTGCAAAATGTCCTAGTTGGTGACAGTTGTAGCACTTAACTTTGCTTTTTCCAAGACCAATAGGAGCATTTTTGGCTCCTTTGTAAGTTCTCCTATTACACTTATAGAAGCATCGAGCTCTTACTGAGACCATGGAAAGTTAAGTGAGAATATCCATTTCTTCTAAGTCATCTGCACAAATGCATTCAAGATCTTCACGAGTGAAGCTAGAATGTGAGTCAGCGGCTACATAAGCATTGTGAGTGTTTTCAAAGTTGTGTGAAACATTCTCTAGAAAACTGACTAACGGTGATTGATTTGAAAAGGTAGAGGTCTCACTTCTTTGGCTTTGAAAATCATTAGTGATAAGAGCAGTTGACTGCGACTGAGTTTGTTTAGAAACTGAGTTTTGTTTGAGAATACACTCCATCTCATAAGCACATAAAATGCCATGAAGTTCACTTGTTTCATTTTATTAAGATTTTTGCACTCCTTTATGCTTACATAGTAAATGGTCCACATGGAGGGTAGTGACCTTAAGAATTTTTTGTTAACATCAGCTTGTTCAAGAGTGACATCAGCCTTTTGCAGTTCATCAAGCAGTAAAAAAAACGAAGATACTGGTTTGTTATAGATTCACCAGCTTTGTAACTAAAATTTTTATATTTTTGTTTCAAAATGTCCTTTTTGTTTTCCTTAACTTCGGTTGTTCCTTCATACATTTCATTTAGAGAATTCCGCGAGTCAAAAGCGGTTTTGTACCCTTTAAATCCACCAAAATGGAATTGGGTAATGTTGCTTGCAAGGTCCAATAGGCCTTGAAGTCATACTCTAGTGCCTTGTAGTCAAGATCAGTGTATTTTTCAACTGGTTTTGAAACTTTTATGCTTTCATCATCAGCAGATGGTATGGTTACGATAGTAGGACCGACAGTTACTGACTTCCAAATACGGTGGTTTATACTTCGAACAAACCCCTCTATACGGAGCTTCCATGTGTCAAAATCATCAAGTGTGAACATGGGTGGTTTGTTTGTGCTACCGTTTGAAGAAATAACACTGAGATCATTCATTTTTAAGGTTTTCAGAAAAAGAAAAGCTTAAAGCAGTAGAGTTGACAAGTAAATATCAACTTTGAAGCACTTAAAATCTTCAAAGTGAGAGCCAAAGCTCTGATACCACTTGTAGGATCGAGATCTAAACCATTTTAGATTAGCTAACAAGCTTTACTTGTAAGAATAACCTTGCGGAATTAAGTTAATCTTCACTCTACTTATCGGCTTTAACACATGTGAATATTAGTTGTTTGCATAAATATAGTAACACATGAAGTGAATATTACTCGGCACTATTTGCATTAACTCAACAATATTAGACAGTGTTCTTGCATACAAATGTTGAGAGACTAACTATGCTATATATAGTGCTAAGGGAAGTCAATGATAGCCATTGATTTCCATACGATCATCTTGATCGTGAAATACAAAATTCAAACTAAACTACCAAAAGAACAATATTTGGTAGACGAGGTTGATGGCGCGTGATTAGCAACATACTATAAAAGGAGAGCGGCTTTGATATCAAAAGAAGAAACCAAAATGCTTTTCGGCAATGTGACAACTGATTTGATGTTGCGGGAAATATTTGGTTGAACTCGTTACCTAATGAATAAAAGAGTTCACCCGGAATATTCGCTTCCGGTTCAACTAAGCTTCTTCCGGTTGAATTTTCTCTTCCGCTTGGACCAAGACTTACGTTTGAACCTAGTTTAGCCGAAACTTCTTCAAAATTAGTAATCAACCAGAAAGATCAAAAGCAATATTCCTTACAGCTTCCTACATGTAGGAAGAGTGTGTTGATGTAAGGATGAAAACTCCTAATCGTGTGAAGACATAGGAATGAAGTGTAAATGATGTATGAGATGTGGTGTAAATTTTATTTGTAACTTCAAATAGAGTAATTTTGTTGGAAGTTTTAACATGAAGGGAGAATGAATTGTTATGAATTTATTAATCGATTGTAAATTTTCAATTTACAATGTCAACTGATGATAATGAAGGTGGGCCCTTACGGGGGCTATGATTGCTAAAGTAAAGAAGATAATGAGTGATGAAGTTGAAAATACTATGGATGATGTGGTAAGAACCCACGTGGGCAAAATGGAAGCTTCTCTAATGGAAGCATTAGATAAGAAGTTAGAAGCGATAAAGAATGAACTGAGAGGTGAATTAGGTGGGGTGAAAGAAAAGGGCAGGTGCACGTACAAGGACTTTATGGCGCATAAACCTCCTCTCTATACAAGTGATGCAAACCCGATAGCCTATTACTGGTGGATTACAGATATGGAGGTGATGTTTGCAAGAAGTCATTGTGATCCAACGGATCAACTGATGTTTGCTAGAGGACAACTCTGGTCCTGAGCAAATCATTGGTGGAATCTGATGGAAGAAAAAAGGGGGAAAGAGGTTACAAATGCTATGTTGTTGGAGGATTTTAAACACTTGTTCGCCACCCATCATAGCCCTCAAGCATAAGTTAATAAATAGCAAGACGAGCTTATGTTACTTCGTCAAAAGAAGGGTCAACTGATTGGGGAAGTAAATGGGTTCTTCCTAGAATGAGTGAAGTTTTGTAAAGATTTTCTCCAAACGGAGAAGCATAAGATCTATCAATTCAACAATATGTAGCATGTTGACTATCGAGAGTTTGTAAATGCATTGGAGTATGTGACCCTTGAGGTGGTGATAAGTGCTTGCCGAGACCGGGAATTGGAATTGAAGAAGCAAGCAGAGAGAGGAGAGAAAAGAGGGGCTGAAAGTAGCACGACCCCAAACAAGAAGCTAAAAATGAATGAAACCCCAAAGAAGCCCAAAGGTAAACGATGTGGACCCCTCCTAATTGTACTCATGGTGGCCGAGTGCATAGGGGTGAATGATTCTTGAAGACCAAACAATTCTATGGGTGCGGAAAGACGGGACAATGGATGGCACAATACCCAAGTCCTGCTCGATTGTGTTATAACTGTGGAAAGTCTGGCCATAAGAAGAGCGAGTGCCCAAGCCTGAATTCAGGGGCGGGCCAAAGTGGAGGAAACGTAGAAATCCTCAAGCCTAAGGGAGGTCCTACCAACTAACGATGGAAGAGGGAAAGGTGGATCCGGGAGTGGTTACGCATATTTCCTTATTAACTATATTCATGCATATGTATTTAAAACGGGTGCAAGTAGGTCGTTAGTTTTACAGGACCTTATTTGTCTTCCTTTATTTATTACTGAGAAGTTATATGTGTATTTAGAAGTTGAAATAGCAGATAATAAGAGTTTTCTAGTTTTTGATGTATGCTAAAGCTGTAAAATTACTATTGAAGATGACGAATATTTGATTGACTTAATCCCTATGATGATGGTGGAGTTCAAAGTGATTGTGGGAATGGATTGGCTGCCGCGATACCAAGTAAATGTGGTGTGTAACTCCAAGGTGATTCATCTATTTTCACCAAGCAGGAAGCAAGTAAGTGTGCAAGGCGAAAGGAAGAACGAGTTACAATTGTGCTTGGTGGCGAAGGAAAGAAAGTACATTCAGCACGGGTGTAAAACTTATCTTGCATATGCAGTGGATACAAAGATGAAAACTAAGAAGATAGAAGAAGTACTAGTTGTACAAGAACTTCCAGATGTGTTCCCAGAGGACCTGTCCAATATACCACCGGATAGTGAGGTAGAATTTCGCATTGATTTGGTGCCCGGAGCTAAACTAATGGCTAAGGCTCCATACCAATTGGCTCCTACTGAAATGCAGGAGCTTATGAAGCAATTGCAGGAGCTGCTTGAAAAAGGGTTTATTCGGCCTAGTGTGTCCCTGTTGGGTGCATAAGAAGGACGGGATTCTAAGGATCTGTATAGACTACCAAGAGTTAAACAAGCTGACTGTGAAGAATAGTTACCCACTCCTGAGAACTGATGACCTACTCAGTCAACTTCAAGGTGCGAGCTGGTTTTCAAAGATTGATCTGAGGTCGGGTTACCATCAGTTGAAAGTGAGAGATGAGGATATACCGAAGACGGCGTTTAGACACGATGAGGATAAACCGTGTGTGCAAACCCATTGTTGGGTCGATTGATCATCATGTTCGTTGATGACATATTGGAAGCTTTAATTGTGGAGCAAGGAAGATCATGTTCAACATCTTCTAGAGGCATTGGAAACTTCAAGGCGAGAAAGACTGTATGCAAAGTTTACGAAGTGTGCTTTCTGGGTATGAGAGGTACAATTTTTGGGACACGTGGTCAGTTCAGAGAGCATTTTGGTGGACACTTAAAGGTGGAGGCGGTGGAAAAGTGGAGCACACCTAAGAACCCGTTGAAAGTTCGGAGCTTCTTGGGATTAGTAGGTTATTATCGGAGGTTCATTCAGGATTTCTCCAAAATAGCCTCACCATTAACGTGATTGACGAGCAAAGACGTGAAGTATGGATGGGGGAAAGAGCAAGAAGAGCCCTTCCGGACCCTAAAAGAAAGGTTGACTCACGCTCTGGTCTTAGCGTTACCTGGCGGAACTGAGGATTTGGTTATGTATTCTGATGCTTCGTACCTTGGCCTCGGGCACGTACTTATGCAACGGGGAAAGGTCTAGCGTATGCCTCAAGACAGTTGAAGGTGCATGAGGGTAAATATCCTACTCAGGACCTCAAGTTAGCGGTGGTAGTGTTCGCCTTAAAAACATGACGGCACTACCTTTATGGTGTTAAATGCACCATCTTTACTGATCATAAAAGTTTAAAATACTTCTTTGATAAGAAGGAGTTGAATATGAGGCAAAGGAGGTGGTTAGAGCTTATCAAGGATTATGATTGTGAAATTCATTACTATCCGGGAAAAGCCAATGTGGTGGCAGATGCATTGAGTAGAAAAGGAGACTTCACTCCTATAAAGGTGAAATATTTGAGGTTGATTGTTACGTCGAGCATTTTTTACACGATTAAGAATGCACAAGTGAATACTGTGAAGGAAGAAAACTGGAAGAAGGAACAAATAAAAGGAGCGATGAAGGACTTAGTAGATGATGAGAATGGCCTTAAATATCTAGTTGGTCGACTATGGGTTCCTAATACTTGCGGGATCAAAGTGTTGCTGCTAGATGAGGCTCATAAGTCTCGATACTCTACGCACCCGGGGGCCACAAAAATGTATCGTGATTTGAAGCATGATTATTGGTGGCCCAGAATGAAGCGTAAAATTGTCAAATATGTGGCGAAATACTTGACTTGTCTTCAGGTCAAGGCGGAACATCAGAAGCCTCACGAAAAGTTGCAGCCGCTTGAAATACCTATGTGGAAATAGGAGCATATCACGATGGATTTGCTTACCAAGTTACCAAAAATGGCAAGGAAATTCGATGCTATATGGGTAGTGGTGGATAGACATACTAAGAGTGCACATTTTGTGCCTATTAGTGAGTCATACTCCTCTGAAAAGATGGCGGATGTGTACATCAAGGAGATAGTGTCGTGACACGGTATTCAGGTGTCAATAACGTCGGATAGGGATACTCTTTTTACATCCCGTTTCTGGCAGGAGTTTTAGAAGGAATTGGGTATGAGATTGCATTTTAGTACTACATATCATCTTCAATCCAATAGCCAGAGTGAAAGAAGTATTCAAAACCTTGAGGGTATGTTGCGAGCGTGTGTTTTAGATTTTGGAGGTAATTGGGTCGCCCATCTACCGTTGGTGGAATTCTCTTACAATAATAGCTATCATGCTAGTATAGGGATGCCACCATAGGAGATGTTATATGGGTGAAAATGTCGAACCCTAATATGTTGGGGTGAGGTGGGGCAGCGAGAGCTTGCTCATAAGAATGTGGTTAGTGATACAACCTAATAGATTGATAAGATAAAGGCCCAATTGAAGGTTGCACGACCGGCAAAAGTCTTATGTAGATAGAAGAAGAAGGTCGATTGAATTTGAGGAAGGGGATTATGTAATATATGTTTAAAGTATCTCCATGGAAGAGTGTGATCAAGTTTAGGAAGAGGGGTAAGTTAAGACCAAGGTTCATGAGGCCGTTTAAGATAATTGCACGGGTGGGTCAAGTGGCTTACCAGTTGGAACTTCCCGAGGAATTGAGTGGCCCACATAACACCTTCCATGTGTCTAACTTGAGACGTGTTTAGCGGATGAAACCGCTTATGTGTCGTTAGATGACATTGTAGTGGATGATAAAATAAACTATGTGGAAAGACCCATTGCTATTTTAGGTCACAAAACCAAGCGGCGTAAAGATAAGGATATTGATCAAGTGACGGTGAAATGGGAGCACCGAAAAGGATCGGACACCACGTGGGAGTACGAGGAAGAGATGAGAAGGTATTACCCTTACCTTTTCAATACGTAATTTAGTTTTGGGGATGAAACTCCCTTTAAGGGGAGTGGAGTTGTGACATCCCGAGTTCGTTTTGTTTTAATATTGTTATTTTAATTTCGGGAAGGATGGATTGGTGTCATTAGTAGTTAACTAGGTATAATTATTGAAGGAGTATTGGTTACTAAACTATGTTTGGTGACGACTGTTTGTGTAAATTGTTGCTTATGGTATGATTTATAAAGTTCATAAAACTTGGGGGTCGATGTAATTATGTTTAATAAAAGAAAACTTAGTGTGGGACTTGCCCTTGACACTAAAAATCGCGACCCAGGAGAAGAAACAAGAAGGATGCTAGGTTCGTGGATAAATCTTCAAATTGAGCTAGTGGGTGGGTAATTTGTGAAGGCTGAAGTCGATTTTGGGTAGAGGAAGTCATCCTTGTCATGTTTTCATCCTTAAGTTGGGATCCATTGTCAAGTAAGTGATTTCCTTAAGTTGTGTGATTTTGTTAAAAGTTCAAGGGCTAATTATGCACAAAACACAACTAAAGGGGTTGAAAGTGTAAAAACAATAAGCTGGCCGAAAAAGTGTGGCTCGCGGACCGCGAGCCACGAACCTTATACTCGTCTCCAGGGAAGCAAGTCGTCATTCTGGACCTAGTTAGATTAGTTAGCTTAGGTAGTCTTTCATTTTTGTAGTGCAGTATTTCTACAACGGGTTGAGCCGTCCCACCCGTATTCACATTGATTCCTCATCTGGAGGGTCAATTCTCAACAAAACTCAGGCTGATGCCATCACGTTAATCGAACGTATAGCAGCAACTAGCTATGACTGGGAACCTTCTAGAGGTCGCTCGATTTCCAATCCTAAACAGCCTGGTGTTCATGCCATAGACGATATCACTGCTATAAATACAAAAATCGAGGCTCTTTCGAACCAGGTGAATTGTTAAACCACAAAATCTAATGGTTGTGATGTCTGTGGTAGTGCACACACATTAGATAAATGCACAGTTTTCGCAGCTACGTTGACTGAACAGGTTAAATCTTCTCATAAATTCTATGGTCGTTCATCAGACCAGTTCAATCGAAAACCCTTCAGTTCATATAATAGAAATCAACCGGGTAGCTCCTAGCGAAACTCAAATTCTAACAATTCCAATCAACCTTATCGACCACCTCACTTTAGCCAAAGTGAGCCATCTAAATTGGACAAGTTGGAAAGTTAGTCCAGAATCTGGTCAATGCTGATAATAAACATGATACGGAAATCAAAAATCAATAGCCTAGCATTCAGAATATGGAGAGAAACTTAGGGAAAATAGCCAATCTTTTATCTGAAAGGAATAAGGGTGAGTTGCCTAGCAACACTGAAGTGAACCTTAATGCCAGTGTCAATATGATCTCCATCGTTGATATAGAAAAAAGATCCACTTGAGAAGAAGCGTGACCAACTAAGAGACCACACTCCTGCACTCCAGAAGAAGCAGTTGGAGGAGTATTATGAAGATCACAAGGAAGATATAGAAGAAGAACGAAAGTACCAACAATTCCCAGATCTCATCCATGAACGCGACGCTAATGGAGAAGACATATCTCCTTCCTACGAAATCTATATTCTAATCAACTCCTTTTTCAAATTCCTTTATTCTAAGCATAATAAATCATCTTCGGTCACTTCGACCAAGATAACTCTAGAACTACCGGAAAAACGAAAGGATCCAGGAAGTTTTATTATTCCCTGCGGATTTGGATCTTCATCCACCGTAGATGTATTGGCAGATTTAGGCTTGAGTATAAGCATTATGCCATACTCTACATATAAAGAACTTGAGCTAGGTCTACTACAGGCAATAAGTCTTAGTATTCAACTTGCAGACCACTCATACATCAATCCCAAGGGAATTGTTAAGGATGTGTTAGTTGATATTGAGAATCTGAAATTTCTAGCAGATTTCATAGTGCTTGACGTTCCCGTGAATAAGTATCATCATATAATCTTAGGACGTCCATTTTTGGCAACTGCCAAAGCTCTAATCGATTTGGAGACATCACCCTAGAAGCGATGAAGAAGAAGTCCCATTCGCGCCAACACAGTCCAATCTTAAGGCGTTGATTTTTGAAGATAAGGAGGAGACTGTATGATTTATGCAATCCAGTGACCCAAAAGAGACAAGTCATTCCTTAAGTCTGTCTATTATACCTCAAGGGATGCTATCTAGACCAACAATGCTAGATCCTAGCTTGTTGAATCTCGAATATATCAATTCGTTCGTTGATGTTAAAAAACCCAAAGATTGAACCACCAGACGAGACGATGGGTTTAAACCTTCATTTTCCAAATTTAAGTGAAGGTGGGTCTGGCTGAAGCCTATAAAACTTAGCGCTTCTTGGGAGGCAGCCCAATTCAGTATTTCATTTCATTTTCAGTTTTCATTTCTACTTTTACGTGTGTCAAAATTTCTCAAGGTTTTATTCGAATTGTGTCAATTAATTTGACCTTGTCATCTGAAATCACTCTTTCTTCATATTTCTGCGCCTTGATCAATCAACCTTTCTTAAAGTTGCATGGAAACAGTAAACAGTTTTGGTAAGAATTATGTTTCGAGAGTCGTCACGACTCGTTACCCCATAACGACCCGTAACGCGTAAAATGCCAAACGAACCGTATTCCCGATACGGCTCATTGCCAACTTAAATTCGAAACTTATATTTAGAATTCTTCCAGACGGCTTTTTCAAAACCCTAATTCGCATTGGCAATTCCTGGGGCAATTTTGGTTGATTCAAGGTCCAGAGATCATCATTCTTCATCATTTGAACTTCAAGAACAAGAAAGATACAATCAAATAACACTTTTTCAAAATTTTCTTGTGTTCTTGTGAGCATAACAGCTTCTTTACCCCTGCTATGCTCTCATGTCCATTAAATTGATCCAATCGTCGCACTTAGTTTTTAAAAATCTAACTTTAGTCGTTGTAAAGGATTAAGTGTGGGGATGGCAACAGATTCCCATCCCCAATTCACACTTGACTGCTAATTTTCAGACCATAACCAAGTCTTGGTCGGATTTGAAACTTTCAAAAATTTTTGCAAAAAATAGCCCGATACGACCCGTTACACCGTGACGGGCCATGACGACATTCTTTACAGAAAGCATAGTATTACGACTCGTTAGCTAGTGATGAGCCATTTCGCCTTGAATATTTCAATCTTTTGTGTTTTATTGTTCTGCTGTTTTTCTGATAGATGTCTGACAAACGTCCTATGATTGAAGTCACCAATGTGAGGAGTTATAACCATGAAGCTGGTCCCTTGAAAAGAAGGAGAGGAAGGCCACAAAAGATGCAACCTTTGGAGCAAAAAGACAAGATATTTCAAGTCTCGCCAGCATTCGTCAATCTGTGCCCGCATCTTGACAAAATGGAGAAGGATATGTTCAGTAACTATAGGAAACTAACAAACACTATTGGAAGTCTAGGACAGACTGGATGTTGTTGGTTTACATCTGAGGAATCTAAAGCATCATATCGATGTTTGATGGTCTCCATGCTAAATGTTATTGTCACTCCACCTCTTCATGTCTATCACAATGTGCCATTCAATGAAGCCATGGAGAATCTTCGTCACCCAGACAGCACTAACTCTGAAAGTGAACTAGAAGAAGACCCGCCATCGTCGTGATAGTTGAAGTTTGTGATCTTATTGTTATCTATCTATATTATCTAGATTTCATATGTGGCTTTTGATTGTTGGATTATTTACTTTAGTTTGTTTGACTATGGCATGACAATAAGATTATGACTGATTGAATAAATGGACTGTTTATTTTATTGTTTAATTTTAGGTAATACTTTATTTTATTTTCTTTTTGCGTGTATTGCTTCTTTTTAAGTCTTGTAAGTAGCATCATTCGAAGACTGAAGCTCTGGTATGCAAATGAACGAGAAGTATTCAAAGGGGTTAATGAAGAAAGCCATAATCCGCAATCCTCTATCAGCCATGCTTGTCTTTTCCTCTTTTTTTATCTTATGTTTTGCAGTGTTCTCAAGTACATTGAGGACAATGTACGATTTTAAGTGTGGGGGATGGGAGACTCGCTAGAAGTTTGCATGTTTTATTGTGAATCTGTTTAAAATTGTCAAAAATTTTCAATTTTTTGCATGCTAAACTTTTTACACTGCTAAAACTTAAGCTATCAACTGATTTTGTAGATTCTAAAGTAGACTTCTTAACTCTGTATGCAAAACCAAAGCAAAGCTTTTTCCACCTTCCATTTATTGCTATACAACTCTAGGCATGTATTTTAGACCCTTATGCAAAGCCAATTCCTAAGTTGCTTTTTAGGATAGATTAGACCTTATATACTTAGCAACAACTCCAGTGTGTGTGTATGAGGGAGGAAGCCTAGACAATCAACCAAACTTAAGCCCTGTTTCCATTCCGTTTTCATGGTCTGATTTTGTAGATTCTAAAGTAGACTTCTTAACTCTGTATGCTAAACCAAAGCAAAGCTTTTTCCACCTTCCATTTATTTCTATACAACTCTAGGCATGTATTTTAGACCCTTATGCACAGCCAATTCCTAAGTTGCTTTTTAGGATAGATTAGACCTTATATACTTAGCAACAACTCCAGTGTGTGTGTACGAGGGAGGAAGCCTAGACAATCAACCAAACTTAAGCCCTGTTTCCATTCCGTTTTCATGGTGATATTTTTTTAGCCTTAAACAAGCTTTTACTCACTAGGAGCTTGAGTTTTATTCATGTATAACAATAGAGTGTGCCACATGTTACCTACTTCTAGAACTTGACATTTGTATACGTTACGAGACTGCAGCTTACGAAACAAGCAAATATGATAGAGGCAAACCCTAGGATAAACCTTTTTCTTTAAACCTTCAATTTGTTCTCATCTATATTTCTATGCCGAATTACCCAAATTACCCTTAGTTTACCCCTGTTGAGCCTTATTTCCATTTTGTTTTATCACCCTATTAAACCTATAAACCTTAGCCTATTTTTCTTTACATCTTTGTTTTCGGGCAACTGTCGGGTTAGTATGTTAGTAATATAATCCCGGCAAAAGAAAAGAAAAGAAAAGACATGATATGCCAATGAATTCCTTATTTAAAAAAATATAAAAAATAATAAAAAATATGTCTGTTATTAGAAGTGAATCTATGATTTTAAATATTCTTCTTCACAAGTTAGAATAAAGTAAGAAATCTATGAGTTTAAATATTTTCTTTCTTTTCATTAGTTAGTTTGATTCTGTAACCACTAGATCTTGTGCACCCAAGTTTATACCCTTGTAAATCTAATTCCATACCCTACACCAACTACAACCTTAGCTCTAAAGTCCTCTTAAGTTTGTAAGTTACTATAGAATGTTAGTTGAATTACGATCGTTTATCAAGCCTATGGTAAGGAAAGTCCATGGTGATGCAAATTCAGAGCACTATAAAGTCTAGTATATTATTTACTAGTTATCCATATATAAAGCTTGAGTGGAGTGTACATTGTGAGTTAGTCTGGTTAATTGTTAAGGAATAATCCCAAGGAAATAAGTCTAGTATTTTTTTCCATGCTTTTCATTGCTAAAACTTATTTTGTTTGATCTGTTCTAAGAACGCAAACACATGTGACTAGTTGTGCCTTTGTGTCTTTAATCGTTTAGAGGTATAATCATCAACCATCACTTCATTTTAAAAGCTTTGTTAAGGAAGGTAATGATGTAGTTAGGGGTTTAATCAGGGACGTGCAAAGTCTAAGTGGGGGGATGTTTGATGTGCTTCAAATTACACATCTTTTTAGTAGTTAAACACCCATGAATGTTGATGGTTTATGCATTATTTTGGTATGTTTTACCCTTGTTTGGTATGAAATATTATAAACATTTAAATAGAGGGGGCCAAAGAGATATATGAAGATTTTACGAGGTTTTGAAGTTAAATTGCTCAAGATTCGGAGGATTGACTTTTTCTCCACGTCACGACCCATAATAAGTATTACGAGCCATTACAGGGTCATTTCTAGAAACCGTAATTGGTTAACTTATGGCGGCGCTCACATCCCATTACCCCGTCACGAGTCGTTACGCCTGGTTTCCGAAACCCTAATTGAAAACTATAAATACCTGTTCATTTTGATGTTTGGAAAAGTTAGAGAGTCCAGAGACCTGACCTACGGTTTAGAGAGTTTTCTGAAGTTTGAAGTCAAGATTCGAAGCCTTCGAAGATCAAGGAGTGTCTAATCGTTCTAGAGTTCTTTGCAATCGAAGATTTGACCATTGATCGCCTTTGGTTTGCTTTTACAATGATGTCTTTAGTTATATTTTCTGTTTTGTTTTGTTTAGTCATGAAAGGCTAACTCTCTTGATATCATCTAAGACAATGTGATCTATTTTGTTTTTACCTATGATGTGACAATGACATTCTGTTTGACATAATGATTTTAGTATAATATTTATGATTCCTTTAGCATATTAGAAATGAGTTGTTGGATGTTCTGTTTGATCCATTCCTAATGGTATTTAGTTTGATTGGTATGATAGAGGTATTCTACTTGTTGATTCAATGTTATTTCTTAGTTGTTATCTAGCGCTTTCAATATGTGTTTAGGAACTCTAGCGAGCCTAGATAGTAATTGGTGATTATGCATGTTCAATAGTTCATTTTGGTTGAAGTATGTCTTTATAGTTAGTCATGAATCATAGCTTCCATGTCTTCGGTATAAAGGATTAGTGAAGTGACTAGGTATACTGCATATGTGATGGTATGTGACTGGGTTATAAACTGTTAGACCATCATGGTTAGTCAAAATAGGATTGGTCTAGGATCCTAGGTCTTAGATCATGTGTTTGGTGCCCTATAGCTAGGTCATTAATTCATGGTTGTGGTTTAATTGTAGATTCATTGTCTAACGACTTTGTTTTCATTAGACAGTTAAGTTATGAGATGTCAGTGTCAGGTCTAGGTAATGCTGAATAGTGATCAGTCTTAGATGATATTTGTTTCTTTATTATGATTTCATTACTGTATTTGTTTGCTAGCATTTGCTTTCAGAATTGCTTTCTAATAGTTATTAGGAATTGTGACAGAATCCTAATGATAACATTTAGGTTTAGTATGATTACACCATTGCTTCCTTAGGTCGACCCTGAGTTACTCTTAGTACTACCATACGATAGGTCCGCTTTCCTATATATGCATGCGTAGTCTTAAGATGGTTTAGGTTTTATAAAATATATAAAGCTCATTATTGCAGGCAAACGTATATACACTTCGTGTGCATCAGCAAATATTGTCTAAGTGAAAAGGGAAAATGGTGGTTGTACAACTAAAAGCGGGGAATGACGGTTCTTTGGGGGTAGCGACGACTGCTCTAATCTTGAAATGGTATTCAGGTGGCGACGGTTGCCCGAGAAACTAACATGGTTCCAATAGACAATGCGTAGTAAATAAATGACTGCTTATAATATTTCGTATAACTCTTTTGTGTTTTGTACCTAATGATTATTTGCACAAGGGAAGGAGACCCAAAGTACTTTGAGTACTAAATGGTTTTTACTGTGATTTAAAGGTTATGCTTTGGTATAATACTGTTATGTTTTATACTTGTTAAATGGTTAAATGGTTAAATGGTTGAATGGTTAAACGATTAAACGGTTAAATGGTTAAATGGACATATTGTTAAATGGTTAAATGGTTAAATGGATGAATGGTTTGAAGGTTACATTTTGGTATAATGCTTATACCTAATAAATGTTTAAAAGATAACGGTTTTAAAGTTACAGTATAATTTTGTTATGTTTTATACTTGATAAATGTTTGATAAAAAGGGAGCTGTTAGGCCCAAGCGTTGGAATAAACTTTCGAGACAAAGGAAACACTTTTTGAAAAATGTAGAACTCACCAGCGTAAGCTGAGATTTAAAAACATATGTATGTCAGGTGATTACGATGTTTAAGGTAGCAAGGAAAGGGCTCTGGTGAGGGCAGACTAGGTGCGCAAGCTATCAAGAAGGATTCGGTAGTAGACTGGCATAGACATAGATAAGATTTAGATGTTATAGTAATTATCTTCCTTAATGTTTTATACTTGGCATATATATATAAATGAAAAGTTTTTAATTTTCGCTGCTTAGTTATCTCTGTTGTACCATGTGTTCATGAGTAAATCCGATGCGTGACCCCTCCTGGTGCCAAGTCTAGGAGTGGGCGTCACAAGTGTCAACATGATTTATGCATTTGAAGATGATAAAGACTCATTCGAGAAACGTCGCATTCAAATGAAAAGGCATCGAAATAGTGCTCTGAATCTTCTGCTTCATATTTAAGGTTGAGGACAAGGTCAAGGAATTGATCGTATTTTTGCTCATCTTTTATGTTGGCCTTATTTTACTCATATAAATGAAAAGTTTTTTAATTTCCGCTGCTTAGTTATCTCTGTTGTACCATGTGTTCATAAGTAAATCCGATGCGTGACTCCTCCTGGTGCCAAGTCCAGCATAAAAGATGAGCAAGAAATGTCGCATTCAAATTCATGATAGGTCTCACATACTTCAAAAGTAATATTTGAGGGAGCACTAGTAAAACAAGGCCAGCATAAAAGATGAGCAAAAATATGATCAATTCCTTGACCTTGTCCTCAACCTTAAAAATGAAGCAGAAGATTCAGGGAACTGTTTCGATGCCTTGGTCATAATAGACGCATATCTCAAATTCTTCTCTTCAAATCATGATAAAGCCTCCTTGGTCACTCCAGCAAGGCGATCTCTGAGAACAACAAGCTTCTGGTCAAAACATATGATCTAGGCAGTTTTATCATTCTCTGCGGAATTGGTTCTTTGCCTTTCATAGATGCATTGGCGGATCTAGGTTCGAGTATTAGCATCATGCCATACTCAGTTTACAAAAAACTTAAACATAATCAACTGGAGCCAGTGAATCTCAATATCCAACTAGCAGAACAATCTCAAGTCCTAAGGGCATCATCAGAAATGTGCTAGTTAAGGTAGGAAAGCTTAAGTTTCCGACTGATTTCATTGCCTTCGATGTCCCAACCAACAATGATCATTAATTAGTGTGCTTGCGGTGAGTATAATATTTATCGTTATTTTGTGACATCTTTTAACAGTTAAGCTTTTAAATTTATAAGAAAGACTTACTTAAACTACTAGTATTTCACCACATTCACGGACAAGTGCACCAATTATGGGCAGTATAGTAGTGGTAAGTTGAATCGAGATCATTCAAAGACACAAAGGAAAAAGGAGGGCTCTTGGTACTTCATTATTGCTGACGTCTAACCTGGTCAATCTTCAAGTGAAGATGTTAGTAAAAGGCGTGTCTTGATCAACTCGGTCGCAGATAATATCATTCGAGAGACTTATCAGTGGTGATGTTGGTAACCCGTAAATTATACCCTTCTCGTAAGATTATTCACCAACAGGCAGCAAGACCACCTCTCAGCCTCAAATCAAGCATCACTATTCTCCGGGCGATCGTCTACGAGGACTACGAACCCGGGGGACCTGTGCTATTGACAAACAAATATAGTGAAGCTAATGCCACATAGTTACGGGGTCCTTCAAACCAGTCGACTTACCGTACTCGATACGCCGTCATGAACCAGCAGGGGAACAACCTTGCGTGCCAAATTATTTTATTATAAAAAGTATATATTTAAGGGGCTAAGGTCCGTTTCTTCCATGCACCGCTCTCGCGCATGCACGTCTGGCATTAAAAGAGCCAAGTTCACAAACACGTACCATCTCGGCTTCCGTGAAATGACAAAATATTACCAACCCCCATTCCCAACCAAATACTTTCAGCCCGCACTTGTGTGGTCAGCCGAGTTTGCTTATATAGACATAAGGACCTCGCCCATATCATGTAGCATGGGGCGCGAGTCAACTTTCGGATCATGCATCGTCCGCCGACCGGGTGTCACAGGTCCGGCCTTTGGGATTTTAACTCCCCAAATGGTCTGTGATATGTAGAACACGTTTAGTTCAGAAAATCAATAATAAACTTTCAATAAAAAGAGTTTTTATAAAGTCATTAGTTCATCTTAAAGCAAGGTTACAAATGACAGTTTACCAACCCACCAAAGATTCGTTTAATCCCAAATGAGTGTAAGAATTTGACTAACACTTGAAAGATTGAGGCTAACAAGTGTTAATCTAAAGATTTGCTTAATAGATAATGAAAGATTCATAAACAAATAACAATCCATTATCACCATAAGTTGAAGTTCTTACAATCTTTGACGAGTAGATCAAGAACACTAAAACAAATGGCTCAAAACCGAAAAGATGATAAACTAGTGGAAGAGAGGGAGAAGAATTGAGCAGGTTGGAAGTGAAGAGGGTGGCTCCGTTTATAGACCAGCCTAGAATGGCACGGGCCGTGCTAAACTAGGCACGGGTCGTGCCAAGTCAGGGGCACCGGCCGTGTCATCAGTGGCACGGGGCATGTTGAGTCAGACCTCCGATCTTCAAATCTTCGAGCAACAAAGGCATGGAGCGTGCTACGTGGAGCACGGGCCGTGTGGTGTAGAGCTGATTCAAAAGCATGGTGCGTGTCTCTGCTGGTGCTGTCGGAGCTTAAGCTGGCTTTGGCACGGGGCATGCTAAACTCAAAATCATCGCATTCTTCAGTTTTTCTTGTATTTTCCTTTCCTTTTGTGATTTTGGCTTAGTAAAACCTGAAAAACTACAAAGAAGACAAAAACACTATTTCTTTGCAATAGTTAGTCATATTTTACCCAATACGCGAGGGATATTTGCTCTGAAAATATGTATAATTTAGGTACATCATTAATAGATATGGACATGAAACAGCTCACCCTTCATAGTGGTGTTGAAAAAGTGGTAGTCACGCCAACCCAGAAACTTTTCAAGTTATTGACCATACCGCTCAAGACGAGAGGGAACTCGTGTGCTTCATGCAATCTAAAATTCCTAATTAATTGTTCCCGTCTTTGAACCTAATACTAAAAACTCAAGGAATCATTCTTGAGCAAGAAACTCGATTTCATGTCTCACTTGATCTTGAATTAATAAATCAATCCCTTGATGTTAAGAATCCTAAAATTGAATCACCTGATGAGGAGGTGGACTCCAACCCCTACCTTCCAAAATTTAGGAAGAAGTGGGTCCGGCTGAAGACCCTACTATAAACTTAGCGCTTCTTCGGAGGCAATCCAATGTTTTCCTTTTCAATTCATTTTCATTTTATTTTTCGTGTGTTCAAGTTTATCAAGATTTCTTCTGAATACCATCATTTCAGTTGACCTCTATCAATTAAAATTGCACGTAGGTAGTCTTTGTTAAGAATTAAGTTTCGGGTACCGTAACGGCTCGTTACCTCGTAATGGCGCGTTATGTAAATAAAATGTAATGCCTCGTTATCCCATAATGGCTAGTTACCGACCTATTTATTCCTTATAAATAGAAACCTTTCAGACGGTTACTCACGAACCCTAAGTCGAATTTTCGATTCCAGGGGCGATTTTGATCATCTCGAAGAGCAGAATTCAAAGTTCTTTCATCGTTCATCATCAATTTCAAAGAAAGGTACAATTCGGTTGTTGTCTTAATAGCTTTTTCATTCTTTTTTTCGAGGGCTGTATGTTTCTTTACCCCATTCATGCTCTCCTGTCCATTGCTAATCTGGTCATCGCATTTAATCTTTTGATTTCTTAATTGGTGATCGTTGTAAAGGATTAAGACTGGGGATGGAAACAAGTTTCCATCCCATATTCACACTTTAATCAGCTGATTTCATGACCATGCAAGTCATTGGTCAGTTTCTAAAAAGGTTAATTTTTTTTTTGCGAAATTAGCCCTAACGGCTCGTTACCCCATAATGGCTCAATAGCAATCCTTTATAAAAAAAAGTGGTAAAATGACTCGTTAACCTATAACGAGCCATTACGGCCCTTTAATTTCAACTGAGTTTTTATCTGTTTGTTGTTTTCTGTATATCAGATGTCTTGCAAACGTCCTATCGATGAATCCACACCCGCGAAGAGCTTTGACAATGAGGCTGGTCCCTCAAAGAGACGCAGAGGAAGGCCGCGTAAAGCGGAACAACTTGCAAGGAAGGATAAACCTTTGAAGTATCTCCCCCGTTCATGAATTTGTGCAAGCATTTGGACAAAATGGAAAATGACATTTTTGCTAATTACAGAAAGTTGAACAACACTGTCTTGGAAGTCCAAGACAAGCTTGATGTTGTTGCCTTACACTTGAGGGGCCTCAAGCATCGGATTGACGATCTTATGGTATCCATGCCCAATGCTCCTGCGACTCGACCTTCACCTGTTTGTCAGAATATCATGTTCAATGAAACCATGGAGAATCTCTGTCACCCAGATTCATCTGAGTCTGAGAGGGAACCTGAAGAGGATTTCCCACCTAGTGATAACTGACGTCTATTTGGTTATCTATCAATATTATTATTTATCTATTTAGACTTCTAGTGTTGGTTTATTTTGGACCTTTTTGTTTGAACATCTATTATATAAGTGACATAAAATAAACATGAATGGATTGTTTTTATTTGTTCTTTCATTTTGGGTAATTCTTTTTCTTTTTATTTTTCCTATGATGTGTTTTTTAGTCTTGTAAATAGCAAGCAATGCAAGGCAGAAGAACCGGCATGCTTATGAATGGAGGAAGTCAACATCTATGTTCCGCTAGCAGTCAGGCTCGTCTTTTCTCTTTCCTTATATCTTATTTTTTGCAGTGTTCTCAAGTAAACTGAGGATAATCTATGATTTTAAGTGGGGGTGATGGGACAGTCACCTGTAGTTTTCATGTTTTATTGGTCAATTGGTTAAAAAATGTCTAAATTTTTCAATTTTTTTCCTACTAAATTTTTCTCACTTCTTGTTAGAGCATTATGCTAGTCGTCGTGTGAAGTATTATGTAAAAGTCAAAGCTACAAAAGCGTATGTGTCTAAACTGACCCGAACCGCCAGTTCGGGTGCACACGAACTGACCCGAAGTGGCAATTCGTGTGATGTCGTGTTCAGACAGGATTGAGCAACTATAAATAGAACATCTTGTATAGAATTTATAACTTCTGGGTCATATTCACTGTGTGTAATCTGTGTGTGTATTCTCTCTGGTTAGTAATACAATTCATATTGTATTTACCTCTTTGTGTTCATCGTTTACAACTCGAATTAAGTGTTTTACTATTGATCGAGTAGATGATTCGCCGCTCACGCACTTTCAAGTGGTATCAGAGCTTTTGGTTTAATCTACTAATCAGATTCCGCTGTTTTTTGGGTTTTTGAACTAAAAAGTCTCGGTTTTTGAAATTTTGGTGTGCTTTTACTTCGTTTTGATCATTTCAGTTGAGCCTCTCATGAAAATTTTGATCCTAAATCATTCCTTTCAAGTATATATGGTTTACTGTTGAAAATCACGTTCAAACTCTTCAAAAATCGTGAAATTTGAGTCAAGAATGTTCCAGTTCAGTTGAGTTCGGATCAAGAATAGTCTGTCTGAAAAATAACTGCTCCGAAGTGTGAGTTCGGTTCAGTTTGGGTGAGTTCGGAACAGTTCGGAACAATTCGGATCAGTTTGGTCAAGCGAAGTACCAGTTCGGATCTCAGTTCAGATTCAGTTTTGTAAGTTCGTGAGCGGCGGATAGTCTACTAGATCAATGTAAGATCAATGTAATTCGAGTGTAAATGAGGACACGAAAGAGTAAATACAAATGAGATTGTATTGATAAACCACTGAGAGAAACACACACTGCTTACACATAGAAGATCTAGCCAGAAGTTATGAATCTATATAAGACAAAGCTATTTATAGTTACACAAAACTGTCCAAACACGACATCACCCGAACTGCCACTTCGTGTCAGTTCGTGTGCACCCGACCTAGCAGTTCGGGTCACTTCGGACACACACTATCTTGTAACTTTGTTCTTGTTCTTGATACTTCACATGACGATCTGAATCATGCTCTAACAAGTTTAATTATGACTTCGTATCTCAGTTTGGATTCCAATTCGTGTAACCGAAGTCACAGTTCGGATCACTTCGGATCATCGATTTTCAGTTCGTTTTAGTTCGTGCAATAGTTCAAACTCAAATTCTTAGATCGAGATTTTTGGGTTGGTTCACTAAAACTGGCGTAACTTGAGTTCCGTTAAGAGTTACTGGAGCTAATACCAGCCAAAATGACCGTCTCGAAGAGATCTACACGATTACTCACCTTATGGCCAGTATCCTTCGTTTTGATACCCAAATTTCACTTTTAAGACCTCTGTTTTTTAGTTTGAAGTTTTTGAAGCGTCATATTTCGGTAAAAGATGAATCATTTTTAAGCATTTGCGGGAAGTCAAGGTCAAAGTATACCCAAGATGTTAAAGCTGGAGGATTATTATATTTGGGTTAAACAATTTAAAGATTATGTCTAGGCAAATAATGTTGATTTGTGGGTGACCATTACTAAAGAATACAAATATCCAATTGATTTTCATGAAAGACCTAAGATGCAAAGGTGTCTTACATCTGATGAAAGGAAAGGTTATGAGAGTGAAGAAAAGGTTTTTGAAATGCTCACCATGGCTTTACCATAGGAACTAGTACATCGATTTACAACGTGTTATAACTCTAAACAGTTATGGGATGTTTTTGCTCAACATTGTGTTAACATTTCGACAGAGAAGATTCATGAATGCTTGTGTAAGACTGATTCAGAATCAAATGATTCATCATGTAGTGATTTAGATTCAGGAAGTCATGAGTTGTCAGATAAAAATGAGTGTGTTACCGTTTTCAAGACTGAACACGTTGATGGTTGTATTACTGATTCTGATTCTGAAACAAGTTCTTGTGTGATATTTGATAAAGGATGTGATAGTGACATAGAAGAAGTTCATAAGGAAGTTTCTTCAATGTGTCCCAAGTGTGCTGAACTTGCTATGGTCAATGAGAATTTGATGAAGAAAAGGATGATTTGTTTGTTGAATGTGAAAAGGCTAAAGCTGAAGCTAAAGAAGTTGCTGAAGATTTTGAAGCTTTATTTGAAAAGTCTTATCATGTTGTTGAAGATTTTGAATATTGCCTAGACGAACCGGAACCAACGAACCAAAACTCTATGAAGATTGCCTAAGAGAATCAAAACTCAACGAACTAGGTTGTTGAAGATGTAAGGAACGAACCGGCGTATTCATTCAGCGAACCAGAAGCTGTAACCAATGAACCGGACAAAAATTTTCTGATTTTGATGAACTTGAAAGTTTTCAACTATAATTTGCAAAAGTGAAACAACAAAACACTTTACGAACACATAGAAACCATATTTAAGACCAAAAGACTGAAAAATGATGAGATATGAAGAAAACCCACTTTCTCTCACTAGAAATCTCGAAAACTTTTAGAAATGACCTGTAAAACAACCAAAAGCTCTGATACCAACTCAAAAAACGTTGAGCATGGATCATTTACTGATCTAGAATGAATTCGAGATGACACAAGTAGGTAAATAAGCTTTGATCTTATTGAATCACGAAAGAGACAATTACAAAGGTCTTAAACTATTTCTCTCTCTAGAACACACAAAACACTCTGACAAACTAACAAAACTCCCTATGTTAACAAACCAAGTCAATACTATTCATAGTGTTGACTGTCCGATAAATTAGCACAACAACGAACCGGTGGTTCGTTACTCACGAACCCTTGGTTCGTGGCTTGGTTTGTTGACAATCAAACACCATTTAGCTCTAACTAATACAACACACCAGACACCCTAAGCTATAAAGATTATGCTCTATCAGCACCTAAGCCCACAAATACTTGCGCAAGGAGTGCATGGCATTCAGTGTCCATATCGGGGAGATTCTTGATAAAGAAAAGGGAATCGAAGACATCCCAGATATTTAGGACTTCTTGAAGTTTCTCGAAGATGTATTCGGTCTTCCTCCCGTTCGTCGAATCGACTTAGGCATCTACTCTATGACTAGTGTACTCCCGTTGTGCGTCACCTTATCACTTCACACCATCAAAAACCCATAAACAATTAACCCTTGCCTCAAGCCATTTAGTTTCATACTTGAACCGTCGAACCGTCGAAATCCACTCGCTCCTTCGAGATCGACTTTCACTCTAGGTTTTATTCCCTCCATAGTGACGATCTTCTTAATTTTTTTCTCATGTAGTATGAACGTTTTATTTCACGATTATGTCAAGTTCTTATTAGTTCTGTTTGGTCTCGATTTTCTGCTGATTCAATAAGCATATTTTATGATATTCGCTAACTCTATTTGTAGCCTCTAAATTCATCATCGCCTTCATTGGCGAAATTCAAATTTACTCTAGACCCGCTCTCAATTTTAAATCATGGAACTCTTATTACTCGAGCAATAAACTTGAAGGTAGTTTATTTTTGTTGCTTTTAAGTTTATGGATTCAATTCAATGGGCGTTTCACAAATTCGATTTCTGCTATCAAAATCATGGACTCCACTACTATGGTCAATCGTGAATATTAGGTTTTGTTATTTAAATTTTTGGACTCGAGTGTTGGTGATTCAATAATCAATCCATGAATCCCACTTTTGTTATTTAATTTCATGGAATCGACTTTGGTGATTCAATAGTCGATCCACGAATCATACTCTTGTTATATAAATTCATGGACTTGATTGTTGATGATTCAATAGTCGATCCATGAATCCCACTTTTGTTATTTAATTTCATGGCTTGACTTTTGGTAATTCAATAGTCGATCCATGAATCCTACTCTTGTTATTTAAATTCATGACTTGACTTTTGGTGATTCGGTAGTCGATATATGAATCTCACTCTAGTTATTTAAATCCATAAACTGATTCTTAGTGATTCAGTAGCTAGTTCAGGAATTATAGTTTTAGAAAATGCACATTACCCCCTATAGTTTAGGATTTTATACATTTTAAAACTAAGTTTTAGTATTTACACATAAAACCCTAAATTTTAGGATATTTGTTAAAAATTAGTTTCAAAGTCCAAAATAGATTATTTAACTGGAAGGGTGAAGCACTGATAGTTGGGGTCTCTGTCATGAAGTAATTTTTCAAGCATAAATCAGGATCAACCCTTGGACCTGCATGCTTACCTGGGATGCCATGATGAGAGTGTTGTAGCCTATAGGCCAAAGCATGTTCGATAAGTCTAAAATATTGATTGCAAAACATTTCAATACTTTAATTAAAATACTTTCCCAATTAATCGTATACCTAAACCTTAGTCTTGGTCGTAGATAACGATTGTCGTGGTTGTTCCAAATACCTAAACTTAAACCTATAGCTAAGGTAAGTAGGGTGTCAATCCACAGGAGTTAGTGGTTAATCGTGATTTTAGTAACTAGACTAATTTGACCTAATTAATTACCTAGAATACTGTCACTATCCTAAGTTATGCTAACAAACTATTTTAACCTAAAATTACCCTAAATTATGAAGCTTGTCATGAATCTTCTTTTGATTGTGTTTGAATGAAATTTTAAAAAATAATTGATTTTGATTAGAAAACAGTAGTTATAAAACCTAATTGTCGAGGGTTGGTTTATGCACTATGATTTGTTGAATTTTATTACTTGTTTATAATACTTATGAACTCCCACTTAACACTTAGATCACATGATTTTCACTTATGTATGGGTCAAAACCTATATATACTCATCAAATATTTTGTAGTTGACTCTATACTTTATACATGTTGTAGGAGGCACTATATGATGTAAAGAATTTGATGTGGACATGTAGGAGCCTTATGGACTTAGTGGTGAACTAAATAAACAATTGTTATACATGTTGTAATGTTTGTTTTGATTATATGGTGCACTTTTATTTGGCTATTAATGAAATGGGTTTTGATTAAAATATATTACAAATTTAATATTAGTGTTGTGAGCATCTAGACAATCCTCGGGCCCTGACATATTCCGCCATCGGTTAGGGTGTGACATTGAAGTCTCTGACAATAGCGGCCCAGTGATGCCACGATTAAAGATTCTCATACCAGATCATGGATGGCCATTTCTGTGGAAAATTAGAAATTTTAGAAGCTGGCAGAATGAGGGGCACGGCTCGTGCCTAAGGGGTAGCACAGGTCGTGCATGTCTTTTTTTTTCATTTTGACAGCTGATTTTGGATACTTTTATTCCATGTATGAGCACTAGATAAGTGGTTTTTGACACTTGTTTTTGTTTAAATGAGGTATAAGGTTTAGAATCATGGTTCAAAAGAAGTATTTAAGTTCCAAACTTATTTTATTATGAAGATTTAAACCGAGGGGCACGACCCGTGTCATACTATCCCTCTTAATATACTACAAAACTGGCAGGACACCGGTCGTGCTAATCGAGGGGCACGACCCGTGTCATACTGTCGGAAGCTATTAATTCAATATTTAGGCGACACAACCCTGAATAAATGAAGCATTGCCCGTGCCTTATGGAGCACGACTCGTGTTCACCTAGACACGACCCGTGTCAAAGTACTTCCACACGAAAATTTATTTAATTTTTTTATTGTAAAATTAGAACAAGCAAAAATAAAGGATAGATAACCTATATTTATTTCTGGGTCCTAGGCTAGACCCGTGGACGCACTGTGCTTGTCCATCTCGAATGAGAGATCCCCCTCATGGAGATCGGGAATTCCCTCATAGAGTTTGAGATGGTAGCCATTGACTTTATATGGTGGATTGCTCCCTGATTGAATATCAACGGCCCCATAGGATAAACATGTGTCACTTTAAACGGCCGTGTCCATCTGGATTTTAACTTTCCTAGTAACAGCCTGAGACGTGAGTTGTATAGTAAGACCTTGTCCCCTTCTCCAATGTCTCTAGATTTCCTAAGGTGCGAATCATGATATTTCTTTGCCTTATCCTTATAGATGCTAGAGTTAGCATATGCATGACCCCTCAATTTCTCAAGCTCGTTGATTTGGTCAAGCCGAACTTGTTCTACTTGCTGCAGGTCCATATTCATAGTGCAGAGCGCCCAATATGATTTGTGTTCTAATTCGACAGGCAAATGACAAGCTTTTCTTTATACTAACCTAAATGTTGTTGTACCGATTGGAGTTTTGTAGGCAGTTCTGAATGCCCATAGAGCATCGTCGAGTTTGTCTGTCCTATCGTTTCGATTGTTGCCTACCGCTCTTTCCAGGATTCGTTTTACACCTCGGTTGGGTACCTCATCTTGAACATTTTTTTGAGGGTGATATGCTGTAGATAACCTGTGGGTGACCCC
The DNA here is from genome assembly GCA_039602395.1 of Deinandra increscens subsp. villosa. Lineage (NCBI taxonomy): Eukaryota > Viridiplantae > Streptophyta > Magnoliopsida > Asterales > Asteraceae > Deinandra > Deinandra increscens. The sequence continues at coordinate 28,754,054 of JBCNJP010000017.1, read as the reverse complement.
ATACCGAGAAAAAACTTTCTCCATTTAGGAGTTGAACAATGGGTTCACAAAAGGGAAGACTGATCAGACCTTACTCACAAGAAGATCAGGAGAAGATTTCTGGTGCAATATACATGGATGATATAATTTTGGTTCGACTAGTGAGGCTATTTGTGAAGAATTCACCAAAGGTGATGGAAGCAAAGTTTAGATGAGCGTGATGGGAGATTTGAAGTTATTTCTTGGATTTCAAGTTGAGCAATGTGATGAAGGGATTTGGTTCATCAAAGGATGTACGTCATAAATATTCTGGAGAAATTAAACAAGATGGACTCTATTCTCGTATCCAGTCCTTCATCTGTTACTTTGTCATTATCACCTAACACTAATGGAGTTGATGTTTGTCACACCCCCAAAATACCACTAACGGAGTTTATACCGTTAAGGGGCGCGACTAGACCAGGATCCACAACCATAGTTACAAATACTAAACGAATCAGGGTTAGTTCAAATACACGTTATAAAGTAAAGTCTTAAATACAACGCAGCGGAATAAAATATTGTCTTAGCACTAACCACGTGCTTTACATAAACATTGTTTTAAAATTCCCAAGTTAAGTTTTAAACAGAAATAAACATCTTCTCGTGCCATGCCAACCTCCAGCGGATACTCCTTAGCGATCTGCAAAAGTTTAAACCACGCAAGTGTCAACCTAACGGTTGGTGAGTTCACAGTGGGCTTGTCATGCATTGGCCCGGTCTCATAATCATAATTCGAGTCAAGGTATACTTACAAGTTATTTATTTGTGAAAAGCAATGCTCGAAATTAATTCTTAGTTTATAAATGGTTTGTCCGTGACCACGTCATCGGGTATGTACTAGTTCCGTAAAGTTAAAGGACTCAACCGATATCGCGGGTAGCTAATCCGTTGTTCCATGCTCTAAGGAAGTTTGTACCAAAGCTGACTTATTTTGTGGGGGCCGAGCCATCCCGTACAGTGCGGACATAGTCATCGCGATTTTTGCCTCCCCCGTGTCCTCCCCGGGACCACGGTCAAATAGGCTGATATTGTTCCTCCGTGCACTCCCCGTGCCACGGGGCGGAGTTTGTCAAACTCCAGTAGATCTACCCAACATCCCCTCGCTTTCACAAATTAATGGCACAATTTAAGTTGAGGACTTTTAAGTTATAAGGCATCCTTAGAAAACATGTGATATCATGTGGTTCAGACTTTAACCTACACTAGCCATATTAAAACGTTTTCAGTTTTGTTTCAGAAAAATAGTTTGTTCATAGTTCACAAGTGTTTCCCATAAAACACTTCAGTTTATCAAGTGGGTGCCGAGCATCCCGAGTTCTCAAGTTTATCAGTGAGGTGCCTAGCACTCTCGGGTTTATCAGCATTGTTTTTCGTTAAGTTATTCGGTGTGGCCCAAACAGGCTCACGGTAAACAGGTTAGTGACACTCACCTTTGGTTGCACTGCTACACTTCAAGTAATCCAAATTTTGTTGTTTAACGAAGACCTAGAACACGTTTAGGTCTTAAGTATCAGTTTCGTGTCTAATCTTTACTTAACGTCACTATGGCCCATAACATAGCACGTTGCAACTATGACTCGACATACCGACACACGACACCAATGGTTGATCATAAACAAGGGTTCATATAAATCAGATATCAAACATGTTTCATCATGGCATAATCATGTAAGTCATGGCATAACACTTAAGCAAATTTCACAAGTTTGGTTTTCGGGTCAGGACTTAGTTTCGCTAGCATAGTTTCGCTAGGCAGTTTCGCTAGGTGCACGGGCAGCACTTTCGCTAGGCAATGCCCGGTGACACAGTTTCGCTGGGCTAGTTTCGCCCGAAACTGCTGACGCAGTTTCGCTAGCCTAGTTTCGCAGAGAAACTGGTTTGAACTTTCGTTCAGGTATTTCGCTCGGTAGATTCGCTCGAGCTGGTCTGGTCAGGTTTTCCCGGCGACACTATAGTTTCGCTGGTCAGTGTCGCTGGAAGGAGATATAATTTCGCTACTTAGTTTCGCCCAGAGAACAACAGTTTCGCTGGTCGCGAAAAACATACGGATCTGCCTAAAAATTAACCTAACAGCTTCTGATCATACATGCAATTCATTATCTATCATTCCTAGGCATTTACCAACATAAATCAAGCAGCTTTAACAAGTTTAACATGTATTTTGATCATCAAATCTCTAAAATGGGTTCAAAACCCTAAAATGACCTATTTTGCACAAATCTCTAACATGGATGGATTTCACACGTAAAGTTATCGACTTTAGTACAGATCTAGCATTCCTAAACAATATACTAGCAGATCAAGCAGTTACATGAAGATTTGAGCATGCTTTAAGAAGAAAACATATAGAAAAGCATAAAACATAGTTTTTGGGACTCACTGATGATTCTAGGATCGATGAATGAGGTGAGATGATGGTCTCGAGGCTGGGGTCTTGGTCCTTAGGTGATCTTCTCGGCTGACCAGGAGAGTGTGTGTGTGTTGTTGTGTGGTTTGAGCAAATGAGGCTACTAGGGTTCATTAAGTTTATTTATATCAGGAGCCAGTTTCGCTGGCCAGGCGAAACTAGCTCTGGTCTCGTGATTTGGATTGTCTTAGCTGGCTACCGGGCGACACTATAGTTTCGCCCAGTAGTTTCGCTGGCGACCAAAAGGGCAAGTTTTCACATAATCAAGTATTTACAATTAATCATGCTATTCACAATAATAAGTCATGTATTTTAAATCACATTGCACATAAAGACAGTCAATGATGAACACATAACACATATGGACGGGTTCGGTGATCAACCAAAGGTCGTGGACGTATTCGGCCTAGTTAAGCATTAGTTACTAAGTCAACACTTATAACGTAACTAACGGATTTGTCTAACGGAAGTTAACCTTGAAATTCTCGGGTGTCACATCATTCCCCTGAAATTGGAATTTTCGTCCCGAAAATTATTCTTGTGTCGTAGCGTTCGCAGCATCAGCTGTCGTCGTTGCTATCGTCGCTGGGGAAAGAAAGCAAAAGTTTTTAGGGTTGTCACATCCTCCTTCCGTTAAGGAATTTTGGTCCCCAAAATTAAATTATACCTTGAGTTTCTGTGGACGTTTGCTCAAACAAGTGAGGATACTTTTTCTTCATCTGATCCTCACGCTCCCAAGTATATTCAGGTCCACGCCTTGAGTTCCATCGCACCTTGACGATCGGAATCTTGCTACGTTTGAGGGCTTTCTCCTCGCGTCCCATGATTTCTACTGGTTGCTCAATAAATCTCAGATGTTCGTCGATTTCCAATTCCTCCAGAGGAATTATTTCGATGTCTTCAGCCAGACATTTCTTCAGATTGGAAACGTGAAACACGTTGTGAACTCCATCGAGTTCGGCAGGAAGTTGAAGTCGGTAGGCCACCGGGCCTACTTCCCCAATAATTTCAAACGGACCGATGTAGCGAGGATTTAACTTTCCACGCTTCCCGAAGCGTATCACTCCCTTCCAGGGAGATACCTTTAACAATACTTTGTCACCCACCTCAAACTTTAGAGGTTTTCGGCGTTTGTCGGCATAACTCTTTTGTCGATCACGCGCTGCAGCTAGCCGTTGCCTGATTTTAATAATTCGCTCGGTCATATCATGGATGACTTCCGGTCCAGTAAGTCCTTTCTCACCCGTTTCAGCCCAACACACGGGCGATCTACATTTTCTGCCATAAAGAGCTTCAAAAGGTGCAGCACCTATACTTGAATGATAACTATTGTTGTAAGAGAACTCCACCAATGGAAGGTGAGTCTCCCAATCTTTCCCAAAGTCAAGGACGCAAGCACGGAGCATATCTTCTAAGGTTTGAATCGTTCGTTCCGTCTGACCGTCAGTCTGTGGGTGATAAGCTGTACTCATGTCTAGTCGGGTTCCCAATGCTTCCTGCATTGATTGCCATAACCGGGAAGTAAATCGAGGATCTCGATCAGAAATGATAGTCTTAGGCACACCGTGAAGCTTCACAATTCGGTCAATGTACAGCTTTGTCAATTTATCCATATTATCACTTTCCTTCATCGGAATGAAATGTGCAGATTTGGTTAACCGATCAATGATAACCCAAATCGCATCTGGTCGATTTGATCGATGAGGTAGTCCAGTTACAAAATCCATGGAGATGTCCTCCCATTTCCATTCTGGGATCTTTGGTTGTTGTAGTAAACCAGAAGGCTTTTGGTATTCAATCTTAACCCTTGAGCATGTAAGACACTTAGCCACATATCGCGCAATGTCGGCTTTCATATTCGGCCACCAATACAAACCCTTTAAATCTTGGTACATTTTATCTGACCCAGGGTGCACCGAATATCTTGACTTGTGAGCCTCGTCCATCACGAGCTCACGGAGATTTCCAAACAAAGGAACCCAGATTCTGTCATTATAGTACGTGAGTCCATCGGACTTAACTTCAGAATGGCCATCGACACCACGCAGTGCTTCAGCTGCGAAGTTTTCTGCTTTCAAAGCTTCTCGTTGGCAGTCACGGATTCGATCCGGCAATCCTGTGTGAATAGTAAGTTGTAGCGCTCGTACCCTTCGAGTCTTTTCGTGCTCTTTTCGACTCAAAGCATCAGCCACAACATTGGCTTTTCCAGGATGATACTTAATTGCCAAATCATAGTCGTTTAGTAACTCGACCCACCGTCGTTGTCGCATGTTGAGATCCTTTTGATCAAAGATGTGCTGTAAGCTTTTATGATCGGTGAATATTGTGCACTTTGTTCCATATAGATAATGTCTCCAAATCTTAAGTGCATGGACAACGGCTCCTAATTCCAAATCATGAGTCGTGTAGTTCTTTTCCGTATCCTTCAGTTGCCTAGACCCGTAGGCAATTACCTTGTCCCGTTGCATCAACACACAGCCAAGTCCTTGAATGGATGCGTCGCAATATACCACAAAATCGTCAATTCCATCGGGTAACGCGAGAATTGGAGCCGAACATAACATATCTTTAAGCGTTTGGAACGCGCGCTCTTCTTTTTCACCCCATCTGTATTGCACTCCTTTGTGCGTTAAAGCTGTTAAGGGTTGAGCTATTTGAGAGAAACCCTTAATAAACCTTCGGTAATATCCGGCAAGTCCTAAAAATTGTCGGATTTCAGTCGGTGCTCTTGGCGTAGACCAATTCTTGATTGCTTCCACTTTAGAAGGGTCGACATGAATCCCATTCTTATCGACAATGTGTCCAAGAAACTGGACTTCGCGAATCCAAAAATCGCACTTCGAAAACTTAGCATAAAGCTGTTCCTTGCGGAGCAATTCCAATATAAGTCGCAGATGCTCCTCGTGTTCTTCCTTTGACTTAGAGTAGATCAAAATATCGTCGATGAAGACTATTACAAACTTATCGAGGTATGGCTTGCACACTCGATTCATCAGGTCCATAAATACAGCAGGTGCATTGGTTAGCCCAAACGGCATAACCAGGAACTCGTAGTGTCCATACCGAGTTCTGAAGGCAGTCTTAGGAACATCCTCCTCACGAACACGAAGTTGGTGATAACCAGACCGTAGATCGATCTTTGAGTAGTAGCTTGAACCTTGCAGTTGATCGAAGAGATCGTCGATTCGAGGAAGTGGATACCGATTCTTGATCGTAACTTTGTTAAGCTCTCGGTAGTCAATGCACATGCGGAATGTTCCATCTTTCTTCTTAACAAACAGTACCGGAGCTCCCCATGGAGACGAACTTGGTCTAATAAACCCCTTGTCGAGTAGCTCTTGTAGCTGCGCGGAGAGTTCGTTGAGTTCGCTTACAGCCAAACGATACGGAGCGCGTGCAATCGGAGCGGCACCTGGAGCTAAATCAATCCCAAACTCAACTTGTCGAAACGGAGGCAAGCCAGGCAGATCTTTAGGAAATACATCTTGGAAGTCGCGAACTATCGGGTAATCATCAATTTTGCGCTCGGGATGTGTCGTGTCAGTGACGTTTGCAAGAATCGCGAAGTGACCCTTACGGAGGCATTTCTGAGCTTTAAGGAATGAAATAATGCCAGTGACTGTTCCACCCTTTTCTCCTTGAACCGTTAATACTTTGCCGTCCTCGAGTGGAATACGAACCACTTTTTCCTTACATAGAATTTCAGCTCGGTTTTCGGATAACCAATCCATTCCTACTATAACGTCGAAACTACCAATCGGGAAAGGCATAAGGTCAATTCCTAGGGTATGGCCAGCTAGTTCCAACTTACAGTCCTTAACTATTTGGGTCGTATCATGAAGTTTACCATTAGCTAGCTCTACCACATATTTAGCGTCTAAGGCAATAGGTCTAGCATTAATCAATTTAGCAAATTTAGTGGAAATAAAGCTTCTTTCAGCACCAGAATCAAATAAAACAGTAGCAAAGAAACCGTTCAAAATAAATTTACCATTAATCACGTTGGCGTCATTGCGAGCTTCACCCTGGCCCATGACGAAGGCTCGACCTCTACCATTTCCACCATTCCCGTTTCCACCATTACCATTGCCATTCCCATTACCATTACCTCCACCGTTACCATTTCCACCGTTGTTTCCCTGGTTACCGTTCCCTTGTCTTCTCAGCTGAGGGCAGTCTCTTTTAATGTGGCCTGGAGCACCACATTCATAACAATTCCCGTTACCGTTACCCCTGGGAGCTTCATCGTCAGCCTTTCTCTTGCCACTAAGGGCAGTCTTTTCAGTGACTCTTGCAGGAAGTGTACCTTTCTCAACTTCCTGATCAGTGAGCTTGTGAGCCAAACGGATGGCTTGTTGCACGTTCGCAGGGTTGCTGGCAGTCACCAATCCTTTGATTTGAGGCGCGAGGCCTTCCAGATAACGCTCAATGCGTTTGAACTCGGCGTCGACCATTGTGGGACATAGGACTTCATACTCATGATATCGTGCAGTGTACTGTTCGATTTCACACCCAGACATCTTCAAATTCAGGAATTCACCCTCAAGCTTCTTGACTTGGTCACGTGGACAGTATTCTTCCATGATCAGCTCCTTAAACGCTGCCCACTGCATGTTATTAGCCGCGTCTAACCCAACCATCTGGATCTCAGCGTTCCACCAGGAGAGCGCAGCTCCTTCGAAGGTACCAGTAGCAAACTTCACCTTGCTTTCAGCTGGGCAGTTACACATAGAGAAAACCTTTTCAGACTTCTCAATCCACCTAAGGAGTCCTACAGCTCCTTCTTCGCCGGAAAATGTCATCGGCTTACAGTCCATGAAGGACTTGAACGTGCAATGGTGCTGGTTTCCTGATGCATAAATAGTTCGGATTTTAAAATTAAACAGGTCATGATATAATTGCTTTGTGCCTTAACCGCATAATAGTTACCCTGTGCGGCATATGCAGCTTGGACGGCTGCCACCGCGGCTTGCACATGTTCAGTAATCATTGCTTGTAGCTGTGCCGGCGTCATGTTTATGCCACCTCTTCCGTTTCCTCTCCCAGACATCTTGCTGAACAGTTAAAGCAGCCAGTGTTCAGTCACAGTTATATTTTATACATATCCCATAATATGTATATTAGCCAGTTCCCGTTATCCCACTATTAGTCCGGAAAAATTTTTGTGCAAAATCGAGGCGTTGTCGGAGTACATCGTGAGTGCTATCGTCGAAGGTCGGCTTCCCATAAAGTCACCGTCGGCGTAGTCGTCGTAGTAGAAATCAGGACGTAGCGTGTAGCATCGTTTCGTTGTCGCTTTCCCCAGAGTAGTGTGCGTATTCGCGGTCGCATTTCGTATTCGTGTGTGAAAATTTCCTAAGGTCTTTCCGTTAGACTACTTAGACACGGTCTATATATATACTTATATATATATATACATATATCTGTACGTACTAAGCTTTTACTTACACAGCAGAGCGAGTATCCCAGGTTGGCACGTAAAAATTTTGTCTTTGGGAATTTGTTTGTTCGTTTTGTAACCAAAGTTTTCAAGTTGCAGTTTCCAAATCGTTTTCAAAATGATTCCAGTTCTCTGCAACTTATGGCTCTGATACCAATCTGTCACACCCCCAAAATACCACTAACTGAAATTGCTTGAGCGTGAGGATCTTCTACTTAGTCGATATGAAATCAATGTATAACGAGTAAAAACACAGAGAGTAAATACAAACAGGCTTTGTATTAACCACAGAGACCACAGAGAACACTTAGAGAATGTATAACACGAAAAGCTGCTGAATCTATACAAGACAAACATATATATAGGCTGAAACCACGACCGGCCGAACCTCAGGTTCGGCCAAGCCTCGGCGGCTCCGAACCTGGAGTTCGGCCATAGTTCGGCCAGACCTAAACTTGAACATTCCGTCTTGTATTCGATACTTCACATGACGATCAGTAACCATGTATCAACAAACTCCCCCTCGACATGTGCAGTATCATTTCTCTTCTCAAAACTTGTATCTTGTATCTTCAATCAAACTCTTCCTCGATCTAGACGATGAATTCGATCTTGAATACTTGATATCGCAACGTGTGAACTCTCTTTATCAACAATCTTCAGAAGACATGAAGTTGTGATGATCTCTTCCACTTAGAAACCTGCCAACATAAATAATCTTGGTGCAAAACGTCTCTTTGAGACTCCAAGATATCATGATTTTGAAAATGATGTTGTATTCCGTGTTGATCAATCGAAAACAAATCAGAAACAAAATCTTTTTGACTTTTAGAAACTTTATATTAAAACACACCTAAAATCTTTTTGGTATTTTCTGATAAGAAAGTAAATGTCATACAGAATCAAACACTATTTTTGTCTTTTGTGAGAAAGATCACGACTTGGGATCATATTGGTCATAACATGCTGAACTACACTTCAATTTCAATTATTGTAGCACATAAGCCATGCCGATTGCAGATATACTTTGTCCAAATTTAAACTCCGGCACAATCATACTCATAACATCTGGATATGTTAAGGTATTTATTAGATTTGCATTGACCAGGGAACCCCACACTATCAGACATACTCAGATATGCTTTGCTTATCACATTTTGTGATTTCACTTGTGATATTTATCACATAATGATTGTAACCATGATATAATCAACTGTGTTCCATGCAAAAAGAAATGAGAACGTTAAATCGTCTACCTTAAGGTCGATCTTTCGATACGCAGATAAGGCCTCGGATTTAACAAAATAAGAAAATAAATCAAGTTGAAGTTGTATAACTCAACAACAATCAGGTCGGTACTCCCGTACACGCAGAGAAAGTCCGATGAGTTATACGAAACACCAAAGAAAATAAAGCAGAACGTCAAACGAACAACGATCAGGTCGGTCTTTCGACACGCAGAGAAAGTCCGATCGTTTGACAAAATAAAGAAAATCAAACAAGTTTAAATCTTTGCAAAATGAACACATGTATACACAGTGACTTCTCATTTTATTTTTCACATATCTTTTCTTGATATATCATGAGATATGCATCAAGATGTTGTCCACTAGGTCAAGCATTAGTATTTAATGTGTTTATCACATCTGTATACTTTCTGATTTAATGCCGAGCCTACCTTACACATCGATCAAATGGTCTTATGGCTTTTTCACTTACTTTACCATGAGTCAGACATTGTCAGCCAATGTACCATCATTTCCCAATCATGTCGGATACAATTTCTCATTTTTCAATGTTTTTGGCTTTTTGTAATTTTAATGTTTTTGTCTTTTTCAAATTTCTCCCCCTTAAAAATGACAACTCTATTTATAGATTTTCATTTTTACGATTTGAAAAACCACACACTATTTTTGTATTTTTGCAAAAACAAACTCCCCCTCAGAATGAGATGGAGTGAAACACCAAGAAAAATTGATCAACCAACACGAACACTTGCAGGTGAAGTCCTTTGGAAAACACAATGAATTTTGAAAATCAGATTAATTAGAACAGATATTTCACAAACAGCAATTTTCCAATTACTGAAAAGTCTTCTTGAAACACCTGTTGACACCACATAAATCATTAGTCGCTCTGGGATCGACCCGATGTAACATCGTCGGGTCGCCCGGTGTCTTCCACAAAGTCATTGTTGGCCTTGGAAACAACTTTTGGTTTCCAAATTTGTAAAAGTTTAAATTTTTGATCAGAACCTGAATCAGACTCAACCGACGTACTTGGTTTAGACCAAGACGATTTACAAGTTGATTTCAACTTTGGGGACCACGGTTCATCAAAAATTCGACCTTTATTATCCACATATTTAGCAGTTTTGTGGATATATGTAGTCGTCGGACAATCAGTAGCAAGATGTCCAGGTTGACGACATGCATAACAGAGTCGTTCTCTAAATACATTCGAAAAAGATTTGGATTTTGAAAAACCAGATGAATGTTCAGAATCAAAATTATCAAAGAAACCATCAGAGGAATCATACCTAGGAGATGGACTCCTTGAAGATGACGATCTTCCAGAATAGTAAGTGAATTCCTTCTGAGATGGTGAGTTCTTTGCATTCTTTGCTTTAGGAGCCTTGGCAACTTTCACCGGTTTCTTTGTTTGAATCAATTCTTCCTTCACAACAAACCCCAGACCTTTGTGTTTGGAGCCTGAAACCTTTGAAGTACTTGAAGAAGAACCCGAAGCTTCTCTCGCCTTAGCTTCACTTGTGAATTTGGCTTTAATGTCCTTTAGCTTGTTCTTTTCCACCAAAACTTTGTCTTCTTCAGTTGCAGATGAAGAACTCGACATAACCTTTTCAAAAATCTTCTCATTCTCCAACAAAATAGACTTTGAAGCAAATTTTGGAGCTTCACCCAACGGCTTTTCTTTCCTTTTGGAGTTAGATTTGTTCTTCTTGGGTGGAGTAGCAAACTTGGAATAATCCTGCAATTCATCTTTGGAATCAATCGGAGCAGCAGTAACTTCAGTTAAATCCACTGGTTGAGGAACCAAGTGAACGTCAGATTTCTGAGAACTATCTGAACTCTGATCCTGCTTATATAAGAAATTTAGCATTGTGGGCGATAAATTGCAATTCTTCACTTGCCGCTTCAACTCCAAAATCTCCAATTTTAAATCATTGATCTGTTGTTGAGCATCAAACACTTCTTTCTGTGACTTGATAAACTTTGCATTGAGATCATCATATTCATAAGTTTGTAGCTTTCGGATCTCACATTCAGCAAATAACTCTTCAAGAACACTTTCTCTTTTTTTCTTGTAAATCTCAACATCTTTAGTTAAGACTTCATTTTTGTCACGATAGATAGTATTCTCATCTTGAAGCATTGAAATCTTGTTTTGAAGCTTTTCTACAGTAACAGCAGTTGTAGCAATAAGAGCAGTAGCTTCTTCATACTTTTTCTGAACAGGATAACTTTTCTCAAACAGATTTTCAAAGTCTTGAGCTGCATCTAAAGCTTCAGCCTTTGCTTTCTCACATTCTTCAGCCAATGCTGCTTTCTCTGTTAAAACATCTTCATGAACATGAACCAACTCATAATACTTCTTCTGAAAATCTTCTAATTCTTGCTTTAATACCACTATCTCTTCAGTTGAAATTTGATGACTTTGTTCAAAACCAGCAATCTCCTGAAGAAATTTCTTACATTTAAGACATTCATTCTCTTCAACCTTTGAATTCTCAGAGACTCTAGGTAATTCTTCTTGAACCAGAGATACACTTGAATAAGAATCAGAATCAGTTAAAATGCTATCATCATCAATATGACGAACAGTCAAAGCAATTGCAGGTTTAGAATTATTCCTTTTAGCTTCAGTATCTGCATTCCATGCAAACTCACTTGAATGTGAAAACGTATTGGCCCAATCATGAACAACATTAGCAGATTTAATCTCAACCTTCTCAGCTTTATTTGGGGAATGATAAACTAAATGTGCATGTTGACCAGTCTTCAACTTAGCATCTGCAGAACTTGAACATTCTCTAGCAAAGTGACCATAATTTGAACATTTGTAGCATTTCACCTTCGACTTATCCAAACCAATCTTGCCTTCCTGATTCAGTCTCTTCTTCCCAGTTCTGTTGAAAAATTTCTTCGTTCGTCGAACCAGCATTGCATACTGCCAATTTAGATCCATTTCCTCCAAATGATCATAATCAATCTGATCATAATCTTCGTTAGCCAACTCAGCATTACTCACAGCACCCGTGATAACACCAAAATACGAAGATACCAATGCAGACATTAATGCATTATAATCATCAACAGTTTGAACAGATAAAGCAGTTTGATTTGAAGAACTCGGAACAGAAACATTGCAACCAGCAGAAGAATAACTTGAAGATTCAGATTTACCTGCCAGAAATGCTGTCGGGGGTGCAGAATTAAGAATATTCGATTTCCCAGCATTCATTGTAGAATTATTTTCACCATGATACACTGCAGGATTCTGAATTTGCGTAGGAAGAGACTTGTTCACCATCAACTCCATATCCCTAGCCTGAATTCTTTGAACTAAATCATTAAACGACAATCCTTGAAAATCCTTGTCATGAGTAATCATCATAACATAATTCTCCCATTTCTCAGGTAGAGCTTCTAAAATTTTCTCTTTCATATCAGCTTCGTCTTTAGTAAGATTCACCAATCGCAGTTCACTCATTAAATGAGCAAATCTTGCAATCAGATTGGGAATCGTTTCATTCTGATAATGTTTAAAACTGTCAAACTCTTTCTTCAAAACCTTTTGTCGACTTTTCTTGTACTGGTCATTGCCTTCACATCTTTTCTCTAAGGCATCCCATAAACTCTTCGATGTGTAATTACCAGCAAATTGATGAAGTAATTCTTTAGGCAAAGCCATCGTTAAAGTACCATATGCCTTTTTCTCAGCTTGATAAGCTTTCTTTTGTTCAGAAGACATTTTTCTTTGAAGTATAGGTTCACCAGTTTCATCTTTAGGGTAAACATATTGCTCAGTGAACGCTAACCACATATCAATGTCATTTGTATCGACATATGCTTCAAACCGTTTAACCCAACTATGATAATCTTCCAACTTTAGCAATTTGGGAACTTTCTGACTTGTTCCAATTTCATTATCATAGTTCATCATCGTTTGCATAGTCGCTTGAACTGAGTTTTGAATAGCCGCGAACGCTTGAAAATCGGACATTTTCGAAACACAAGTTACTGTTCACTCCGAACCTCCTCCGAACCTAATAAACCCTCCGAGCTTCCTCCGAACTTGATCCGAACTCAGAAACACAGTCCGAACTCTCTCCGATCTCTCACCGAACCTCGTTAACTCCGAAGCCCTCCGATCGAGCTCCGAACTTTCACCGAATACCTCCGAACGTACTCCGAACCTTGTGTTCGGAGCGGTTAGACCGAATGTACTCCGAACTTGGAGTGCGGAGCAGTTACGCCGAACCTCAAGTTCGGCCGAACGCGAATTTTTCGGAAAAACTTGGAAAAAACTCACTGAAATTGATACCTTTTGAGCTGTAAACACTCAATCAACTGAAAATGAGCAAACACAGACATATTTGACGTAAATCATGATATTTTGAACGAGAAATTCGAGAAATGAAGATGAAAAATGAGTTTTAAGGATCAAAAACGTGAATTTGAACTCGATAACTCGAAAAACAGTGATCTCCGACTAGTAGAGTAAACCAAATGCTCTGATACCACTTGAAATTGCTTGAGCGTGAGGATCTTCTACTTAGTCGATATGAAATCAATGTATAACGAGTAAAAACACAGAGAGTAAATACAAACAGGCTTTGTATTAACCACAGAGACCACAGAGAACACTTAGAGAATGTATAACACGAAAAGCTGCTGAATCTATACAAGACAAACATATATATAGGCTGAAACCACGACCGGCCGAACCTCAGGTTCGGCCAAGCCTCGGCGGCTCCGAACCTGGAGTTCGGCCATAGTTCGGCCAGACCTAAACTTGAACATTCCGTCTTGTATTCGATACTTCACATGACGATCAGTAACCATGTATCAACACTAACGGAGTTTATACCGTTAAGGGGCGCGACTAGACCAGGATCCACAACCATAGTTACAAATACTAAACGAATCAGGGTTAGTTCAAATACACGTTATAAAGTAAAGTCTTAAATACAACGCAGCGGAATAAAATATTGTCTTAGCACTAACCACGTGCTTTACATAAACATTGTTTTAAAATTCCCAAGTTAAGTTTTAAACAGAAATAAACATCTTCTCGTGCCATGCCAACCTCCAGCGGATACTCCTTAGCGATCTGCAAAAGTTTAAACCACGCAAGTGTCAACCTAACGGTTGGTGAGTTCACAGTGGGCTTGTCATGCATTGGCCCGGTCTCATAATCATAATTCGAGTCAAGGTATACTTACAAGTTATTTATTTGTGAAAAGCAATGCTCGAAATTAATTCTTAGTTTATAAATGGTTTGTCCGTGACCACGTCATCGGGTATGTACTAGTTCCGTAAAGTTAAAGGACTCAACCGATATCGCGGGTAGCTAATCCGTTGTTCCATGCTCTAAGGAAGTTTGTACCAAAGCTGACTTATTTTGTGGGGGCCGAGCCATCCCGTACAGTGCGGACATAGTCATCGCGATTTTTGCCTCCCCCGTGTCCTCCCCGGGACCACGGTCAAATAGGCTGATATTGTTCCTCCGTGCACTCCCCGTGCCACGGGGCGGAGTTTGTCAAACTCCAGTAGATCTACCCAACATCCCCTCGCTTTCACAAATTAATGGCACAATTTAAGTTGAGGACTTTTAAGTTATAAGGCATCCTTAGAAAACATGTGATATCATGTGGTTCAGACTTTAACCTACACTAGCCATATTAAAACGTTTTCAGTTTTGTTTCAGAAAAATAGTTTGTTCATAGTTCACAAGTGTTTCCCATAAAACACTTCAGTTTATCAAGTGGGTGCCGAGCATCCCGAGTTCTCAAGTTTATCAGTGAGGTGCCTAGCACTCTCGGGTTTATCAGCATTGTTTTTCGTTAAGTTATTCGGTGTGGCCCAAACAGGCTCACGGTAAACAGGTTAGTGACACTCACCTTTGGTTGCACTGCTACACTTCAAGTAATCCAAATTTTGTTGTTTAACGAAGACCTAGAACACGTTTAGGTCTTAAGTATCAGTTTCGTGTCTAATCTTTACTTAACGTCACTATGGCCCATAACATAGCACGTTGCAACTATGACTCGACATACCGACACACGACACCAATGGTTGATCATAAACAAGGGTTCATATAAATCAGATATCAAACATGTTTCATCATGGCATAATCATGTAAGTCATGGCATAACACTTAAGCAAATTTCACAAGTTTGGTTTTCGGGTCAGGACTTAGTTTCGCTAGCATAGTTTCGCTAGGAAGTTTCGCTAGGTGCACGGGCAGCACTTTCGCTAGGCAATGCCCGGTGACACAGTTTCGCTGGGCTAGTTTCGCCCGAAACTGCTGACGCAGTTTCGCTAGCCTAGTTTCGCAGAGAAACTGGTTTGAACTTTCGTTCAGGTATTTCGCTCGGTAGATTCGCTCGAGCTGGTCTGGTCAGGTTTTCCCGGCGACACTATAGTTTCGCTGGTCAGTGTCGCTGGAAGGAGATATAATTTCGCTACTTAGTTTCGCCCAGAGAACAACAGTTTCGCTGGTCGCGAAAAACATACGGATCTGCCTAAAAATTAACCTAACAGCTTCTGATCATACATGCAATTCATTATCTATCATTCCTAGGCATTTACCAACATAAATCAAGCAGCTTTAACAAGTTTAACATGTATTTTGATCATCAAATCTCTAAAATGGGTTCAAAACCCTAAAATGACCTATTTTGCACAAATCTCTAACATGGATGGATTTCACACGTAAAGTTATCGACTTTAGTACAGATCTAGCATTCCTAAACAATATACTAGCAGATCAAGCAGTTACATGAAGATTTGAGCATGCTTTAAGAAGAAAACATATAGAAAAGCATAAAACATAGTTTTTGGGACTCACTGATGATTCTAGGATCGATGAATGAGGTGAGATGATGGTCTCGAGGCTGGGGTCTTGGTCCTTAGGTGATCTTCTCGGCTGACCAGGAGAGTGTGTGTGTGTTGTTGTGTGGTTTGAGCAAATGAGGCTACTAGGGTTCATTAAGTTTATTTATATCAGGAGCCAGTTTCGCTGGCAGTTTCGCTGGCCAGGCGAAACTAGCTCTGGTCTCGTGATTTGGATTGTCTTAGCTGGCTACCGGGCGACACTATAGTTTCGCCCAGTAGTTTCGCTGGCGACCAAAAGGGCAAGTTTTCACATAATCAAGTATTTACAATTAATCATGCTATTCACAATAATAAGTCATGTATTTTAAATCACATTGCACATAAAGACAGTCAATGATGAACACATAACACATATGGACGGGTTCGGTGATCAACCAAAGGTCGTGGACGTATTCGGCCTAGTTAAGCATTAGTTACTAAGTCAACACTTATAACGTAACTAACGGATTTGTCTAACGGAAGTTAACCTTGAAATTCTCGGGTGTCACATCATTCCCCTGAAATTGGAATTTTCGTCCCGAAAATTATTCTTGTGTCGTAGCGTTCGCAGCATCAGCTGTCGTCGTTGCTATCGTCGCTGGGGAAAGAAAGCAAAAGTTTTTAGGGTTGTCACAATGTTGATTTGACTCATTAGCGGTCAATGATTGGCTCTCTGGTGTATTTAACTGCTAGTCGACCAGATATAATGTTTGTTATGTGTAGTTATGCTAGATATGAGGCAAATCAAAAGCAATCACACGATTTTACGGTGAAGAGGGTCTTACGATATTTGAAGAGTAGGTCAAAACTTGGTATGTGGTACCATAAGGATGATTTGTTTGATCTCTATGCTTATAGCAGTAATGACTACAGAGGATGCCAGCTAGACAGGAAAACAACATCTGATGGCAGTCAATATTTGGGAAACCGGATTGCTGCGTCTTGGCAATGCAAGAAACAAACCACCATTTCCACTTTTACTGCAGAGGCTAAATGTACTGCTGCATCTAGTTTTTGCTCTCAAATCGTATGGATCCAGAATCAGCATCTGGGTTACAGTTTCAATTTCCTATCCACTCTCAATTATTATGACAATGAGGTTGTTCTCAGAATAGTAAAAAATCCCATACAACATTCTAAAACAAAACATATTGTGATCCATTTACATTTTATTTGGGATTGCTTTGAAAGTGGGCTCAAACAAGTCATTCATGTTTGTACCGAGGAACAAAAAGCCGATATTTTTATAAAATTTTGACTCAAAAGGTTTGAGTTCCTTGTTTCACTAATTGGGATGATTTCCTTTCTTTGATAGCTTTATGAATTTTTTTGTATGTTCTGCTTTTGAATCGTTGTCTATCTATTGTGTCTTGCCTTAAACTTTCAAAGAAAAAAAAAGAAAAAAGGTACAAAAGATTTTCGGTCTTGGTTTTTTATTTCTCAAAAGACATGTACAAAAACGAAAACCTTTTTGTGTGCTTATTTTTTGTGAAATTTTTGTTTTTGTGCATGTGTTCTTCTATTATTTTGAATTCGTTTAAAAACGTGTATTGAATCTGCTTTTATTGTTTTTCAAACCCGGAGCATTTCAAAGATGTGACCACACAAGATTTTCTTTTGTTCACAAAAATGCGGGTTTAAAATCAAGTCGTTTCATCTGTCCTTTGTTTGAAAAGTTGGTTTTCAAAAAAATCAGGGGAGAAGAAAGACTTGAAAAATATTTTCAAAAATTTGATCCGACCTTGTGAGAAATAGTTATAGATTCACATGTCTCACCTTCTTATGGATCTGAGTAAAACAAGGTCGGAAATGTTATTTAATGATGTATTAAGTAGGCTCAACATTAATAAAGTAGACTATCTATGTGATACAAATGAATTAAATTGCGAAATTAATGATTCCACCATGGCCTATACACATTGCACATTCTTGTAAAATATCTTGTTACTTGATTACATTTCAGTTAGGTTAACATTTGTGCACACACCATTTTTTCATGGCCGACAGAGTATAATTTTAACCATATAAGACTTACTTGATCTGCTTTGTCTGCGCAATGACCTTGATGTGATGAACCCTTATTCTTTGCTTGCGTAATTACCCAAAGATTAACCATATAAGACTTATTTGATCTGCTTTGTCTGCGCAATGACCTTGATGTGATGAACCTTTATTCTTTGCTTGCGTAATTACCTAGGGATCTCATCGTTTGTACTATGCCTAGACGAAATGAAATTAACACATCTCCTAAATCAATTATAATGAGATTAATGTATCTTCTGAATCAAGATTTAGTTTTCAATAAAAGGCCGAGAATTTCACATTATCCTAAGTCGAAAAATAAGTTATTATAGTACTTATCTTGATAGAAAAACTGAACTCTATTTACCCCTCTGTGACTTGGTTTGAAAATAAGATGTGTTACAGATACCTGCTACGTGTGACTTGAAAAATTGGTTATGAACTTTCGTGAATTTTATAAGTGTGACTCTCATTTACATTCCTAATATACACATAACATAACAAAATCACATGACATATGTTGAAAAGAAAGATGCATGGCTTAAGTGGATCACAATAGTGAAAATCATCATCTTAATTTCTTGTATCCTTTTCAAAATATTGAACTTGATTGAGTTTTGCGCTGATACGATATCATGTTGGATCTTTTCTCGCAAAAAGATTGAAAATTTCTAAAAATATATGTTTTTTTTTTCTTTTTGCTTTATCTCTTTTATAGTGTTGTATTTTAGTCTTATTTTGTTCTTTTTTGTGTGCTTTTGTGATAAAATACATGTCTTTTACGTAAGTGAGTTTTTTTTCAAAAGGTGTGTTTTGCGAAATGATGGTATTTTACGAAAAGGTTATTTGCGAAAATTCTTGCTTTTGGCGAATTTTTTTTTTTTTTTGCGAATTGTCGATTTATGCGAAAAGTTTCTTAAAACCTATTTTAACCCCTTTCTGAACGATCGTTAAAACTTTTCTCATAAAATTTTCCTCACATTTATAATCTGCAAAAAAAAATTCTGGTTTCTGCTTTTCATCTCTAATCCCACCCGAAGGCTTTGATATCTGTTTCATCTATGATTGATATTTGATTGGTAACTCATCTCTGGTATATGGCGCCTTCATCTGTTTCACTTTAAGAGTTTTCATAACTGGGTTTTTTTCATTATCTGAATCATCATCATATTTTTGGATATTCAAGATGCTGATGAGTATGCCAGCTCTATTCAGAACTTTATAAGAAAGAAATTTGCCACTGGTTTTCTGGTCATAAGATATTGTGCTCTAAAGGGGATGGGGAAAAACAACTATTCTAGCAAGAAAGCATTTGGGAAATCACAAACTGATTTGGCAAAGCAATTGGATTATGATTTCAAAAAAATGAAAACTTCCACTGCTCCCAAACAGCCAATCATCCAAATTCAAGTGCCTCCTGTCAGCTTGGTGTCTAGATTGCAATAATTCGATCTTTGGTATTTTGATGCGTGCAGAGAGCGGCCATGCTATCATACAAAGAGAAAATTTGGATGATATTAAAATTCTTGATTCAATGGGGCTGCTACAGTTTCCTTTGTTTGATTTGCACAAGATTATGATAGTGAGCCCTACTTGCTGTGATCCACAATGGGAAAGTTTTGCAAAAGGATATCAACAGGTTGTGTCTGTAAGATATGGATTGTTAAAGAAAGAGATGATGGTAAGAGAATCTGGAGCTACAGTGTTCTAAACAATCTCATCCAACAACTTAGGGGGAGATTGTAGAATCCAAAAATGAGGTGGTTATGTAGATTGTATTTGTGTTTGATTGTGTTTTGTAAATGTCGTAATGTACTAAGACGTTTAGCACATCAGGTTGCGAAATGTTAGTAAGTTGTATGACATTTCACACCTGATCAGTTCTGTATTGGAAATGATGAGATCAGTTCACGGCTAATCATTTTGTTTCGTTAATTTAGAGAAAATTCACTTCATGTAGGTGCGAGTAGGTACTGATTCGTGTTCTAATCTCAATTTTGTGAAATACATCGAAGCAATTTGATCAAGCTCGTTGATTATCATTGTTATCGTTCGTGTTCTTTGATCTCTGATGCATTTTAGCTTGATTATAGCTCTGGTGTAATGAGTTATTTGGTAGCGATATTAAAATTAAAGGATGTTGCTTATTGGCATTTTCCGCTCAGTCTATCCTGATAACGTGTCGTTGCCATAGGCTTAGGTATTTTATTTTTCTTCAAAAAGGTTATCTTGACAACATGTTGTCGTCTTTGTAAAGTGGTGACATTTATTTTTGCGATAGACTTCGTCGCTAAACGCTCAAATTCTTGTAGTGAATTTACGTCGGAACTTCTATAAACACTTAGTTAAACCTTTAAATTCTAGTTTTCCAAAGCAATATCATAATCTTTACAACCCAAAACTCATGAATATGTGGGGTAAATCTTATATATTACATACACGATTTATCACAAATCAATCTACAGTTCAAAAGTTGTACAAGTCTCAAGCTAATAACTTTTACGAGTTTAGTTATTATGTTTCGAGTTTAATCTTTTTAGAACTTGCATATTTCCTAAATATTAACCATCAACATGCATATGTAGACATTTAAAATCAAAATGCGTTTGTGTGAAGTATTTGCTAATTTTACTATGTTATGAACACTCACCTGGATTTAATAAATTTACAAATTAAACATCATTATATTTTGATACTCTTAACATAATCCATCTAGTTTGATAAATTTCAATGTGAAAGCTATTGGATATCAGATGTTTACACACAAGAACAACAAAGCAAAAAGTGCCTTGAATGCAAAAGAAAATTTGCTTATTTGAGTTTTCTTTCACCCGCTAAACGAACTAGATCCAAAGCCACCCGTTTTGATAAATCTTTTCCGCCCGTTTTTTCGCGACTCGGTTAAACTCTCCAATTCCCGATGACAAACTGTAGGTCCGAAATCTAACCAAACACACGATATCTAATCACAAACGAGTGCGGAAACCTCGTATGTGATCGATTCAAGAAGAATAGTAGAAGAAGAGACTTGATCTAAGAGAAAGATCAAATCTTGAATGAAGAAACCTACTATCTTGAAGCAATGAAGAACCGATCGGAATCACCAAATGATAAGAAGAAATCGTAAATATGTTTTCCAAAGCTTACATTAATCATAAACATGAAAGGCTTATATAGTGCCTTCTTACAAACCCTAGTCCAATAGTAAACACAATAAGCCCAATCATAAACTAAAGAAAATTGGCCCACATGGCCCAAAACATTAACTAAGTAAGCCCAATACTAATAACAACCTAGTCCAAAACTAATGTTCATGCCTCAAATAAATATAGCCCAACAATCTTCCCCTAGGCATGAATCATTAGACCACTTACGGCAGCAGCAGACCGAATCTGAAAGTATTCTGAACGTTGTTCGACCACCATCCATTCGCCACAATCCGGTTAGCTGAACCATGGAAGATCTCCACCCTTATAGCGTTTTCCATATCATTCTCATCTCCGAGAATAGGTTGTGAGGCGAGGAGCTTGATATCCTTTTCACCAAATCTTAGCAAATCGACCGGATCGTAGAAGCGGAAGTGCCTCATCCTTTTGCAGAGCACCACCACCTCATGAGTTGTTGGATCATAACACCAACAGTCAAAGTTTTTGACCAGTGTACCGTCTTCAATCTCATCCAACATGTTGATTACTCTTGTGCGCTTGGTGGGTGGTCTCCTTGCTTCTCCTATGGGCTCTCCAGTCACTGGGTCAGTGCCAGTCTCGACCCATCTTACTTGCCTTAGCTCAAAATTTGCAAAGTTATCTTCTAGATGGCTCAGCAAATTGTTTCTAATAAAATCTCCTTCAGGGCTGTTCCATCTGTTGATGTAAGGAGCTCTCAGCAGGCTTCTAATCTCAGGCTCAGTCCAGGTATGAAATTGAGCACGTGTTCTGTAGTATTCCACTGGACTGTAGCCGTCACGGATTACGGCAAACAATTTCTTCTCTGAATCATAGTGCCAGCACAGAATGGGTTCATGACTCCCTCTTTTGTCTATTGAGCTTTCACCCACATCAATGGTGTATTGAGTGGGGGCTGGTCCTTGAAAGAACTCCTTGAACCAGTTGTCATGACCTTCTGGTGCTTTGGAGATGACCCTTCCACTACGGACATAGTCAGACATATCAATCGTGTCATCTCCTTCATCTACATTCACAGTTTCTGCACCTTGCACTCCTTGAGATGAACTTTGAGCTGCGGCACCTGAAGTGTTGGACTCCACAACACTCTTTAAACCAGTAAATTTCTTCTTCAAGTCCATCAAGGCCTCATAAAGATACTTCATTCTGTTCTTGTCTGCCACCTCCTTCTCTTGTAATCTTCTGTTTTCAGCCTGGAGAGCTTTTATCTTATTCTATCTGATTCTGTTCTGAGACATCATAAAGTTAATGTGAGGATCAGCGCTTATCCTCATTTCGATTGGCAGCTCAGCAGCTTGGAATGGACGAAAGCTAGGCATGGTCGGTGGCAGGCTTGTCACAGTTGAGACGCTCACTCTCACTGGACTGGGTACAACAAAACTGTTGTCAACTTCCAGAAATTGCATTTCTTCCCGAACAGGGCTACGTTCGGTCAGAAGAGGACCTTCAGTCTGTACTTGGGCAGGTTGAACTTCAGCAGTTTGTGCAGGGTTTTCTTCTTGAGTAGGTTGACTTTGAGAGCTAGACTCTGATGGATGGACCATTAACAGACTTGAGCTAGTCTTTGTAAATTTGAACCTTATGCTTCTTGGATCAGTCTTCTTCCTTGGAGATGGTTCACGAGTAGGGATGGGTTCTTCAAGTACATCCTCCATATTCAGACTCAGCTCGGGAGGGGTTGCATCGCTGCTCGAAGACATGAGCATGTCATCCCTCGATCTCTTGTGACTGATGGGTCCCAAATCCCCATATATGTCATCATCTTGATCAGCAAAAATATCATCCATGACATTTTCTTCATCAGACGGGATCACCTCAGATTCTTCCATCACATTCACAGCTGGAGTTGCTGTTATATCTTGATCTTCTGTAACTGATGCATTAACAGTTGGCACATCGGCTTCTGGCTCAGGCTCTTCAATCTCTTGTTCCCTTGCCACCTCGGGAAATGCACCCCTCTTGACCCATTCAAGTCTTCCTTGAAAACTGTTTTTACCCTTTCTATCTTGGGTTTGTAGACCAAATACCCCACAATCCATCACTTTTATGTCCAACTTTTCTACCCTTTCTTCAATCATTGGGTATTTCTTCATGACCACCATTTGTACAAACCTTGGTGTCATCAGGAACTATTCTCTGGCGCTCAGGTCAGCATTGCCTATCCAATCTAATAACATCATCTTGGAGAAATTGTACTTCCAATCTAAGGCCAATGCGACGAAGGATGTTCCATGAAGTTTGTTGAGCTGATCAAAGCTGGTCCTTTTGCCCAGAAAAGATTTCTGCATGTAATGTGCCAGGCATCTCCAGTAATGCGGCAACAGCTTTTTAAAGATATGCGGGAATTTTCCTTCATAACCCATGGATTGAGCACCCGCCAAAACAACTTCCTTTGAATATTCAATCGGATCGATAGCACGATCATTGATGTTAAGCCCTTTCCTTATATCTTCCTCCAGAATTACAATCGGCCTGTTCTGAATAGTAGCTGAAATCTGTGTCTTGTCTGCACTGGCTCTAGCTGTCCCCCAAAACTCTCTCACAAGTTGCTCGTCAATCAGCACACTTGTCCTCAGTGCATGGTTGATTTTGCAAACATTCATCCCTGCCACCAGAGAATAAAATAAAGGCATGTGCTTCTCTGGTGGGTCTTCAAGGTATGCTGGAATGCAATGATCTGGTTCAAACTTAATCTCTTCATCGAGCATCTCGTCTGCCATCTGAGAAAGACAAGACACATGTATCAGATTTGTTCGTTAAAGAGCAATTAAGTTTATTAACCCTTGATGAAGTTCAATTGAAGATCAAATTTTACTTTTGAAGTTCACAAAATTTCAATTTAAACTTTAGGGAAAATAATTGATTTAAACACACGCTCACAAAATTCACAAACACCATTAACTTTTTTTTTAATTTTTTTTTATATTGATTTAAACACACGCTCACAAAATGGGTTCACGATCCAATTAGAGGGTTTACGATCTGCTAATTGAGTTCACGACAAGGTCCAATCGTAAACATAAAGGCCCAATCGGAAACAGTGAATTTTAACCCTGGCCCGATCGTAAACGACTTTGTCGTTTATGCCAATCGAAAATATATCGATCGTGAACGGGGAATCGTAAACAGAAATCGTAAACGTTCCAGACATCGTCTTCTTCACCGAGAATATCGTAAACACCGTAAATCCACCATTTTTACCCTGCAATAACACTCGTAAACACATTTAAACACATCAAAATTTCACCAAATGTCATCTGTAACTACCTTTAAACGATTTTAGCACAAAACCGACAACAAATCTTCGAGAAATCGACTCGAACACAGAAAATCTTGTGGAAACACACGATTTAGGGCTCGAAATGAAAAACCCTAGAATCGACGGTGAAAGATTGCGGTTACAGAGATTTGAACACAGGTTCTTGATCGAAAATGGATGGTGAAGACGATGATGAACTCGGATTGCTTAGAGATTGGCCGGAGGTGATTAGATGAAGGTTTTCCGGTGAGTATATGGCGGATCTAGGGTTTTTGAGGGCGGAGGTCGTAAACGAGAGAAAAAGGGGAATCGTAAATGAAATGAAAATCGGAAACAAGGTTATAAATAAGAAAGTTACACTTTGGCCCCTCAAGAACCAAAAATCTTTTAAAAACTTTCATTCAGCCCCCTCAACCTTTTAAAACATTTAAGTTCACCCCAAACTTAAAAAATGATGATAATTCTCATAAAACTTGGTTATTTTTAAAACTTTGAGAATTCACAAAACTTCCCCTCAGACTCATACCCCGAGTATCTGACCATGATCATAAAAATTTAAAATTAAAAATTTAAACAGATAAAAAACCTCAAAAAGAAATATTTACACACATACCGTGGAAATTTAAATATTTACTTGCCTGGTGCTGATAATTTTCATTGATAATATCAGACGAGTCTTTGACTGAGGAACCCTTTTCAGCTTCCGTTACTTGACGCTCTAGACGATTGCCAGGTGATTTGAACACATAAACTCACATCCAGTTAAGTGCTTAAATATGGTACAATTTTACCGACATGTTTAACCGTCCCCACACCCAATATTTCATAGCAAAACCTACCCAACCTCAGAGTTTATTGAGGATTCACAAACCCCCAACTTGAGGAACCATGCAACACTGCTTTGACTACCACTTATTTCTATTTTCATGAATTATCAGTTGGTGATCAGGTCGGCCGCATAAGCACGCAGAGAAGACCAACAAAATAATTTTATTTTCTTTTCTTTTCTTTTTCCTTTTTTTCTTTTTCACAATATTTCATTTTTTTTTTTGAATTTTTTTTCTTTTTTTTTTGTGGTGTTGTCATTTACAGTATAAGCATGGTGTGTGAGAGAGTGAATACTAGGTAAATACCACTCTCAACCCATTTTTGCCGGGACTCAGTTTTTTAAACCATGTAGACTAGGATGGGAAACTAAACATTTATAGAGTTTTTAAGATCACTGCACTTACATAGATGGTCATAGTTTTGGTTGAGCTTACCGACATATCATCTTTGAGTAGTCTTTCACATCAGCCTTACACGTGTCAGTCTCCGACTGTCTTTGAACATTTTTGCACGTCCTATCAAAAGACATCATAAAAACTTTTTAGTTCAACCAGCACCATTTCTTCCCCTGTTTTTGTGAGACTTTTGAAATAAGACTCAGTTTGTTCAGTCATTTTTCAAATTTTTTTTTAAATTAAATAACAAAGACTTCGTACAAAAACAAAATGATCAGATCATTCCTCGAAGGCAATCATCTTTAGGCCTTCAACACATGATTCAAAATTTGGACGAGGAAGGGGTTTTGTAAAAATGTCCGAAACATTCTGATCGGAGCTTACCTTTTGAAGCTGAATTAACTCCCGATCATAGCAATCACGAATAAAATGTACCTTTATGTCTATATGCTTGGTTTTGGAATGTTGGACGGGGTTTTTGACAATTTCCAGAGCAGCAGCGTTATCACAAAAGATAGGAGTGTTAACGAATTCCATACCGTAATCTGTGAGCTGATTTTGGATCCATACTACCTGTGAGGTACCGGCAGATGCTGCCACGTATTCAGCTTCGACAGTTGATTTTGATACGGTATGCTGCTTTTTGCTCTGCCAAGAAATGAGCCTATCTCCCAGGTACTGACATCCTCCAGTAGTAGATTTCCTGTCAAGGTCACTACCTCCATAATCACTGTCAGTAAAAGCATACAATTGAAAATCAGTGTTCTTTGGGTACCAAAGACCAAGCCTAGGCTTGCCCTTCAGATACCTAAAGATACGCTTAACAGCAGATAAATGTGAAAGTTTAGGATTAGCCTGATAGCGTGCACACACACAAACTGCATGCATGATGTCTGGCCTGCTGGCTGTCAAGTACATAAGTGATCCAATCATCGACCGATACTGGAATTCACTCACTGATTCCCCATTGAGATCAGCTGACAAAAGTGGTCTGGATGCCATGGGAGTGAAAATGGGCTTGCAATCCTGCATCTTGAATTTCTCCAGAATCTCATTCACATACTTTGCCTGATGAATAAGAATTCCAGATTCATCCTGTTTTACTTGTAGTGCAAGAAAGAAACTCATCTCCCCTTGGTCACTCATTTCAAACTTCTTCCTCATAATCTCTTCAAATTCTGTGCACAATTCCTCGTTTGTTGACCCGTAGATGATGTCATCTACATAAACTTGCACCATGATTATGTCCTCCTTCACCCTCTTCCTGAACAACGTTTGATCAACCACTCCTCTTGTGTATCCATTCTCCACCAAGTGATTGGACAGAGTTTCATACCAGGTGCGTGGAGCTTGATGCAAACCATACAAGGCCTTATCCAGCAGATAAACATGATCTGGATTTTCCTCATCTATGAACCCTGGTGGTTGAGTCACATAGACTTCTTCATTCATCTCTGCATAAAGGAAGGCAGTCTTCACATCCATCTGATGCACTGTAAAATTGAGATACGTTGCCACAGCAAGAAAGATCCGAATTGCTTCCAATCTTGCCACCGGAGCGTATACCTCATCATAGTCAATCCCATGAACTTGCCTGTGCCCCTGTACTATCAATCGCGCCTTGTTTCTGACAATTATTCCCGTGTCATCCTTCTTGTTCTTATATAACCACCTTGTGGGAATAACCTTCTTGTCTTCTGGCCTCTTCACAAGTCGCCACACACCCAGCTTTGAGAACTGATTCAATTCATTGTGCATGGCCTCCATCCAACTTGGATCTTTGAGAGCAACCATCACATTAGGTGGCTCAATCTGGGAAATGAAACAGGAATACATGCAGAAGTTAATGTTTCCCGTGCGGCTTCTAGTAGTGACTCCTGCTGTCACTGGCCCAACCACGTTGCTGAGTGGATGATCTCTGTTTATTCTACTCACTTGGACATCAGGCACTGAAGCAGTAACAGGCAGGTTAGTATTAATAATATTATCAGACATACCTGGTCCTTGAGAATCCACTGGAGCATTATGTGTTCCTGAACATTCTGGAATATTTGCATTAGAATTCTGTGAAGTCTCTGCTGATGCTCTTTCCACATGTGGCCTCACTTCAGAACTAGGAGCAATGATATCTTCTTCTTCTTCTCCCAGATTGTGGAAAACATTGGAGAAGTTGAAACCTTCAAACAGTGACCCGTAGTCAAAGATCCAATCTGGTCCAGTACCCGCATCGGTTGGATTATCCTCCATCCAATCCACATCAAAAGCCTCGATAATCAATTTGGTGGTTTTGTTGTACACGCGATAAGCACTATTTGCTGAGTAACCGACAAAATAGCACTCATCAGCTTTAGCTTCGAATTTCCCTACATCGGACTGAATTAGCACCGTGCATGGACACCCGAAGGTCTTGAAGTACCCCACTCTCGGCTTCTCCCCATAAACAATCTGGTACGGAGTCTGCTCATGTCGCTTGTTCAGAAGTACTCTATTCTGCACATAACAAGCTGTATTCACCGCTTCAGCCCAAAAGAAGATTGGTAGTTTAGCTTCACACATCATTGTTCTGGCAGCTTCAATGAGTGTTCTATTCCTTCTTTCTGCAACTCCATTCTGTTGTGGTGTGTAGGGAGCACTGAACTGCCTTTCAATACCCTTCTCACCACAAAACATGTTCAACTCTGCATTCTTGAATTCTGTCCCATTGTCAGATCTTATACCCTTCACTCTCTTGTTCAGCTGGTTTTCTATAAGTGTGACGAACTGTTTCACAAGGGCCGGAGTTTCGTACTTGTTCGATAAAAAGAAGACCCAAGTGAATCGCGAGTAGTCATCTACTATCACGAGACAGTAAGAAAACTTGCTGATGCTTTGTACCTGCATGGGACCAAAAAGATCCATATGTAAGAGTTGAAGAACAGATGAGACAGAATTTGCAACCTTTGGACGGTGTGGCAACTTGTGCTGCTTCCCCTTAGCACAAGCCACACATTTCTCCACAGACGAGAAATCTTTGATTGGTAAGTTTTTGACGTGCTCTCCTTTAGCCAGCTTAGACAGATTCTTCATATTAGCATGCCCCAGTCGACGATGCCATAATAACGCTAGATTCTCATTCTGCTTGGAGATAAGACAGGCCTCTTCAGTAGTTGGAGGTTTGCCCAAATTCAGCTGATAAGAATTTCCTCTTCTTGGAGTACGCATCAAGATGCACTCCTCTGGAATTTTGACACCTGGCTTCAGGATGATGCATTCCTTTTTGTTGAACAGGACAGAAAATTCTCTATCACACATTTGCGACACACTGAGCAAGCTGTGAGATAATTCCGCCACGTAGTGCACGTCAGAAAAAGTCAAACTTCCACTCTTCACTACCCCTTTCTTACTGATTCTTCCACCTACCCCACCTGCAAAAGATACTCCTCCGCCATTGAAGTCTTGTACCTCTTCCAAAAGGGATAAGTCTCCGGTCATGTGTCGGGAGCAACCGCTATCAACGTACCAGAGATTGTCGATAGATCTACTTGGCTGTCCCTACAAAAAAAAATCAGTGAGATTCAGGTACCCAGGCCATAACAGATCTGGGCACTCCTTTGGAGTCAGTGTAATTAACCATTTGAAGGACCATTTCTGGGTTTGGTTCAGATACATTCACATTTTGAATGTTGACTTTTGGTCTCCAATTAGGTTGTTTTTGAGATTTAGAACTATTTATTGAGTTCTGTGCAGGTGAAAGTTTCTTTGGTGGAGATGTGACCTTTTTACCTTTTGGCTTGACAACAGGTGTCCACTCAAGTTTTAATTTTGTATAAACCAATTGTTTCGTTTGAGTGACATCTTTTGTTTTTTCAATTACTGATTTGCCCTTAGGTTTAACAACATGTTTGACTTTAGGCATTTGCCTCTTACCAAATTCTTGTTTCATTTTGTCTTTTCTTTGATAAACACCCTTAGGTTTGTAAGATGAGTTTGAAAGTCTAGTCACATTCCACTTTTCTTCAACATGCTTTGTCACTGGAGCTTTTGTGTTCAAAACCTTAGACTGTTGAGTCTTCATTGGTTCTAAACTCTGCTTCCCCTGAGACAAAGCTTGTTGTTTCTGGTTTTTGTTTTCTCCTGCCATCATTTTCTGCAACATACTGGTCCGTGGGTTTTGCGGACAGTATGGTTGATAAGGTCTATTTAATCAATTTGCCGCAAAATGTCCTGGTTTTCCACATTGAAAACAATTCATAGGTCTAGGCCCATTTACATGACTACACAAATATGAACGTCTTGGGTAAGACGACTTCCACTCTGGCTTATCATCCCATTTGTGTATAACATGTTTTGTATCCTTTTCAGGTTGTGTGATTAAACAAAATTGTTCTGATTTAGACTTGTTTGTTCTATTAAAAGCCGACACAACCTGAGGATAAGTTACAAAATCTTTGGGTTTAGTCTCACGTCCTACTTTAGTGTTAGGCACACGAATTTTAAAACCATGAATTGCATTACTAGAATTTGAAACATGTTTTAAGGACTTGGACACAACTAATTGCATAGACCTAGACTCATTCAATTCAGACACTGATGCCAGTACATCATCTTTAGGTAAATCAGAAACTACACTACTCGACACATGACACTGTTTAACTCTCAAACATTCTGCATCCTTCCCAGATACATCTTCAATACCTACTGTCATCTGCACATGAAACAAAACTATTAGCAGGTCCAACATCATTGTTTAATGAATCCTGGGAGGTACTTGATTCACAAGTGTCTGTCACAATTTTATCCTGATTACCCAACCCATAAGACATGTGTTTCTCATTTTCTATTTCCTGAGGGGTCAAAGGTGTCACTCCTACCAGAACACTATCTAAGGGAGGTCCTATCTCATGTGTTCCTGATTCAGATCTGTCTATCTGATCCTCCTCAAAGATTATTCCTATGATATCTCTAGAGTTATCTTGAGGAACATTGTTCTTCCCCTTGTCTGAGAAACTAATTCCTATTCCACCCTTGTCCTTTCCCATTCTAACATCAGTTATACAGGAGTTCAAAGATTTTCTAGCCTCAAACATTCTTTTGCTTTTTGTTTGTGATTAATGTAAGCTTTGGAAAACATATTTACGAAATCTAACCAAACACACGATAACCAAAGAGTGATTACGATTCTGTATTTGTACCCGACAAGTTTACTTGTGTGCAAAGTTGAAGTGTTTTATTGTTTAATCATCGTATTCTTCGTGTTTCTTCTCCTCTCTATCTTGAATCAATCATAAACGAGGATTCCGCACTCGTTTGTGATTAGATATCGTGTGTTTGGTTAGATTTCGGACCTACACAAACCAACAACCTACCGCTGAAATCTTCTTGGAATACCAATACAGGAACCAGGGGCGATTCTTACTTATTACCAGCAGTGACCTCGGTCACTGCTGGTTTTTTGTCCAGAGGTACCGAGTATACGTGTTTTACGAAGAAAATTTTTATATATACGTGTTTTACGTAGAAAATTTTTATATATATCGTGTCGGTCACCACTAAAATTTTTTTTATATATTGATTAGGTCACCACTAATTTTCAGTCACCCACGAAAAAAATTTCAAGATCCGCCACTGACAGGAACACCACTTTGATCACACCAAATACCCATAAATAGAAAACAATTCGGTTTTCTCTTCTTTGCAACACAAGATGTCAAATAAATAAGTATAAAACAAGATATGCTTCCTTTCTTTTTTTTTTTCGACACAAACCTGTCACGAAAAGTCCTTAGATAATTATCTCCATGTCTTCAACTTCGAGAGTTAAAAGAAATAAATCCAATTTATTTTGGAAAACCAACAGTGTTCTTTTGTCACAAAGGAGTCTTTTATTTAAACTTGCTCTCCACGTAACACTTTGAAAAATCAAGATACTTCGATTATTGTTAGCCTCCTTTATTAACCTTAATTTTTCAATTCGTAAATTGTAACCAAAGAACAAAACCAATAGTCTTTTACCGATCAACTGCACTTCTTTTCCGCAATCGAACAAGAACTCGCTACCCCGCTTCCGTTAATGTCGATCACAAAAGAACCCGTGCTGATTACGCCGCCGCCTGTTGCAATCCGATTTCGCTCCTGTTTGTTCTTGCCCGCCGTTCCGACCGAGAAACACCCCGTTACCGATCACGACACCAAAACAAACCCTCAAATTAATTGCTACTCCGGCTCTTCCTTTCGACCCCTCGCTCTGATACCAATTGTTGGATATCAGATGTTCACACAAGAACAACAAAGCAAAAAGTGCCTTGAATGCAAAAGAAAATTTGTTTATTTGATTTTTCTCAATGTAAGTCTTACCCTAGAAACCAAGATAAACACCTTATTTATACTAAAAAAAAAACAAATACTAATCATATTCTAATTCTAATACTCTTTATAATTATCCTAATTATATCTTTATAATTATCCTAATTATAAACTATTAGATAAATCCTAAACTAATAACAAATTTACTAGTTAACCCCCTAACTAATCCCTATTACAAGATTAGCCCATTAATTCTTTGCAGTTATTGAAAGAAATAACTGAATGTAAAATCCTTTTAGATTTGAGTATTCTTCTTGAAGTTACAATTATTTCTATTTATTGAGAGATCGCTGACGTTAGGTCCACCTGTTTGTGGCAACAGGAGCATGCACGTAATATAGGTTGAAAAGCTGTCCATAACTTAATTTCAAACAGTAATGTTTTATTTATGGATTTTGTCGATTCATGATGGTTTAAATTCTTTTTGTATTTTTGAGTGGTCCGTCTTTGGTTTATTTTAATTTTATATTTGTATTAAATGGACATTGGTTAGGGCTATATATGTGAAAGTGAAAACAACCATTTACACTTGCAAAATGTTAACCGATAACCCTTGCACAAAGTTCAAAAGAATGATACCACCTGGTGATAGGAGTTCAGTATTGAGAAAAGGTGCATGGACAGCTGAAGAAGATATGATTCTCAAGAACTATATCGAGAAATTTGGCGAAGGGAAATGGCACCTCTTACCTCTCAAAACAGGTTAATTAAACATAATTTGTATATATATTTCAATTCTCGTTACCAATTAGTGGGTTTTTATTCGAGAAACAAGAACTTTATATTATCTGTAATTTGCAGGCTTAAATCGTTGTAGGAAGAGTTGTAGGCTACGATGGCTGAATTATCTCAGACCCAATATTAAACGAGGAGACTTTGAGAAAGATGAAGTTGATCTCATGCATAGACTTCACAAGCTTTTAGGAAACAGGTGAGTAAAATCATAATTTAAACTCATAAATTTAAAAATAAAACACACACACACATATATTTATATTACTAGGGCACTCTAAGATTAGTTTGATTTCAATCATAGATGGTCGTTGATTGCGGGGAGAATTCCGGGAAGAACTGCTAATGATGTGAAGAACTACTGGAACACACATGTTCGACCCCGTTCCATAAGACAAAAGGTAGAGCAAAAAGACGTTGAACGCCATGTAACACATGTTCGATCCCGTTCCATAAGGCAAGAGATAGAGCATAAAGATATTGAACGGTCACAAGACATGAAGGTCCAAGTAATTAAACCTCAAGCACATAAGCTCTCCAAAACATTTATGTGCCCACATATCACACCCCATGACAATAGTAAGTTGATAACTGCATCCTCATCATCAAATAGTGGTTTCTATAACGGCTTCATTATTTCCCCATCCACACCATCTGGTGACAAGGTTGACGAGTGCTTGAACGAGTTATTTAAAGAATGTGATAATGAAATGAACGACGAAATTGGGTGGTCTTTGCCAGTTGTTACCGTGGAGGGGGGAGGTTTAGATGTTGTCCGGCAAAAAGATGGGGAAAACGGTTTATTCATTCCCATGGATGACGCTTTCTGGAGCTTTCTTGATTGAGAAAGTTGTTGTTTATTACCATGATCGAGTTGGTCCAAGTTTAACCTAATAATATAAATAAAGAAAACTTTCTATCTTTCTTTCATTGTACAATTATAATTTTCAACAATCCCGATTTAACAATCCCGTCTATTGTTACAAAAGAAAATGATGTGCCGCTTCAATGTTTGTTGTTTATAGCCGCTAACTACAAAATATGGGCAATATTTAAGATAGCCGCTAACTCGTTGAGCCACTAGTCGGTGTCTTAGGGAATCACTTAGCGGTTCACAATAGGAAAACAGTAACATGTAATCAAGAATCCAAAGACAACAACAACAAATAAAATGCTTCAGAGTGTAAACTAGGGAAGATACGAACTGATGAATTCAATTTAACACAAAATTGAACAGGTTGTATAAGACTCGTCATGAATGTGCACCCCTTAATGAACAGATTGTATAAGATTTCTCTCAAAATTGCAAAATGAATTTGTTTAGTATCTAGTCTATATGAAGAAGCTTGAGTTTGCCTTTTATATATAATGGATATTGAATTGATTGGAAAAAGTAATTGTATTCACGAGGAAATTGTCATATAATGACATTTAGAAGTATGAAAATATCAAGCAAAATTGGTGTAGTGGTTAAATTCTAAGCTTGTGGTTGAAGAGACTCAGGTTCTAGTTTCACTCACACCACTTTGTGAGATATTGGTGGGCAATGAAGGATTGAGTTTGCTTGATCCTGAGTCACAAGGAAGGGGTTACGGGCTTGCCCGGTTCCCGCCCGATGGTGCACATGGGGGGCGCTCCCGGGTTCCCTCGCTATGAAGTTCGGACTCGGGACAATGGGTAGGTCCAGGGTAACCAGTCCCGATACACCGCTGAGCCAAATTGCCGTTCAAAAAAAGTATGAAAATATAATAATTATAGGAAAGTAAATAACAATGATTCTAACCTATAATTTACAGAATATTTGATTGTATTCTATATACATAATAGTAGATATTAACCATTTGTTGATGGCTTCTTAATACACCCCAGCAAGATGGAGGATCCATCGAAGACTTCAATCTTAAAACAATTCTTTAGAAATGGTGCTCAGGAAAGAATATAAAATAAAATTCATGGATCTCCTTAAGGCGAAATGTCACACCTCCAAAACCACCTGCGGAGTATCACTTTATTGGAAGCGTGACCTACCAGGATTTTAAGTCATCTGACACACAGAACATCTATCTTTATAATCAGAACGTTTAAAAGTTCAGAGTTTTAAAGTTCATAACGTTCATCAAAACAGTTTTAGTCATGAAGCGTAAAGCAACATAATAAGGTTTTCAAAAGATTATGCGCCCACAGTGCTAAACAGTTTGAATATTTATACCAAACATGCAAAAGTTTATGTGATGAGTCATGGACCTCCTAACGTGCTCTCTAGTCGTGCCACCTAAGGACCTAGGAAGAAACATGTTAAAATGTGTCAACACAAGGTTGGTAAGTTCACAGAGTTTAAACCAAAACAGCTGAATAATCATTCATTGAAACAAAAAGTTACCAATTAGTCACAAGACCTAATCAAACGCAGGATCCCGATCCTTACCCAATTCACATACCCGTGAATAGCTAGTTTTTGTTTATCATAACCCAATAGCGCATTGTTCCCATTACTCTAACTGTATGTAACTGCCTTCCCCTCATTTATTTTCCGAACAATGAGAAAATTAGGACGATAATACCCGTCTCCACTTCCTTCCCGGCAAGTGGGGCTAGAGCGACAAGCCAGGGCAGGGCTTGTTAGACCCAGTAGTACTACCTCATACTTCCTCGTTATCAATCTGATATTCATGGTTACTGTAGAAGGACTTTTATGTTTTGGCAAATTGTATCTTGCTATGGTTACAATACGTGTAACAACTAAAAGAGTAATTATAAAAATGTAACGTTACCGCATGTCTTCTCCCCGAAAAGTGAAACAAGTAAAAGTGGGGCTATAAACTCACCTTAGGGTGCAATTTAGTAATCGAAACAGTCAACTGATGAAAAGTAGTGAATTCTCCTTAGACTTCACCTAAGACACATAATTAGGTTACAAAATATGAAAATGTGTGTAAAAAACAAGCCAATGGAGTAAATATCATACTGACTATGAGTAATAAGTACTGAAGGACACCAAGCAATCGTCGACATGCAATAGAGATCGTAAAGAATTGATGAAGAGGACACCGCCTTCTCAAAGGTGAATAGGATGGCTCCAAGAGGGTTCGCGGAGCAATCCTCTGTAGCCTTCACTTTCTTTCACTATATTTCCTATGATCAAGAAGAGCTGGAAATTAGGGAAAAGCATAAAAATAAATAGATGAGGTCGATGGAGTGGGCCGGAATCTCCCTCTCACAGTATAGAAGAAGATTAGAAACGGCAATCGATTAGGACCAGGACCGAGTATTGGAGGCGGGTGTTGTCCGTCGAAGATGAAGAAGTGGCAATCGATTTAGGGTTTTGGAAAGGCTGAATATATTGGTGGTTGTAGTTGTAAGACTGATTTAGGGGGATTAGGGCTTCAATAAGCCGTGATTGAGTAGAAGAGGGAGATACGTTCGGAGTGATGGAGCAGGAATCCAATTTTTAAGGAGCGGGAGATGAAAAAACAAAGTGACGGAATGGAATGACGGGCATAAGAACTATACTCCGTGTTTTTTATCTTTATAATAGTTATTTTATAACACACAAAAAGTACGCGTCATCTACTCTTTATATTTTAGAAATTATGACAATTATTATGACTTGCACATTTGTGCGTCATAAAATCAGTGTGTGTCATAATTTACGCGTCATTAAAGGCCTTTTTTTCTAGTAGTGCTCCCAACAAATGAGCAATAGTATAAATAGGCTTGTTGTTCATTTGTTGAGTCAAGTTTTTCTGATCTTGTGTATGAGAGGGGACGTCATGCCCGATCTCCCCCGTGCTTCATCGAGGTCTATACTCCTTCGGTATTTGTAATCATTCGACACCGTCATTAAAACCGATCGAGATTACATAATGATCTAGAACTTCCATCTGATTCGTTGTTTGAGTTGATTATCAATCCGAAAAACATAATTAAAAATATTTATATTTTAATTGCATCTAAATCCTATCATGTGTGCACTCTGCCGAATTGCGGATGACTCATGTCTATTCTCAATTTATATATCAAACATACGAAACGGATTTTACACGTCAAAACCCGTACCCGACCGGTATTAGACCCGTACCTGATTAACATTATTTTCAAAACCCGAGACCCGGCCCGCATTTTAAAAACATGGTCGGGTCTGTTAGGTTTACCTGGCCGGTAAAACCTGTTTCGTGCTTACCCTTACCCAAAGCCTTAAATGAAGAGTCCTAGAAAACATTCTATATACTAGTGATTCTATAAGATCTAAATCCACAATTTTTTGTGGTAAAGCATCTCATTACCACTAGGTTCTCTCTATTATTATTATTGATAATTATTGATGTTGATAGCTTTCCAAATGAAGTCAGGATCCACTGCATTCACATATTGTTTCTATAAATTCGGTAATAAATAAGAATTCAAGTCGTGTATATATAATACCTCTACTATCTCTATTATATGGAACATAGAATTTATTCTTGAAATGTTGTCCATAGATAACAAATTTAATATATTTACTTTTTCTATTGTCATCCATTCTTCACATTCACGTCTTTAAGAGTATAAAGGTTTAAATAAAAAAAACAAATTATTGTGTAAGAAAAACTCGGAATTCAGCCTTTCCAAAACCCTAAACTCGATGGAGTGGGCCGGAATCTCCCTCTCACAGTATAGAAGAAGATTAGAAACGGCAATCGATTAGGACCAGGACCGAGTATTGGAGGCGGGTGTTGTCCGTCGAAGATGAAGAAGTGGCAATCGATTTAGGGTTTTGGAAAGGCTGAATATATTGGTGGTTGTAGTTGTAAGACTGATTTAGGGGGATTAGGGCTTCAATAAGCCGTGATTGAGCAGAAGAGGGAGATACGTTCGGAGTGATGGAGCAGGAATCCAATTTTTAAGGAGCGGGAGATGAAAAAACAAAGTGACGGAATGGAATGACGGGCATAAGAACTATACTCCGTGTTTTTTATCTTTATAATAGTTATTTTATAACACACAAAAAGTACGCGTCATCTACTCTTTATATTTTAGAAATTATGACAATTATTATGACTTGCACATTTGTGCGTCATAAAATCAGTGTGTGTCATAATTTACGCGTCATTAAAGGCCTTTTTTTCTAGTAGTGCTCCCAACAAATGAGCAATAGTATAAATAGGCTTGTTGTTCATTTGTTGAGTCAAGTTTTTCTGATCTTGTGTATGAGAGGGGACGTCATGCCCGATCTCCCCCGTGCTTCATCGAGGTCTATACTCCTTCGGTATTTGTAATCATTCGACACCGTCATTAAAACCGATCGAGATTACATAATGATCTAGAACTTCCATCTGATTCGTTGTTTGAGTTGATTATCAATCCGAAAAACATAATTAAAAATATTTATATTTTAATTGCATCTAAATCCTATCATGTGTGCACTCTGCCGAATTGCGGATGACTCATGTCTATTCTCAATTTATATATCAAACATACGAAACGGATTTTACACGTCAAAACCCGTACCCGACCGGTATTAGACCCGTACCTGATTAACATTATTTTCAAAACCCGAGACCCGGCCCGCATTTTAAAAACATGGTCGGGTCTGTTAGGTTTACCTGGCCGGTAAAACCTGTTTCGTGCTTACCCTTACCCAAAGCCTTAAATGAAGAGTCCTAGAAAACATTCTATATACTAGTGATTCTATAAGATCTAAATCCACAATTTTTTGTGGTAAAGCATCTCATTACCACTAGGTTCTCTCTATTATTATTATTGATAATTATTGATGTTGATAGCTTTCCAAATGAAGTCAGGATCCACTGCATTCACATATTGTTTCTATAAATTCGGTAATAAATAAGAATTCAAGTCGTGTATATATAATATCTCTACTATCTCTATTATATGGAACATAGAATTTATTCTTGGAATGTTGTCCATAGATAACAAATTTAATATATTTACTTTTACTATTGTCATCCATTCTTCACATTCACGTCTTTAAGAGTATAAAGGTTTAAATAAAAAAAACAAATTATTGTGTAAGAAAAACTCGGAATGCAGATTTTATGTAACCTTTTTCTTTATTTACCAATGGTAAACCTCGTTTTGGTATTTTTAGGCCGTACATATCTGAATTCTTTCACCTTAGAAACAGAAGGCAAACCTTGTTCGTAGGGCTTCCATATATACCTTTTCATATACAATTACCAATTTATAGTACTTTCTATTAAAAAGTTTTTAATCCAAAACAAAACTGTTACAAAATAAATAAGAACACATATAACCACAATCTTCAATATTATTGTTTAGGTACGGTTACGAAACCATAATGGCAGACGAGGAGAAGGCTGAGCGTGACCGGATCTTTGGCGCGTTTGATGCCAATAAAGACGGTAAAATTTCTTCAGCCGAGCTTGGAGAATCTTTAAAGAAGCTCGGCTCTGTGTCAGCGGAAGAGGTCCAAACTATGATGGAAGAACTCGACACAGATGGAGATGGGTTTATTTCTTACGAAGAGTTTACAGATTTTTATAATGCTAACAGGGGTTTAATGAAGGATGTTGGCAAGATATTTTAAGTATTATACGTTATAGATGATCCTAAGACATTGTTTTAGGGAAGGCCTCTCATAATTGATAAATTTATGGGGTTTTTATCTTTGGCTTGACGACTTTATTAGTTTAAATGTAAAGTATTTGATAAGGAATATTAATATTAAAAGGTTCAAATATTTGTTTGGATCTTGGGGAGGCTTTTTATAACAACTAGAACACTACAGGCATTTATAATTTATAAATCTTTGAAAATGAAAAAAAAAAGTACCTAATTTAATGGATACGAGTTAAGACTTGTATATCCGTAAAACCCATTTATCAAGATCCGTAAAACCTTTTAAATAAGGTATGGATACGGGTTCACTTTATTTGCCTAAATGGGTACAGATTTCATATGATCGAGTCAGGTGTGGATATTGCATGTATAACCCTTTGCACAGGCCTAACAGTGAATAAATATGTTCCGAAGTGATCGAGTAGCACGGAAGAAAGACTACAACATTGCACAAGTATGTGTTTTGCGTGTCAGCAATTTGTTTTACGAGCATTTTGATTTTGTAAGATAAAATTATCACAATCTATAAAATTAAGACTCAAACTCGAAATATAAAATCCAACTCACACGTGTTAGGATGATAGTAATATATACATTTCAGTTTTTCAACCCCACACTTTTTTTCTGTCAATTGAACACCACATCATCACACCACAATCCCTAGGGTCTGTTTGTTATGAGGTAATGGAATGAGCGAGCGAATGGAATGGGCTACGGAATGGAATGGTCGATGGAATGAAATAGATCATTACCATTCCATCGGCCTGTTTGGTTACCATGTAGGAATGGAATAAACCATTGCTTCGTATTGTTTGATGGATAAACTGAAGTAATCGAATATAATTTACAAATATTTCCATTAAAAATTGAAATATATATTTTTATATTTATATTTTTCAATGTTTTAACTTTTACATTTTTTTTTATTTTTTATTTTTTTTCTTTGTTTTTTATTTTTTATTTTCTGATTTAATTTTATCTTTATTATTTTATATTTTTGATTTTTATTTGTTGTCATATTTTTATTTTATTTATTATATTACTATTTTTTATTTTTTATATTTTTTACATTTTGTTATTTTTTTTTCATAAAGTTTTAAGAAGAAATCTAATTGGAAAAAAAACACTTTCATTCTATTCCTTAAAGGAATCGAAAAACCCCTCTTCCCCATGGAATGAAAATATTTAAAATAGAAGGAATCACATTCCTTATGTAATGGTCCATTCCATTCTACCGTGCTACCAAACATGTCATTTTTCATTATGATATAATGACTCATTCCATTCCATCATCCATTCCTACATACTAAACGCTGCCCTATAGTTTTTAATAATAATACATCCACATTCTTTTTCAACTATATATTTTCTTTTTTAATATTATCTTTATTCAATCCAATTTAATTTAAAAACAAAACAAAAATAATAAATAATTAAATTAAAACATGAAACAAAAAATTAAATTAAGTTCCAAAAAAAATATACATTTCCTAAAAAAGGGAAAGTTAAATTTCCTAAAAAAACATTACTTATTAGAATCCAAAATACTACATCTAATACCATAAATCGGAATCGGAATCGGAATCGAAATCCCATTGAAGCAACAGGGTGATCTCGGTTGTGTAATAAAGTCCATCCTCCCATAGATCACAAAGCGACTTGAACGTCTTCGGGATCGTATTGACATATTACAAATAACTCATCCTCCGTAATCATATAATGCAAAATCATGTAAGCAAATATGATGTTTGTGATCTTATTGAGTTTCCAAGACCATGTTAGACTTTCAATACATTTTTATTTATTCTTGAGTAGACAGAACGATCGTTCTACATCCTTTCTCGCCTCCTCTTGAGCTTTTGCATATTTTTTTCGTTTGTCTGTTGTGGGTGCCGTTAAGTTTTAACAAACACGAAATATTCAAGATATATGCCATCGACAAGATAATAATAGTGTTTGTAAAACGAGTCGTTCACTTCGAACTATGACTCTGTGCCATATTGTCAATAAGATCATTCAATAAATGGTATTGCTGAAGCACGTTGATATCCTTGTTGGAGTCGGACACTCCATAGAACGCATGCCAAAACCACTAATCTTGAGAGGAAAGCTCTTGTAGCAAAATCATGGGGTGTGGATGATCGCTTCACTGGAATTGTCCATGCCAAGCTTTTGAACATCTAGTCCACTCCTAGTGCATAAAATCAATACTACCGCGCATACAGGAAAACCATGTATATTTTCATGAAACTTGTATAGGGCTATAATATCACTACATATTGGCTTGCGCATATATCGTGCACTGTATATTTGACGAATATATTTTCAAAATTTATTAAGACATATATGTGCAGTTCTGTTTCTAATATGCAAATATTCATCAAACACAATCGGATGTGATGCCATAAGCTAGTTGTCTTAAGGTAGCAACACATTTTTGTAAGGGATTCAAACATCTCCTACCTCTAGCATTCCACCTAAAACGAATGTTGTGGTTTGACAAATCGGTAACAATACATAAAAAGAGAGATTTATGCGTACGGAATTGACAATGAAACTTCTCTTTGAACTGTGCGTCGTTAAACTTGTCGGAGATATAGTCCCTGACTAGACGATCACGAGTCTCTTCCCTTTCTCTTTTAGTCACCTTTCAAGGATAAAACGGTTTGGCACTTTTTCTCCTACTCTTATGCAGTAACTAACATGGTCTCAACAAAAAAACGTAGTCGCGTCGTCGTCGTCAGAAAACTATGAGGATGAAGATGAAGAGGACATTTTCTTGATTTTTATGGAATGGTTTGGTATAAAATTGGGTGTGAAATGATGTGAAATTGTGTAAAAACAATGTAATAGAGAGTGATATTTATATTGTTTTAAATTAATATTTCTTTAACGCTTCGTTCCCGAGTTTACTTAAAGAGGGAAAAAAGGAGAAAAGAATTGAAGAGAAGAGAAAGAAAAGGAAGAGAAGATGAGTGATTTCTTTCCTTCCGAATCTTTCCAAATCGGAAGAAAAGAAAAACACTAAAAATTGATTTAACTTTCCTTCCATTTCCACCCCCTTCCCTCCTTAAATGAAA
Source organism: Deinandra increscens subsp. villosa (assembly GCA_039602395.1). Taxonomy (NCBI): domain Eukaryota; kingdom Viridiplantae; phylum Streptophyta; class Magnoliopsida; order Asterales; family Asteraceae; genus Deinandra; species Deinandra increscens. Next base: position 28,711,644 of record JBCNJP010000017.1, on the reverse strand, counting down.
CTCGGCAACACGAATATTTTTATTTTCTTTTCCATTCTCTCCTTAAGTGAAACTCAGAAACACAATTTTTTTTTACATTTCCTTTCCTTTCTCTCCCGTTCTCTCCTTAAGTAAACTCGGGAACACAGTGTAAGTAAAAACAGTTGGGGTGGGGGGGGGGGGGGGGGGGGTTGGGTGGCCCACACCAATGGTTGAAAAATTAATGGGGATGTCACGATGAGTGGTGGCCGTTGAATCTTTAAATTCACGACACTACAACGGTGTTCCGCGGTTAGCCGCGCTTCAAATCAGCATCACCGCGTAGTGTAGTGTCACAGTGTGGTATGCCCATAACGATCATCCTTAGGGTAGGCCTTATAGCCTTATCTCATTCAGAGATCTACTAATTATTGTGACTAGCTTAATAGCATATGCTGGTGGGCATAACGCTACCATATGGTCCAGCTACAATGTTAGGGTTGTGATTTGTTGTACGAATAATATTCGTCAAAACAATATACGTACGTAGCTTCTAGCTTAACAAGACAGTAGTATACTACATAATTATGGGCTAGAAAACAAAGATTTTAAAGCTAATAATAGATACGTTGTAAAACAAATATCATGATATTTTATTAGTTTAGATAAAAATCATTAAAATTGAGGGATGAGCTTTTGGTATCGAGTCTCAAGATCGTATAGGTACCGGTACTGATCGAAGCTAAACGGTATCGGTATCGGTACCAGTACTTGATTTTTCTTAATTTTAAAACCCGTACTAATCTGTAACGGTAAAAACATGTATTTTCCGAATGGGTATCGAAATATGTATGGTCCTCTTGAATTAGTAGTATATAATTATATATTCGTAGTTGCTAATTGCTAATATTTAAGAGCATTCACAGCAGGTTCCCTATCCTTATCCTTATAATTTATACTTTTATTATTACTTTTTCTCTCTTCCACTCACAACCATAATTAAATAATACTTTTTATACTTTTATCATTGTATTTTCTCTCTCTTTCAATCCTCAAATTTTAGCAAATCACCAAACTTTTTGTCAAATATAGAGATATTGTAAAGTTTTTCTCTCTTCTCTATTCACAACCACTCACGACCAAACCTTAAATTATATAGATTTATACTCATATACCGTGAATGCTCTAAACACGTTAATAATTATTAATTATAGTCAATATATAGTGGATGATAAGCTGCTCAATTTTGTTTTTTCTTTAAAAATATTTACGAGAAAGAAGATGATGAGATACGATCAATTTAAACCTAATGAAAATCATTATTCTAAGATACTGGGTAACTAATTTCTATTTGTAAAAGTACCATATAGCCCAAAATCGTTGAGTTTTCGTTTATATTAATATTAATATATATATATACTAACCCAGGGTGAGGTTCATTGTAGACACCCCCATAAGTGTAGACAGGTAGACACCCTATTTCACATGTGAAATTACTTTATTTCACATGTGTTTTCACATGTGAAATTTTCTGAACAATGAGAAAAAAGAAAAAAAGAAAAAAGAAAATTAATCACAACCATTAGATCAAGAGATCTAATGGTGAAAAGGGTGTCTATCTGTCTACACTTATGGGGGTGTCTACAATGAACTTTTCACTACTAACCCATATATATATATATATATATATATATATATATATATATATATATATATATATATAGGGTAAGGATCATGTGAAAACAACTTTTATTGCGAAAACACGAAAACAAATATTAAAACCTCTATAACTTTTTCATACGTTAATATTTTTATAAAAATTTTGCACCAAAATCCTTAAAATTATGTTATCTTTAGTTATGGGAAAAAATTTAAAAAATAATCAAATTTTTTTAAAAATTATTATTGCACATGTGCAATAATTTTTATTATTATTATTATTGCACATATGCAATAATATTAAAACCTTTATAACTTTTTTCATATGTTAAAATTTTTATAAAAAATTGCACCATAAATCTTATAATTCTGTTATCTTTAATTCTGGAGAAAATTAAAAAAAATTCAACGTTTTTTTTTTATTTTTTTATTATTGCACATGTGCAATAAAAATTTATTATTGCACATGTGCAATAATATTAAAACCTCTATAACTTTTTCATACGTTAATATTTTTGATAAAAAAATTGTACCATAGATCTTATAATTCTGTTATCTTTAATTCTGGAAAAAATTAAAAAAATATTAACGTTTTTTTGTTAATATTGCACATGTGTAATATAATTAATACGTATTATTGCACATGTGCAATAATAAAAAAAATCACGAAATTTTATATTTTTAATTTTTTTCCCAGAATTAAAGGTGACATAATTTTAAGACTTTTGGTGCAAATTTTTTTAAAAAATATTATCGTATGAGGAAGTTATAGAGGTTTTAATATTTGTTTTCTTGTTTTCGCAATAACATCTTGTTTTTATTTGATCCTTCCCCTATATATATATATATATAGGGTAAAGATCCTACGAAAACTATTTTTTTTGCGAAAACCTAAAAACTAACACAAAAACCTTCATAACTTTTACATACGTTAATATTTTTCTATGAAACTTGCACCAAAAATCTTAAAATTCTATTGTTTATGATTCTGGAAAAGAAATTGATATTTCGAAAAAGAAAAAAAATTAGTGCACATGTGTATTATTAGTGCACATGTGCACCATTTTCATTAGTACTACACAAATGAGAATTGTCATGCGAAAACATATTGTTTAGGTTAAAAACATTTAAAAACACTACAATATTTTTAGAACTAATGATAATTCTACATATGTACTATAACTATTTGTTATAGTGCACATGTGTAGCATAAAATTTAAAAAAGTTGAAAACGTTAAATCTATTTTCAGAGTTAAAAATAACACAATTATAAGATTTATGGTGCAATTTATTTTTTAAAATATTAATTTATACGACACGTATAAAGTGTTATTTTATTAGTGCACATGTGCACTAGTAAAAAATCACGAAAAGCTAACAAAATTATTATGTATTTGGTGCGATTTTTCTAAAAAAAATATTAACGCGTACTATATGTGTGAGTTTTATTATTAGTGTACATGTGCACTAATAAAAAAACGACGGGACGTTAAAGTTTTTTTTTTAATTTTTTTCCAGAATTAAAGAACTCATAATTCTAAGGTTCTTGGTGAAAATTATTTTAAAAAATATGATCGTATAAAAAAGTTATGAAGATTTTAGTATTAGTTTTTAGGTTTTCGCAAAAAGATGTGGTTTTTACATGATCCTTACCCTATATATATAACAGGGTACTGTTACATATGTAACCTCGGTTATAAAATATTTTCTTTTTAAAAATTTTACTATGCGTTTTTTTTTTTTTTTTTGCATAAAGGGGGTTTCTTTAACTTATAGAATCACCATAAAAAAATCGGAACAAAAATCGAATTTTTTAGCTTGGTTTTCACGGTTTTTCAAACTCGGAGAGGTTTTCATTTTATCCTTCCTATATATATATATATATATATATATATATATATATATATATATATATAGGGTTAGGTTCAAATGAGAACTTTTTATTTTGAGAACTAAATCTCCACCACTAATTTCAGGTGGAAACCACTATAATTCATGGAGTGGTTTTCCATATATATAAACTAGTGGCTGAGATTAGTTCTTTTTAGTTATCAAACCTAATTGATTCTCAAATGATCATCTCCCTATATATATATATATATATATATATATATATATATATATATATATATATATAGTCAAAAGTTCATTGTTCTATAAAACTCACTAAAATTATAAAACTCATTGTTGTTGAATTTGGTCCTTATTTTTATTTTTTTTTATTTTATCATATTTCTATCTTTATATTTAATTTAGGGTTTATTTCTTATGTCTTTTAGTTTTTTCTTTATTTTTTATTTTCTTAATTTGAAATTATAAATTTTAGTGAGTTTTATAGAACGTCGATTTTTTATGTTACAGTGAGTTTTAAAAACAACAGTGAGTTTTAATCTAAAGAGGAGTTTTATAATTTTCAATGAGTTTTAAAGAAGATCGATTTTTAAAGTTGTAGTGAGTTTTAAACACAACAGTGAGTTTTAAAACTCAACAATGAGTTTTATAATTTCTAGTGAGTTTTATAGAATAATATAATTTTTTCAACAACAACTATACTTCATTGACTCCAACAACTTTCTAGGTTTTCTTTTTGATTTTTAAAAACTTATCGCATAAAAAAAACAAAACCAACAACAATAAGTTTTATAATTTTTAGTGAGTTTTATAGAACAATATAGGGGGGTCTACGGGTCTACACTTAAGGGGTCTACAATGAACCTCACCCTATATATATATATATATATATATATATATATATATATATATATATATATATATATAGGGGAGGGGTATAATGAAAACCTCTCCGAGTTTGAAAAACCGTGAAAACCAAGCTAAAAAATTCGATTTTTGTTCCGATTTTTTTGATGGTGATTCTCTAAGTTAAAAAGATCCCTTTTATGCAAAAAAATAAAAAAACGCCTAGTAAATTTTTTAAACTGTTAACAAAGAACAAAAATATATTCATAACCAATAGTATCGATTTTCTCTTAGGTACAACGTCATATGCATATATTACAACCTATACAAACCTACAAATGCATCAATATGCATATAAAACACTTATGCTACAGCCATTAACAGTTGTGTGATGATTAGTAAAACACTGGTGCTATCAAGATAGAAGAAGAAAAAAAATCAAATGTACAACTAAATATACATATATTACAACCTGCAAGGCTGCAAGAGCGTTAAGGTTCAACAAAAACACAAATAAAACACTGATGCTATAACTATTAACAGTTGTGTGATGATAAGTAACACCAGAGCTATCAAGATTTAACAAAAAATAAATCAAATATACAAGTAAATATACACTAATTCTATACTACAAAGCATCAAGGTTCGAAAAAAACATATATGTATAACACTAATACAAACAAATAATTCAAAATCCATCTATAAATTTACTTCAAAAATACATATAATATAAACCGCTTGATTACATTAAAAAATCTTTATAAATAACCATAAAAAAATTAAAACATTTAAATCTTTATAAAATAACCATAAAAAATTAAAAATATTAAATGGGATCCATTATGTTCATACCCCTTCTTCTATCTCTGAATTTATACACAGATCGCACACCAAAACCATCCTGAAGATAAGATGATAAAATAAAAATCAATTTCATGTTCTTTGTCGTCAGTATAAAATTAAAAGAATTTTCTTAATGAAATAGAAACCAAAAACTAATAACTTTTCAATACTCCATTTGTGATTAACTTTTTTAATCGGAACAAAATAAACACAAAACCACTTGGTTTCAAAATTCCGAGAATCACTAGAATTCCCGTCGTTTCCGGCGACGACAACGGTTTTGAATTTTTTAAACAAAATACACACTAAACCACTAAATAGGAAATCGGAAAAGAGAAAAAACGAAATCAAAAACCCAGAAAATTACCGGGGGAGCTGATCCCGTCTAATCTTCACTGGAGGAGTAGCGGTGGTCTCTAATTTGGGTGGTCAAACAAATACTCTCAACAACCGTCTCGCAGAGCCGCCATACAAAAAACGGGCATCTAGGTGGTCTAATCCAGAAGCCACAAAGAAAACGAGGACCCCAGGGGCGTTCGAGAGGAGTCGTCGGCGAGGAGGAGGCGTCTGGGGTAAAGTTACTTGGTGGGAGGAGCACATGGGGGAAGGGGGTAGGGTTTGATGAGGTTCTCGTGAGGTTCAGAGAAAAAGAGGGGGAGGAGAGTAAATTACCTGGCTACCCTTGGTTCAACATCAACCACAAAAAATCTGATCAAATATAAGCCATTGGATTAAAATGTGATGCTTTGGATGATAGTTAATTAGTTAGTTCTCTAAGGATTGGTTAATAATTGTTCCCATTCCTATATATATATATATATAGAGTCGAGTTACGCTACATCAAGCAAAAACGCTACATCAATGCGGATTGATCTGGGGCGTCCATCAAGATCATCCAACAGCCAAGATCTATGGTGTTTTCGCCTATGGCGTTTTCGGGGGAAAAAAAAACACCATAGGCGGAAAACACCATAGATCCTGGCTGTTGGATGATCTTGATGGACGCCCCAGATCAATCCGCATTGATGTAGCGTTTTTGCTTGATGTATTTTACCCCAAATATATATATATATATATATATATATATATATATATATATATATATATATGGGAGAGGATCATTTGAGAACTAATTGGTTGAGAGAACTTTTGAGAACCATTTTAAGCCACTAGTTGTATTTACATATACCCCCCTCCCATGAATTGTAGTGGTCCCCAACTGAAATTAGTGGTGGAGATTTAGTTCTCAAAAGTTCTCAAAACAAAAAGTTTTCATTTGAACCTAACCCTATATATATATATATATATATATATATATATATATATATATATATATATATATATATATGGGAAGAAGTGATTATTAACCACACCTTAGATAGTTAACCAAATAACCATCATCTAATGGTTGATAAAAGCAAGAAGCCACCAGATTTTGCCATGTGTCTATTTCTTTTATTTAAGGAAAAATTGCATGAAATAATCCCAATTTTTCCTCATTCGCAAATAATAATCCCACCTTCCGAAATTGCAAGGGGCAGTCCCACCTTGTCATTATTTTGCAACGAACAGTCCCTCCGTTAAACAACACTAACGGCGTTAAATACTATGTACTCCGGCGACCTGTGATTTTTCCGATGACCTGCGATTTTTCCGGCGAACTAAACCCAAAACAACCAACCAACTTCAATCAAGCATATCTTGATCAAAAATTGACGAAAATCGAATCCGAGAAATGCGTTGAACTCGTATCCACTAGACGAACAAATCTAGCACCATACTTGATATGTTCCGTTAAGCTTTGAAGGCCGAATAACTTGCTCTTCCAAGTTCTTCAATGGTGATTTGAGAAATACTCAACCATATCGTATAAATTTGGTACCAATAGACTCGTTTTTATCACACAAATCTGTTGCAACAATCAGAACGTGTTTTGGTGTTGATTTGAGAAGATTTTAATTTCACAAAAAACTTAGTTCGTCGGAGATACTCGTTCGATGCTCAAACCTCATCAAAACATATCAACTATGGTACTAGTTTGAATCCTCTCGTCGTCACGAATTTGTAGCAATTTACGGAATCGATTTTCGTCAAGATTTGAAGAAGATATGTTAGTTTGAAGGTGGTTGGTTAATTGGGTTTTTGTTGGTGGCTGGTGGCCGGAGAAGACGACCGGAGATGGTGGTGGCTGGTGGCCGGAGAAGACGACCGAAGATGGTGGTGGCTGGTTGCCGGAGAAGACCGGAGGTCGCCGGAGAAGATGACCGGTGGTGGCTGTTGGTGGTGGGGGCGGTGGCTGTTGGTGGTGGGGTGGTGCCACGTCAGCAAGATTTAACGTCGTTAGTGTTTTTTAACGGCGGGACTGTTCGTTGCAAAATAATGACAAGGTGGGACTGCCCCTTGCAATTTCGGAAGGTGGGATTATTATTTGCGAACGAGGAAAAGTTAGGATTATTTCATGCAATTTTTCCTTTATTTAATTCAAAAGGGCAAATCTGTCAATTTACATAATCATATAAAACCCCCTTTCATTTTAAAACGTCTATAACTTTTTTATACATTGTCGGATTTTTATAAAAGTTGCACCATTAAACTCGTCGCATTTTTATCTTTAATTCAAGCATAGTCTCGACGTTTTTTATTACCGTTTTCTTAGACGTACGATGTAGCACTAGTGTTACAACCAGTAACATCATTGTCATAACTGTTAACAAATAACAAAATTACATCCTCACATTCATAAGCAGTAGCATCGATGTTACTACTTAGGTGCAACTGGATATGCATATATTACAAACTACAAAATACATCAATATCTCAGACCTACGATGTAGCATCAGTGTTACAACCACTAACACCATTTTTTCTACTTAGGTACAACTGCATATGTATATATTACAAACTACAAATGCATCAATATGCATATAAATACTGATGCTATAACAAACCAGCCGGAACATTTTAAACTGAAGTCGGTTACAAATCTAAAAAAAATCAATTATAGTAATCATCGAATTTGTCCCTTTGGTTCAAGCAATTATACTTTGTTAAGCCATACAAAATTAAATTTATATTACTTTGACTTTAGAAAATCAAAATAAAAAAAATTCAAAATCAACATAAATGAAAATAAGAACACGTATTCATCTTGAGTCCCACACAAATTGTCTTACACAAGAATTGCAAGATTAAACAAAAAAACACACACAATTACCGTCGATTATATATATGATTGAAAACCCAGATCTGAATCTCAGGATACGCATAGATGAACATCGGAAAACTGGAAATCGATGGCAGAGATGAAGTGCAGCGACGGGGGTTTGGAATGCTTAAACATCGGAACATGATGGACGGGTAGCCTCCACAACAGCGTGGTCCACGACAGTCAATGACGGCGATTCACGGGTAGCCTCCATGACAGAACCCTTAAATTTCAAAGGTCGGAATCGGCGGTGGGATCTTGGCCAGTGGTGAGTGATGAGCAGCCCAGGGAAAGGAAAAGGATGAGCCGCCGGTGATGAGTTAGGGTTTTGCTCAAAAAAATCAAACATGCTCTTTTGAAAAGGGAGGATCAAATATTAGCTTATAAATAGTGTAAAAGTACCAAGTTACCCCCCACTTCATCTCGACCATTCATTTAAATCTCATTTAAATCTGGTCACTTTTAATTATATCAATGGTTGAGATTTGGTTAATTGGTTATTACTTTAAGGATGAGTTATTAATTGTTCTCATCCCTATATATATATATATATATATATATATATATATATATATATATATATATATGTATATATATATATAGGGGAGAGATATAATGAAAACCTCTCCGAGTTTGGAAAACCGTGAAAACCAAGCTAAAAAATTCGTTTTTTGTTCCGATTTTTTTATGGTGACTCTCTAAGTTAAAAAAACATCTTTTATGCAAAAATGTAAAAAAAAGACGCCTAGTAAAATTTTTTTAAAATAATATTTTATAACCGATGTTACATATGTAACATTACCCTGTTACATATGTAACATCAGTTATAATATATATATATTTTAAAAATTTACTAGGCGTTTTTTTACTTTTTTTTTTGCATAAAGGGGGATTTTTTTAACTTAGAGAGTCACCAGAAAAAAATTGGAATAAAAAACGGATTTTTAACTTGGTTTTCACGGTTTTCCAAACTCAAAGAGGTTTTCATTTTATCTTTCCTCTATATTACCCTATATATCAATTTGAAATTGGTGTCAGTCTCACAGTTGGGACTATTCCTTTGGACGCGTTTTTTTCTTATTTATGGTTGTTGGCGGTGGATGATGACATCTCTCAGTCTCTCTACACGTGTTCTTTGTGATTGTCATCCTCATGACCACATTAGGAACCTCTTTCTCTCTCTGCTCATACAATATACATTTTTCACACTCTCTCTCCTACAGATCCACCGCCATGGCGGTGGCCGGAACGATTTACACTTCTAGCTCTCTCTCTCTTACAGATCCACCGCCATTGTCGGTGACGATGATGTTGCCGGACGCCGATTCACGTCGAAGCGGCTGCCGTTAAGGCGTTGCTCCATTGAATCTGT
>JBCNJP010000017.1:28683410-28701410 GCA_039602395.1 Deinandra increscens subsp. villosa | reverse complement strand
TAAAAACTAGACAAAAATGACCCAAACTTGACTCAATTTATATACAAAATACACAGGAAATATAGGATGTTTTGCAACACATCAATCACAGACTTTCCAATCGGCTCACAACTTTCGGATCGGAAACCGGTTTTCGATTCATCACTCGACCCGTGTAGCCGAAGCTCTGTCCGATCAGAAACCCAACTTTCTGATCCAGGAGACTTTTTGACCCAGAATTTTTTATCAGATGAAGGTCTTTTCGATTGACCTCTGTGGCTAGTCCCAGATTCCCGGTTCGAGCAACAAGTGTGATTTACGGCTCTCACAGCTCTCTGGCTAGCCGTTACTCTGCCCGATCGAAAAGTCCACTTTTCGATCGAAAACCTCCTTTCCAAACCTAACTTTCCGATCCAATGACACTTTTTGATTCAAAAGTACCTTTTCGATCCAAATCTCATTTTGCGGTAAAAACACTATTTCGCATAGTTTCACTAAAACGGACGTAACTTGGGCCTCGTTTAGAGTTGGAAGCTCTAATACCTGCCCAAACGACCATCTCGACGAGCCCCACAATAATCCCGGCCTAATGGCCAGGGGAGTTCGTTTGGACCCTCAAATTCCACTCCAAAGGCCTCCGTTTTTCAGTTTGAAGTTTTTGACACTATTATTTGAATAGTGATTTTGTCGTTTTTAAATGATTTGCGCTAGAAGTTCATCCAAAGAAGATCATGGAACACGTTCTACCAGGTACCACTGCATCTACCAACAGTGATAAGGTATGTTCAAACCCCTAGTGCATTTCATTAATTAAAGAATGGGAATGTAAGTTCACTAATGAGAGTTTAAACCATGAGTCAACTGCTAGAGATGTTAGGAAATTTAAAGACAAGGCTAGAATATACAGAGAGAAACTAGAGGTAGTTAAGTTAGATGTTAAGAGCCTTCAAAATCAGGTGAGTGACAAGACTGCCTATCTTAGGGCAGCTAATACTAAGGTAGAGGAGCTAACTAAAGAAATAGAAGAACTAAAAGCTAAACTAGGCACAACCCAATTCACATTAAAGTGTCATGAAAATATTCAAAAACAAATGTTGAAAGCTAATTCCGTATTTTATAACACAGAAGTGAGAATGAGGCATGTGAAAGACAACTCTGGTTTAGGGTTTGGTACCGATCAAAAGAATGAGAAATCTACACACATTGTCCCAATGCCTTTGATGCATGAAATTATACCAGAACCTAAGACTTCAGAAACCATGTTAGAAGTAAAAGTTGAAATTGATAGGAAGCTTGCCTCATCTCCTATTAAAATTTTTGCTCCTCTTACTAACCATACTGACAAACCTACCTCTTGTGCAGATAAAGTAAATAAAGAAGCTGGTTCAAAGGGAGAAAGTGTTTGTTTTGAGAGTCAAAAGTTTCCAGATTTTAAAATTGATAATTTTGTGTCAAATAAGTCTAAGTCTAAGTTAAATTTTGCTAAGTCAACTGTTTTTGATGGATCTGTTTCTATGGCATGTTTACATTTAGAAAATCAGATGTCAAAACTGTGAAAAAATTTAAATGGGTAAGGGACCATGGGTTGCTGGTCCTAAACCCCCCAAAGCTTGGGTGGCTGATAAATCTAATTGTGAGCTATATATGAAAAAGGAAAGGGACAACAAACCTCACAACTTTTTCCCTTATCCTGAAGTCTTCAGCCTATGACTATTACCATCCGATACAGCGGGAGTATGTTTTGTCCACTCGATTTGAAGGCAAAACTTATTGGATTCACAAAAATCATTCAAAACCCTCATTGCAATCCAGTGGGCACAACTATACCCAGACTCCCGTGTATCCAAAGAAACAGTCTTGCCATGTGTGTGGAAAGCCTGGACACGTAGCAAGAAACTGTCTGCATATATAGACTCTATGAGCCCTACTACCCAAAGTACACTATGCAGAATCAAATCCCAAAAGCCCAATCTAGTGGTGGTTCAACACAAAAGCTTGCACCTTCAAACCCAAATGTGCAGAAGTTTGTACCTTCGTAGCCAAAGGTGAAGACATCAAATCATAAAGTTAAGAAACCTCAAAAACAAAAACAAAGTGTATATAAAATAGATAATGTTTTCACAGCTAAATGTAAACCTGTCAGTTTTGCTAAAACAAAAGTGAGGTTTAAAGAGGATAGGTGGAATGTTTCAAAGGTGGTAAATCAAAATTACCAACCAAAAGGAGTGTATAAAAAACATTCTAAACAATTTAAAGATGGTCAAGGTATAAATGTCAACAATAATTCCACCTAAAAGTCCTCAGGTAAAAGAAAAATCGAACCACCAAACCTGGAAGGTCAATAACAAAGATGTTGCCAAAGATGATCCGCTAAAACCCAAAACCAAGGCAGCCACACCCCCAATTCCTGATTTTACAAAGGGAATATGCTTAAAAGAAGTAAATTTTATTGATTCATTAGGTCTACCCAGAACCACAATGGCCTGAGTTCCAATGGGTAACTAATCTCTCATAGTGTGCAGGAACAGTCAAGGAGGACTTCCATTAACTTATTCGTTTTTGAAAGTGATTGTTCCACGTCCAGGATAGGAGACATCTCTTCTGTACATGCTATGCAGATTTTCAATGAAGAGTGTGTTCTTTTGATGAGAGGTAAAATTGTTTAAATCAGCTTAAAGAAGTAACATTGTGTGACTTGACTATTTCTTGATCAATTGCATGTGATATGTTATTGCTTGCAACAAAAACTCAGATCTAAAATATTTTCAAATAATAATCTTTGAAGGTTAGCTTGGCCAATTTTATCTCATATGTTGTACTGTGTCAGTCTCCTTAAAAAAATTGCTATTAAAAATCAAAAAGCAAGGGAAAGAATAGAGAAGATGGAAAAGTTGATCCCTCAAAAATTTTCAAAATTGTGCTTTTTAATTTTTTGATTGTTTGTGTGTTTGAGAAGGTGGGAAGTCAAATAAATTTCCGTTTTGGAGATGGCTGACACTCGTAAGGCGGGCGTGAAAGACATGATCCATGGTGATATGCTGGTAGGCTCAGCTCTTTAATTCGAAAAGGTATGCGTTACACACCTAAAGATAACGTATGGCAGTTTCTTGGGTAACAACACTTAGGTTAATTTCATTACTATTTGATTGCATGTTTAAGTTCCCGATACACACGCTTGCCACCTAAAGTATGGCATTGAGCTCAAAAAGTGGGTGTCCCCTCCGTTTTGCTCAGCAAAGACCTGGGGATGCTTCGCATGTATGTAAGGTTCTCCTCTACTTTGCGAGAGAAATGACCTGGAGTTGTTCATGCATACGTGCTTCTCGATCACCAATGAAAAATATATATATATATATATATATATATATATATATATATATATAAACAATAAATACACCCCAAAAGATGCCAAAGAGCACAAGAAAGAGACCCTCAAGTGTCCAAAACCCTCAACATAGTCACTAATGGAACTACGTGTCATAGTTCCCTAGTGCCAATCCAACCTAAATAACCTAGCACTTACGCATGCTGCTTAATCCCTAGAGCAAGGAATTTTGACGGTTTACTACACTCATGTTAAATACCTAGATAATTTAATGGATATAACATGCGGATGCTCAACAGTTGCAAGGAAAACCAGAACAATTCTTAATCAAAAACAAAATTAAAGTAATAAAATAACAAACCTTTCACCAAAAGCGGTTGCAAGAGAATTAGCCGAACATGGAGAATGTAAAAACCTCAAAATTAATTGAATTCAACATCGAAACTATAAATGAATGCTTGGAAATCTTGATCGAATGCGTAAAAGTCTGGGAATTTCATAACCAGGGGCTCATATTTCGTGTCGCGCCGCTTCGACCTAATACTCTCGCGTGCCACGAGGACTTCAAAACTCAAAACTCTTCTTAATTCTTCCAAATCACTCCAAAACCGATCGTTTTAATCAATAACCTACAAACATAAAAAAAAACCAGAAATGATGGGATTTTGCATAATTATTATACTAATAAACAACAAATAAACCATATAAAGCATGACAAAATACAATCCCATTACTCAACCCCGTATGTGATGTTTTGGAAGTGTCTTAAGGATACTAGATTCCTCCCGTACTCTAGATTGACACGCTACACCTATATACGTGATCTCTGGTTTATCGGTCTTATCGGTCTTATCGGTTTTCGATGCTTTGATCCCACCCGGCGAGTCAAATTGTCACAAAATTTTGATTCGGAATAAAATCAACCGATTAATAAAAGTGGTTTGGTGTCTACGTAGAAACCAAATCTCCAATATAAGCAAACCAGCATTTTCAAATTTTAAACATCGCTACTTGTTCTAGGTGCGAGACACAGAATCCAATATCAGAATTGGATCAAAAGAAGAAAAATATGATAGTAGTCCGTAGAAGTGTAGAATGAAGGTGGTGGCTAAGGTAAAAATTAGGGTTTAGAATATGTAGGATCTTTAATTAGGCTAATGATACCATGTTAATTAGATAATCGATATGTATAATTGGTTGCCTTTCTTATTGATCCAAATCGAATATAAATAGGTATAAATATTTACGTCTACGACCCTTATATATAAGATAATTACAAATGGATCGTAACCTAGTCTAATATAGATGGTCAAGATCATCTTTGGTAAAATCACACTAGTACAAATATGACATATGGTCACACTTTTCACGTTTCGGCCCTGTGACACTTTCGATTAAAGGTGTGACCGTAGGTCTTTTTTAATTTTCCAGACATGTTTCGGTGACATTTTAGATCGTCTTGTGTGACTATTGCAAGCCCCATTGGCTCATATGGTCACACTTTTACATTACATGTGTGACAATTACGAGTCACATTTAGAATAATGTGACGAAAATGTCACCATTAGCAACATTTGTTTTCTGATAATATGTAGGAGTGACTATAGATACGTATATGGTCACATGAAGCAATTGTTTATACAATTAAATGTGGCTAAATGTAATATATATTGACACGTTAATTTTGAGTGTGACTGTAGTTTAAACATATTTTGGTCAAGATGGTTACTGGTGTGACTGTAAGTTACTGTTTATGGTCTCATTTCCAATTTAGACGTGTGAGTAAAGATAAATCATCGTCACATAAAATGGGCAAACATGTGACTATAAGTATCATATGGTCATATTTTTTATTTTCTTACATGTGTCTGAAAATTAAAAGTAAGAAATTATATGCTAGTCTAAATTTTTTTATGGTCACAGTTTTAGTTTTGAACGTGTGACTAAAGATTATTCATGGTCATGGTAAATGTGAATATATGTGACTATAAGTATAATTTGGTCACATTTCATT
Source organism: Deinandra increscens subsp. villosa (assembly GCA_039602395.1). NCBI lineage: Eukaryota > Viridiplantae > Streptophyta > Magnoliopsida > Asterales > Asteraceae > Deinandra > Deinandra increscens. The sequence goes on along the minus strand of JBCNJP010000017.1, from coordinate 28,696,092 downwards.
TTATGGCAATTTTATTTGTGACTAAAGATGAATTCTGGTCATGATAAATGAATAAAATATGTGACTATAAGTATAATTTGGTCATATTTCGTTCTATGGTAATTTGATGTGTGACTAAAAATGAATTCTAGTCATGATATATGAAAAACAAATATGTGACTATAAGTATAATTTGGTCACATTTCATTTTATGACAATTTGATGTGTGACTAAAGATGAATTCTGGTCATGATAAATGAATAAAATATGTGACTATAAGTATAATTTGGTCATATTTCGTTCTATGACAATTTGAGGTGTGACTAAAAATAAATTCTAGTCATGATATATGAACAACAAATATGTGACTATAAGTTTAATTTGGTCACATTTCATTTTATGACAATTTAATGTGTGACTAAAGATGAATTATGGTCGTGATAAATGAATAAAATATGTGACTATAATTATAATTTGGTCATATTTCTTTCTATGACAATATGATGTGTGACTAAATATGAATTCTAGTCATGATATATGAAAAACAAATATGTTACTATAAGTAATATATGGTCATATTTCATTTATGACAATTTGATACAATTTGATGTGTGACTAAAGATAAATATTGGTTATGTTAAATGAAACAAATATGTGACTATAAGTATAATTTGGTCTTATTTTGGTCCTATGTGTGACTAAATATGAATTATGGTCATGATAAATGAATAAAATATGTGACTATAAGTATAATTTCTTCTTATTTAATTTTATTGTACATGTTAAAAATATATATATATTGTTGGCACTTGCAAGGATTCGAACTAGCATCCTATCAAAGAAAATCACAAGACTAACACGCTGTGCTAGCCCCTAAGAACGGAAGTTTTTACAATAATAAAATGTTTAACCTTTTGTGGTCGTATTATATTTATAGCGTATAGGCCTGGGTTTGAACCCCGACAAAAAGGAATGTAAGACTCGAACGCGTGACTTAGAGGACTATACGAACAACCAAACCAGTTAAAGAAACACGACATTTCTTTATACTCTATCAAATTATGTCCCTTATCTTGTTAGTATGTGGAATAGTTATTGGTTTAAAAGAACACTGATATTTACAAATGGACTTTAGTCATCCTATTAAGTGAAATAATTAGAAAATGTCCGGCTCAACATCTTTTCTCGGAGCTGATTTTTTCAGAAGAACAGAGGTTGTTGCATCCGGGACAAGTTCTTCCAGATCATCTTCTTTCGTAGCAACTTCTACCAGAACTAGTAATGAAATAAATTTAAAAAAAAATTAAAATAACAAATAACAAAGATATTTAGAAAACAATAGAGACTTAAAAAAAAAGACAAAATTTTATAATTCATGATTGTTAAAGTTCATACAAAAGATCTATACAATCCATCCTTCAAAAAAAGAAAAAAAATGATCTACGTTAACCACCACCATCAAACAGCATCCACTCTCGCTGCGTATTGTTTCTTCATCTGACGGTGCTTCATGATCCTTGGAGCAATTTCCTTAAGCCTGTCTCGAAGAAGCTTGTTCTGTTCTTGGATATTGGTAAGCTCGACAAGAACGGATGGATTTTGCACATAGATGTCATCACTCAATCGAACCTGATCTAGGACGATTTCTGTCTCCTTCACAATTTTATTCTGCGTGTAGGTGACGGCATCCATATCTGCCGCAATGAACCCCTCATCTACAAACTTGGCAGCCCAATACTCACTGCTAGTATCGGCAGCACTTTAGGTGTTGGAGTAGTTTGGGAGGGAAGTCTAAGAGTTAAAGGCCATTTTTATTGAAATTGTGTTGATTGTGGTTTTTTTGTGATATTGAGGGGTCGTATATATAGGATCTAGTTTCCTAAAAAAGTGAGATAAAATTAGGGGGAAACCACACGGTTACAGGGAAACTAGAAAGTATCTGATTTGAACTAAAAAATTTGAAAGATAATGATATTTTATTGTTTACTTAACTAAATAATGTGAAACAAGTAATCGGGCGGTTTCTTGTGGGGTCAAAGTGATAGCGTATAGGGTTTTGAAATGACGTAAAGCTATCAACGAAAATCGAGGTGCAGTTTGTGAAATCATGCCCCTATAAAAGCGGCCTATAAGGTAAATCTGTGTATTCACTTTTCATATCTCCCAACTCACGTATCAAGGTGTTAAAAATGGCTGACACAAAGTTCACTGACGAGTTCAAAATCATTGATGATCTGGAGACGATGCTGGCAGACCATCTCCGTCATACGTCGGAGATGATCAAGGTTTTGAAGAACAGCATCAACATTCTGGATGCAGCCGCCGATAATAGAGATTTGGTTGTGGAAAGGGTGAAGAAATTCCAAAGAACACGTGCCCTATCATTTGCAAGACCAAACCTTTATTATCTGGAAAAAGAAGGTGATTATGATCTGGCCCTGAAAGTGGAGCTCGAACAGATGCTGGCTATCATTCAAGACCTGAATAAGGATAGGGAGAAACTGCTAAGGGAGGTAGGTTTTGATGATGAAATGGTGGATGATTGAAGCTCTTTTTTGTTTGTTTTTTTTTGGGGGGGGGGGTGTGGTAATTATGTTTATTTTGTAAAGCTTTTTATGTTAAGCTTTTTTGGGGGATGGTTGATCACTGAACGTATGGTCTGGTTTGTTTAGGTTATGAATTGTTTTGTGAAGCTTTTTATTTTGGTGGAAAAATGATGTAAAAAGTTAAATGGTTGAATGCATGAATAGTTGGTGATATTCATAACAAATTTTTCATTTGGAATCTGGAATGTTTAATTTCTAATGCATATTGCTTAATGCATTTTCTGGTTGAATGCATGAATAGTTGGTGATATTCGTAACCGATTTTCCATTTTCGAATCTGGAATGTTTAATTTCTAATACATATTGCTTAATGCATTTTCACATGTTACATATTTAGTTTTTAATTAATAGCTCTTTGTACCTTAAATAAAAATGTACATACACTAACAGCAATGAAACATTGAGTTTGTAATGAAACCAGAAAACGTTAAAGTAAGATGATAAACCATATATATATTTCATTATTAAATTTGTCAATTACATTCAAGAACACTTTTCAATGAAGTAGAAAGGAAACGATTAACAGGAACAGTAACGGTGGGGAGCCAATCCACGTCTTCTACATCAAGTTGAGTGTCTTGAAATGACATCGTGTTTAAGTGCTCTCATGTGGCTAATACAAACAAATATTAGCATTAGATAATGGTTTAATTTGTCAAAGAGAATACTTGATTGTACAAACTTAAACGAGGATATGTTTACGCTTGAAATAAAACAAATGTAAGCATTACACTATGAAAAAAAGATATATACCTTACATATGACTATACCCCGACAGTCATCCCGGAAATAGTTGTTTTTGGATTGGTTACGCAACTCTAGTGGGTCTAAGGATGGCAGTATATTCTCGTTGTTAGGAAGAACCACGGTACTAAATTCCTCATCTTCATACGCATCTCTATAGTTTTTCGGAGGATTCTTGAACACAATTGACAACCTCTTATCAAGTTGGTCTGCAACGTAAAATACTTGTTGCGCTTGTGAGGCCAAAATGAAAGGATCGTCCTTGTGGGCTAATTTACTAAGATCAACCAATGTGTAGCCAAGACTATCTTTCTTTACTCCATTCTTATTGTCAACCCAGTCACACTTGAAAAGATGAATTCTTCGAAAATGATAATCAAGTACCCATATTTCTTGTAAAACTCCGTAATAATAAGTTTGGTCATAGGATACAACCTCTTTAGAAATGTGCATGTCGGTCGTGACTACACTAACCCCACTATTTTGATGAATTTTACCTTCACGGGATTTTGTACGAAACGTAAATCCATTGATGTCATACACTTCGTATTTCACAACGTTCCTATCTGGGCCATGTGAAATCCACCTAACGGCTTCTGATATACTATCTCTGGAGACAGCTTACTCGCTCTCAACCTAATATTTTTTACAATTTGAGGTTCGGCAAAAGCAAAAAATAAATAACAAGAAGAATAATGCCATAATATGAAAACAGTTCACCTCGTCTCATAGCCACTGACCAAATGTTTTACTATGCTCCTTCTCTAGCCATCCTTTTCCTTTAGAAATGTGTTTTTTTTCCAGATAGTTCTTGTGACGACTGTAGAATAAAAAGTATATTATATATACATATATATATATATAATATAAAGTAACAAAATACATGTAAATAAGACTCACGCGATATAAGGTTCAACTTCAGATGTATTTTGCATCACAAAGAAATGTGCTTTGATGAAGATATCTGGACATACTTCAGTCGGTTTACCTGCTGATAGTGGATGCCCGTCTCTATTACTTTCAATGTCATTATTTGCAAATGTTTTATGCCTGTCAGGTGGTAAGCCAATAGTGGTCAAGGTTTTTTGGAACTCGCTCAAAAACTCAATCGTCTCTTCCGTAACATTCTCTTCGGCAATGCATCCTTCTGGCTTATTTTTGTTTCGCACGTGCCCCTTTATAACCATCATACATCTTTCAAATGGATACATCCACCTAAAGCATACCTGACCACATAACTTCACTTCCCTTGTTAGGTGCACAGTCAAATGAACCATAACATAGAAAAACGAGGGGGGGGGGGAGTATTTCTCTTGGAGGCATAATGTAACACATAATTCTGCTTATAATTTATCAAGATCTTCCACCTTGATTTCCTTGCTACATATTGATTTGAAAAAGAAGCAAAATTAGATACACAAATGCATAATGTATGACGTAAATGTAATTACAACTAATTTGATATATGTTTGTGAAGTAGAAACGATATGACAAAAATATACAATCCAAAACCTGATAATAGCACTTCTTGTGTGTTTCGGAATAATAGACCGTATTGCAACGGGAAAAAACTGTTGCATGAGCATGTGGTAGTCATGTGATTTAAGTCCTATGAGCTTCCTATCCTTTAGACTAACCAAAGTAGAAAAATTAGAAGAATATCCTTGTGGAACCCCTAACTTGTATAAGGGTTTCACAAGTTTTGTCTTTTTCCTCGGTTGTTAATGTATAACAAGCTGCCGGAAGTATTGTTTTGTTGCCTTCTTTCTTAGCTTGTAACTCTAGTCTTAAACCAAATGAGTCCAAATCCATCCGAGCCTCCAATTCATGTTTTGTATTTCCAGGGATGTGTAATAAGGTACCAATCAGATTCTCAGCAACATTTTTTTCTATATGCATAAAATCTATACAGTGGTTGACAGAATTAAAACGCCAATACTTAAGACGACGAAACCATATATTAAATTTCTTCCAGTAAGTGTCTTCTTTGTTGTCAATGTTTGATGTACCAACTTTTTTATTCTCCTTTTCCTTTTTATCTTTCCACCTCTTCCACTCGAAGTTTCTTGAATGTATTGATCATTTTTCTTATCACCCTTACCCCATTTATTTATAGAATATTGGACCTCGTTATATATTTCTTCCCCGTCATAGGTTCTGGTAAAATTTCAAGCTCTTTTTCTCCATTGAATTCCATCTTTTGACGTCTAAATGCATGGTCATAAGGTAGATAACGTCTGTGTCCAGCATAACTTTGTTTCTTTGAGTTAGAGAGTCTAATACATTATGTTCATTTCCTACACACTACACAACCTTTGAATCCACTATATGGACAACCACAGAGTGTTCCAAGGGCAGGATAATCGCTTATCGTCCATAACACAACAGCACACAGTGTAACTTTTCTTATAAATATGCATCGTATGCTTCGACTCCCACTTCGAATAAGATTTGTAGATCATCAATCAACGGTTCTAAAAAACATCAATATAGTTACCTGGTGTTCCCGATATAATTAATTCGAGCATAATGAACTTTCTTTTAATACATAGCCAAGGTGGAAGGTTGTAAATGACAGATAAAATTGTCCATACACTGTGGTTTCAATTTCCTCGATTAACGTCCACTCCATCAGCTGAAATGCCTAGGCGCAAACTTCTTGGATCATTAGCAATATCTGGATATCTGTCATCTATAGCAGTCCATGCGGTTGAGTCTGCCGGGTGACGTAAAACACCGTCCTTTATTCTACTTTCCGCGTGCCATCTCAAATCACATGCAGTTGTCTTTGACTGGAATAGACGTTTCAACCATGGTATTATGGGAAAGTACCACAATACTTTTGCCAAAACATTCTCGTATATCACTTTTTTTATGTCGTCCACCTTCCATCTGGATTTTCCACAAGTGGGACATACTTGCAAATCTTTGTACGTGTTCCTGTATAGTATGCAGTCGTTGATACATGCGTGTATCTTCGTATACCCTGATCCCATTGCTTTGAACGTTTTTTTAGCCTCATATGTACTGTTCACCATCTCATTGCCTTCAGACAGCATCTTCTTTATCAAAACTAACGTTTCAGTAAAGCATTTATCTAAAACTCCGTACTTACTCTTCAAGTTGAAGAGTTGTACCAGCGCGGACAACTTTGTGAAGTCGGGACACCCTTTGTAAAGTGGCTTCTCAGCATCTTCAATTAGTTTTATGAACTTCTCATGTTCATGATCCATGAAATTTTCTTCTGTAGCTTCAACCATTTCAATTGTTTCCACGGCATCTGTTGGAATGCCCGATGTAAAATCTGGGGTGTAGTTGTGTTCAAAAGTCTCATCGTCCTTTTCTCCATGCTTAATCCATAAGGTATAGTTTTGATCTATACCGTTCTTGAATAAGTGAAGAGATACCTCCCCCACACTATGAGATGTGGTTTAAACATACAGTACATGGACATGGAATTTTAATGTTTTCACTACTTTTTAGTGGGTTCATATTCCTTGATGTCTTTATGTTTTGAACTGCATAATCTATAAAAACGTCAACTCCATCAACATAAGGTTTTGTGTTTCTATCTTTCACCATCCAAGACTTGTCCATATTCAACATCGATCAGTTCCATTCAATACTTAACAAAATTTAAATTCACGAAATCGAAGAAAACCAAAATTAAAAATTCCATTAAAAAAATAATGTGAAATCAAACATACCTTATATTTTGATCGAACGTCTACAGAAAATTTTATGATCGAGTTGGTTGTGATCGAATGTTCACAGAAGTTTTTGATCGAAGGGGTTGTGATGGAATAGTCTCGCAGGTTATTAGGGAGATTTTTATTAAATAAACGAATCCTTCATTTATAGTGTTTTTTATTAAATATATGAGAATCCCTCATTTAAAGTGTAATTTAGTTTCTTTTTATTTTAAAACAATTACTTTTCTTCAAAAAAAAAAATTACCGATTGATTTAAACCCTAATCGACCACCTTAATTGAAACTTATTTAAACCTCTTTAACGGCAAATCCAAAATCCGGAGATGACCTCAAAGGTTTTTAAGCTTGACGTAGATCGAAACAGAGTTGTTTACTGCCACCATGATTTGGTGGCAATTAAACAGAATGTAGGTACTGGGAAATCAAGAGTAGGCAAGGGATTCTATGGATGCCCTCTAAGGCCGGTTAGTAAGTTTACTTAAATTATGATTAATCAAATTAATGGTGCTTGACTGTAATTTGCTTTATAGAGGAGTGGAAGCAACTTCTTCATCTGTAAAGATGGTGTTCATGCTTTTCTTGGAGATAGAGATTCGTATACGAGACTTGAAGCTAAAAACAGGGAATTAGAGTTGATGATTGCTGAGTTGGTAGAAGAAAAGATGATTCTTGAAGAAAAAAACCAACCGATGAAGTTTCAAGTTTCAAAATTTAAGTATAACAAGTTACTAGTTTTTGGTATTTTGTTTCTCGCTGTAATGTTTTATGTCTATGTGATGTAATGAAATGAAAGTATGGGAGACTAAATGACTTTTTTGATCAATTAAGTTGTTATGAAATTGTTTGGTGTTTTGGATTTATAGAATTATTGGTATGAAAGTATAACACAAAATATGACCATGAAGCAACAAAACACATATGACCCATATTTAGATCAAACAGAAGCAACAAATGTGGACAAAAGCTAGATGAAACAGTAGCAACAATCAAGTTAAACCATTCATTTGTTAATTTGCAAACAAAAGTTTCAATCAAATGTACGTTGCAAACACAACCATGAAGCAACAAAAGTTATATCAAACAATACAGTGTTAAAAACACACAAGCTAAACAGGCATCTATTTTTTAATTTGTAAAATTCTCTCCTCCATCATGTAGTGAAACATTCACCTGTCACCGGTGTCTAAGTTATGTTCATCTAGAAAAGCAGCCCAATTCCTTGCCACATACCTGATTGTGATTTTTTTTTGAAGCTTAAGTTAATATATATCAAAACAGATAGGTATTTACTACACTTTTATGATGTTTAGATGTACCTTGTATAGTGTGGATTGATTTCAGCTCTAAAGTGTAGCACAAATACCTCTGAATCTTCCACCCGAACATTCATACACATAGTGGATTCAATTTCAGCCATTTCTGCAAGTGGTGTTGCTGGTCTCTGTGAAAAACAGATGTAAAACATAAAAATCAACATACGGATGACTTTCAAAGAATATATAACAAAGAACTAGACTAAAACTGTCTACATACATATGTCTGATGTCGTTTAATAACCACCTCATCCTCGTAGAAAATATTACCCTCATCCTCAGACATTTCATCATCACTCTCCTCCTCATGCTCAGACAATTCATCATCACTCTCCTCCTCACTCTCAATCACTTGATCATCGTTTTGGTTCTAATCTACACCAACAGCAGGTTGGTCATTAAGTTCAAAATTACCAGGAATGTTGTGAAGGTCAACACTAACTCCGTCTTCTTCATAAACTATGATATTCCAGTTTTAAGCATCAACGATTTCAAAACCCACAACATATTTTTGGCGTATCTGGACCGGCGCTACTATAGCATTCCAACCATCAACTATGCGAAGGTCACCATCTGCCTCATCCAATTGAACTGGAAAACGTAAATCATCTCTCAAATGAAGAGTAATTGTGTGGTTCGGTGCCACCATGTTGAAGTACGGTGTAAATGCGTGTCTAGGTAAATTCTGCAGTTATTGAGACAGTTAAAAGAAATTACAGCAAATTTAAAGGACGAAAGTTAAAGAATTACCAGTGAGGGCTTTAACGGATAGCGTATGACCTCGAAGAACCTCATTACGAAAACTTCAATAATTGAAGATCTGTTAGCGTCATAAACTACAAAAGGATATTCAAGCTATTAAAGATTATGATCTTAATTACCTTCAAGATCTTAATGGTTCTGGTGCCCTAACTCTGTTTTCGAGTTCTGAAAGAAAGTAAATGTGGGTAAGAACGATGGGGTTAGGGTTTGGGTAAATTGACGAGGTAATTAGGTTAAAAAGGTTTTTGGATAAGATACTATTTTAAATATAACATAAAGTAATTATGTATATATAAAGTAATGCTACTAAACTTAATTAAATTCCACTATCTACATATAAGATAAAATTAATCATCTACATGTAAAATAAATTAATTATCAACATATAAATAAATTAATTATCTAGATATAAAATTGTGTATAATGAACCTAAATTGGGTGTTGATGGATCCAAGCACTACTTTTGTATTAGCTTTCAAATTAATAGTTACATTGCGAAACAGTGGACATCGAATACAAAAGACTAATTAACTACATTCCGAGATAACTTCTAATATAGACATCCGAGACAACTTCTCTCGGATTGTTCTTCCGGTTCATAGCCATCCGGGATAACTGAGCTTCCGAGATAACTTCTGATATAGACATCCGAGTCAACTCCTCTCGGATTGTTTTTCCGGATCATTACTACTAGGATATATATATATATCTATACTATTATATAAAGCATATTGATAAAAAGGGTATTTTGGTAATTATCACCGTCTTAAAATTAAGACGCTTTCTATTTACATGTTTCTTCTCCCATTCGATCCGTGTTACCCTATCTATTCATTCCCTTTCCGGTGGCGCAGCAAGAAATCCTCCCTTTGAGAAGCGGCAACACAAATCCGGTAAGCTTTCCTTTGTCTTTCTCCCTTTTCTTATACACAGTCCCATAATCTGACCATAATGGTTGAACACGGGCGACTAAAGTCTGAAATCTGGTAAAGGGCTTGCAGATGCACCTTCTTTTGTCAAGATTCGTACCTGATTCACGAGTTTGCTATTTCAAAATTTGAAAACCTAATCTCACACATATATCGGAAATTTCTTTCATTCTCTTTCTCAGTTGTCTTCATTTCTGCCCTAATTCAAACCCTAATTCGAAAAACCAGACAAGCCAAATAGCATCAACATATGGGACAATCGAATAGCATCATCATATCTATACTATTATATAAAGCATATTGATAAAAAGGGTATTTTGGTAATTATCACCGTCTTAAAATTAAGACGCTTTCTATTTACATGTTTCTTCTCCCATTCGATCCGTGTTACCCTATCTATTCATTCCCTTTCCGGTGGCGCAGCAAGAAATCCTCCCTTTGAGAAGCGGCAACACAAATCCGGTAAGCTTTCCTTTGTTTTTCTCCCTTTTCTTATACACAGTCCCATAATCTGACCATAATGGTTGAACACGGGCGACTAAAGTCTGAAATCTGGTAAAGGGCTTGCAGATGCACCTTCTTTTGTCAAGATTCGTACCTGATTCACGAGTTTGCTATTTCAAAATTTGAAAACCTAATCTCACACATATATCGGAAATTTCTTTCATTCTCTTTCTCAGTTGTCTTCATTTCTGCCCTAATTCAAACCCTAATTCGAAAAACCAGACAAGCCAAATAGCATCAGCATATGGGACAATCGAATAGCATCATCATATGGAACTTAATCGCTATTCCTGCTCCACCGTTTATTGGTTATTTTTGGTTCAGTTGATAGCTTCCAAGACCTGAAAAAATAATTATCGCAGATCTGATATCTGAGGTTCGTTTTTTTCTTTTGATTTTTCATGCTGAATGTTTTTCCTGTTGTCCGTTTTCAGATCTCGACATCAGCACAATAGTTATTCAGCAATTAGTGTCCTCATCAGCAAAAAGTAAGGCCTATTCTTTTAGATTTGATCTCTGGGTCTTTATTTTCAGTTTATGATTTTTGGGCTTTCGATTTTGCTTAACCAAGTTTTGATATGTTTACATGAGTTGATGCTCTTGAAGCAGGTATAGAAGCATGAGGAGTGATGTAAATAGTCAAGGTATGCAAAATCCTTCTTGGCTAACCATATAATTACCCAGGTTGATTGCTTGGCTCCAGTGGGTTGGTAACGGTTTAAAACAGCCAGGAAGGTTGGTTAACTGAACTCAAGATTTGAATTTGATTTTATATATGATGCTAAGCCTTGACTCAAATTGACTCAAGTGGTGGTGAATCCTACAAATTAAAAGGACGAAGGACACTATCGAACGATTTAGATTTTAAAATGTAACATTTATATTTTTTCTTTGAATTCATTAAGCACGAAGGACACTATCGAACGATATAGAAGTCAAGTAAAAGAAGCTGAAACAAGTACTTCAAGCGTTGAAGATGTTCAGGTTCAAAACTTTCAAACAATATGGAGAAACCATCTACCAAGCTATTCTTTGACTTATTTTTATTTAATTCAATTTGCAGCATTTGAAGAATGAAACAGCTATCATGGTGAGGAACGAAGAATGCCTAGAAATTGCAAAAAGGTGCAATTTTCTTTACCTCTTTCATTGGGTTCTTATATGGTCACAGTTTAATCCAAATCATTAGTGTTTTTAGGTGGCTACATATATTAAAAATACCACTGAACTGGGTCTGTTTTTATGCTTTCTGGGCACTAATTTAATGTTGTTTAGGGGCTGTATTGGGGCTGCAGTTTGTAAAACAATGTTGCAATATTATTAGGTTGTTTTGCCACAGTTTTAATGTTGTTTTAGAACTAATTTTATGATGGTTTTTTCTGCTTAAAGTGTTTGGGCTCGATTTGGGTTTGTTTTTATTTTCGTTGATGTGTCTTTGCTTACAGAGGCAGGCTTATGGTTTGTATATAACCAAAATTGTCAAAGGATGATTGTTGTTAGTATTAAGAAGTTTACTCTAGGCTGATTCGATACGATACAGCTTCACAGTTATGAGGATTTGGCACTAAAGGTGCTATTCGTAAGCTTACTCTTATGATTTTTAATAACAGTTTGGTGTTTGTCATATTTATTTACTTATTTTTATTTTATGTGCAGGTTGCAAAAAGCTTGAAGTTCCGACCTTTAAAGTTTTGATATAGATAAAATGTGCAATTCCTAAACTTACTGTTATGTATATAGGTATTTTGAAGTTTGAAATAATAAAATGATTTAAATGGAATCAATAGCAGCAGGTACATAAAACCTCCTTTACTCAGATTATAAATTTGTTAATCTCCTTTACACAGATTATAAATTTGTTAATGTTATTATGCAATATATTTAAAGCAACTTTTTCACAGGAGTTAAGGTCATCCTTAGACCACTCCTTCATCCCTATTAATCCTGCACCCCAACTTTACAGGGATATCTTGACACGTACAAGAAGAAGTTATGTTTTAACTCTATAATAGTTTTACCTTTTAATTTACAGAATTCTGGTTGGGGTTCTTACGTTCATTGGATAGTTTTTTGAGACCTTTTCATGTGATTTTAGGTACCTGCTCGAACCAGCTTTGCCCCACCAAATTTGGT
>JBCNJP010000017.1:28622716-28682910 GCA_039602395.1 Deinandra increscens subsp. villosa | reverse complement strand
AGCTTCATATTGATTAAATCATCTTTGATTTAATTAATAATAATTATGTCATTTGTTTATTTGTATTTGCTCATTTGTATGTGTGTTAGCTAGTTAGTGGGCTAGTGAGCACATGGGCTCTCTATAAATAGGAAGGGATAGCCTCATTTGTTAGAAGATGAAGAGATGAATAACTAAGATGAATAAGGATGTTCTAGAGAGATGTGAGCTATCATTCTAGAGAGAGAGTCACACATTGGGTTTGAGCTCAACCCAATGTGACCATGGATTTCCTATGACGAGTTTGTAATCATTCGGTTCGTTGTAATCATTCAACAATAATCAATGAATCGTTTGATTTATTATTTCTTGTCATTTATTTATCTTTGATTCTTCTCCATCCCGTCTCCTTCCCTCTCACCTTCGTTCTTGCTCAAGATCGGGATTCTTGATGTGAAATCGGTCCTGACAAATGGTATCAGAGCGGGTACCGATCAGATTCATCTCACCGTGAATCTGGTCACTCGAATCTGTGATTTTGAGCTTGAATGAGGTGCTGATTGGAAAACCCACTTTGGAGACTTTTTCTATCTTTTTCTTATTTTTGGAGCTGATTGATGATTTCTAGATGAATCTGATGATAGATTCTTGTTATTGGGTTCATTTAGATATGATTTCATGCTCCATATGTTCAAATCTGTGAAGAAATACGAGATCTGAGCAAGAAAAACGAAGCTGTTAGAGTTTTCCCGTTTTTGGGGTTTTGAAGATTTTTTGAGCTTTGATTCTGAGTTTTTGGTGTTATAATCAGTGTTTTTGGATGAAATAAAATATGAATCTTGAAGGAAAACGCATTCCGAATCCATTGGGAGCATCGGTTTTGTCTGAAACGCAACGGTTTGGGCAGATCTGGAGAAACACACAGTAGTGTGTGTTTCACGGTGTTCTTGGTGTTCTTCATTTTTGTTGAAGATTGCCTTGGCGATTTCACAGCCTTGAAGATGTTCTTGGCGACCTCGTGTACCCTTGAAGATGTTCATGGCGATCTGGAAAGAATTTGAAGTTGTTCTTGGCGATCTCGACTGGTTCTTAGCGATTTCGAGTTTGTTCATGGCGATCTGGGTTTGGCGATCTAGAATAAAGCTTGGCGATCTTGAATAAGCTTTGGCGATCTCGTATTGCACTTGGCGACCTCGTATAAGGCTTGGCGACCTTGAAGAAGTTTGGCGATCTCAACTTAACTCGACATCCGGGTTTTTGTTTGAGATCATTTCAAAGATTTTTGTTCGTTCAGGGTTGTAGAGCATCGAGCTACGAGTCCAACGACATAAAACTCATCAAATTTCGTCAACTATTATGGAAGTTATGGTCCATTTATGGTTTTCCGGCGACGGTGTTCGTTTTCCGGCGAGATTAGGGTTTACAGGGGGTCATACGCGTTTTCTTGATGAAGATGATGAGGTGGCAATCGATGATTGGTTGCAGAGGAATTTCTTTCTCTTTCATCTGTCGGCTGAAAGAGATACTAAGTCAACCCCAATTTTGTTGTCTCTTGCTGATTGGTTGAGAAAACACTCTTGTGGGCCCAGATTGAAAAAAGAAAGACGTTGGAATGATTCTTGTTGTCTCTCTCGTCTTTTGTCAATGCCTAAAATCTCATTTGCTGATTTTTATTGGCTAAAAATAATACTAGTGGGCCCCGCATGGAAAGATGAGTAAATCAAGTGTTGTTTTATTCCCTTTCATTTTGTCGCTATCTCATTTGTATTTGAAAAGAATAGCGCGTGGGTCCCTCTTTTACACAAGACATCCGTTGAAAGACCATGTTGTTGTCAACCCATCATTGGACCAGCCCTCCTCACATGGATCAAAGTCTACAACCGTTGGATTTCTTTGATTTCAGCCGTTAAATTAATCTAATCCTCATTTCTGATTGGTTCTTGGCTATACACAAGGATTGTGCTTCCTCATGAGATTTATTCCACCAATTAAATATTTCTGCATTATTTCGTCAAATGCGGGGTATTTCTCATCAATTTTTCTACAAGAATAACGAGATAACGCCGCAACGAAATTGTGAAAATATTTTATTGGTCATGGTTTTATTCCGTTTATTCGATCGGGTTTCTAGTTTTTGTTGATGTCAAGACCACGTTAGTTAATGACCACTGACGGACTGGTTTCGCTTTTCGGTTAAGTATGCGACTTTTTCGTTATGTCTCACTCCAAGTTGTTTAGCTGATGCAGTGCTGATGTCATCTAACCGAATTAACTGGAATCTCAGTTAAATATTGGAATATTCCGTTAAATCTCTAACGGAAGGCCCGTTACTTGAATAAAATTTACGGTCTTCTCAGATTCATTCCAAATTGCACCGTTTAACTCAGAATTCTTCACGGAATATTTTTCCGAGCTCGATTTTCTTCGCCCAAAATTACGAAGACTCCGGTTATGAATAAATTTCTCGTTTACACTCGGGATCTCAGTTTTTCACCGATTTGACATTATTTTCACATCCAACCCAGTCATGCGGAACAAGTTCAGTATTTATGGATCATTCACATCTGTTAGCACCCGGCTTCCGGTTTTTCGCAAGATTGTCCGATTTCAGGATTTCAGTGCCGTTTTCTCTTCGGAACTGAGCGGAACGGTTCCACTCTCTGCATCTGATTTTCCGCTTCCGCATCGGATGTTTTCAGAGGGATCTAGAAAAAGGGGAACAATAATAGAACTGGATTATCGGGTCGATTATCAGAAGTTGGAGCATTTTCAGTGTTTGATTGGTTTATCTGATTCGGTTTGTTGCGAATTTAACTCCGATGTTCAGCATTCTTAGTATTGTACCCGACCGTGTGAACCAAGTGAACTGCAGCACTTGGATCTCAACTGGAGCAACAAGAACAGAAGAAGCTTATTCAAAGGGGGAACCTTTACAACAGAAAGATTCCGGTTTATCAGTTATTCTTTGAAGATGCACGACAGAGCGGTTCTTCACAAGTATGACAGATTTGAAAGCGTCAGTCAAGGGGGAATTGTTGGAACTTTTAATAAGTATGACTGACGCCATCAAATCTATTCTCGAATAATTAGGTTGAAGAATCCATTGTGATTTGATTCAGAGACGCGGGTTGTGATGCTCGAGGCTTGCAAGTTTGGACCGAAGACGTTTTCTGGAAAAGTCAACCGTTCGGGTCAACGGTCAACGTAAAAGTCAACGGAAGATCGGTTCGAGCGAGTCAAGCTTCATATTGATTAAATCATCTTTGATTTAATTAATAATAATTATGTCATTTGTTTATTTGTATTTGCTCATTTGTATGTGTGTTAGCTAGTTAGTGGGCTAGTGAGCACATGGGCTCTCTATAAATAGGAAGGGATAGCCTCATTTGTTAGAAGATGAAGAGATGAATAACTAAGATGAATAAGGATGTTCTAGAGAGATGTGAGCTATCATTCTAGAGAGAGAGTCACACATTGGGTTTGAGCTCAACCCAATGTGACCATGGATTTCCTATGACGAGTTTGTAATCATTCGGTTCGTTGTAATCATTCAACAATAATCAATGAATCGTTTGATTTCATTTTCTTGTCATATTATTATCTTTGATTTCTCTCCATCCCGTCTCCTCCCAATCTCACCTCTGTTCTTGCTCAAGATCGGGATTCTCGATGTGAAATCGGTCCAGACAAATGGTATCAGAGCGGGTACCGATCAGATTCATCTCACCGTGAATCTGGTCACTCGAATCTGTGATTTTGAGCTTGAATGAGGTGCTGATTGAAAAACCCACTTTGGAGACTTTTTCTATCTTTTTCTTATTTTTGGAGCTGATTGATGATTTCTGGATGAATCTGATGATATATTCTTGTTATTGGGTTCATTTGGGAGTGATTTCATGCTCCATATGTTCAAATCAGTGAAGAAATACGAGATCTGAGGCTGAAAAATGAAGCTGTTAGAGTTTTCCCGTTTTTGAGATTTTTGAAGATTTTAGAGCTTTGATTCTGAGTTTTTGGTGCTAAAATCAGTGTTTTTGTATGAAATAAAGTATGAATCTTGGTGGAAAACGCATTCCGGATCCAATGGAAGCATCGGTTTCTCCTGATTCGCAACAGATTTGACAGATCTGGAAAAACACACACTTAACGGTGTTTACTAGGTGTTCTTCGTGTTCTTGATGGATTTCCAGATTTTGAGGCTGATTCGGGACGTTTGAAGCTGCGATTCGAGTTGTTTGTGGCCAGAATGATTTCGTCTAATGCTTGGCTTCATTGTTCGTTCATGAATCTGCTTTTTCCTCATGTTTTGGTGGTTCGAAATCGATCACGAAGATCTGGGTTTTCTGCTGTTTTTTCAAGTGTTCTTCAGTTTGTTGAAGATGTTGTTGGCGATCTCAGTGTCCTTGAAGATTGTCTTGGCGACCTCGGTTTGCTCTTGGCGATTTCATGAATAAACTTGGCGATCTCGACTTGGCGATTTCGTTGTTGCTTTTGGCGACCTCGAACCGACCTGGATTTCCTTCTTGGCGACCTCAATAAGCCCTTGGCGACCTCGTGTAGCCTTGGCGACCTCGTATGAGTTTGGCGATCTCGACCGAAGTTCACATCTGGGTTTTTTGTTCGAGATCTTTTTAGACGATTCTGGTCGTATAGATGTGTAGAGGATCGAATAACGAGTTCAACGGCATAAATTTCGTCCATTTTCGTCAAGATTTGAGTGAGATATGAAGAAAACACGGTTTTCCGATGTGGGTTTCCTTTTTCCGGTGAGACTGTGTTTTCTCCGATCAGTTTTAGGTATTCGGTGGGTTGAAGAGGATGGTGACATGGCACGTGATTACTGGCTGCTTGGAGAATTTCTCTCTCCTTTTTGTCGGACAAAGGCATCTGCCTCTTTTCGCTGTTCGTTCCTCATTGGCTGTGGAAAGAAACTGGCGGGACCCGCCTGGTGTTATGAATTCTTTGGAAGCATTTTGCTGTCCCTTCTCCATTGGCTGAAAAGGAGACGCGTGGGACCTGCCCACAAATATATCCGTTGGCTTCCTTTCTGATTGAACAAGCTGATAGGCTCCTGTCCCTTCACATGGATCGTGATCCACAACCCTTGGATCTAAATAATTTCAGCCGTAGATCACAATTTCTTCATCAAATCTGATTGGTCAGAATTTGTGCTCACGGATTATGTGCTTTCTCAAGGGATTTTTCACCATTAAATATTTTTCAGTATTATTTCGTTAAATGCGGGGTTTTTTTTTTCCCATCAATTTTTCTACAAGAATAACGAGATAACGCCGCAACGAAATTGTGAAAATATTTTAGTGGTCATGGAATTATTTCATTTATTGACCGGGTTTCTAGTTTTTGTTGACGTCAAGGCCACGTTAGCTAACGACCACTGACGGACTGGTTTCACTTCTCGGTTAAGTTCGTGACTGTTTCGTTATGTCTCACTTCAAGTTGTTTAGCTGATGCAGCGCTGATGTCATCTAACCGAATTAACTGGAATCTCAGTTAAATATTGGAATATTCCGTTAAATCTCTAACGGAAGGCCGTTACTTGAATAAAAATTTACGGTCTTCTCAGATTCATTCCAAATTGCACCGTTTGACTCAGAATTCTTCACGGAATATTTTTCCGAGCTCGATTTTCTTCACCCAAAATTACGAAGACTCCGGTTATGAATAAATTTTGCGTTTATGCTCGGGATCTCAGTTTTTCACTGATTTGACACTTTATTTTCGCATACAACCCTGTCACGCGGAACAAGTTCAGTATTTATGGATCATTCACAACTGTCAGCACCAGGCTTCCGGTTTTTCGCAAGATTGTCCGATTTCAGGATTTTAATACCGTTTTCTCTTCGGAACTGAGCGGAACGGTTCCACTCTCTGCATCTGATTTTCCGCTTCCGCATCGGATGTTTTCAGAGGGATCTAGAGAAAAGGGGGAACTTTCATGGATTTGGATTATCGGGTCGATTATCTGAAGTTGGAGCATTTTTCAGTGTTTGATTGGTTTATCTGATTCGATTTGTTGCGATTTTCTCTCCAATGTTCAGCATTCTTAGTATTGTACCCGACTGTGTGAACCGAGTGAACTGCAGCACTTGGATCTCAACTGGAGCAACAAGAACAGAAGAAGCTTATTCAAAGGGGGAACCTTTACAACTGAAAGATTCAGGTTTATCAGTTATTCTTTGAAGATGTACGACAGAGCGGTTCTTCACCAGTATGACAGATTTGACAGCGTCAGTCAAGGGGGAATTGTTGGAACTTTTAATAAGTATGACTGACGCCATCAAATCTATTCTCGAATAATTCGGTTGAAGAATCCATTGTGATTTGATTCAGAGACGCGGGTTGTGATGCTCGAGGCTTGCAAGTTTGGACCGAAGACGTTTTCTTGAAAAGTCAACTGTTCGGGTCAACGGTCAACGTAAAAGTCAACGGAAGATCGGTTCGAGCGAGTCAAGCTTCATATTAATTAAATCATCTTTGATTTAATTAATAATAATTATGTCATTTGTTTATTTGTATTTAGCTCATTTGTATGTGTGTTAGCTAGTTAGTGGGCTAGTGAGCACATGGGCTCTCTATAAATAGGAAGGATAGCTTCATTTGATAGAGATGAATAAGTTGAATAAGGATGTTCTAGAGAGATGTGAGCTATCTTTTCTAGAGAGAGAGTCACACATTGGGTTTGAGCTCAACCCAATGTGACCATGGATTTCCTATGACGAGTTTGTAATCATTCGGTTCGTTGTAATCATTCAACAATAATCAATGAATCGTTTGATTTCATTTTCTTGTCATATTATTATCTTTGATTTCTCTCCATCCCGTCTCCTCCCAATCTCACCTCTGTTCTTGCTCAAGATCGAGATTCTCGATGTGAAATCGGTCCTGACATATACTTCGACTCCCACTTCGAATAAGATTTGTAGATCATTACCTGGTGTTCCCGATATAAATAATTCAAGCATAATGAACTTTCTTTTAATACATAGCCAAGGTGGAAGGTTGTAAATGACAGATAAAATTAGCCATACACTGTGGTTTCGATTTCCTCGATTAACGTCCACCCCATCAGCTGAAATGCCTAGGCGCAAACTTCTTGGATCATTAGCAATATCTGGATATCTGTCATCTATAGCAGTCCATGCGGTTGAGTCTGCCGGGTGACGTAAAACACCGTCCTTTATTCTACTTTCTGCGTGCCATCTCAAATCACATGCAGTTGTCTTTGACTGGAATAGACGTTTCAACCGTGGTATTATGGGAAAGTACCACAATACTTTTGCCAAAACATTCTCGTATATCACTTTTTTTATGTCGTCCACCTTCCATCTGGATTTTCCACAAGTGGGACATACTTGTAAATATTTGTACGCGTTCCTGTATAGTATGCAGTCGTTGATACATGCGTGTATCTTCGTATACCCTGATCCCATTTCTTTGAACGTTTTCTTAGCCTCATATGTACTGTTCACCATCTCATTGCCTTCAGGCAGCATTTTCCTTTATCAAAACTAACGTTTCAGTAAAACATTTATCTAAAACTCCGTACTTACTCTTCAAGTTGAAGAGTTGTACCAGCGCGGACAACTTTGTGAAGTCGGGACACCCTTTGTAAAGTGGCTTCTCAGCATCTTCAATTAGTTTTATGAACTTCTCATGTTCATGATCCATGAAATTTTCTTCCGTAGCTTCAACCATTTCAATTGTTTCCACGGCATCTGTTGGAATGCCCGATGTAAAATCTGGGGTGTAGTTGTGTTCAAAAGGCTCATCGTCCTTTTCTCCATGCTTAATCCATAAGGTATAGTTTTGATCTATACCGTTCTTGAATAAGTGAAGAGATACCTCCCCCACACGATGAGATGTGGTTTAAACATACAGTACATGGACATGGAATTTTAATGTTTTCACTACTTTTTAGTGGGTTCATATTCCTTGATGTCTTTATGTTTTGAACTGTATAATCTATAAAAGCGTCAACTCCATCAACATAAGGTTTTGTGTTTCTATCTTTCACCATGCAAGACTTGTCCATATTCAACATCGATCAGTTCCATTCAATACTTAACAAAATTTAAATTCACGAAATCGAAGAAAACCAAAATTAAAAATTCCATTAAAATAATAATGTGAAATCAAACATACCTTATATTTTGATCGAACGTCTACAGAAAATTTTATGATCGAGTTGGTTGTGATCGAATGTTCACAGAAGTTTTTGATCGAAGGGGTTGTGATGGAATAGTCTCGCAGGTTATTAGGGAGATTTTTATTAAATAAACGAATCCTTCATTTATAGTGTTTTTTATTAAATATATGAGAATCCCTCATTTAAAGTGTAATTTACTTTCTTTTTATTTTAAAACAATTACTTTTCTTCAAAAAAAAAATTACTGATTGATTTAAACCCTAATCGACCACCTTAATTGAAACTTATTTAAACCTCTTTAACGGCAAATCCAAAATCCAGAGATGACCTCAAAGGTTTTTAAGCTTGGCGTAGATCGAAACAGAGTTGTTTACTGCCACCATGATTTGGTGGCAATTAAACAGAATGTAGGTACTGGGAAATCAAGAGCAGGCAAGGGATTCTATGGATGCCCTTTAAGGCCGGTTAGTAAGTTTACTTAAATTATGATTAATCAAATTAATGGTGCTTGACTGTAATTTGCTTTATAGAGGAGTGGATGCAACTTCTTCATCTGTAAAGATGGTGTTCATGCTTTTCATGGAGATAGAGATTCGTATACGAGACTTGAAGCTAAAAACAGGGAATTAGAGTTGATGATTGCTGAGTTGGTAGAAGAAAAGATGATTCTTGAAGAAAAACACCAACCGATGAAGTTTCAAGTTTCAAAATTTAAGTATAACAAGTTACTAGTTTTTGGTATTTTGTTTCTCGCTGTAATGTTTTATGTCTATGTGATGTAATGAAATGAAAGTATGGGAGACTAAATGACTTTTTTGATCAATTAAGTTGTTATGAAATTGTTTGGTGTTTTGGATTTATAGAATTATTGGTATGAAAGTATAACACAAAATATGACCATGAAGCAACAAAACACATATGACCCATATTTAGATCAAACAGAAGCAACAAATGTGGACAAAAGCTAGATGAAACAGTAGCAACAATCAAGTTAAACCATTCATTTGTTAATTTGAAAACAAAAGTTTCAATCAAATGTACGTTGGAAACACAACCATGAAGCAACAAAAGTTATATGAAACAATACAGTGTTAAAAACACACAAGCTAAACAGGCATCAAATTTTTAATTTGTAAAATTCTCTCCTCCATCATGTAGTGAAACATTCACCTGTCACCGGTGTCTAAGTTATGTTCATCTAGAAAAGCAGCCCAATTCCTTGCCACATACCTGATTGTGATTTTTTTTTTTGAAGCTTAAGTTAATATATATCAAAACAGATAGGTATTTACTACACTTTTATGATGTTTAGATGTACCTTGTATAGTGTGGATTGATTTCAGCTCTAAAGTGTAGCACAAATACCTCTGAATCTTCCACCCGAACATTCATACACATAGTGGATTCAGTTTCAGCCATTTCTGCAAGTGGTGTTGCTGGTCTCTGTGAAAAACAGATGTAAAACATAAAAATCAACATACGGATGACTTTCAAAGAATATATAACAAAGAACTAGACTAAAACTGTCTACATACATATGTCTGATGTCGTTTAATAACCACCTCATCCTCGTAGAAAATATTACCCTCATCCTCAGACATTTCATCATCACTCTCCTCCTCATGCTCAGACAATTCATCATCACTCTCCTCCTCACTCTCAATCACTTGATCATCGTTTTGGTTCTAATCTACACCAACAGCAGGTTGGTCATTAAGGTCAAAATTACCAGGAATGTTGTGAAGGTCAACACTAACTCCGTCTTCTTCATAAACTGTGATATTCCAGTTTTTAAGCATCAACGATTTCAAAATCCACAACATATTTTTGGCGTATCTGGACCGGCGCTACTATAGCATTCCAACCATCAACTATGCGAAGGTCACCATCTGCCTCATCCAATTGAACTGGAAAACGTAAATCATCTCTCAAATGAAGAGTAATTGTGTGGTTCGGTGCCACCATGTTGAAGTACGGTGTAAATGCGTGTCTAGGTAAATTCTGCAGTTATTGAGACAGTTAAAAGAAATTACAGCAAATTTAAAGGACGAAAGTTAAAGAATTACCAGTGAGGGCTTTAACGGATAGCGTATGACCTCGAAGAACCTCATTACGAAAACTTCAACAATTGAAGATCTGTTAGCGTCATAAACTACAAAAGGATATTCAAGCTATTAAAGATTATGATCTTAATTACCTTCAAGAGCTTAATGGTTCTGGTGCCCTAACTCTGTTTTCGAGTTCTGAAATAAAGTAAATGTGGGTAAGAACGATGGGGTTAGGGTTTGGGTAAATTGACGAGGTAATTAGGTTAAAAAGGTTTTTGGATAAGATACTATTTTAAATATAACATAAAGTAATTATGTATATATAAAGTAATGCTACTAAACTTAATTAAATTCCACTATCTACATATAAGATAAAATTAATCATCTACATGTAAAATAAATTAATTATCAACATATAAATAAATTAATTATCTAGATATAAAATTGTGTATAATGAACCTAAATTGGGTGTTGATGGATCCAAGCACTACTTTTGTATTAGCTTTCAAATTAATAGTTACATTGCGAAACAGTGGACATGGAATACAAAAGACTAATTAACTACATTCCGAGATAACTTCTAATATAGACATCCGAGACAACTTCTCTCGGATTGTTCTTCCGGTTCATAGCCATCCGGGATAACTGAGCTTCCGAGATAACTTCTGATATAGACATCCGAGTCAACTCCTCTCGGATTGTTTTTCCGGATCATTACTACTAGGATATATATATATATATATATATATATATATATATATATATATACAATCGTCACCTTTCTCTTCACCAAAATAGCAGAATCTTAGATGTTATATTTCTTTATCATCAGAATAGTAATATCTTGGTTTTCTCTTTGGGATCAGTCAGCTTCTTTTAAGTTTAGATGCTTGGTGAATGTACCATCTGTTCTGTAGATATAGAATATGTTCTCATCATCTCTTTGCTCAAATCTAACAATAGGACAGTAGTCAGAGATAGGTTGAGCAAAATAGAGCCTTTTAGGACTTTGGTCAAGGATGCTTCTGATTTTCAGTAGGAGCATATGCTCTTGACCAACTGCATTCTCCATACCTGAATAAATTTCTATTATATCTTTCAGCTCATCCTCACATAGACCCCTGACAATCTCCTCACATGTCATTTTCAGAACTTCATTGTGGCTAGTGGTGAGAAAGAATTCTTGACTATCTCATTATACTTTCAAAGCAAAATCTTTCTTCTAGTCGCAGTTTCAGAAACTTTTTCCTTAGATTGTTTTGGAGGATCAGATTCAGTTTCCGAGTCAGAAGAGATAATTTTATTTCTCTTACCAGTTGTTTTCAATGGGCCAGAAGGCTGCATGCTAGGTTTGGGTATAGGAGAATGTGGAAATTTGGCTATTGGTGAAGTAAGAGGAGTTGTAATAGGTTGGAGTGGAGTTTGAAAGGGTAGGCTGGTGGTTTCTTTTTGAGTGGTGGAGACAGGAAATTGAGTCTGAGAGCTGATTTCAGAAGGAACTGGTACATCAACATTATCAAGAATTGATCTTAGAATACTGATGTTGGGTTTAGGCCTTTTGGCAATTGGATTTGAGGTGGATGTTCTTTTTCTCTTGGCTTGTGCAGTAGGGATAATGGGATCAGAAGAAGTTCGGATAGGGAAGGCTTGATCATAACTTGCATAGGCACCTGGTGGCCTTAGTATGCCAGTGATCCTTTCAGCCTCGGATTCCTTTGCTCTTACTTCATCATATTTGACTCTTAGCTTAAGCAATCCCATGGAGTTTAAGCTTCGAGGAGGCTCCTTCTTGACGGCTTTAAAGTACCACTGAAGTATAGCTCTTTCTTCTTCAGTAGATAACACCATCTTTTGTCTTTCCTTGATCAAAGCATTTTGCCTCTTAAAACTGAGCTCACTATCCTTCTTTAATTTTTCTACAAGTTCAACCTCCATCTTTTCTTCAAGAATTACATCAATCCATTTGCACAGCTCCAAGGCTTTCATGCTTTCCAATTCTCTTTGCAGGAATAAGGTTCCATTCAGCAATCGTTTTCTTCATCTTGAGCAAGAAAACACCATTTTCAATATATTCAAGCAACTTTATCTTCCTTTTGTCATCAGCTAATTTCTGTTCATACTTCTTCCCTTCTCTTGTAGCTTTCTCATCTCTGGCTTTCTCAAACTTTTCTATCAAAGCTTGATCAGATCTCTGCCTTGCCATTTCCAGCATTTCAATGAAATAGCTATCATTTTTATACCTTTCAAAAGTGGCATCCATTTGAATTGCTAGCTTTCTGTCAGTTGCTTCTTGTTCTTCTCTCTGCTTTTTGGCAGCAAGATCTTCTTCAGCATCTTTGGCCAACAGATCGTTAATAGCAGAAAGATTAGAATCATCAATCTCTTCATCGGTTTTGGTGAATCCTGTTATATATGATAGCTCTGAGTAATTGTCACTATCAGATTTGTTTACAGCTTCAGATTCTTCCGGAAGAATAGAGGTTGTTGCATCCGAGACAAGTTCTTCCGGAGCAACTTCTTCCGGAGAATTGAGATTTAAGCCAATATTCTGCAAAGAAACAAGCACTACTACAAAAAATGTCTTTCTTGACGCGCAATGCGTGTCAAGAAAAGGGTCAGATGACGCGCAATGCGTGTCAAGAAAAGGGTCAGATGACGCGCAGTTGCGCGTCAAGGAAGCCCATGTCAAGAAGCTTCTTGACGCGCAAAATGCGAGTCATCCCGTTCTTGATGCGCGAACAATGACGCGCATTATATGACGCTCATTGCGCGTCATAAAATGCGTATCAAGGAAGCATCTGTCATAAATCTGTTTATGACACGCATTATTGCGCGTCAAGAATTTTAATTTTCAATAAAAAAAAATATTCTTTCTAAAATCACTAGTTTCCACATTAAATGGCAATTAATCTCATAATACAAAATAAAATAGATTTTTAATAAAATAACACATTTCATATATATAACAAACATTACAAAGTTAACATGAGTTTACAACATTGTTATTAGAAAATACATATATAGCATGATATAACACCCCCAAGAAACTAAGTCACCAACAAACCCTTTGTAACCATATTGATTAGGTGCAGCCTCAGCCTCCTCCTCCCTGCTGATATTAGCAATATTAGCTGCCTTGTGCTATTTACAGTTATCAATTGAAAAAGTGTTAATGAATGTGCATAAGAAGTTAAAAGGGTAGTACCTCAGAATGTAGTTTCCTCAAAATAAAAGGTCTGGGGAAAAGCATCGATGGAACTGCAACAAGAGCTTAAAGCAGCAATAGGATCTGCAAAAATTATATGAACAACTTATTAAGAGAGTCAAATATTACTTACAATATTGATAGTACATATCATAGCACTTAAAATAATGTCTGGTTTGGTATCAGCCTAACATCTCAGAACACATTTAATGGTGAATTTGTTATCACACAACTTTATAAAATTTGATTGCTGCTCGGTAAGAAGGTAATATTGGGAACCCCCCCCCCCCCCCCCCTCTTTCATATTCAAACCAACCATTAGTTGAAACCCAAGCAAAACAAAACTTGTAAGAGTAATACCTACAGGTTGTTCTGCACTACAAATTTGTAAAAAGTAAAAAAAAAAACATAAACAACAGATAACTGAGTAGAAACGCAAAAAAGACATTTTTTGTTTTTTGATGAATTAGCATATAAGAGCTGTGAAAGTAAAGAAAAACATAAACAACAGATAACCGAGTAGAAGCACATGAAAGACATTTTTTTTCTTGATGAATTAGCACCTAAAAAGATACGAAAAGTTACCATAAGCACAAACATCTCTTTTTTTTATGCAAAAAAAGAGCCTAATTTTCATAAACATGCATGTTTTACATGTTATATACTTACGATAAAAAGTTTTAACAACAAAATTTGTGTAAGGTCTTTCTAAATGTGCAATAAATAACCCATTTGGCAAAAAAAAAAAAAAGACTTACAAATTTTGGAAGCCATCTCATCCCTTCCAACCTGTACAAATTAACTTTCATAAAGGGTAGCATTACCGGCACATGATCTGCAGCCGCAGCCCCCGTTATAGCCTCACTGTCAAACGAAGAGTCGACTTCCTACCATAGGGCTACATCAATGTGTTCATGCGTCACTTCCATAAATGTAAGAAATAACTGGGGTCATAAGAAGCCATTGATGGTTATTAAATGACAACATGCGTTATTACTTATCCTGGGTCAACCTCATCCTTGAAAGCTTGGTATATGTCTTTGTTATGAAATCAAACGTCATTTCTATTCTTCCAGTGTAATCTAATAAGGACATGTAGGTTTAATAAATGCTATGAGTATGTTAGATATTAGGACATCAAAATTTTTAAGAACCTGTTAAACACTCTTAATACCTCACCTAAGAACAATAGAAAAATAAATGATGAAATTGAACAACAACTTGAAGAGAACCCTCAATCAGAATTGTTATGAACAACTAACTATAGTTAATCAAATATCAATTAGGTTGTAAGGTCCCCCTCCCCCAAAACTTGGTATATATATACCCACATATATTTTGCAGAAGAGTTAGAATACCCAATAACCAACATGTAAGGTCCTTCTAACTTGTATCAACATTTATTCTTATTTATTCTTTAGTCTCATGTAAATCTCAGTTAACCAACATGACTTCTTGATAGCACTAAAATCACCAACAAGCCATTCGCTATTCGTTCGATGGAAATTATTTGAGTACTAAACCAATTTCTTAAGAAGAGTTTGTGTTATTTACATCTCAACCAAAAACCCCTTAATCTTTAAGTTTTGTCCAAAGCTTCATGTCTTGGTAAAATAGCATCGCTTAATGAGATAATTTTACCGAACAACTGATATGCAAGTATATTAGAACAATCTAAAATCACAAAAGGAGACTAATTTTAGATTTAATTTGTAGATTTAGATAAGATCATTCATGAAGATATACCTTTGACAAACTGTTAGTGATGAATAACGCAACGCAACCTAATAATCTAAGTGTGTAACAAATCCAAAACCCTAAGTGTCCATCCATATAATCAGCAACACTAAAAACCATATTGTTCACATAGGCATTTCCTCAAACAGCTGAAATGCAAACATACGCAAACAAGAACAATCAACCAAGTCATATTAAATAGGTTGATTTAGCTCACCGGAGTTTACGTGCGCAGTTGCGCCGGCGGAGAAATCATGGCGGCTAGTAAAACTTGAGATGAATTTCTCCAGTAATGAAGAGTGTGAATCTAAAATAAATGATTTCACAGAAATGGGGTTGAAGATGGAACTTGAGGAGCTAATCGCTTGAGATGAATTGCTAAATCAAAGTATGGTAATACTCACATGACATAGCAAAACACAAATATTAGAAAAAAATTATAAATCGGATTACTAATTCGATTCGGTTAATAGATTATTCCAGTATATACCTTCGAGCCAAGTCCTCCGCTCCACGTTGAAAGAGATGCGTGAGTTGAAAAATCAAGTGATGGCACTTGTTGTTGATCATATTCCTGATAACTTCATCTAAGCTTTCATACTAATGACAAAATAAATGTGTAAATAAACATCCACGAATGTAGAAAAAAAAACAAAAACGAAAGTGAGATGAATTACGTTAGCGTCGAACAACTCGGTGAAAGCTTTTTTTTGGTAGCCCTAATCTCTTTGGTGATGTCTGCATTTTTTCAACTTAAAACGAAGTTAGAAAGTCGATGAAAATCACCTTCAGGAGGTCCGGTAGGAAACTAGGGTTCCGACAAAGAGGATAGAAGTCGTTGCAAGGGGTTGGTGGAGAGGCGATGAGGGCGTCGAGGGTGGGGGATTCCATCAGCATCGAGGGTGGAGGATTCCGTCGGCGGCGGCGTGGACGAAGTCGTTGCAGGGGCCGGTGGAGAGGCGGCGTACAGAGACGGGTTGCCGGTGGAGTGAATTTGGGCGAGAGACGTGTTTTTGGAGAGCGCGGAAGAGACATGTTTTTTGGAGGAGTGAATTTGGGGGAAATTTGGAGGAGGCTGAAAAATAGAGTAAAAAATTTGGGGAAATTTTTGGCGGAAAAAAATTAAAAAACGACAGAAAATTCTTGACACGTAATTCTGAAGTGTCCTCTGTGTGTTTTTTATAAATTATGACAGAAGTTTAAGACGCTAAAAACTCGCGTCATCTAGCCTTAGGATTTTTCAATTCTTGATAGTTTTTTTATGACACCCTTTTTTGCGCGTCAAGAAAGGACCGTGTGTCATCGTTCACGCATCAAGGAAGGCCCTATTTCTAGTAGTGAAGAGTTTCACTAACCTGGATATCAACTTTGTCATCATCAAGAATGAATTCTTTTGACTTGCTGGCTGACTTGGCTGGAGAGATTTGATCGGCATAGAGGTCAATAAATGAAATTTTTGAGGCATCACCCAAGAGTGTATCAGCTTCTTTAACCTTGGGTGATGTAGTGGTCAATACATTTGCCTCAACCTGAAGTGTATCAGCTTCTTGAACTTCAGGTGATGATATGATTTTGTTTGACTTAGTGGGAGAAGAGTTAACCTCCACACTTGCATCAACCACCTATGCATTTATAGTTACAGGATCCTTTTCTTTTACTTCATCCACTACAGGTAAATTCTTTGACAAGTATTTTACCTTTTCAGCCCCTTTCAAAATGTTTTCAGAAGCATCTTTGAGCAATTTTGCAATTTGTCTTTCCATTTCCAGCTTATTTTGCTTTTCAACTTCCAACTTCTTTAACTTGGCTACTTTTCTCTTCATGCTCTTCCTGTAAGTTGTTTCTTTTGACAGGAGATTTACCTGAATGTGCTCATCTTCTTCATTGATATTTGCAGGAAGAGCACCAGCTGCATGCATTGTAGACCAGAAGAATGATCTGAGGTCCTTTTGTTTGTTTTCAGGTATGACTTTAAGCAAGTCACTGATAGGTACATTCAGATAAGCTTGCTTGCAGTCAAAAGGAGCAACTCCTGATTCTTCAAATAGTTCACCTCTGATGTCCTCATCCATTCTAGGTCTTGTGTCAGTTTCATCTTGTGAATCATGGTCCTCATAATCATCATCAGAAGAACTTGGGTCACTAGGTTCCTCCCCCTTTTTGGTAGCATAATCTTTCATTTGTTTAGGGTTTGGTTCACTAGCCCCTAATGAGGTTTGATTTTTACTAAGATCCAAGATCAATTCACTCTATGTTGTAACAGTTTATAATAGTGAATTGACCTGCATATGCAACTTAAAGTGAGATGTCGACAATATCCTGAGTGTATTTCTACTCTCCACTGATTTATCAGCTTTATTGAGTGTAGAAGAACCATCAAGCCTAGCGTGATCCGGTTCCTCACACTTGGTTTCTAGGCACCCGGGATTCTCTTCAATCACATCCTTTTCCTTTGGTTCCTTTGCAGCTTCCTTGGGATCAGGTTGTGGGAAGATTGCCGTGAATTGGGTCTTAGATATGTTACCACTGTCCACTTGCTCCAGTGGGGAGTCAAGAGTAGT
The DNA here is from genome assembly GCA_039602395.1 of Deinandra increscens subsp. villosa. Taxonomy (NCBI): domain Eukaryota; kingdom Viridiplantae; phylum Streptophyta; class Magnoliopsida; order Asterales; family Asteraceae; genus Deinandra; species Deinandra increscens. Next base: position 28,665,213 of record JBCNJP010000017.1, on the reverse strand, counting down.
GGCAGCCATTTCCACATGAACTTCTTCTGTCCTTCTGAAGCTCAACTCCTTTGGTGAATGGGGGTTAGATGTGATGAGGGATTCATTCATCCGATAATCTTCAATTTTTTGAAAGGATTTGAAGATATCATCACTTGAATTAGTCTCATGCTCATCTTCATTCACAGGGTTCTCTGTGTTTAGGTTTATGGAGGGAAATCTTGTGGATGTAGGGTGTGCATCCAAATCAAGAGATTCATCCTCACATGAGGGTTCATCTATTAATTTGTAACCCTTTTTGTCTTTCTTCTGTTTTGATATTTCATCAACAACAGGGCTAAAAGTTGGGGTGGTTTGTAGTTGCTCAGGAGGAGTAATCCTAGCAATCTCAGAAATTGGAGTTTCTGGAACTAAGGGAGTGGTAGTGTTGGCAGGAGTTTTTGAGTGGTGCTTCCTCTTCCTTTTCTGAGGAATAGGGGGATTGGAAGAAGATGCAGGTTTGGTTGTGGATGGGGGATCAACCACTGTAGGTACCACTGGGTTGTCATCGTGAGCAAGTGGCTCATTCAAAGGTACTAGATTTGCTTGTTGATCAACAACAGGTGGTTGTGGAGCAGCATGCAACACCCATGGTTTTGGAATAGGATGGGTAGTAATCCTACCAAGAAATGCCTTTTTGTCAGTTTGCATATTTGAAAAGATTTTGTTAGTGAAAGCTTTTTGCACATAAATGGTTCATGCCTTAGGAACATCAGGAAGTTCCTCATTTAAAATGTGTTGAATAAACCTTGGATACATGTGAAACTAGTCATCCGCAATGTTAATCAACAACCCATTAAAAATCATTTTTAAGAAATTAAAATTTTCACCTTTAATCAAGGAATAGAAGGCAGATGATTGAACAGAGGCTAACTCATCATGCCCTGATTTCTTAGGAGTGGGGCATAGCAACAATGTATGTGCAAGAAATCTCCATACATAAGGCAGTTGTGCCTTCTTGATAGTGCTCAAATTGTTAGGGACTCCGTAACCTATCTCTTGACATGTTTGATTGTAGGTGGATATTGGCACCGACTCATAACCTTCAGCATCTTCAAACTTTAAATGTTTCCTGATTAGGTCTTCAGTGATGTACACTTCTTTTCCATGTACCTTAGATTCAACTGGCTTAACCGATGGTTCTTCTTCACTTGCACCAGGACACACTCTCACAAATGCATTGGCCTAGAATTGTGAAATTGTTTCATCATAAATGATTGGGCTAACAGTTAATACATAGTGAATATGGGAAGACGTCAGGAAGTCGATCATATCGTTGAACAATTCAGACTTGACCGATTTTGTCGAGTAGGTGACGACATTGTGTTCGTTGAAAACAATGACTTCCTTCATATCGTTGAACAATTCAGACTTACCGATTTTGTCGAGTAGGTGACGACATTGTGTTCGTTGAAAAACAATGACTTTTCTTTCTATAGTTTTGCAGGTTTGGGTTAGGTGCCATTGAACTTGCTTTGAGTGCAGAAAGATCAATTGGGCATAATGAACCAAAAATTGGGTATAATGAACCAAAAATTGGGTATAATCAAGTTCAATTGGGCATAATGAAGCTCAATTGGGAGTAATGAACCTAAATTGGGTATAATCAAGCACAATCGGGTATAATCTACTTCAATTGGGCATCATGGGACTAAATTGGGCATAATGAACCGAAATTGGGTATAATAAAGCACAATCGGGTATAATGAGGCTCTACTAGGTATAATGAATCCCAATCGGGCTTAATGATCCTATGGGTATAAAGATGCTTAATTAGGCATAATGGGGCTCAATTGGGCATAATGAACCTAAATTGGGTATAATCAAGCACAATTGGGCATAATGAACCTAAATTGAGTATAATCAAGCACAATTAGGTATAATGAGGCTCCTCTAGGTATATTGAATCCCAATCGGGCATAATGATGCTCAATTGGTTATAATGAAGCTCAATATGTCATTATCAAGCTCAGTTGGGTGTAATCGACAAAATAGGGTTTAATGAATCTCATTTGGGTATAATTAAGCTCAATTGGGTATAATCAAGTTCAATTGGGCTTAATGAGGCTTAATTGGGTATAATGAATCCTAATTGGGCATAATGATCCTAAATTGGGTATAATGAGGCTCAATTGGGCATAATGAACCTAAATTGGGTATAATCAAGCTCAATTGGGTATAATGAGGATTAATTGGGTGTAGTTGACGCAACTGGGTATATTGAAGCTCTGTTGGGTCTAATGAAGCTCAGTTGGGTATAATGATGCTTAATTGGTTATAATGAGGCTCAATATGGCATAATCAAGCTCACTTGGGTGTAATCGATACAATTGGTTTTAATGAATCTCATTTGGGTGTAATGAAGCTCAATTGGGTATAATCAAGCTCAATTGGGCATAATGAGGCTCAATTGGGCATAATGAGCCTAAATTAGGTATAATCAAGCACAATCGGGTATAATCAAGTTCAATTGAGCATAATGGGACTCAATTGGGCATAACGAACCTAAATTGGGTATAATCAAGCACAATCGGGTATAATGAGGCTCCACTGGGTATAATGAATCCTAATCGGGCTTAGTGATCTTAAATTGGGTATAATGATGCTCAATTGGGCAAAATGGGGCTCAATTGGGTATAATGAACCTAAATTGGGTATAATCAAGCACAATTGGGCATAATGAACCTAAATTGGGTATAATCAAGCACAATTAGGTATAATGAGGCTCCACTAGGTATAATGAATCCCAATCGGGCATAATGATACTCAATTGGTTATAATGAGGCTCAATATGGCATAATCAAGCTCAGTTGGGTGTAGTCGACAAAAATAGGGTTTAATGAATCTCATTTGGGTGTAATTAAGCTCAATTGGGAATAATGAATCCCAATTAGGCATAATGTTCCTAAATTGGGTATAATGAGGCTCAATTGGGCATAATGAACCTAAATTGGGTATAATCAAGCTCAATTGGGTATAATGAGGATTAACTGGGTGTAGTCGACACAACTGGGTATATTGAAGCTCAGTTGGGTCTAATGAAGCTCAGTTGGGTATAATGATGCTCAATTGGTTATAATGAGGCTGAATATGGCATAATCAAGCTCAATTGGGTGTAATCGACACAGTTGGGTTTAATGAGTCTCATTTGGGTGTAATGAAGCTCAATTGGGTATAATCAAGCTCAACTGGGCTTAATTACGATATATATTATTTACGAGAAAATTAAGAGTAAGTTTACAATTTTTAACAAATAATATAATGTTTTAATTACTATAATAATATTTTATTAAATATATTTTGTCACCATACGTTTATAAAATATAGTAATGCTCGACTCAATGAACATATGGGATTACGAGTAAGACCTCACAACATAATATCCTCTAGATGAATTGGTTATTGTCTGCTTTATTCGGTCAAGGTCTCATGTTCGATTCCCATTATCGCTTCTTTTAATATACTATTTTTGCCCTCTTCACAAAATTTTGGTCTCTTCCCATATTTACGTTGGCAGTTTTCATAGATAATTCAAATCATCATAAACGGGAATATCGGCAGCGAAAATTTCATAATGAAATTGCTTCCCTCCGATTCATTATTCAAAATCAATAGGCTTTTTGGGATTTTTTTTTCACTTCCTGGCCGACGACAATCTCAAACCAATTCGGAGATTGAAATTTCAATATTTTGCCGCCGATATACACGTCGATAACATGATTAAACCGATTCCTTCCGTTTTATTTGTAACTTTATTTTCTAAAACTCGATTCAGGAATTGGGGAGGCACTGCAGTTGTGGGAAAAATGTTACTCAATCATTGTCTTCAACAGAGGTAAGTGATGATTCTTATATTTTTTTTAATATGGTTGTTGTAATTAATTTGTTTATGATTTCACAATCTCCAGTTGTATCTGTTTTATAATTTTAGATCATGGAAGAAGAACAGACATAGGGAAACGACCAATTACAAACCATCCAAGCCGATGACGAAAGTGATGCTGACACATGCGTATATGATTCGGGAGATGCCGTAGATGATCACAATGAAACTGACACTTCTGATTCGAGTAATAGTGACAGTGAAGGAACTTCAGACGGAGAAATAATTACGGGGAATGGATTGGAAAGTCTAAATCCAAAAAGTATTAAAGCCAAGAGGGGCTTGACAAGACTGTCCAAGATGAAAACCGCGTACACGAATTCGGGTGGAAAAAAAACGGAGAGTCAAATTTGATGTGTATGGAAGGTTCAGTGGTAGGCACAAATCAGAATTCACGAATTACCTAGGAGATTTGGTATGTGAGAAGGTGGGGTTAAGTGTTTTTAACGGTAAAGGTATAACTCTTGATTACTTATATGTACTTGCAGCAAATCTTATTCATATTACTACAATTTCATTTAAATACTAACATATTCATAATTATTGTTTAAGCAATATTACGAGGTTGATGAGGGTAGAAAAATGTATGTTATGAATCGAATGGGAATGCTCTTGCGAAGCTTTAGGAATAAGCTATATGAATCTGACATACGACCAAACCTGGGCAAACCAAAGAAGTTGGCAAAAATCCCTAAACGGTACAGGACCATTGTGACAACCCATACATTCCAGGTTAACTTTAATATTATATTAACGTGCAATTATTCTGATTATCTATGTGCATTAGGCTTAATTTATTCAAATTAGGTGAACTTGCATGCCAACATAGTCAAACTAGGTCTGACAACCGTATCCGCACTGAAAATCATTCACCGAGTTCTACCTTTGTTCAAACCGGAATTTTAATAACAAGTAAAATTTCATAATATAATTTGAGGAATTCCAATTATAAAAATATAAAATATTCATTTTATATTTTCCTAAACATTACGTTACGTCGTAACGTGTTCAAAACAAGCCATTTATTCAAACGACGAATTCATTCCGTTCAAATCAAAAGTTTACACTCGGTAAACTTAGCTATTTTATTAAAATGATATTTCATTATCACTTAGATAGTTTAAACTCTCCGTTTAGACTTAAACGTCAAAATTCATAACAATTAATGTTCGTGTCGAACAAAACTTATTTCATTAAATTCATAAACATCAAAGTAACATTCACAAATTCATCAAAACATCAAGACTTGTGACATTTCCCGTTCGTTCAAACTAAACGTGACGAATATTATTTATTATTGGTTTTTAAATAAACTATCCGTTTTCGTAATAAAAACCAAGTATTCATCCGTTTATCTTTTTAACTCAAACGAAATGTCATTGGACTCGTTGGATCAACCCGGACTCATCTCAACCCGACCCGAGACCCGAATCGGCCCAGTAAGCCCAATGGGCCAATCGGCCCATTTCCTTTTCTCCTTCCTTTTTCCTTCCCTTCGGCCCATTTTTCTTCGGCCCGATTTGGCCCAGGCCATCGGCTCGTTTTCTTTTTCCCCCGGCCCAAGGACCCCGCGGCCCATATCTTTTTTTCCCCTTCTCCTTTCGGCCCGACCCAATTCCTCTTTTTCCTTCCTTTCCGGTTTTCCCCGGGTTCGAATCTCCCTCTCTTCCTCCTTTCTTTTTCTTTTCCTGATTCTTCCTTTCCCTCTTCTAGTTCGATTCCAATCGAACCTCCTAACCCCCTCAACTAAGTTCAAGATTTTGTTACAATTTCTCACATGTTTAAAATCTATTGTGATCCTAATCTACTACCTACATGTCCCCTAGATGCCCATCTTTGTTGCAAGATATTAGACAAAAGTGTTGGTGGAGTACACTAAGTTCTATAATCCAATGGTTATTAACCATAAGTCCACCATTTCCCACCTCTTCCCCCCCCCCCCTCTTTTGGCCTCCCTAAAACCGGTTTTTATGCACCTGTAAACCACCATCATTTGACCATTTATCTAGCCAATTAGCAAGAGTGTTCAAGCAAGAGCCAAGCCCTACCCTTTTCTTCTTTTGTTTGGTCGAACCCGACCCCATCGGTTCATATAAAACCGAAACAAAAACCCCTCTTAACCCACATATATATTCCCACACTTAACCATTTCTACACTTGTTTATTTCAAGAACAAACACCTCTCTCTCTAGTCTCTCATCTCTATCTCGGCTCTCTTTACACCGCCGCCAACCACCACCATTCCACTATAATTCATCCACCATTCAATCATCCTTCAAGTTTCTAATCCTTTCTTACATCAAGGTAATCCTTCTTTCAATTTCTTCATCATTCCACCTTTCTTTCTTTCTAATCATCCATTTTATCATTCTAATTTCTTATTTCTTCCTCATAGTCATGATCATTGTTTCATTCTTTCATCATCATCTTCCTAAATCAAGATCAAGGGTGGATTTAGGAGCTTAACCGGAAGCTTAATCAACACCCATCAAAGTCATAACCGATCCGGATAAAGCTTAAATGAGAATCATTCACTCGTGTTTTATCTTTTGATTTTGTTCATAAATTTTGTCACATGATCCAAGTTCATACAAGTTCTTGATGTTAATGCTTGATGATTAACTAACAAAACCATGTTGTTAGTTCACTTTGATGGAATTAGATTATGGTTATACTTGTGGTTTTTGAAAAATAATTGTTATTATGAATATGTCTTAATATAAGTGACATTATGTGGTAAAAATGCTTCAAAAATCATTAAGAACCATGGACATCTAAATGTACTATAATGTATATTTAAGTGAAAAAGGTTATGTTAATTAGCCTAAAGATATATTTTACAAAATATATGCATGTTTCTAAGGTTTGATAAACATGACACTTATAATGTGTGTCATGAAATATGTGTTGTAAGAAAATTCACATAAAAATTCATAGAATTACCATTTGTTTAGTATTTTGATAAAATAAAATTATGATAGTCATTTTATAAAACATAAAATGTTACTTTGTTAAAAGAATTACTAAACATGAAAAAATATTCAAATAATGATTTTTATGACTTAAAAATCATAAATTATGGATTTTTAGTAAAAATAAATATGACTAACTTTATGATGTGTTTGAGACCTATGAAATGTGTGTTTATAAATTACCAAATCAGTTTTCAAAGTCACATTTAGACCCGAAACGATAAACGTTCAAAAATGGAATATTCGAAACCCGTAGCGTGACCTTTCGAACTAAAATATTTATTATTTTTGAAACAAAGTAAGATTCTGGTCCAGAACCTTAAACGGAATCATTTTCGTATATAAAAATGTTTTATGAAGTTCAAAAATTGAAAATAATGTTTTAGAGGCAAACCGGACAAAAACTGTGACTTTCGGTAACGCGAAAACGCCAATTTTTGCAAATTAACTTCTACCGACACACTTGGTAATTTAAAACCATAAACCACACCAAATCAGGTCCATAAACATTTCCTAAGTGCTTAGCAAACTCAAAACATCATAAAACTAGTCATTACGGTCAAACCAGTGAAAACTGGCGTCCTAACGACTAAACGGACGTTCAAATTTTACAAAATATAAATTCTCATATTTTGAAATCATTATTTTATAAAAATAAATATATTTTTATGTGTCAAATGATTTTTCATATAACGCGACAAATACCGTGTATTGACGCGCGGTAGAAAACGCGCGTTCGAACCTTAAATAAATGGAAGAAGTTATTTTTAATTTCAAGGGGTTCAAAACCTTATAAATATTTAATTACAATAAATATTTATATTTTTCATATCATTCGTGAAAATAAGTATATAATTCAATATAATATTTTCTATACGCGAAAAACCAAATATTATTTATTTATTCAAACAAATAATTATTTTCGTAACTCTATATTATTTGTTTTCCAACAAATAGTAATTCAAGATTTCCATCAATGTCATCGGGTAATTTCTGTCAAGACTTAGCATCGAACATTGGGTGACGTATTCACTAATCCCAATTTAGCAACCCTAAGACGTCTTAATATTATATTGTAGACGCTTGCTATGCTACTTCATTTAATTCATATATGTCAGTCCATCTTCATATCAAGTGAGTTTCACGGCCCTTTTTACTTTTCTGTTTTCAAATTATGGGGGAGAATTCAATGAATGCCTTTCAATTTCATTTTGTCTGATATTATGATTACTGTAAGACGCAATGATTGCATGTTCTTTTCATAAACCCCAGATCTGTGTATTCATGTTGATTCATGTTATATGCCTAAGTCCCACTATTAATTGAATTCAATTAGTTCATTCGAAACGATAGCTTGTGAATAGATCTATTTGGGTTGACGACCTTGCCCCGACTTGGTCGCTCCAGTCCTGACTCCACGGAAATAGTCAAGGGGTACATTAGTTATTCTGGTCATTCGGTGTGCATGGGGTTAGACACCAGGAGTGGGTAAACAGTTAGTTTTGAATTCAAGGTTCATGCTTGAACTTTACAACATCAGAGTCAACAAAAATAATATCATGATGGCCAAGCATTTTAAACATTGTTTCAAACACTGATTCAAACACTGTTCAAACAACTTCAGGTGTCAACAAACCTGTGAACTCACCAACAATTCTGTTTGACTTTTTAAATTTCTTGAATTCTCAGGTGATTAAGGATGCAATTCAATGTCTTTCTACATAGATCTTGCTTGTCTCATATCATGGTCTGCTTGTCGCGTGTTCATGCATTTCACTTGGGAGATTTAGTCACACTACACCTTAGGGTTGTCATGATTTAAAATCTCATAACGTTGTCTTTTGAAACTTAACATATATTTCCACTACTATTTTCCGCTGCCACTGTTTTAAATATTTAAATAAATGTTTAAGACTTATGTTTTCGAAAGACAAATGACTTTTCTAAACGTTTACTTAGATGTCAATCATTCATAACCATGACCATGATGCCAAATCAGTCACATGCCCACATTTAGCCATTCTCGGGGTGTGACAGACGTGGTATCAGAGCCATGGTTATAGTGAATTAGGATGCATCGGTCTGCACCTAGTCTATAACCTAAGCTCTGCATCATTCATTCGTGTGTGTACATTCATGCATTGCCTTGTATGTGTGCTAACCTGCAAACTGTTATGCGTTACTATCTAAGATAATTGCCTAATATATTATTGTTATAACTTGCAATCGTCACATCATGGCAAACAAGGAGATTATCGTGATACCATCGGACTCTGAGCCAGAGCCCAATTACGCACCATCTTCATCTGACTACGTACCTGGTTCACCGGAGTATACACCGTCGACTCATGTCCCAGAGACTGCACCAGTTCAGGAGCACTCATCTCGTCTACCTTCGCCTAGGAGCAAGTGGAATCCTATCACGTCTGACGATGACATCAATGACGACCCCGTTGAACCTGTTTCTGCTACATACTTCCCTCTTCTAGCTATTATGTCTGTTCCTGGCCCCGTTGTTTCCATTCCTAATATTCTTGAGCCTATTTCGTCTGTCCATTTCGTTGACCATTCTTCTTCTGACCCGGCACCGTCACACCGTTCGTACCAGTAGGCCCTAGGCTTAAGTTCACGCCAAGGAGGTCTGTTATTCACCGTCGTCCCGTGACTTCAACCCCTGTTCACGAGCCTGCCCTAAAAGGGCAGTGCGTATCTAATCCACGAGTTGTTCCTTCCATTCACGAGGTCGGAGAGTCTTTCGCCTCTGTTGCTGCTCGCACTCCCACTATTCTAGATGGCATTCATGTTCGTCTGCTTGATCTTGTTTCGATTCAGTCTCATTTTTCCAGTCACGATGATGTCATTCGTCGTGTGATTTCTGAGCTTCGTTCTTTGCTGGCATATGATACTATTCAGACACTCGAGTCACGACTCTCTGCGATCGATGATCAATCCACTGCTGATGGCTATGCTATGGATTCATTTCACGCCAACCTGACTGATGTCTTCAGTGCTGTCACTACCACTATGCCAACAATGGAGTCTTTTGAGAGACGAATGTTAGCTGTGGAGGAGACCATTCTGCTGTTCACCGTTGAACAACCGAGCTCCCTTACCTCCACCTGCCCCTTTTGAACGATGAGCAAATCGAGGCTCTAGTCGCCCAGCGCATCGCTGATACTATAGCCGCTAATGAAGCTGCCCGTGCCGCTGGAGGACACCACGAGGGTTCCCCTAGTGGTAAGATTTCCCCCGATAAATGATGGAAACCCAAGAAAATGATTACCAAGAATTGTTTTCAAGGTTATGTCTAACATTTCAGGTGCCCGAGAAAGTACTACAAGGACCTTATGAACTGTAAGCCCATCAAACTTCAAGGGTACTAAGGGTGCCGTAGGTCTTATTCATAGTTTGAAAAGACTGAATCTATTTTCTGCGTCAGCATTTGCCCGGATCATTCCAAGGTTAAATTTTCCACCTGCATGTTCAAGGTCGGTGCTCTCACATGGTGGAATTCACATGCTGAATCTGTTGGAACTGATCTAACCTATGCTATGCCATGGGATGAGTTTAAGCAATTTTTAAGAGACGAGTATTTCCCACGGAAAGAAATTCAACGACTAGAAGTTGAGTTTTGGGACTTACAATGAACAGATCTGACATCGCTAGCTACACTAAGCGTTTTCATGAACTCGCCCATCCCTGTCCTACAATGGTGATACCATTGTACAAGAAAATTCGTGCGTTATGAATCCCAATATTCAAGGGGATGTGATGTCTTCCAATCCAACCACTCTGCAAAGCGCCGTTCGTCCGGCACATAGTCTAACTTACCAGGCTACTCGCCAAGAAATTCGACTGTAAACGAAACGCGATCATCATAGCAAGAAAAATTATGAGAAGCGACTAGGAAGCAACCTGAAAAAGCCCATGAACCAGTCAAGGCTTTTGTTTCCTTTGCTTCTGTCCAAGAAACAAAGAAGTCTGGCTACATAGGGAACCTGCCACTGTGTTCAAAATGTAACTTTCACCATGTTTGCAGTAACACGTACTGCAACAACTACAAGACGAAAGGTCACATGGCCAGAGACTGCCCTTTCCAGAACCTGTTACGGTTACGGAGTCGTTGGACGCATGAAGAACCATTGTCCAAAAAAAAATCAAACTGTTGGAACTTCCCGTGGAAGAGCCTTTGTGATGAACACTGGAGAAGCCCGACATGATCCAAACATTGTCACTGGTACATTCATCCTTAACGATTTTTTTATGCCTCTGTTTTGTTTGATACCGGAAACGAGAAAAGCTTTGTGTCCACTGATTTTTGCCCTTTAAAATCGCCCCAAGTGCGTAGACGCTAAGTACTCTATAGAACTAGCAGATGGTAGCTTAATTGAAACCGACAAGGTCTACCAAAATTGCTCTTTGCGTCTTTCCGATCATTTGTTTATCATTGACTTGTTACCCATCGACTTGGAAAGCTTTGACATCGTATTTGGCATGGATTGGTTGTCAAAGAACCGTGCGGAAATTGTTCGTCATCACAGGAAAGTCGAAATCCCATTAGAAAATGGTGAAGCTCTAGTCATCCAAGGTGAAAAGAATGGGGCCAAGCTGGGTATCATATCTGGTATGAAGGCTCATAGATATCTTCGTAAAGGATCTCATGCCATCTTGGCACACGTCGCCAAGAAGGAATCAAAAGAGGAGTCACTGAAGGATGTTCGCATCGCCCGCGAACTTCCTGGAGTATTCCCCGAAGATTTCTCAGGCCAGTCGCGGGCTAGGCAAGTAAAGTTTTGAATCGATCTTGTTCTAGGTGCTGCCCCTGTAGCCCGTTCTCCATATCGCCTTACCTCTTCTGAAATGCAAGAATTATCCAGTCACTTGCAAGAATTGCTAGATAAAGGATTCATTCGAATTAGTTGCTCCCCGCGGGGTTCTCCTATTCTTTTCGTTAAAAAGAAAGATGGATCTTCACATGTGTATCGACTATCGCGAGCTGAACAAGTTAACTGTAAAGAACCGTTACCCGCTTTCAAGGATCACTCTATTATTCAAAGATTGATATGCGGCCAGTTATCATCAGTTGAGAGTTCGTGGAGAAGACATTGCGAAGACTGCTTTCAGAATCCTTTATAGTCATTATGAGTTTTTAAAGATGCCGTTTGGCTTGGCAAACGCACCAGCCGTATTCATAGACTTGGTGAATTAAGTGTCCAAGCTATACTTGGACAATTTTGTTATTGTGTTCATCGACGATATCTTGATCCACTCCATCTAAAATCCATCAATACTTAGGTCTTGCTGGTTACTATCTAATGTTTATCCAAAACTTTTCAAAGATAGCTCAACCGTTGACTGCACTCTCACCCAAAAAGACAAGAAGTCTGTCTTGGATTCTAAGTTGAGTCTGCCTTTCAATGGTTAAAACGAAAGTCGCGTAATGAACCAATTCTGTCCTTGCCTGAAGGAACGAATGATCTCGTAGTATACTGCGACGCGTCTCGCCAAGGCTTAGGATGTGTGCTTATGAAAGGAGATAAAGACATCGACTATGTCTCCAGTCAATTGAAACCTCATAAAAGGAATTACTCGACTCACAATCTCGAACTTAGAGCTGTTGTTTTTGCTCTAAAGATCTGGAGACATTACCTTTATGGTACAAAGTGTACGATATACATTGACAGCAAAAGTCTTCAGCACATATTCAATTAAAAAGAGCTTAACATGAGACAACGTCGTTGGATAGAGCTACACAACGATTATGATTGTGAAATCCGTTACCACCCCGGTAAAGCTAATGTAGTCGCCAACACAATAAGCAGGAAGGATCGAGTAAAACCTCTTCGTGTTCGTGCCTTTGGACTAACCATCCAATCTAACCTCACCTTCCTTAGTCAAAAAGCCTGACGTTGCATTCTACTCCAAGGATAGACTCTAGATGCCACATTTTGGTTCTGTAAAGAAATTGGTCCTAGATGAAGCCCATAGGTCTAGGATTCATCCCGGTCCGGATAAGAGGGATTATGGTTTGAAAGAGTTGTATTGGTGGCCTAACACGAAGGCTAAAATTTCCACATACGTTGGTAAATGTCTGACTTGCGCAAAGGTCAAAGCTGAATACTAAAAGCCCTCTGGTTTACTCATTCAACCTAAAACCCCATAATGGAAATGGGAAGAAATCTCCATGGATTTCATTACCAAATTGCCAAGGACCCAATTCAAAAATGATGCGATTTGGATAATCGTAGACCGCTTGACTAAGTCTGCTCACTTCATACATATCCAGAAATCCTATACCACCGAGCAACTTGCCAAAATCTACATGAAAGAAATGGTATCTCGCCACGGAGTACCTGTTTCTATCATCTCTGATCGAGATATTCGTTTTACTGCTAGATTTTGGAAATCTCTTCAGAAAGCTTTGGGTACTCGTATCGACATGAGTACAACCTATCATCCACAAACAGATGGTCAAAACGAGAGAACAATTCAAACCCTTTAGGACATGTTTTGTGCCTGTGTGATTGATTTTGGTAATGGTTTGGATGACCATCTATCTTTAGCTGAGCTTTCAGATAGCAACAGCTATCACACTAAAATTCAAAGCCGCATTCCTGTCACTAATGTGATCTAGAACTTTCGAGATGCTAGTAGGGATCTGACTGATAGCTAATCAGCCCAAGCTATCTCATGAGCTTAACAGTGTCCCTGACACATTTCATGTTATACAAGAGCAGAAAACTTATAATGGGTGAAACCTAGGCTGATCATGCAAGACAAATCATAATTGTGGGTGCACACATAATTGTAATCTGAACTGCATGAAAATCCTGGTAGAACTTATTGCGTGAGTGATTATGCCTAGCCTAGAACTTCTAATTCAGAATCCTATGCACCTAAATGACTAACGTTCATCTTCATGAAGAACTATTGTAGGTGCCTATCAACTCCACTTCATTCGTATACCCATGGCAATCCTTGGGTCGCGTGATCCTTGAAGGGTGTTATCCACTTGGGAAAGCGTGGTAAGTTAAACCCTCGCTACATTGGTTTCTTTGAAATCATTGAAAAGATTGGACCAGTAGCATAACATCTTCAGTTGCCGCCTGAACTTAGAAAAGTTCACGATGCATTTCATGTCAGAAACTTGAAAAAGTGTCTGTCTGACAAATCTGCTGTCATTCCTTTGAACGAGATTGAGATTGACGACCGTCTTCGTTTTATCGAGGCTCCTACTGAAATCTGCGACCGTGAGGTTAAGCGATTAAAGCAACGTCGGAAATCCAATTGTGAAAGCTCATTGGACTCACGTCGAAGTCCTGAATACACATGGGAACGAGAAGATCAAATGCGTTAAAAGTATCGGCATCTCTTTGCCAATGATGCCAACTCCGGTGTTCAAGACTAAATTTCGGGACGAAATTTCTCTAACCGGGGGAGGATGTGACAACCCATACATTCCAGGTTAACTTTAATATTATTTTAACGTGCAATTATCTGATTATCTATGTGCATTAGGCTTAATTTATTCAAATTAGGTGAACTTGCATGCCAACATAGTCAAACTAGGTCTGACAACCGTACCCGCACTGAAAATCATTCACCGAGTTCTACTTTTGTTCAAACCGAAATTTTAATAACAAGTAAAATTTCATAAATATAATTTGAGGAATTCCAATAATAAAAATATAAAATATTCATTTTATATTTTCCTAACATTACGTTACGTCGTAACGTGTTCAAAACAAGCCATTTATTCAAACGACGAATTCATTCCGTTCAAATCAAAAGTTTACACTCGGTAAACTTAGCTATTTTATTAAAATGATATTTCATTCTCACTAAGATAGTTTAAACTCTCCGTTTAGACTTAAACGTCAAAATTCATAACAATTAATGTTCGTGTCGAACAAAACTTATTTCAGTAAACTCATAAACATCAAAGTAACATTCACAAATTCATCAAAACATCAAGACTTGTGACATTTCCCGTTCGTTCAAACTAAACGTGACGAATATTATTTTTATTGGTTTTTATATAAACTATCCGTTTTCGTACTAAAAACCAAGTATTCATCTGTTTATCGTTTTAACTCAAACGAAATGTCATTGGACTCTTTGGATCAACCCGGACTCGTCTCAACCCGACCCGAGACCCGAATCGGCCCAGTGAGCCCAATGGGCCAATCGGCCCATTTCCTTTTCTCCTTCCTTTTTCCTTCCCTTCGGCCCACACCTCTTTGGCCCATTTTTCTTCGGCCCGATTCGGCCCAGGCCATCGGCCCGTTTTCTTTTTCCCCCGAGCCAAGGACCCCGCGACCCATATCTTTTTTTCCCCTTCTCATTTCGGCCCGACCCGATTCCTCTTTTTCCTTCCTTTCCGGTTTTCCCCGGGTTCGAATCTCCCTATCTTCCTCCTTTCTTTTTCTTTTCCCGATTCTTCCTTTCCCTCTTCTAGTTCGATTCCAATCGAACCTCCTAACCCCCTCAACTAAGTTCAAGATTTTGTTACAATTTCTCACATGTTTAAAATCTATTGTGATCCTAATCTACTACCTACATGTCCCCTAGATGCCCATCTTTGTTGCAAGATATTAGACAAAAGTGTTGGTGGAGTACCCTAAGTTCTATAATCCAATGGTTATTAACCATAAGTCCACCATTTCCCACCACTTTTCCCCCTCTTTTGGCCTCCCCAAAACCGGTTTTTATGCACCTCTAAACCACCATCATTTGACCATTTATCTAGCCAATTATCAAGAGTGTTCAAGCAAGATCCAAGCCCTACCCTTTTCTTCTTTTGTTTGGTCGAACCCGACCCCATCGGTTCATATAAAACCTAACCAAGAACCCCTCTTAACCCACATATATATTCCCACACTTAACCATTTCTACACTTGTTTATTTCAAGAACAAACACCTCTCTCTCTCTAGTCTCTCATCTCTCTCTCTCGGCTCTCTTTACACCGCCGCCAACCACCACCATTCCACTATCATTCATCCACCATTCAATCATCCTTCAAGTTTCTATTCCTTTCTTACATCAAGGTAATCCTTCTTCCAATTTCTTCATCATTCCACCTTTCTTTCTTTCTAATCATCCATTTTATCATTCTAATTTCTTATTTCTTCCTCATAGTCATGATCATTCTTTCATTCTTTCATCATCATCTTCCTAAATCAAGATCAAGGGTGGGTTTAGGAGCTTAACCGGAAGCTTAATCAACACCCATCAAAGTCATAACCGATCCGGATAAATTCTTAAGTGAGAATCATTCGCTCCTTGTGTTTTATCTTTTGATTGTGTTCATAAATTTTGTCACATGATCCATGTTCATACAAGTTCTTGATGTTAATGCTTGATGATTAACTAACAAAACCATGTTGTTAGTTCACTTTGATGGAATTAGATTATGGTTATACTTGTGGTTTTTGAAAAATAATTGTTATTATGAATATGTCTTAACATAAGTGACATTATGTGGTAAAAATGCTTCAAAAATCATTAAGAACCATGGACATCTAAATGTACTATAATGTATATTTAAGTGAAAAAGGTTATGTTAATTAGCCTAAAGATATATTTTACAAAATATATGCATGTTTCTAAGGTTTGATAAACATGACACTTATAATGTGTGTTATGAAATATGTGTTGTAAGAAAATTCACATAAAAATTCATAGAATTACCATTTGTTTAGTATTTTGATAAAATAAAATTATGATAGCCATTTTATAAAACATAAAATGTTACTTTGTTAAAAGGATTACTAAACATGAAAAAATATTCAAATAATGATTTTTATGACTTAAAAATCATAAATTATGGATTTTTAGTAAAAATAAATATGACTAACTTTATGATGTGTTTGAGACCTATGAAATGTGTGTTTATAAATTACCAAATCAGTTTTCAAAGTCACATTTAGACCCGAAACGATAAACGTTCAAAAATGGAATATTCGAAACCCGTAGCGTGACCTTTCGAACTAAAATATTTATTATTTTTGAAACAAAGTAAGATTCTGGTCCAGAACCTTAAACGGAATCATTTTCGTATATAAAAATGTTTCATGAAGTTCAAAAATGGAAAATAATGTTTTAGAGGCAAACCGGACAAAAACTATGACTTTCGGTAACGCGAAAACGCCAATTTTTGCAAATTAACTTCTACCGACACACTTGGTAATTTAAAACCATAAACCACACCAAAACAGGTCCATAAACATTTCCTAAGTGCTTAGGAAACTCAAAACATCATAAAACGAGTCATTACGGTCAAACCAGTGAAAATTGGCGTCCTAACGACTAAACCGACGTTCAAATTTTATAAAATATAATTTCTCATATTTTGAAATCATTATTTCATAAAAATAAATATATTTTTATGTGTCAAATGATTTTTCATATAACGCGACAAATACCGTGTATTGACGCGCGGTAGAAAACGCGCGTTCGAACTTTAAATAAATGAAAGAATTTATTTTTAATTTCAAGGGGTTCAAAACCTTATAAATATTTAATAACAATAAATATTTATATTTTTCGTGTCATTCGTGAAAATAAGTATATAATTCAATATAATATTTTCTATACGCGAAAAACCAAATATTATTTATTTATTCAAACAAATAATTATTTTCGTAACTCTATATTATTTGTTTTCCAACAAATAGTAATTCAAGATTTCCATCAATGTCATCGGGTAATTTATGTCAAGACTTAGCATCGAACATTGGGTGACATATTCACTAATCCCAATTTAGCAACCCTAAGACGTCTTAATATTATATTGTAGACGCTTGCTAGGCTACTTCATTTAATTCATATATGTCAGTCCATCTTCATATCAAGTGAGTTTCACGGCCCTTTTTACTTTTCTGTTTTCAAATTATGGGGGAGAATTCAATGAATGTCTTTCAATTTCATTTTGTCTGATATTATGATTACTGTAAGACGTATTGATTGCATGTTCTTTTCATAAACCCCAAATCTGTGTATTCATGTTGATTCATGTTATATGCCTAAGTCTCACTATTAATTGAATTCAATTAGTTCATTCGAAACGATAGCTTGTGAATAGATCTATATGGGTAGACGACCCTGCCCCGACTTGGTCGCTTCAGTCTTGACTCCACGGAAATAGTCAAGGGGTACATTAGTTATTCTGGTCATTCGGTGTGCATGGGGTTAGACACCAGGAGTGGGTAAACAGTTAGTTTTGAATTCAAGGTTCATGCTTGAACTTTACAACATCAGAGTCAACAAAAATAATATCATGACGACCAAACATTTCTAACATTGTTTCAAACACTGATTCAAACACTGTTCAAACATTTTCAGGTGTCATCAAACTTGTGAACTCACCAACAATTCTGTTGACTTTTTAAATTTCTTGAATTCTCAGGTGATTAAGGATGCAATTCAATGTCTTTCTGCATAGATCCTGCTTGTCTCATATCATGGTCTGCTTGCCGTGTGTTCATGCATTTCACTTGGGAGATTTAGTCACACTACACCTTAGGGTTGTCATGATTTAAAATATCATAACGTTGTCTTTTGAAAATTAACATATATTTCCACTACTATTTTCCGCTGCCACTGTTTTAAATATTTAAATAAATTTTAAGACTTATGTTTTCGAAAGACAAATGACTTTTCTAAACGTTTACTTAGATGTCAATCATTCATAACCATGACCATGATGCCAAATCAGTCACATGCCCACATTTAGCCATTCTCGGGGTGTGACAACCATAATCCTCAACCAACAAGACTGGGACAACTTTGTCGACTACACACAATCTGATGAATACAAGGTTTAAATATTCTTTTTACCTTCTTAATAATTTATGCTAATTTATTACTTATTAAATTTAAGAAATTAATGTCAATCTTGTTTTATTGAAGGATGTTTCGGTGAAGTCAAAGTCTGCTCGTTCAATGTCCGTTTATAACCATCGCTTAGGGCGGGGTGGATATGCAAGACTTGAACAAAAACTGAAGTGTTCAGCCTTCACCATTAATACATGTTTGGGACTTAAACACCGTATGATTTGCTTTTTTACTAACGTGAATTTCTTCTTTAAATTATAACAAGGTTGAAAGTAAAGTAATTGATGTAGACAAAGCGCCTTCCCGGGCATTGATGTGATATAAAGCACGTGAGAATAAAGCGGGCGAAATAGAAGATGAGCATGTTAAAGCAATAGCAGCAGAAATAGTGAGTTCACTGAACCTTTATTTTTTACTTACTCTATTATTATAATTAATATATACAATATCAGTTAATGTATATGACATTTTTTTTGTTATAGATGCAAAATGAAAAAAAGATTACTGATGGACAGCTGAGAGTTGAGCTATGAAATGATGCCATGACAATGGTTTTAGGAAAGGGAAAATGTGGATCATTGAGAGGTGTTGGCACGGGGTTCAATCTTAGTAAATATTTCAGTGTTCCAAGACAAAGAGGCTCCATGAAACAACATGTGACTAAGCTTCAGGCTCAACTAGAAAAGGAGAGGAAAGAAAATAAGAAAAAGGATGAAGAAGTAAACAAGTTAAAGGAAAGGATGGCTGAACAAGATAAGCTAATAGCTCAGATATTAGGCAAACTTCCACCTGAGGGGCAGGTACTGCTGCTTAACACAAACAGATCTACAACGCAAGTAAGTGATTCTGACTACAAGTGGATTTTAAATGGACATATAGAAGGCATTTATAACATTTTTCATATACTTTACTTCTGATCAGGCCATTTTCAGAAGTCCTACCAATACCAATGGGTCTCCAAATCAGTTAAGTCCATCGATCACTGATGTGCCGGTAACTCCAGTGGGATCTGATTCGCAACATGATATGATCAAACAACAAGAATCAATACAGGCAAAAGTTTCTCCGGTAAGTTATTATGTAGAATTTAAGTTCTTTTAAATTAAATCAGTGATTTGTTATTTATATGTAGGATGCTGCAAAGGAAACCAGGAAAAGGGCCCTAGCGAATGTGGCTACTAATAAAATCACGAGGAAAGATTAAACGAGAGCTAGAGCCATAGTAAGTTATTATTCAAGATTAATAATTTGTTTAATTTTGAAATCAGCAATTACTAATCTTTTATGTGTGAATTATGTGATGTTAATTAGGAAGCTGCAAAACAAACGAAAAGTAAGGTTGAAGCAAAAAAAAAATATGATTCATCTCCTATGACAGAAACCACACCTTCACCAAGAATCATGCAGGTATGTACTTTGACGAATATGTGTGTTGTAGGTTTTCCTTTTTTTATGTTAATATGACATAAATTATTGCAGTCTATCGAGTGTAAACTGGCCTACCCAACAAAGAGACAAACTGTTGGTATGGGTACCATTTACTTATCAGAGGAAAGACAATACATTCATGGAGTTCCCCTCCAAGGTGACTGCTACAAGGTGTCAATTGATGAAGTGGTCGTACCGGCAAGTTTTTTACCATTTGAGGTAGATGGTGTCAAAACATTAGACAAAGCACTACACAAATTTGTTCCTTGACCAAATGAACTTTGCATTGGTGATTCAAATGTAAGTTTCTTTTAATTTGTTACCTCCAAAATTACATTATATTATTGTTCATTTATTACTTGTTTTCTTTTATCCGTCTTAATGTTGTTGATGCAGTAACCAGTTATGACTACACCGGATCAACAAAACGAAGATGATAACGTCAAGGGGCAAAAGACCAAAAAATAGTTTATAACGAGAGATGACATCGCGAAGATGAAGAATGTTAATAAGAGGATTAAGATTTAGGAAGATCTCCCGAAGCATTTATGTTTCTTTTTAAACACGAGATATTTAATTTGTGGAACAATTTCAATTTATTTTAATAGTTATGCTAATGTTATTATTTAACCTTTTTGGTCTCATTTTATATTATTGTGATATTATTGCTCTGATGATCCGGAAGGTCTCCGAGAGAAGTAATGATCCGGAAGAACAATCCGAGAGAAGTTGTCTCGGATGGCCGGAATAACAATCCGAGAGACGTTGTCTTGGATGGCTATATCATTTTATATTATTGTATTTTATGTCACTAAAAGCTATAGAATTGTCACTTTATATAAACAATTGTGTATCAAAACACAGAAACAGTCACATAGATTAGTAAAAACTGTGACTATAACTGTTTTACCGTTATGTATTCATGTATCATATGTGACTATATGGCAAATGTGAAAACTAATATTCAAAAATAATGTGACTGAAACTATAACAACAGTGACACTTACAACTAATTAATGTGAGTATAAAATGTTTCCCGTATCGATTTAATTTGTTTAATGTCACTACACGGTATGAATTGGTCACTCTGTATTAAAAACTATGTTATTATTAACAAAATATAGTCACAATTTACGTAATCAATTGTGACTAAAATACATAAACAGTCACATAGAACCTAAAAGTGTGACTAAAAGTGTGTTAGGGTGATGTATTTACGTGACATATGTGACTAAATGTGAATGTAATGACACTTACAAATACTTAATGTGATTATAAAACGTTTACAGTCACATTTTTATTTGTCATATGTGACTAAAACGCATATAATGGTTACTATTTTTTTTAACTAGGTGTTAATTGTGACCATTTTCCAACCAATAGTCACTTTAAAACATTTTTATGTCACTAAAACCTATGACACAGTCACACTTCAAACTATTTCTACATCAACTTTTATATTATGGTCACACATAACAAAATTGTGTCTCTAAAACCTGGACAATAGTCACACCTAAATATTTGTTATGCGACCAATTGTTAGCAAAACGTTACGGTGAACAAAAAAAATATGTGACCATTTGAGATCATTATGTCACTAAAGATATGTACTTTTTTGCTTTATACTACCAACTAGGTGTTTAGTTGTGACCATATACCAACCAATAGTCACTTTAAGACATCTTTGTGTGAATAAAAACTATGAAATAGTCACACTTCCAACTATTTCGACATCAACTTTCATACTATGGTCACACATAAGAAAATTGTGTGTCTGTAAAACCTAGACAATAGTCACACCTAAATATTTGTAATGTGACCAATTGTTAGCAAAACGTCACGATGAACAAAAAAACATGTGACCATTTAGGAACATTATGTCACTAAAGATATGTAATGGTTACTTTATACTACCAACTAGGTGTTTAGTTGTGACCATATTCCAACCAATCGTCACTCGAAGACAATTTTGTGTGACTAAAAACTATGAAATAGTCACACTAAAAACTATTTCTACATCAACGTTTATGAAATCGTCACACATAACAAAAATAAGTTTCTCTAAAACCTAAATAATAGTCACAATAAATTATTAGTTATGTGACCAATTATTAGCAAAACGTCACAGTGAACACGAACATCATGTCACCATTTGGGAACATTTAGTCACTACAAAATAAATAAATGTGACTGAAAAGCGTTTATAATGACATTATTCGGTAAAATCATTGATCCAACAAGAAAAATCAATAGTCTATAGTCACATTTTTTATCTACGGTCACATTTTTTTCGAACCATACGGTCACGGAAATTCAATGTCACCGTAGGTGACCTAAAATGGCGCGACTTTTGGTCACGGATGGGACGAAAAAAAAACTTTCACTAATCCCTTACGGCCACACTTTTTTGGTGTCACCGAAGATCAGTTTTGTACTAGTGTCAAGGGCTCTCCTTGAATTTTGTAGGCTCTATATATCGTATTTTCTACTTCTTTGTAAGTAACGAATTGGTTGAACAAGTTAATGCAATAGTAGAGCTGAGTTATTCATACATTCTGTTCTTTACTTGCTTTGTATTAACTGAAGGTCATACCATAAAATATATAAGTGTGAGAATGTATGTTAACTTGATTCCGCCTGGTTAATATAGTGTATCAATCTTGTTTAGGTTAATTGAGTTAACCACGATTCTACAAGTGGTATCAAAGTTTTACCTCTTGTTTGAACATTTTTATTTTCTTCGAAACTGATATTGCTTACACATACTGTAAAAAATCCTACTTGTTTTCCTTGGCTGTTCTTGAACACATCACTAAACAAAATGAGTGACTTTAAGAATGGAAGCAACACCAAACCACCCATGTTCACCTCAGATGATTTGATACATGGAAATTCAGAATTAAAGGCTTTCTTACCATGACTACACCATCTGCTGGTGATGCTCAAGTAATGATTGTCAAACCATTTTCAAAGTATTCTGAAGAAGACCACAAAGCATCTGAGGTGGATTCAAAGACACTATAGATGCTGCAATTATATGAAACCTGTAGAGAAAATATTTGATAGACACATGGATGATTTCTATTATACTTGTATGTTGTACTCCTCATCTACTGAGTTGATTGTATCAAATACGACCAGATTGTTTGAGATCATATAAAGATCTAACACATATATCGAGATACTAACTCTAATGCTTCATGTGGAAGTCACTTTCAAGCGTCCCATACAAGTATGCAATGTTGGCATGCATATTTTTCGTCTAAAATAGTGTCTTAGATTTGAAAAACCTTTTGAGTTACAAGTTAGGCCTTCCATCGCATAATCTTAATCTCTGACGCTTCTTTTTTTTTTATTTAATTAAATATCAAATAACATAAGTTTTATTCGAAACCGAGTTGTGTTCTGGCTGTAACGCGTAGGTAATATGTAATATGTGACGTGCCATCATCTCAATTCATGTAATATTAACCGTTTATTTTATCAAATGCGTATATATAAACTTAATTTATATATACTCGTGTATATTGAGTTTAGTATTATACATTTACAATATAGTTTGAACAATGAAATAAATCTTAAAAAAACTGAAGTGAAAACCGTACATTTTGAAATTGATAGGTGAATCCAAAAATTGATTATTTGTGATCTCTGTTTCACTTGCAACATAACAATTCGACGCCAATCATAAACCACACGCAAAGTCTCACTCGGAAGGTTAAAATCAGTATATAGGTCACCAAAAACCGCTTGCCTTGATCTTGTGCTCAACGATCTGCACGAGGCCACTCGGATTGGCATAGCTGCAGGTGAGTCTGGCTATGAGTTTGAATCGTACCGGAGTTACACGCAGCATAGACATTATTTCCCTCACATGTAGCTGAATATGCTCTTCCTTCATGAAGCTGATAAAAATAGAATACATAACTTTTTTTGCTAAATGTGGCCGGTGATTGGAATTCTTAAATAAATTTGATTCACGATCTTCTTAATGAATTGTTAAATCTTGATTAATACCTTCTTGTAGAGGTCTACATTTTGTTGATGTAGAAGGGTCCCCTGTAAAAGAAAAAGAAAAAAAAAACCTTCTTTTAGCCTCATTTAAGGAAAATATAAGTATTAATTTATGTACGTACCAACACTTTCAGTTTTGGTATGTGAAAAATTATAATTTTCACTAGAAAAAAGAAATAAGCCTAATCCAATAATTATCGTTTTCCAAAAAAATGTTACATTATCTCAATTTTGCATTAGACTTAATGCAATAGTTTATTATATAAAACAACTTTTTAATTAAATCTAATTTAAAGATTGAAAAAGATTTAATTTGGTCTAATGCAACTTCACCTAGCTTAATATTTTTATGACAAAAAAATGTTGTTTCTTTTACAATGTTTTAAGTTTAGTAAAAAATTTTGGAAATTTATATTACCCTCTTGAAAATCATTGCAAGATGGTAAGATAGTATTAATATGGATATTATTATATTATAAAAATTTCTTATTTTTGTTTTATAAAAGGCAACATAAATGTTCACTTAATAGTATTTTTTCAAAATAATATATCAACTAAAATAAACTAAGTCGAATATATAAAAATGAAATTCTTTTTAAAATATTGGATTTTAATAATTATAGTTATTGTTTATTGGTCGATATTAATACGTATTTCATTTTTTCCTATAATAAATCAGCTTTAATCATGTTGGAAATAAACAAACAACTGTTAAAATGAAACTAACTCCATTAAAAAATTTCAAGTTTTGACGGTTGGACATTACAGTGGTGTTTTATGTGTCTAAGTTTTTTATGACCGAGCTCAAACATAAAGGTTTCTTTAGATTTTTGTATGTTTTGATGCTATTAATAAATTTTTTTTAGGATTTTTTTTTAGTTTTAAATCATGATTGGTTGTTTTTTGAAAACTTTTCTTCACATTCATCAAAGACATGTCACATAAGACGTCACCACGGTATCCAATCATCGAAAAGTGAAAGTTTTTTTAAGAGAGTTAATTTAATTTTAACGGCGGTCTTTTATTTTCAATAGAAAATAACTGAGATTATTGCATGATGAACGGATTAATATCGATAAATAGACGATAACTGAAATTATTAAAATCTAATATTTCATTTTCTTTCTATAGTAATAAATAAAATAATAATGTGTGGGGAAAAGGAAATAAGGCAGACCTTTGTGGTGAGCTCTTGTATCTCATTGGAAAGAATCTCTTCCTGCCAAGTGCAAATTAACCATATTACGTTGGTGCCTTAAGTTTTACTAAAGGATGTGTGAAAATCTCGCGTTTGAAATTTTGAAAATATGATCTCACACTACCCACCGAGTCAATTACACGTGAATGTTTGTCCAATAAATTAAAGTATTAAATGGCCATTCTAAGATAGGGTGAGACCATTCTCACATGCTTAAAGAGTTAAAGTCAGCCTAATTAAAGTCGAGTGACCACCAATTATCAAACATCCGTTTAAAATGTATGGGTTTCCTCTGACAAACCCTAAAACAAATATTGGGCGTTTAATGTATTTACATGTGACCGTTTGAGCATGATGTTGGATTAGATTTGAAGATCGGACGGGAATAAGTCTATCCCTTACTAAAAACATGTACCCACAAATTAACAATCAGATATGCCTAATCAACCTAGCTTGTTTGTGAATGGTGAAAAGCTAAAAGATATTTAAGATAATTCAACTCTTGTGAATTAACTCCATACGCTGGGATGTGGTTTCTTGAAAATGAGATTAAAACATGTAATTTTTTTTTTTAAAATTAACTAGGGTTTCTTCATTACCTTTTTCATGCGAATACCGTTTAGGCTTATTTCCACATGTTTCTCTAGTTTTTGCAGGTCTTCAACTCCTAAACCACAGAGTTCTTCTCCCATTAATTGCCTTATCATATTCAAACATCAAAAAGAGAAATATATCAAACATAACAGTCACTCAGTCAGTCCCTTAATTTCGTAGCTTTAATGTCGGAGATATACTCTTGCTTTCTTGAGTTTAATAATAATAATCAATTAATGTTTTCGCTATACTCACACCGTCTATTATATAATTTCACACAATTTATAAATGGTCATTTCGGGTTGCACAAAACGACAGTTTGAAGTGCATGGAAGTGTTTGATTATTATTGAATTATATAATTACATAACCCCTCTATATATATTAATCTAAGTTACATAATACATCTATAATGATATAATATGACATAATGATACAAATATATATTCTAATACGTCCTCGTAATTCGAGTGAGAGGAGACTGAACGCTCAAACTGAAACGAAAGTGTTGAAAAAAGTGTCTTGGCAACCCCTTTTTAAAATAGTAGCATGTTGAAATTTTGAGTGTATGTGTAAATACACCGTCTATATATCCTAACTAGGTTAGTAACCCGTAACTATACGGGTTGAATTTTGGTTCATAAAATGAGATAAATTAAAGAAAAAAAATTATGAGAGATTTCAAAATTTAAGTTTAGAAATTTTAAAAGATTTGAAGTTTCGTTACATTAATTAGAAACTTAAATTTTATTAAATGTAAGATTCAATTTTATATCTGGAAAGTTGAAATAATATATTGAATTAATTTTTAAAATTTATATATTGATTTAATCTAGTGTTGACATGTGGACATGATTATGTGGAGACTCTAGAAAAAAGCTATGTGACAACCATTTTATTGCTTTATTAGGATTAAAGATTTATTAGGATTAAAAATTAAAGATAAAGATTAATCCAAGTTACATAATACACCACTCTATAATGATAATTTGACACAATAATACAAATGTATATTCTAATACGCCCTGTGAGTTTCAGCGAGAGGAGACTGAATGCTCACACTCGAACGAAAGTGTTGAAACAAATGTCTCATCAACTCCTTTATAAACATATTAGCATATTGAAATTAGAATATTAGGTTTGACGTTGTGGGGTTAGAACGAACTCTAGAATATTATTAGGAGGTAATATGTAGTGAAATAAGTGTGACTAACCTATGAGCTTCATGCAAGTTCTGCAACCGCTGCTTCAAATTTGTTGCCTCCATTTGCCAAAGCTAGCAATTGCGTGTTAAATCATGGGTGATCAATTGTATGTGCAAAAGAAGAAGCTATGCACATACTTGAAATAAATTCGTAAAGCAGAGTGAGTTAGTTTAAAGCTTATTATAACCATGTTTTGGTGATATATCATTAAGTAATTAGTTTTTCGTTTTCATATGTCGTTCAAAATGAGGATATAAGTTTTGATAATATGGATTTGATGTGTTTGTTCTTATATTTGAGTTCGGGATATTTCATGAGTGCTACCGACTCAAGACAAACAAACTACGTTTCAATGGAACTATATGTGTCTAGATAATTAAAATTTGATGTCACAAGATTCTCTGTGAATGCACCTCATGTATCCATTACGAATTTAAGCTTATGAACATAATTTCTAAAGCTTAGAAGGTAGTGCTATAAATGAACATAATGTTCAAAGAACAGTTCGTGAATTATTTTGTGTGAAGTTCGTTTAAAAAATTTACACGAATTTTGTTTGTTTAGTTAAATAAAGGAATATGAACATAGGTCGTGTTTGTTCATTTGGGTTCATAAACGTTTAGTAAGGTATTCATGAACATTCAGTAAGATGTTTCTTTATGTGCGTAAGTTTACATTTGCTCATGTTTGTTTGTTTATCATTCATTAGATTTTTAGGATTATTATTTCTAATTTGTGATTTGTTTTGGGATAATTATGTTTATAATTATTACTCTATCAATTGCATAGCTATGTATTTATTTAAGGTGATTGTGTCTAATGTTTAGGATTAAAAATGTTAATTTTATTCGTTATGTATTCATGAGTTGTTTATGAACACAATTAATGGTAATTAAACAAACGAGCATGAACAAAGATTTTTTTTAGTTCCATTCGACTCGGTTAGTCTACAACCCGGCCTCTTAGAATATAAGGAAATAGCATGCACTCTTTATAGGATATGACATGCATATTAGAGGGTGTGTTGTTATTAAAATGATTGATTTAACATATAACTCTGTAAATGTTATCTTGTAACATGGTCATGTATATGTTATTATCATATCACACTTAATAACATTTACTTATCATGAAATATATCACGTCATTAGATTCTTGTTCTCTATAATCCCTCAACATGTATTTGATTTTTAATTTTCAATTACTATTCTCTAAATATTATATTACATATGGTCTTAATTAGTGCAATAATGCCATTAGCTAAATATGCTAATTTAGCAAAAGCTACATGGTTCTCCACAGATCATACACCAAATATACAAATAACTTGACGATCATATAATTCCATTGAAAAATAGTTCGTTTATCTTGTGTCGGAAAGATTTCATGAGTATATATGTGTGTATATATATATATATATATATATATAGGGTGAGGTTTATTGTAGACACTTTCGAATGTGAAATAGCTTTTTTTCACATGTGAAAGTTTCTAATTAATGAGAAAAAAGAAAAAAAGAAAAAAGAAAATTAATCACAACCATTAGATCAAGAGATCTAATGGTGAAAAAGAGTGTCTACCTGTCTACACTTATGGGGGTGTCTACAATGAACTTTTCACTATATATATATATATATATATATATATATATATATATAGTTACTATAGATATATGTAGGTATTTTTATTGAATTTTATTGTTCTTCGTTGTTTAGTTTAGATTCTTCAAAAAGACGATGTTTTATAAATGACCGACTTTTTGTAATGTATTCTTTGTTAGGGAAATAAAAAACCATAGACATGTATTAGAGAAAAATATTAATCTTACAAGTATGCTTCGACACATTATAATTTTCAAAATAAAAAATGTTAATTTTCTATTCCTGAACATAGCTCTTCAGGTTGCCGGTTAATTATAATAATATGTCATTAAATCATTAAAAGGATTGATCAATTATGATTTATGGTATGATATTAAGATGGGTTATCTTGTTTTCTCATTACAATAGGGTTCTCATATTCCCGTATGACTACTTGTGTTATTAGTCTGTAAAGGGACATTTTGTACTAAATGATGTGTTATTCAATAAAAAAAATTGTAAGTTCAGATATT
Organism: Deinandra increscens subsp. villosa; assembly: GCA_039602395.1. NCBI lineage: Eukaryota > Viridiplantae > Streptophyta > Magnoliopsida > Asterales > Asteraceae > Deinandra > Deinandra increscens. The sequence continues at coordinate 28,635,953 of JBCNJP010000017.1, read as the reverse complement.
GTAGATTGTAAGTTCGACGGTGAAAATATAGGCGTTGCTGTTAAAAAAAACATACTTGTTGTCTTATCAACCTTAGGGTTTTCTTAAAATTCTTTTTTTTTTCCGTTAATTTTAGAGCAAATACACCATTACGGCATTACAATCTACTCATTACCCACTTTATAGGATTTAAATCTTTACAATTTAGATAAGAATAAAGATTAGATATGATTAGCTTAAATGTCCTTTGTTTAATTTACATATACACCATTTCCCATTTGCTGATATCCATATCCAATTATTATGGAATGAAGCATAAGACATACTATACGTACCTTGACATTTGACTTCATGTTAAGTGGCAGATAATCTTCTCCTTTAAGTTGATTATAGCGTTGAATCACTGATGTAATGCTGAATTATCATAAATAACTAAAAATGTTCTTAATTAGCATTGTGAAAGTCTTCATCATTGTCAAAAACAAAAGCAAGAAATGAATATAATTACTGATCATATCAACAGTGTTTTTTTTTTCGTTTAATCTTCCCAGAGTTAATAATCTTTTTCTTGTGAAGAAAAATTATAACTTTATTGGTTCACATATATATATGCAACTAAATAAATATGGAGTATAGACGAGATCATGGAGAATGAACCATAAAGTGGTTAAAAACAATTAAAAAATGATGTTAATTAACCTGCTACTTGAGAATTCATAGAGCTTGTTGGTACTAGAGAAGATGATGACTTCAACTTCAGCATCACATAAGATGGCCAACTCTTTTGCTTTCTTCAGTAACCCATTTCTTCGCTTTGAGAAGGTTACTTGCCTACTCGTTGTGTTTTCTATTTTCCTGATTGTAATCTTTCCTCTTCCCATCCTCTTGCTTCCACAACTTCTTGCTTCTTAAGCTAGGTTTCTTGAGAAGGAGAGAGAGAGAGAGATCTAGATCTTAATGGCTGGTTAAGCAGTGGTCTAAAAGCTATTTAAAAGAAAAAGGTGCACAAAATACAATGATGTGGGAAAGAATATTAGGCTGTGTAAAAAGCAGTTTTACAAAAATGATTTGAAAATTTACCATCCATTAAAATTTTCCAACACTCCAACAAAGATATGCTTATATAACCCCATGAATGGTTTTATCTTCTTGTATAAACAAAAGCTTTTTTTGTAGTTGGTTTCTCTAATTTGTATTCTTAGATGATCACTAAAAAAGTTTCCACACTAGATAGAATGATCTTAACGGGTTAGTGGGAATTAGTAACCTAGGAAGTTAAATATGGCAAACACAACCTTAAATATCTAAGTAGCAAATACGGTTTTAGAATGGCACATTATTTAACTGAGCATGTTGCAGACACTGAATCAACTGTTAACACTGTTCTTGAGTGAAATTAGCATTAGAAGTCAACAAGTGAGCAGAAGAATCATTGAAAGTAGATGATTCTCCTTCAACAACACAAGAATTAGCATGTTTGGCCTTGGTAAACTTGAAGTCTTTTGGAAACCCAATTAGCCTATAGCATTTATTAGCATGATGACCTACTTTCTTGCAATGACTACATACAGGTCTTTTAGAGTCATTAGCCACTTTAGTATTAACATGCATTAAAGAGGAAATTTCGTTATGAGATTGAGTGACAGGATGTATCTCTTTCTGTTTTTCATCTTGAACTAAAAGAGAATAGGCTTTACTAATGCTAGGAAGAGGCTGCATCATTAGAATATTTCCCCTAACAGTATCATAACTGGAGTTCAGCCCCATGAGAAATTGAATCAATTTGTGCTCACCTTCCTTCTTAACAGTATCAGCATGTGCTCCACAAGTACACTTTGAAGGAGTAGATAGAGATGATAATTCATCCCATAATCCTTTGATTTTGGTAAAATAGGATGCAATACTAGAGTTACCTTGAGAAATATTGCAGAGACTTTGATGAATTTGATACAACTATGCTCCATTTGGTTGACCAAATCGATCAATTAACTCCTCCCACAACTTAGCTACTGTATCAACATATAGAACACTGTCGCTGATATCTTTGGATAGAGTATTGATGATCCATGACATCACCATATCATTACATCGTCTCCACTGAGCAGAAGTGCCGTTAGAGCTTGTAATTGTGCCATCAACAAATCCTAATTTGTTCTTCGCAGACAACGCGATTGACATCGCACGCTTCCAGGATCCAAAGCCAGATCCATCAAATTGCTTCGACACAAGAAGTAATCCAGGATGATCCGGAGCGTGAAGATACAATGGATTTGATGAATTAATTTCAGTATTAGTATTCTGAGACATTGAATAGGATTTGATCGAACGAAAGAAGAACGATCGAGTTAATTTGAATAGGATTTGATCGAACGAAAGAAGAACGATCGAGTGAATTGAAAGGAAATTGACAGGAACGAACGAACGAAGAAGAAAATCATAAGGAAATAAAGAACGAAAGGATGCGGAATCAGAATCGAGAGCAAAATAGCCCTGATACCATGTTGAAAACGAAGAGAGATTGAACAGATTTGGGGAAAGCTTAGCTTCTCATTGAACACTCAAGCTTATATACATAAACATAATTAACGGACTAACAGAAACTAAACAACTCATTAACTAACTTTCTAACTAACTAATATGTACAAATAGAGAAGCAGCAGGTACAAGTCTTCATAAACCAACAGAATCCATGGAAAATAGAGAGTTGGATTCCTTAGAACCGTCCTGATATAAGACTACAAGCCTGTCTCACGAGTCATCATATCATGTGTGCATGTTTCTCCCATGCACATACATTTATGTGTTACACTTACTAACATTTTAATTTGTGGTGCCCGCATCCTGGACTTGGCCCCAGGGGACGTCACGCATCGGATTTACTCATGTACACAAGGTACACAAAGATAACTAAAGCAGCGAAAAATTTAGTACTTTATTTATTTAACCAAGTATACAACAGTAAACGAGATATTACACAAGATCTAACTAACTATATCTATGCCAGCATAACAACGAACCTCTTCTGCTAGTTTGCCCAATCAGCCCTTTATCACCAGAGTCTTACCATTACTCCCAGAAGCCTCGCCAACACCTCACATACATACTTTAAAAAATCAACTTACGCTCGTGAGTTCTAAGTTCTGAAAGCTCTTTCTTGACCTGAAAGGCATTTCATTACTTTTCGGTCTTCACGACCTCGTTAGCCAATATTCATTAAATATAAAACATACCAGAGTTATACAACATATAAGACTTTACTCATAAGAGCATCACGGTAGAGTCCCTATAAATCCGTGAGTATAGTCCTTAAAATTTGAGGTGTAGTTATGAGTGGATGAGAGAGAAAAAAGTTACTGTTCATCTGTAAATTTGATAAAAAAACTTATTGATTTGGTAAAATTTGAGGTTTGATGTGGAGAAAGAGAGAGAAAAGGTAATGATAAAGGTATAAAAATGTATTATATAATTGTGGTTGTGAGTGAAAAAGAGAGAAAAAGTAATGATAAAAATATAAATTACAAGGATAAGGATAAAGAATCTATTGTGAATGCTCTAACCAGGAATATCTATCACATTAATCTCCCTAGTTTATTGTTAACTCAATCTACCCTTGCACTAGCAACATTTGCTATGCCTAACTTGTTGGATCGTGGTTAAACACAGTTAACCTATCAAGTTACATGAAGGTATCAAACAAGAAATACGGAATCAGACTTGTTTGTGTTCTAAGCAAAGATGCTTTTGATCCAAAAAGATAACAAGTAAACAAAAAGTAAAGTAGTTGAACACGAGATATAAATTCCAAGCACTACAATATTATTACTTCTCAAATGTTTACAAAGTGTTACAACTGATGAATAAGAACAAGGATCAATCATAAACAAGAGAAATATGTCTAATATATATAGTGCAATGAGGAAATAAAAGATATCCTTTTATTTCCTTTAGCCACTAGGCTAAATAAAGTAATCATATCTACTACAAAAGTTATTGTACTAACACGCATGGGTACTGTGAACAGTTGAGCAGATCTGTCGGGTGAACAGTGTACAGCATGGCGGAAAGTAAACTGCTCTCTGTCGCCTTTTTGTCTTGGGACTTAAACTGTGTGAGAAGTCAAACTTCCGAGGTAACTAAGGAAAAGTTCCGGAGGAACTACTTAGTACAAGAAAATTTCCGCAGGAACTTCCTTCGGAATTCTGACTTAGGGAGTTTTAGCCGAGCTAAACATTCCCAACAGTCTCCCCCTAAGATGTTGCTACCAAAAACTGTTCTCAGCTATGAGTCTTCTTTGTGCTTCAAAAATTTACCTCTACAGCAGCCTTACAACTTGTAGACAAAATTGGTAGTTCCCACTATGGTCATTATATCTCTCTGATGCATACTATCCCATTCAATTAACTTCAAATTCCTCTTCTTTATCACCTCCCCATTGCTCATGATGAAGTAGTGCAAGTCTTCCCTTTTGTGCACCTCAATCCTAACAATTCTAGGATGAGTATCAGTAGGGTTGATTGGGTCAACAGTTGGGTTAGGAGGATCAGAGGGTTCAGACTCCTCTTCTGTTTCACTCACCACAATCTTCTTTCTTTTTGCCATAGACTTCTTTCTTCCAGAAAAAGTGAGTTGAGTGGGTGGTATAGTTGATGGTTGCTGGGATGAGGCTTTAGTTTCAGGCTGTGTATGTTTTGGTTCTTTAGGAGGTGGTGATGATTGTGGAGATGGAATTTGATGATTAGGAGTTTGGAATGTGGAAGTTGTGGGTTGTGATGATGTGGTGAAGGGTTAAGATGCTGAGAGGTGATGATCAGAGACAGTGTCAAAAATTTCTTTGACAATGTTGATCGTGGGCTTCTTTTGTTGACCAACTGAGACAGGAGCCTTTCTCTTTTTCTGCTTTAGGTAACCGAGACCTTCAGGATGCAAAGAGTCAAAAAGAGCATACATACCTGGTGGCTTCTTCTCACCAATTACTCTTTCCTTTTCGATTTTACTCTTCCTGATGACATCATAATCTTGTCTCAGTCTAGGCAATCTGCAAGAGTTGATCCTTCTAGGGTTCTCCATCAAGATTTCTTTGAAGTACTACCTGTGAATCAGCAGGTCATCTTCTTCAGTAAGTGTTTGATATCTGATGCCCTTCTTCTCTTGTGCCTTTTCCTGCTCAAAGGCATAGTCAACAAACCTCTTCACATTCATTTCTTTAACTTGATCAGGACTGATGCCTAAGATCATGTACATCCAGTTGATCAGATCACCTCCCTTCATTTCATCAACCCATTTATCAGAGAAGCACTCCTTGCTCTTTAGCATTTCACTAAACTCAGCTAAGAAGATCTTGTTATCTTCATTCTTCTTCATCTAAATCTTCCTGTAATCATTCCCTTAAGACTCTCCTGTACTTGTTAACTTTGTCCGAAAGACCTTGCAGTTCTGCTTTAGCAATTTTCTTTTATGTGTACAAGTCAGATCTTTTCCTAGCTTCATTGAAGAAGAGCATTAGATCTGCATTGTTCTTAACATACTCATAGATGCCATTCTCTATGAGAAGTTATTTTTATTCTTCAAACAATGCATTCTCTTTCTGTTCTTGCTCTTCCTTGAGTTTCTGTTGAATCTCAGCATTTTCTTTTTCCAGTTGATCAATCAAAGCTCTTGTTGCATGATCCATTTCATCATCTTGGCCTCCTGTGCTTTGACCTTCAGTCTCCATATCAGTGAAACCAGAAATGGTTCTCTCATCACGAGAATCATCATCAGCAGCCTTTGGAGATTCATGAAGTGAAGCTGCAGCACTGGGACTGGCTTTCGAGATAACTTGCTCAGGAATAGTCTTAGCACCAATTTCCGAAGTAACTACCTTGGGACTATCTAACGAGACAACTTGGTCCTGAATAGTCTTAGGCAATTTCTCAGAAGCAACTTCCGAAGTAACTTCCTTCGGAACATCCTCGGTAGTGAGTGGTTCTTCTGGAGTAACTTCCTTCGGAATTTCCTTAGCAGAGAATAGCTCCTCCGGAGTAACTTCCTTAGGAGTTTTTTCAGTTGTTTCTTTTGCTGATGAGGATGTAGGTTTGTTTAAGTTGAGAAGTACTTCACTGACTTCAATTTCAACCAGATCCACATCTTTTTCTTGTTCACTTGCAGGTTCATCAACCTGTTCATCATCCTTTTCTTCTCCTTCAGCCTCAAACTGATCTTGACCTGTTTGAAGATACTCTTGCTCTTGACTAGATATACATTGGTTAGGTAGTTTTTCACTTATCCAATGTTGTGAAGATGAGCACTTGATGCTGCCATCACAAATCTCAAAAATTCCAAGTGATTGGCTTTGCATTCATCGGGTGCTACCTCCATCAGTTGATCCATGTGAATATTAAGTAAACCTTCTATTGGGTTGAAGGACTTAACTCCACATATCTTGAAAAGCTTGTTCTTTAGATGCTCAGGTAACCTCTCCTCTGGGTTGAAGTCTATCTCACTAGAGCTTAAAGAGTCTTCAGCAGACTTGTTTTTAGCATAAATCTTATGATAAGGTGTTGAAGAGCTAGATTTCTCCCCCTTTTTGTTAGCAACAGCTTCACCAGTTGGGTTTGATGCACTAACCTTCTCCAGCTTCAGTCTGTTGATCAAAGTGTCAAGCTCTTTAATATTTTGCAGCATGGACTGCATTTGTGTTTGCAAGTCAGTTTATTTGGCCTCAACTAATTTCTCAGTATCCTTGGGCGAAGAAGAGCCATCAAGCCTAGCTTGATCATGCTCAACACCCTGGTTTTCTTGGCTCCTGGGTTTTCTTGTAGGCACAGTTGTTGCCTCAGTTTCCATTGCTGGTTCCTTTGGTTCAAACTGGCTGCTAGTTGCCATAGATTGGGTCTTAGAGATGTTACTACTATCCAATTGTTCTAGTGGGAAACCAATTATAGTAGCAGCCCTTTCTATATGAACATCTTCATCACTCCTGATGTTCAACTCCTTAGTGGGTGAATATGGGTTAGAAGTAACATGATCACAGTCCATCAAATTCTCTTCATGTGGTGAGGTTGAGAAGAAGAGATTGTCATTTGGATTAGGATCAGTTTCTGCTTCATTCACATGTATATCTTGGGTTAGGTCTATGGAGGTAAACAAGGAGGATGAGGGTTGTGCATCCAATCTGGTAAAAGATGAAGTTTCATGTGAAACAGCATCCTAAACATAGCTAAACCCTAAGCTTTGAAATTAAGCAGACAGTAGGTCATGCTCATGGTTTTCAGGTTGGATGGATGTGTTAATACCTGATATGTGCATCGTGTGAAGTATCAAGCAAAGTACAAGATCATGTCAAAGTCTCACTGGCCAAACGTGGTCCGAACCTAGAGTTCGGACTGGCCGAACCTGGGGTTCGGACATAGATCGGCCAGTTGGGTATAAATAGTTGTTTTGTCTTTGTAATAGTTAGTTCTGAGCGTGAGAGATTACTCTTAAGTGTGTGTTTCTTAGTGTGTTTCTCTAAGACTGTTTCTAAGTGTTTACTGATTGTAATTGTTCTTCGTTGATCAATAAAACAATCGGTTAATTACGTTTGAATGTCCGATTAGCTAGATCGCGTAGACGATCCGATGCTCACGCATTTTCAAGTGGTATCTAAGCTTTCTGGTTCACTCTACGGATCTATGGTTGCTATTTCTGGATTTTTAAGCGGTTTTGGAGTTTCTTGAGTTTGTTTATGTGTTTTTCATCAATTTTCTCAAGTTTTTTTGGTGTCAAAACTGCTTCTAAGTCATTTCTTATCATTTTTCTCGATCCTCAGTTGCTAGTTTCGACAAAATCAGACATTTTTTGCGCATTTTTGAAGAAGTATGTCAAAGTTCGGAGTTCACTGTTCAGGTTTGGAGTAACCGCCCTGAACGTCATGTTCGGACAACTTTCGGTCTAAGTTCAGAGTGTTTTCTGGCTCGTAGCTAGTTCGGTCGAGGTTTGGAGTTCGTTCGGTGATAGATCGGAGCTTTTTAAGTTCGATGGAAGTTCGGCCTATTGATTTAGGTTCAGTGAAATTTCGAAGAAAGTTCGGAGCACAGAATTAAGTTCGGTGGGAGTTCGGCCAACAGAATTCAAATATTTCACGATGTCAGAATTTCATGCGTTTTCCGCAATGCAGTGCAAACTATGCTGAACTTTGATAATGAAATCGGAATAAGTCAAAAAGTTCCAAAATTGTTGAAGTTGGAAGATTATCATAATTGGAAGCAACGATTTTCTGCTTACATAAGCACGAATGATATCGATTTGTGGATTCCAATAAAGAAACTTTATCAACATCCAACCGATGCGGGAGATTTTAAAGAAGTTCATACCTTTGACAATGCTGAAAGAAAATCTTACGAGCTTGAACAAAAAGCTTTCGGTTATCTTACAATGGCATTACCCACTGAATTGTTACATCAATTTAGCACATGCAAGAAATCAAAACAATTATGGGATGCTTTATCAACAAGATGTGAAGGTAATGATGATTACAAAAAGAGTCGGAAGAATGTGTTGAATAAAGAGTTTGATAATTTTCAATTTTATGACAATGAGAACATTACTGCTCTGGTTTCCCGGTTTTCACATCTAATCAGTGAGTTGAAGGTTGTTGGTATTGAGAAGACTGATGCTGATTTGAAGGAAAAGATTATGGAAGCTTTACCTGAAAAGTGGGAAAATTATGTTTTGTTACTCACACATGATAAAGATTACTCTACATTTACATTTCACGAACTTACTGGAAAACTTCATGCTCGAGAAATGGAAATGTTAAATTCAAAGAAGTCAACTGCTACTTTACAAAATCCCGAGCTGTATCATGGTGAGAATACGGCTAGCATGAATGCTAAATCTAAGCCAAATCTGAGTACTACACCAAATATTGCTTTTATGGCTGGAGCTTCAGGTAATTCTGATAACAATTCATCACGGGGTTGTAGTTTTACAATTCCAAATTCTTCAAGTCAAAATGCTTTTTCTGCTGAATCAATGGATGATTGTGCCAAAATGATTGTTGCTTTAATCTCATCGTCGTTTGGTTTGATCATTAAGAATGCTGCTGATGCACAATTAACAAGAGATGATCTTGATGCTCTTGATGATGATCAATTGACTGAATTAGATCTATCTTGGCAATATGCTATGCTGAGTCACAGATCAAAAATATTTTTCAAGAAGCATGGGAAATCTACTTCTGATTTTAATGAGAAATTAGGTTTTGACAAGTCAAAGTTGAAGTGTTACAAATGTTCAAAACTTGGACAATTTGGCAAAGAATGTCAACAGAAGTCTGGTTTTCCTTTATCACCTAAACCTGGTTTTACTCAGCCATCTTCTAGTAACGCAGATAAGCCAATAGCTTTAACAGTTCAACATGATGGTGTTTATGATTGGGGTCAACGGTTTGGATATGATTCATCAGCCTTGATTGTTACTCATGTTTAGTCAGATGATTCTTATTTAGATACTAGTTCTGATACTTATTCAACACCAAGTACTTATGCATCTGCTGAAAATTTGGAAAGTTTGATGAAAGAAAATGCTTCATTATTGCATAAAATTCAAAAGCTTTCTGAGGACTTCATTTTGGTTAATTCAGAGTTGCATGTTTCTAAAGAACATGAAAATGAGTTGGTTATGAAGAATGAGTGCTTGACTAATTAGATCAAAATGTTGAATGAAGTTTTAGAGATTTCTAAACAAGAGAAAATGGATGTTGAATCTACAAAAGCAAGGTTATGTGAAGAAAAGAATGAGTTGGTAAATGAAGTTATGAAATGGAAGGCTGAAGCAGAGGATACTGCTACGGATTTTCAAAATTTGTTTGAAAAGTCCAAGATTAAGCTTGATTTGCTTACAAAGAATGTTGAAGAATCGGCTGCTAAAATTGATGCATATCAAGTCAATATGGAAAAGTTGTTAGATGAGAAACGTGAGTTAATTAGTGTTAACAAGGTTCAAACTGCAAATCTGGAGATCAAAAGAGAAATGAAGATAAACTGAAGAAAGAGTTGTTTGAAGGTTTAGATAATCTTCGCATGCAAACGTTTGAAACCCACAAAGTTGCGAAGCGATTGATAGCTAAAGAGAAGGAATTCGCTGAGGCTCAACAGCAAATTTCTGATCTAAAAATTCAAGTTCTTGATGCTAACAGATTGCTCAATAATGTTTCAAATTCTCAAGTTTTCACAAGTTTCTTAGCTAATGATGCAAATTTTGAGAAAATGTTTGATAAAACTGCATCACCCCCTGCTCAAATCAAAGAAGCCTTTAAAGAAGTGAAAGAGCAAGTTCTTGAATTTGATTATTTAAAGGTCTCATCATCTATTGCTGAGAAAGACAAGGTTGTGAAGAAAAAGAAGAACAAGAAGAATAAGAAGCAGAAGGAAAAGAAATCTGAGGTTCTTTCAGCTCCAAAATTTGTATCTGGTTCATCTTCTGCTGATAATGAAAAGTCGACTACTTCAAGTAACAAGATTAAGTCACAATCTGAATTTAATGACAAGATTTTCTATGATCAGAAGAATGTGATTGAAGTGAAAGCTAAATTTTCTCGGTTAGCAAAGAATGGGCATTCTACATCTGAGGAGAAGATTGCTGGAAAGAAAGTTGTATTGGGTTTTCAAGAAATGAAATGTAAAGCTGAGGAGGTTCCAGCATCCACATTGCAGGGTCTGAAGAACATTAAAATAAAGTAAGTGAAGAAGGAGATTTTCAAAGCTGAAAAAGTTTAACCTGAGCGATTTTACAAGCTCACAGGTTCAGATCAACTTTTTTCTGATAAAGAATTTCCTCTTCATTGTGTTGATGCTTGAAAGATTTCTGAAGTTTTTGTGAAAGCTCAAGTTTCTACTGATGGTTCTTTATCTCGAATCCCAACATCTAAATGGGTTCATGATCACAGACATCAGGTATATGATTCTAATTCTGATCATGATCGAGATATTCATGTGTGTAACTCTTCGCAGGTATATCAAAAGTGGGACAAAACACAGCGAATCTGTTATATTTGCCGCCGAACAGGGCATATGGCAAAAGATTATCCACTGCCTGCTGATTTTTCTCAAAGGTTTCACAAGAAACCAGTTTTTGGTAAACCTCCCCAACAGAAATTCTTTGATAAAAGTGGCAGAGTTTTTGATGATGTTGAACCTACATTCTTTCAAAAACAAAAACGTTTTGTTCCAATGTTTCAACAGGTTCAAAATGTAGGTTCTTCATCACAGTCACCTGTGATTGTTTCATCAAAAACTGCATTACCAAAATCACAACAATGAAACCTAAGGTGGTTTCTAAGCAAAACCAGGACATTGGTCGACCAGAAGCGATCCGCTTTGGGTCATTTAGAAACTAATCAATTTGACCAGTGTGCAGGTACTTCTAGAAGGTCTATCGACGATTGCAACGTTGTTGATGGAGGAGTATTCTGCGTAATTTAAATTTCATGATCAAATTTTCTAAATCTGCATATTTTCTGAAGTCTAAAACTGCAAAATATCCGTGTTGATTGATCATTTTTCTTTGCTTACAAGTTTTTCTCAAAAATGAAAAATAGAGTCTTGTTTTGTGTGAAATGAAAATCCAAAAATAGAGTTTTCATTTTAAGGGGGAGAATTGTAAGTAAGGGGGGGTAATTGAGAAAAAAGCATGTTATGGGGAGAAGGTGAATACATGCACAATATATAAAATTGTGAGAAATTGATCATTGGGAAATGATGGTACATTGGCTTACGTATCTGACTCATGGATAGAGTAGATGAAAGGGCCATAAGATCATTGTTTGATATATTTGGTAGGCTCGGAAAATCAGAAAGTATTCAGATGTGATATACATTAAATACTAATGCTTGACCATGTGGATAACATCTTGATGCATATTTCATGACACAAAAAGAAAATTAAGTGTGAAATAGTAATGAGAAGTCACTGTGTATACATGTGTTCATTTTGAAAAGATTTAAACTTGTTTGATTTTTTTTATTTTGTCAAACGATCGGACTTTCTCTGGGTGTCCACAAGACCGACCTGATCGTTGTTCGTTTGACGTTCTGCTTTATTTTCTTTGGTGTTTCGTACAACTCATCGGACTTTCTCTGCGTGTACGGGAGTACGGAGTACCGACCTGATTGTTGTTGCGTTATACAATTTCAACTTGTTTTATTTTCTTATTTTGTTAAAACCGAGACCTTATCTGTGTATCGAAAGATCGACCTTAAGGTAGATGATTTAACGTTCTTATTTCTTTTTGCATGGAACACAGTTGACGATATCATGAAAATATTATGCATTGTGAAATATCACAAGTATTATCATACAAAAAGAAAAGGAAAGAAAAACAGAAAATGTCTAAGTATGTCTGATAGTGTGGGGTACACTGGTCAGAGCAAATCTAATCAATACCTTAACATATCCAGATGTTATGAGTATGATTCTGCCTGAGTTTAAGATGGACAAATTATACCGGCAATTAACATGACTTATGAGCTTCAATTAATTGAAATTGAAGTGTAGTTCAGTACGTTATGATCAATATGATCCGATATAGTGATCTTTCTCATACCAAAAATAGTGTTTGATTCTGTATTGTTTTAGCATAAACTTTGAAATATCAAAAAGATTTTAGGTTTGTTTTGATATAAACATTTTAAAAGCCAAAAAGATTTTGTTTCTGCTTTATTTTCGATCTGATCAACACGTGATACAAAATTCAATTTTTCAAAATCATATCTTGGAGTCTCGATGAGACATTTTTCACCAAGATTATTTAAATACTGATGCAGATTGCTAAAGTGCAAATGATCACGACTTCAGGTCTTCTGAAGCTGTTGATAAAGACCAGAGATACATCGGATGTCATCAAGTATTCAAGATTAAGCTACGATCGAGTTGAGTAGGAGTTAGTTCGAAGATTCATTTCATTGGATGAACGGATTCTATACTTGAGGGGGAGCTTGATTGAAGATACAAAGTTGATGATGTTGAAGAGATACTGCACACGATGAGGGGGAGTTTGTTGATACCTGATATGTGCGTCGTGTGAAGTATCAAGCAAAGTACAAGATCATGTCAAAGTCTCACTGGCCGAACGTGGTCCGAACTTGGAGTTCGGACTGGCCAAACCTGGGGTTCGGACATAGATCGGCCAGTCGGGTATAAATAATTGTTTTGTCTTTGTAATAGTTAGTTATGAGCGTGAGAGATTACTCTTAAGTGTGTGTTTCTGAGTGTGTTTCTCTGAGACTGTTTCTAAGTG
>JBCNJP010000017.1:28432429-28622216 GCA_039602395.1 Deinandra increscens subsp. villosa | reverse complement strand
TTACCACACGAAGTGGTCGAGTTCTGGAGAGTCCATCACCGGTAGTTGAGGAGGAACCGGTTGATGAGGAGATAGAGTTGGAGACTCCCGACGGGAGGGTGCACGAGAGCGTAAGGCCAGCAAGTACAGCACCGAACATCGAGGTCGAGGGAGTTAAAGAACCACCAGCTGGAGAGAAGCCGATGAAGTGGGAGGCAGCTAAGGAAAAGAAGAGAGTTAGATTTGCACCTCAACTGATTACAGCGGAGGACCTCAAGCGTGTACCATACCCTGAACGATTGATTCAACAAAAGAAATGTAAGGGAATAATTTGTGGCTTGTGTATTAAATCATCACTTGGCGGACTATTTTGAAGGCCTATGTGTTAGAATAGGTGAAAATGAGTTGGGTTATGGGTATATTGGGTCATTGGGCCAATTTAGACATGTTTGGGCTCATTTAGAATGAGTTTAGGTGGACTTTTATGGGCCATTAAAGTCAAATACGGGAATTTGGAGCTATTTTAGGTAGGTAGGTTAACTTGTTTTCCAAGTTCACCATCTCCTATAAATAGGACTCCTAGTAATCAATTTAGGGTTGCTTGTTCTTTTGGTGTTTGTGGTGATCATCGAAATTCTCCCAGAGAATTTCGATTAAGGTGTAATCAAGCAGTTGCATAATACAAGTGTTTTCTTCTAATCGGTTTGTCTTTACTTGTTTAATATACTTTTCGATTATCACCTTTTTACTATTTCTTGAATCACCAATCAAACCGGATTCCGCACGGTCTTGATTGGACTAGATATCGCGTAAGGATCGTTTTTTGGGACTTACAATTGGTATCAGAGCCAAGAAACGCAAGTTTCGAGGCTCTCGCGATATCAGATTCAAGGTTTTGAGTACTAACGATTTGAGTTTTCTGGTGATTTTCAGCTTTTAGCACTTTCGGAGGTGTTTTGTGCAGGTTACATCTCGTGACAGAAGGTTCGGAAGGCTGTGCGTGTGCTTTTGAGACTTTTCGATCCTCCTTACTACTTTTCGATCAGGTTTTCTGGTCGAAAAGCCCTCCTCAGCCGCCTAAATCGATCGAGAAGCCCCTTTTGTGGCTTTTCGATCCGTTGATCCTGCTCGAAAAGTCCCCTAAGTGACTTTTCGACCAGCCTGCCCAATCGAAAAGTCCCCTTTTGTGACTTTTCGATCAGCCAAACAGCTTTTCGATCAGCCAAGACAGCTTTTCGATCAGCCAAACAGCTTTTCGATCAGCCAAGACAGCTTTTCGATCAGCCAAGACAGCTTTTCGATCAGCCAAGACAGCTTTTCGATCAGCCAAGACAGCTTTTCGATCAGCCAAGCAGCTTTCCTACCAGCTTTTCGATCAGCCACACTTTTCGATCAAAAAGTCCATTTTTTCGATCAAAAAGTCCATTTTTCGATCAAAAAGTCCTCTTTTCGATCAAAAAGTCCACTTTTCGATCCAAAACTTGACTTTTCTATCCAAACTTCACCCTTTTCTATCCAACCCTTAGGCTTTCAATTTTCAATCCGATCGAGTCTTTCCGATCCAAATCTCAATCAAAGAAGATCATGGCACACATTCTGCCAGTTACCACTGCATCTACCAACATCAATGAGATATGTTGTAATCCCAAGTGTGAGTCTAAAGAATGGGAACGTAAGTTCACAAATGAAACCCTAAATCGTGAATTTTATGCTAGAGATCTTAGGGAGTATCAAAGTAAGGCTAAAATATATAGAGAGAAACTGGAAGCAGCTAAGGTAGACATAAAAAATCTTCAACGTGATGTTAGTAATAAAAGCACCTATCTTGGGCTTGCTAATGCTAAGATAGAAGAGCTAACCAAGGAGGTTGAGGAACTCAGAACCAAGCTTGACTCCTCCCAATCTGTGCTTGAGAAACATCAAGTTATTCAAAAGAAAATGATGGACTCTCATCGTACTTTATTCAAATCTGAGGAGCGACTCGAGCATGTAAAAGAAACATCTGGCCTCGGGGATGTAAATTTTCCTCCCCCATTACAACATGAATACATCAGAGTGCCCCAAACTGCCGATGAATTGTTGAAAGAGTCACTTAATGAAGCAACCATGGTGTATGGGCCTCAACCTATGCACAAAGATGAAAAGACAGCCACAGACACAACTCAGTCAAATGACACTACTGAGTGTGCAGGTTCAAGCTCTAGTGAAGTGAAGAGAGCTGATGAAGAAAAGTTGACTCCTTATCCAAAGATCGAGACTCCTTATTCGAAAGTGGTGGATGAGGTAAAGCGGGAACGTGTGGTGATGACTACAAGACCCAATGGTAAGATATTCATGACATCTGGGTCTATGTTTGACCAAAAACCAGATGCTGGCTATGAACTACCATCCTTCTCCACTAAGTTCAAAGGCTTGGGTCATGATGGTGGTTTATCATCTAACATTAAGAGCATAAGGCCCAAGATCACCATCAAGCCTCCAAATTCCGTTCCAATCAAGATTGAAAGGCCCAAGGTGACAAACAAGTCTCCAAACTCATCAGTGGGATCATGCAATGGCAACACAACTTTCTCTCAGAAGCCAGAGGGCCCAAAAGTTCAACTTTCTGGTTTTCCTCAGTTTTCCACAAATCAGAAAAGAGTCAACATAAATGGATCAAGGTCAGAAAGATCGAACAACTGGAGATCTGGAGTCTTTCTGAACATGCAACCGAATCTCAATGCCTCTCCTTCAAAGCCATACAGCTCAAACGGTCACACTTCTGACTTCTACCTGAAGAAGCAAACGTGCTTTAATTGTGGCAATCCTGGTCACATTGCCCGAAATTGTCTCTATCGCCCCTATGAGCCATATTATCCACAAAGTCGGAGTGTTTCGTCTCGGGAATCACTTAAGTCTAAGCCAATGAAGGTGCAACCACCTAAGGCGATGAAGACTGTTTCTCCTAAGATAAAACCCTCTGATCAACATTGGGGCGCTGCCAAAGAGCAGAGAAAATTTTCGAATCAAAAATATGTTTTTCCAAATTTTGAGAATTTTCATAAAAAGGTGAAGAAACCGATTTCAAAACAACACAAAGTTGACAAACCTAAAGTTACTCCTCCAAAGGTAACTAAAACTGTTTTGAAAAAGAAACCTGAAATGAAGAAGGTTGAAATACCTAAAGTCACTACTTCAAAGGTGACTAAAACAACTTTCAAATCACCTGGAATTTGGAAACCAAAATCAAAGGCAGCCACACCCCCAATTCCTGATATCACAAAGGGGATGTTCTTAAAAGAAATTTCTTTCACCGATTCTTCAGGTATACCCAGAACCACAATGGCCTGGGTACTTATGGCTAATTGATCTCTCACCTTGTGCAGGAACAGTCAAGGAGGACTTCCATTAACTTATTTGTTTATGAAAGTGATTGTTCCAGGCACATGATAGGAGGCATCTCTCTACTACATGACATGAAGATTTCAATGGAGGGTATGTCTCCTTGTGAGAGGTAAATCTGAGAAAATCAGCAGTAAAGGTAACACTGTCTTAATTGTTTGTTTCTTGGCAAATATAGTGTGAAGTCTGGTAGTGCATTAAACAAACCCATTTCTGAAAAAAAATTTCAAAAGATAAACTTTGAAGGTTAGCTTGGCCGGTTTTAGTACATATTTAGTATTGTGTTAGTGTGTGCTTAAAAAAAAAAAAAAAAAAAAAAAATCAAAAAAATGTGTGTTGTTATTAAAAATCAAAAAGCAAGGGGAAGAATAGAAAAGATGAAATTGTTGACCCCTCAACTCAAAAAATTAAATTAAATTGTGCTTTTTAATTTTTAATCTTTTGTTTCCTTTAGAAGGTGGGAAGTGAAATAAATTTCCGTTTTGGAGATGGCTGACACGCGTAAGGCAGATGTGAAAGACATGATCCATGGTGATATGCTGGTAGGCTCGGCTCTAAAATCTGAAAAGGTATGCGTTACACACTTAAAGATAACGTATGGCAGTTTGTTGGGTAACAACACTTAGGTTAATTGCATTTCTATTTGACTGCATGTTCAAGTTCCCGATACACACGCTTGTCTCCAAGAGTGTGAAAATGAGCTCAAAAAGTCGGTGTCCCCTCTGCTTTGCGTGAGCAATGACCTGGGGATGCTTCACATGTATGTAAGGCTCTCCTCTGCTTTGCGTGAGCAATGACCTGGAGTTGTCCATACATACGTACTTCTAGATCATCTAAAATAAAAAAAATATAAAAAAAATATATATATAATATACACCCAAAAGATGCCAAAGAGCACATCAAAAGAGACCCTCAAGTGTCCAAAACCCTCAGCCTTTGTCACTGATGAGAGCATTATTAAAAATGTTTCAAAAATTCAGTTGACTTTGTATATTATACCCAAAAATCTATGTGATCTATTCTTTCTCTTCTCAATCCAGTCTGGAGCTCAGTTTCAAACTTCTGGATCAGGTTGTGAAAATATGTGGTAGGGAATTTATGTGCTTGATAGTGTGTAATAACATGTACCTAGGATTTGTTGAAACTCACTTGCTGTTCATAATTAATGCACCAATAAAAGATAATAAAGTGACAAACAGCCTGATTAAGAAAAGGGTTTGAGTTTAAAGTGGATCAGTATATTGGCAATCACCTAGACGTGTTCGAGTAACAGAAGCTGAAAAGGGTTCCTCAGTCAGATTCATACGGTTTGATCCCATAGAAACCTTCTCGTTTAGTAATTTGGTATGTATGTTTTTATTTTTATTTTTTTCTTTTGTATTATCTTAAGTTTTTATTGTTTATTTTTCAACCATGGCCAGGTTAATTTAAAGGTTTTAATAAGTTCTTTTTGGGTTTTGTGCAAGAAGGTGTGACCTCCCCCTCAGGGTTCAGGGGAAGTTGTTTGGTTAAATAATGCTAACCCGATAACCAGTCATCGTCTGGTTAGTGTCTGTTTCATGTTGTGTTTGACAGGTTAAGTGAGAAAGACAACTCATGAAGAAGAAGGTCAAGGACTCAGTTGACCGATGCACTGATGCTGTTACTGTTTGTGTTGAAGAACCAGCCGGAAAAGGACTTACCCTATGCTTAGGGGAAGTTTGTTGGTTGTTCAAGAAAAGCTTTCAAAGTGCAAGAAGAAACTGTTCACAATTTCAGGGGAAGCTAAGTGCAGTCAGTTCAAGATCTAGAATCAAGAATGCCAAGATAGGGGTTTTCAACATTTTTACCCTCTGAAGTTACGTGCTGGTCAAGACAGTTACTGATGATTCAGCAAGGACTCGACATTACTTGTTTGTCATTTGAAGTCCAAGCTGATGCTGATTGAGAGAAAACTCCCAGAACTCGACCGTTGCTGCCCAATGAAGATCGTTCAAGAAAAGAATCTTCACCAACCCATGTTCAAGCCAAGGAGAAGACTGAAGTCTGAAGATTGAAAGTAGAAGATATTTAATAGCACAAGCCAAGGGGAAGATTGTAAGGGAATAATTTGTGGCTTGTGTATTAAATCATCACTTGGCGGACTATTTTGAAGGCCTATGTGTTAGAATAGGTGAAAATGAGTTGGGTTATGGGTATATTGGGTCATTGGGCCAATTTAGACATGTTTGGGCTCATTTAGAATGAGTTTAGGTGGACTTTTATGGGCCATTAAAGTCAAATACGGGAATTTGGAGCTATTTTAGGTAGGTAGGTTAACTTGTTTTCCAAGTTCACCATCTCCTATAAATAGGACTCCTAGTAATCAATTTAGGGTTGCTTGTTCTTTTGGTGTTTGTGGTGATCATCGAAATTCTCCCAGAGAATTTCGATTAAGGTGTAATCAAGCAGTTGCATAATACAAGTGTTTTCTTCTAATCGGTTTGTCTTTACTTGTTTAATATACTTTTCGATTATCACCTTTTTACTATTTCTTGAATCACCAATCAAACCGGATTCCGCACGGTCTTGATTGGACTAGATATCGCGTAAGGATCGTTTTTTGGGACTTACAAGAACGCGCAAGAATATGGTCAATTCTTAGAACTTCTTAGGTCACTTAGGATCTCATTACCTTTCACCGAAGTAATAGAAAAGATGCCTAAGTACGCCAAATTTTTGAAGGAAATGTTATCTAATAAAAAGAAGTTAGAGGCTTTATCTAAAATTCAACTTGATGCTCAATGTTCTGCAATTGTCCAGAATAGGCTACCCGAGAAATTAACTGATCCGGGAACATTCACCATTCCTTGTGTTTTTGGTAGCTCTTCTGTGACCCATGCTTTGGCGGATCTCGGTGCTTCAATTAATGTCATGCCATATTCTATTTTTCAGCACCTAGGATTAGGAGATCCCGCCCCGACCCGTATGACCATTTCATTAGCTGATAGATCTGTGGTGACACCTAGGGGGATTGTAGAAAATTTTTGTTCCCTGTTGATTTTGTGCTTGTTGATACCGATTATGATGCAAAATGCCCTTTAATTCTAGGTAGACCTTTCCTTAGGACTGCCCGTGCCTTAGTTGATGCTTTTGAGGGTACAATTACTTTGAGAGTTGATAGTGAGAGTGTGGTTTTTAGTATTGGTGGATCAGTGAGTAAGAACAACGAGTCTGTGTGCTTATTAGAATCTTTTAGGTCATGTGTCGATCGTTGTGTCAATTTAGTTACTAGGAAGGAGGTGATGATAAGTAATCGGTTAGGTGAAGATGAGAGGGTAGTAGAACCCACCACTTGGGAGGTTAGAGATGATGAGAAAAATCTAGATGATTGGGTAGTGATAGACCCTAAGTGTGGGAAAGATCCTGGGGGGTCAGTTGATTTAGTGGAAATATGTGAGATTGTTGACCCATCTGTGGAACCCGGGGGTGACGTGGTCTGTGATGAGGTTGTGGTTGTTAATTGTGATAGTAGGAAGGCCACACTTGGCGATTTGGGTAGTTTTGATTGTGCTATAGAGCTTAGGCCAAGTGTGGGGAGGTCGTTGGTGGTTGTGTGTGAGAATGACCCGGGGTTGCGTTTCATAGGCAAAATTAGATTTTTCCCGGGTCGTTATAAGCATTGGAAGGTTAAGGGGCTGTTGAATTTGGTGAATTTTGATGGTCCGGATAGTTGGTTGGATAGGAGGTTGGATAGTAGGTCTGAGGTTAGAAACCGGGTGGTAACCGATAAGTTGGTTTTGAGAGATGTGAAGGTGAAGCCTCCGGATAGTGAGTTAGGAGGCTGTTCTGTAGTTCTGAGCTGAAAAGATTAGTGCCCGGGTTGTATAGTTTGTAAATTTATCTTTAATTTCTGCAATTTTTATTTCTTTTTTTTATTTTTATTCTTATTTGTTTTTTTTATTTTTTCGTGATTAACTGTTTTTGTGTCGAGTCTTTCTGTTTCGTGTTGGTTTTGCAGGTTCAATGATATTTGCGCTTAGATAATCATGAAGTTTAATGGAGGACCTGCGGATACGAGCTCGCTTGCCATTCATCCAAATTAATAATCAGGGGAGTCCGTTCCGATTTATGTTCTTTTATCTTTAATTTTCGATTGCAAGTTTTAATTTTTAATTGTTCGTGTGTTTATTTTTATTTCTGCTTTATTTTATTCTCATTCCACATTGAGGGCAATGCGTGGTTCAAGTGTGGGGATGGGAAGCCTTGCGTCTTATTTTTATTTTAGTGTGTTTTTAGTTAGTTTGTTTTGAAAAAAAATTCAAAAATCCAAAAAAATTGAAAAATTGTTCAAAAATGTCCGAGAATCTGGCTGCAAATTAAGTGGAAGATGATAGGTACAATCAGGATTTGGCTTTCTAATTTGGTGCTTAAATGTTAAAGATAAATAGATACTATAAAAGCTGAAAACATTATCGGTTAGTGATGTATTGGTAGGCCCAGCTGACTTAGTAGGCTTAATTATCCCATTGTGTTTATTGTTGTATAAATATGTAATTAATCAGTCTGTTAGTGGGTTCCCATTTTAGGAGTGATATGAATACTGAAACTGAGGATTAGGAGGAAAGAGAACGCTTTAGGCTAGATACTTCTATGTCCTTAGAATAACCTGGCACACAATGCGGTGGCGCCCTATTTTTCCATCATGAACATACTAGGTAATAAAACTGGTTAATATTTTTAGAGTGAAGGGACAAAATACTCATGTACAAACTAAGGATGGTATCCCATGGTGCGTGCCTCTGATGATGTTCTGGATCTCGCGGGCAAAATACTCACGTATGATTTTGGGGATAGCATCTCGCAAAAGAATGTCTCTGATGATGCTCGTTGGTAATCTTAGTTAAAATTGACCAATTTGAAAAAAAATAATAAAAAAAAGAAAAAAAGAAAAGAAAAAAATATATGAAAAAATATATATATGAAAAAAATAGAAAAAGAAAAAGAAAAATATATAGTAGATTAGAGAATAAATGCTCAAAAGTTTCACATTCCATTAATTTCATTATTCTTTGGACATCTTTGTATCTAATTTAAAGGGGTGGAGAAAATCTTAAAGTAAAATCTTTATTACCCTTTACTTGGACTAAATATGATTTGGGATTAGGTTGAACTTGATCTTTCTAGATTGGGATACATAGGCAGACTGAACTATATCCGGTAAATTATAAACACCTTGGGGGTTCAAAGGTTAGTGGTTGGGTTTAGTCGGACCGAAATACCGATAATTGCTACCGGGGGTGTGATTAACTATGGAAAATATAAAATTGGAAAATTGTGAATTGTTGAAAATCAATTTCCTGGTTATGATTCCATTGCAGTATTTTTCGAGGACGAAAAAATAGTAAGTGTGGGGATGTTTGATGTGTTGCAAACACATCCTATATTTCTTGTGTATTTTGTATATAAATTGAGTCGAGTTTGGGTCATTTTTGTCTAGTTTTTATAAAAGTTATAGTATTTGAGTTTAAATGTAATATTGGGTCATTTTGTACAATTTAGTGTGAGTTTGAGTCTTTTTATTTTTATTGTGTTTACTAGGTCAATGTGCTCAAATTGTTTAATTATATTTGGTTGTAGGTTGATGTATGAGTTCAAGGGGGATGGTATGACATTATAGCTAAGATGGAGGACTGGTGTTGCTTTAATGAAAGTTCAGGGACAGAACTAAAAATATATAAAAATTTCATCACAAATGGAAATTGAAATATGAAGTATTTGAGAACTCACGTGAAGACCAATATTTAAAGGCATTTCAATTTGTACTTTCACTACATGGAAAGAAATATAAGTGGGCTTCAATATTTTAAATAGGCGTGGACATATCAAATTTAAAGTGGGCTGCGATGTGTTTCATTTAGTTGGACATGGGAATTTATTTTGGATTCACGAAGGTCTAGAACACCCTATGCATAAAATATATATTACATAATTTATTGAGGGCATGGGGACGGAAACAAACCAACCTCGGAGGAAAAACCCCACTTGCGAAGGAATTAAAAGGGGGTTAAATAAATACAACCCGGCTGCAATTTTAGGAGGGCAGACGGCAAGCAACCCTACGAACGAAATTTTGAAGCCGTCACGGTATATTAGGAGAGGAGGAATTTGGAGCAAGAAACAAGTGGAGATCAACCCGATTCAATCATTCGATTAACATCATCACTTCGGGTTCTTTTCTTTATTTGTTTTCTTTATTAATTATTTAGACTTAACTATGTTCTTGACTAAAGTTATAGTTTTTATTATGATTTTTGTTCTTGACATGGTGGTTGGCTAAACTTTTGCTACCACCTAGACCGCATGATGATTGTTTGATATTTGCGACTATAATTCGGTTTTTAGTAATTTGATTGATGTTGGACAAATCCTTTAAATCCCACTAATTTTCCGTGATTGATGCATATGTGTGCTTGAGTTAGGTTTAGAATTATCATATAATCCATGCTTTGCTTGCGGGTGTCTTCCGGTTTGGGTAAAGTAGTTGAATTGTAGGATTCGTGCTTGCAGTTTGATGTGGTTACTATATTGTGGCCATAGGATTAGTTGATAATTGTTTATTTGATTCTCGTGTGCTGCTTTCTAAATAAACTTAAAAGGGTGATAGTTATCTGTAGGTCCGGAAATATCTCAAACACACGATATACAAATCAAACACGAGTGCGGAATCCTCGTGAAAGATCGATTCAAGAAAATAGTAGAAGAATAGACTAGATCTTTGAGAAAGATGAAGTATTGAATGGAAATCGGCTACTATTGAAGCTAACAATGGCTGATCGTAAACTTGAAAGAACAAGATGAAATCGTAAACCTTAATATGAAAGCTTGCCATTAACGAAAACTTGAGGTGGTATTTATACCACCTCATGTACAAACAAGGCCAATCATAAACTGAAATGAGCCCAATCATAAACATCTAAATGGCCCACATGGCCTATTAATTAAACTAATCTAAACCCAATACTAATGTTCATGCCTTAAATAAATCTAGTCCATACCCTAAACTAATCTAAACCATTAGTCCACTTACGGTAGCAGCAGATCAAACCTGAATGAGCTTTGTACGTTGTTGAACCACCATCCGTTCTCTACGATCCGCTTTGCAGTTCCATCAAAGATACCAACCCTTATAGCATTCTCCATGTCGTTTTCATCTCCAAGTATGGGTTGGGTGGCTAGGAGCTTGATGTCTCGCTCTCCAAATCTTAGCAAGTCCACAGGATCATAGAATCGGAATTGCCTCATTGGCTTGCAGAGCACCACCACTTCATGAGTTGTCGGATCGTAACACCAGCAATCAAAATTTCTGACCAGTGTGCCATCTTCGATCTCGTCCAACATGTTAATGACTCTTGTACGCTTAGTGGGTGGCCTCCTAGCTTCACCAATGGGCTGCCCTGTCACTGAGTCAGTCCCTGTTTCTCTCCATCTGACCTCTTTCAACTCAAACTCTGCAAAGTTGTTTTCTTGATGGCTCAGCAGGTTGTTGCGGATAAGATTTCCTTTAGGTCCATCCCATCTGTTTATGAAGGGAGCTCTCAAAAGGCTTCTGATCTCAGGCTCAGTCCAGGAGTGGAATTGACCACGCGTTTGATAATACTCCACAGGACTATAGCCGTCACGGATCACGGCAAAGAGTTTCTTCTCGCTGTCATAATGCCAACACAAGATGGTCTCACGACTCCCACGTTTGTCAATTGAGCTCTCACCCACATCAATGGTGTATTGAGTGGGGGCTGGTCCCTGGAAGAACTTCCTGAACCAGTTTTCGTGGCATCTTGGTGCCTTGGAGATGATTCTGCCACAGCGAGCGTAATCAGGCATATCAAAGTTCTCATCTCCTTCATCTGTCTCCATAGCATCTGCAGCTTGCACCCCCTGTGACGAACCTTGACCTGGGGCACCTGAGGAGTTGGACCCCACAACATCCTTCAATTCATTGAACTTCTTCCTCAGGTCCACCAGCATGTTGTACAGATATTTCATTATGTCTTTGTCCGCCACCTCCTTCTCTCTCATATACTTGTTTTCTGCTTGAAGAGCCTTGATCTCATTCTCTCTAATTCTTTTTTGAGAGATCAGGAAATTGATCTGAGGATCAGCACTTATCCTCATATTTATTGGAAGCTCCGCTGCTTGAAATGTCCTGAAGCTAGGAGCAGCTGTAGGCGGAGTTATTACAGGTGTAGTGCTCACTTTCACTGGGCTTG
The DNA here is from genome assembly GCA_039602395.1 of Deinandra increscens subsp. villosa. Taxonomy (NCBI): domain Eukaryota; kingdom Viridiplantae; phylum Streptophyta; class Magnoliopsida; order Asterales; family Asteraceae; genus Deinandra; species Deinandra increscens. The sequence goes on along the minus strand of JBCNJP010000017.1, from coordinate 28,610,628 downwards.
GAACAACGAATGTGTGATCAACCTCCAAGAATTGCCTATCTTCCTGAACAGGGCTTTGTTCATTCAGAATAGGGCTGGCATTCTGCACAGGGGCAGGTTGTTCTTCATCAGTTGTTGTTGTTGTTGTTGTTGATGTTTCAGCTTGACTGGCTTGGCCTTGTGAGCTCTGACCCACTTCTGGTTGAACAATCAGCACACTGTAGCTAGTCTTCTTGAAGCTAAATCTAACAGTCCTTGGGTCAGTCCTCTTCCTCGGAGAAGGTTCACGAGCAGGCATTGGATCTTCTGATACCTCAGTTAACTCAAATTGAGTGTCAATGTCTTGAGGTACAGAATCACCAGAGGAAGAGGCATTCATCACATCTCTTGATCTTTTCAGACTCAAAGGCCCCAAATCTCCATATATATCATCATCTTCTGGATCAGCAAAGATGTCATCCATGACATTTTCCTCGTCTGAAGGGATTGCCTCATGATCCTCGACCACATTCACAGCTGGAGTCACTGCAATGTCTTGATCTTCAGCCACTATAGCATTCACAACTGGCACGTCAGCTTCTGGTTTAGAATCATCCATCACTTGTTCCCTTGCAACCTCTGGGAACTCACCCCTCTTAGCCCACTCCAGTCTACCTTCAAAAGATTGCTTACCCGGTCTATCTTGGGTTTGCAGGCCAAATACTCCGATGTCCATCACCTTCACATCTAGTTTCTCAACCCTCTCCTCAATCATTGGATACTTCTTTATCACCACCATTTGGACGAACCTCGGTGTCATTAGAAACTGTTCTCTGGCACTTAGCATTGCATTGCCTACCCAGTCAATCAGCATCATCTTTGAAAAGTTAAAGTCCCAATCTAAGGCCAAAGCAACGAAGGCAGTTCCATGAAGTTGGTTTAACTGATCGAAGCTCGTTCTCTTGCCAAGGAAAGATTTCTGCATGTAATGCGCCAGACACCTCCAGTAGTGTGGGAGAAGCTTCTTAAAGATGGGTGGAAATTTTCCTTCATACCCCATTGATTGCGCACCTGCCAGAACTACCTCCTTCGGATACTTGATAGGATGAGAAGCATCATCAGTAATGTTCAGCCTTTGCCTTATATCTTCTTCCTCAATAACAATTTGTCTGTTCTGGACCGTTGCGGTAATCCTTGTCTTGTCGGAATTTGCCCTAGCAGAACCCCAAAATTCCCTGACCAACATCTCATCAATGAGTACATTCGTCCTCAGTGCATGGTTGATTTTACATGTGTTCATCCCGGCCACCAGAGAGTAGAATAACTCCATATGTTTTTTAGGCGGGTCTTCCAGATAAGCAGGCATACAGTGATCCTGTTCATATTTTATGTCTTCGATAAGCATCTCTTCTGCCACATCTGAGAAAGACAAGACATATGTATCAGACATATTCATCAAAACTATTTTGTTTGGAAACAACTTGAAATTCGATTGATTAACTCATTTAATTTGAAAAATTCTGAAAAATCTCAATTGAATCGTTCAAGTAAAACATTTGATTTTGAATCACACGTTTCACAAACATCATGAATTTTATCTTAAAAACGATTAAGTTTGATGAAATTAAAAAAAATTAGGTGTTTATGAGTTTATTATGAGATTACGACTCAAAGTATGGGTTTACGATTTTTAATGCGGGTTTACGATTTTCTAAATGAGTTTACGATCCGGGCAGTTTAGGTTCAATCGTAATCGATAAGTCCAGTCGTAAACAAAGGGAAAACATCCGAAGCCCAATCGTAAACAAGTGATCGTAAACGAATGTCGTAAACACCGATCGTAATCGCCGATCGTAATCGGCGATCGTAAACATCCAACGGTCGTCGTCTTCAACCTCGAGAATCGTAAACTCCCACAACTGCCATTGACGAACCTGCAAAATACTCGTAAACAGGTTAAACCATCTCAAATATTCACACAATCCATCAACAGCTACCTTTTAACAGTTTTAAACAAGAAATCGGCTTCAAAAAACACTCTAAATCGACTTGAAATGAGTCAAACCGAAGATGATCTTGAACTAGGGTTTGAAACAGTGAGATCGAGAAAAAGGCAGCCAAAACTTTGAGAAAACAATCGATAGAACTGTGGTTTTTGCTCGGAAAAGGATGGCGGTGACGATGACGGGTTCTTATAGCAAAAAGGACGGTCGGAGGACGGTCCGATCGTTTTTCCGGCGAGACTGCACGGCGGTTAGGGTTTTCTCGACGGATCGTAATCGGAGGTATGAGAGGTGTGTGAGGAATCGTAAACTGATTGGGGCTTATATACCTCATTTGAAAAAAATTTCATTTAGACCCCCTCGAGAACCAAAAGCATTTCAAACACACCCAAACCTTTAAAAATAACAATTCTCATCATTTTTTTTTTTAAAAAATTAACTTTGAGAAAACTGAGAATTTTACGAAGCTTCCCCTCAAACTTAGCCCCGAGTATCTGATCTTGATCAAAAACAATAAAACTTAAAATTTTTAAAGACAAACACAAAACTTGAAAAAATGCACAAACTTAAGATAATCTATAAACTAGACAAAGACGTACTTACCTTGAGATTGATGTTTTTTCATGGATCAAACCAGACAAATCATTAACTGAAGAACCCTTTTTAGCTTCCGTTACTCGACTCTCTAGACGAATGCTCAAAATTTTTGAAATCATATAAACTCACATCCAGTTAAAACATTTTAAGTGCTTAAATGTGGTACTTAATTACCGTCATGTTTGTCAGTCCCCACACCCAATTGTTCATAGAAAAACCTACCCAACCTCAGAGTTTATTGAGGATTCACAAACCCCCAACTTGAGGAACCATGCAACACTGCTTTGACAGCCACTTATTTCTTATTTTCATGAATTATCGGTTGGTGATCAGGTCGGCCGTATAAGCACGCAGAGAAGACCAACAGTATAATTTTCTTTTCTTTTCTTTTTCTTTTTCACAATTTTCATATATATTTTTTGAATTCTTTTCCTTTTTCTTTTTCTGTGGTATTGTCATTTACAGTATAAACATGGCATGTGAGAGAGTGAATATTAGGTAAATACCACTCTCAACCCATTTTTGCTGGGTCTCAGTTTTTTAAACTATGTAAACTAGGATGGAAACCTAAACATATATAAGAGTTAAGATTACTGCACTTACAATGGATGATCATTGTTTTTGATTTAGCTTACCGAACATCATCTTTGAGACGTCTTTCACTTCTGCCTTACACGTGTCAGTCTCCGATCGTCATGGAAATTTATATCACTTCCTACCAACTCAAGGCAAAACAAAAGACATCATAAAAACCTCAAACATAATTTTTTTTTTTTGAATTTTCTGAGACAATTATATTTCTTCCCCTGTTTTTATGAGGCTTTTGAAAACAAACACTATTTTTTTTTTAAATTTTCTATTTTTATATATATTTTTTTAATTTTCTTAAAAACAAGTATTGACAAATAAAAGTTGATCAGATCATTCCTCGAAGGCAATCATCCGAAGGCCTTCGACACACATTTCAAAATTTGGTCGCGGGAGGGGTTTTGTGAAAATGTCCGACACATTCTGATCGGAGCTTACCTTTTGAAGCTGAATTAGCTCCCGATCATAGCAATCTCGAATGAAATGTACCTTTATGTCTATATGCTTGGTTTTAGAATGTTGGACAGGGTTTTTCACAATTTCCAGAGCAGCAGCATTGTCGCAAAAGATAGGAGTGTTAACGAATTCCATACCGTAGTCTGTGAGCTGGTTTTGGATCCATACTACCTGTGAAGTACCGGCAGATGCTGCCACGTACTCTGCTTCGGCAATTGATTTAGATACGGTATGCTGCTTCTTGCTCTGCCAGGAAATGAGTCGATCGCCCAGATATTGACATCCTCCAGTGGTTGACTTCCGATCCAAGTCACTGCCTCCATAGTCACTGTCAGTATATGCATACAATTGAAAGTCAGTGTTCTTTGGGTACCAAAGACCAAGCCTAGGCCTGCCCTTCAGATACCTAAAAATACGTTTAACAGCATTTAGATGAGAAAGTTTAGGGTTAGCCTGATAGCGAGCACACAAGCAAACTGCATGCATAATATCTGGCCGACTTGCTGTTAAGTGCATCATTGATCGATACGTGAATTAGCTCACTGACTCCCCGTCTGCATCTGCTGACAAAAGAGGTCGGGATGCCATTGGAGTTGAAATTGGCTTTGAGTCTTGCATCTTGAATTTTTCTAGAATCTCATTCACATATTTGGCTTGGTGAATAAGAATCCCAGATTCATCTTGTTTTACTTGCAAGGCTAGGAAGAAACTCATCTCCCCCTGATCGCTCATTTCAAACTTTTTCTTCATAATCTCCTCAAATTCGGTGCACAATTCCTCGTTTGTTGAACCGTAGATGATGTCATCTACATACACTTGCACCATGATTATGTCCTCATCCACCCTCTTCCTAAACAAAGTTTGATCAACAACTCCTCTTGTATATCCATTCTCCACCAGGTGATTGGACAACGTTTCATACCAGGTACGAGGAGCTTGATGCAAACCGTACAAGGCCTTATCCAGTAGATAAACATGATCTGGATTTTCTTTATCTATGAACCCTGGTGGTTGGGTTACATAAACTTCTTCGTTCATCTCTGCATACAGGAAGGCAGTCTTCACATCCATCTGATGGACTATAAAATTGAGATACGATGCCACAGACAGAAAGATCCGAATTGCTTCCAATCTCGCCACCGGAGCGTATACCTCGTCATAGTCAATCCCGTGAACTTGCCTGTGACCTTGTACTATTAACCTCGCCTTGTTTCTCACAATGATTCCCGTGTCATCCTTCTTGTTCTTATAAAGCCACCTCGTGGGAATCACCTTCTTGTCATCTGGCCGCTTCACAAGTCGCCACACTCCCAGCTTTGAGAACTGATTAAGCTCATTGTGCATGGCCTCTATCCAATTCGGATCTCTGAGAGCAACCATCACATTCGGAGGCTCAATCTGGGAGATAAAACATGAGTACATGCAGAAATTGATATCCCTTGTGCGGCTTCTAGTTGAAACTCCTGCAGACACTGGTCCAAGTATGTTGCTGACTGGATGATCCTTGTTGATCCTTGATACCTGAACCTCTGGCACAAACACAGAAACAGGCAGATTAAAGCTAACAATATTATCATTTAAATCATTCATACCTGAGCTTTGTGGAATTTCTGAATCATTATCACAAGTTCCTGAAGTTCCCGAAGCATCTGCGTTGTCATTTGTAGGAACAGGAACTGGTGCCTTCTCACAGACTCTTTCAGTGTGAGGTCTTGATTCAGATGGCTGAGTGATAATCTCTTCTTCTTCACCTAAATTGTGAAGCTCATTCGAAAACTTGAATCCTTCAAACAGAGACCCATAATTAAAAATCCAATCAGGTCCGGTCCCTGCATCCGACGGATTGTCTTCAAGCCAGTCCACGTTGAACGCTTCAATGATCAAACCGGTGGTCTTGTTATAGATACGATAAGCACTATTTCCCGAATAACCAACGAAATAACACTCATCAGCTTTCGCCTCGAATTTCCCCACGTCGGACTGTATCAGTACCGTGCACGGACATCCAAATGTCTTAAAATATCCCACCGTTGGCTTTTCTTTATAGACAATCTGATACGGAGTTTTCTCATGACGCTTGTTCAACAAAACGCGATTCTTCACATAGCACGCCGTATTGACTGCTTCAGCCCAGAAGAAGATTGGTAGTTTAGCTTCACACATCATTGTCCTTGCAGCTTCAATGAGTGTCCTATTTCTTCTCTCAGCTACTCCATTTTGTTGAGGGGTGTAGGGCGCACTGAACTGTCTATCTATTCCCTTAGCCCCACAAAACATATTCAACTCAGCGTTCTTGAATTCCGTTCCGTTATCCGATCTGATAGCTTTGACCTTCTTGTTCAGCTGATTCTCTATGAGAGTGACAAACTGTTTCACTAGGGTTGGAGTTTCATACTTGTTTGACAAGAAGTAGACCCAAGTAAAACGTGAGTAGTCGTCCACAATCACTAGACAATAGGAGAATTTGCTGATGCTCTGAACTTGCATAGGCCCAAATAGATCCATGTGTAGAAGTTGTAGAACAGATGACATAGAATTTGCTATCTTCGGGCGGTGTGGCAACTTGTGTTGCTTCCCCTTCGCACATGCCACGCATTTTTCCACAGATGAGAAGTCTTTGATGGGCAGCTTTCTGACATGCTCTCCCTTTGCAAGCTTGGTCAAATTCTTCATATTTGCATGCCCCAGACGACGATGCCATAACATAGCCAAATTTTCGTTTTGTTTTGAGATGAGGCATGCTTCTTCTGACGTAGGAGGATTGCCCATGTTGAGAAGATATGAATTTGAACGTCTTGGAGTACGCATCAGTATGCACTCCTCGGGAATCTTCACGTCGGGCTTCAAAATAATGCATTCCTTCCGATTGAACATCACAGAATAGTCTTTGTCACAGATCTGAGAAACACTCAGCAAACTGTGAGACAGTTCCTCCACATAGTGTACGTCAGAAAAAGACAGATTTCCATTTCTCACAACACCTTTCTTGCTAATTCTACCACCCACACCACCTGCAAATGAAACTCCTCCACCATCGAAATCCTCTACATCTTCCAAAAGGGACAGATCTCCGGTCATGTGTCGGGAGCAACCACTATCAATGTACCAGAGATTGTTGATAGATCTTCTTGGCTGTCCCTACAAGAATCAGAAATTAGTGAGATCCAGGTACCCAGGCCATAACAGATCTGGGCACACCTTTTGCATCAATGTAGTTAACTAATTGAAGAATCATTTCAGACTTTGATCCAGACACATTCTCATTTTGAATGTTGACTTTTGGTTTCCATGTGGTGGTATTCTCTGGTTTCAACACAGTTGTTGAATTGTTCACAGTCACAGGTTTCTTTTGTGGTGAAATGACCTTTTTACCAGTTGGCTTTTTAACCGGTGTCCACTCAAGTTTCAGTTTAGTATACACAAGTTGTTTTGTTTGAGTGACACCTTTTTGTTTCAAAACCTGTTGCTCCATCAGCTGGTTTCTTTATCTCTGCTTTCTCCTTCCTTGGCTTGCTACACTCTCTTGCAAAATGCCCATATTCATCACAATTGTAGCACCTAAGCTTGGTTTTGTCAAACCCCATTCTGATCTTGTCTTGATCCTTCCAAACATTTCTCCCTGTAGTCGCCATGAACTTCTTAGCCCTGAACACAGCCATAGCCATCTGCCAAGAGACATCCAACATCTCCACATCCTCTGGATTTATCTCAGCTCTCCTGATAGGATCTCAGTAGGGATTAGGGTTCCGGCCATTAAAGCATGATAACTGTTCATGAATCCCATACCAAGTGCAAAATTGGGATCATTAGCAGCCTCAGAATTGTCACCTCCACTCGAACTAGATTGAGGTTGTGCTACAAATGCATTCGCTTTAGTCACAGAACTTGATCCACCTCCAACAGACTTTCCTTTCTGCTTCACATCTACTTCTTCCGACAACAAAGCTTGATTCAGTTTCCCAGCCAAACTAAGAGAGCTTATGTGATTTAACTCTCGTTGCTTGTCATCAATAAGCTTGGACTTCAACTTGTTGATCATTTCATCAAGAGACAGCTCACTCAATTTGTTGTTGTCCTTAATGATTGAGATATTGGTGTTCCATGACTTTGGTAAAATGTTCAGCAGCTTCAAATTCTTGTCTTCCAAATCCGGCTCCACACCATAACTTGACATTTCTGCCATCAGAGATACAAACCTTTACACTTGCGCTTCAAACGATTCACCTTGGATATGGTTGAACAAATTGAATTTTTGCTTCAACATTTGCTTTCGACTTGCCTTAATGTCCGGATTTCCCTCATAGGCAACAATCAATGCATTCCAAAGTTCCTTCGCCGTCTTGCAATGCTTAAATCCTTGAGCAATGTCAGGTGTTAGTGCCATGGTCATAATTGCAAACGCCCTCTCAGCCTTGTTACACCTTTCCCAGTTCTCATCTTCAAACTTTTCTTCAGTCTTAGCCTTTCCTGCTTTAGCTCCTTCTCCATGAGTAGGTATGTGTGGTCCATTAATTACCGCTCTCCACAATCTCAAGTCAACACTCTTCAAATGGTTTTCAAACCTGTACTTCCACTCCAAAAAGTTATCCGCCGAAGTGAGTCTAGGTGGACGAGTGATAGAGCCAATCTCGAAGTCCAACTTCTGATACATACTTGGTTCAAAATCAATCCCGATAGCTTAGGAAACTTAAAACTAACGTCAAATGTCCAAAAATATGAGATTACGATAAAAACAACCCGATTACGATCGTAAATGGATGATTACGATCGAGAACACCTGATTACGATCCAATCAAATCGCAAACACTGAATCCGATAGAAAATATCGTAAACAACGATTACGACTCACGATTACGACTCCGTAACTCGTAAACACACGATACCGATAAGAGTTAGTCGTAAACTCCGATTACGATCCAAGTTGATCGTAAACACGATTGCGACTTCGTGTTTCCGATAAGGCCAAATCGTAAACACCGAATACGATCAAGTAAAATCGTAAACACGCACTGTACGAATCGTAAACACTTAAAGGTGTGATCTTGAAGTCGTAAACGCCTAAAAAACCCAAACTTGATGTCGTGAACACACAGATGATGCAGATCTTTAACACACCCTGTCGTAAACACACAATGAACCCAGAAATGCAGTCGTAAACACCAAAACACGAAGAGCACAGCAACAGCAGCAGTCGAAAACACCCAGAAATCCTCCAAATCTTCAACAAACACGAACTAAAACCCAGAAAACTCTTGAATCAATATCGTGAGAGCCTCGAATCTAAGATTCTTGGCTCTGATACCAATTGTAGGTCCGAAAATCTCCCAAACACACGATATACAAATCAAACACGAGTGCGGAATCCTCGTGAAAGATCGATTCAAGAAAATAGTAGAAGAATAGACTAGATCTTTGAGAAAGATGAAGTCTTGAATGGAAATCGGCTACTATTGAAGCTAACAATGGCTGATCGTAAACTTGAAAGAACAAGATGAAATCGTAAACCTTAATATGAAAGCTTGCCATTAACGAAAACTTGAAGTGGTATTTATACCACCTCATGTACAAACAAGGCCAATCATAAACTGAAATGAGCCCAATCATAAACATCTAAATGGCCCACATGGCCTATTAATTAAACTAATCTAAGCCCAATACTAATGTTCATGCCTTAAATAAATCTAGCCCAACATTATCGGGTAGTCGGGTTGGTTAAATGCTTAGGATCAGATTATCCCAAAAGGAAATTCCCTAAGTTAGTTGACAAATTTGCTATTCCGAGTCATTCACAGTTATTAGTGGTAGCTCCTGCTAGCTTAGGGTGCCCGAGATTAGGTTCAGAGGTGGTTAAGTCTAGTTGAAGTAGGAAGTACCTAGAAAGTGAACTCTTGTCCGAGCATTGGATTGTCTGTTAGGAAGTACTCAAAAGGTGAACTAACCACCATCAGGATTACTGGAACCGGGTTAAGTTGTGAGTTTCAAATAGGAGTCTAGGTCTAGGTGGTGCCTTTCCTCATCTGATTGTTTTCTCGAGTTTCTCAGTTTCGGTTGCTCGTTAGTTAAAGTAGGTAAATTAGTTAATTAATTCTTAAAAATCAAAATCAAATTCTCAAATTTCCATTCTTAGGTCCTAGGTTGTGTCTAGCTACATAGTGTGCTTAGGTTCGATATCCGGTCTTCCGAAAGCTATTCTGCATCCGATAGGTACACTTGCCTTAGGGTTCGGTTAAGTTTAGGATTTTCGGTAAAATTTAGGTGTGTATAGGTCTAGGTTTTAATAGTTATTTTTAGGTATACTTCCGAACACATCAAGTTTTTGAAGGAAATGTTATCTAATAAAAAGAAGTTAGAGGCTTTATCTAAAATTCAACTTGATGCTCAATGTTCTGCAATTGTCCAGAATAGGCTACCCGAGAAATTAACTGATCCGGGAACATTCACCATTCCTTGTGTTTTTGGTAGCTCTTCTATGACCCATGCTTTGGCGGATCTCGGTGCTTCAATTAATGTCATGCCATATTCTATTTTTCAGCACCTAGGATTAGGAGATCCTGCCCCGACCCGAATGACCATTTCATTAGCTGATAGATCTGTGGTGACACCTAGGGGAATTGTAGAAAATGTGCTTGTTAAAGTTGACAAATTTTTGTTCCCTGTTGATTTTGTGCTTGTTGATACTGATTATGATGCAAAATGCGCTTTAATTCTAGGTAGGCCTTTCCTTAGGACTGCCCGTGCCTTAGTTGATGCTTTTGAGGGTACAATTACTTTGAGAGTTGATAGGGAGAGTGTGAGTTTTCAGGTTGGTAGATCGAGGGAGAAGGACAACGAGTCTGTGTGCTTATTAGAATCTTTTAGGTCATGTGTCGATCATTGTGTCAATTTAGTTACTAGGAAGGAGGTGATGATAGGTAATCGGTTAGGTGAAGATGAGAGGGTAGTAGAACCCACCACTTGGGAGGTTAGAGATGATGAGAAAAATCTAGATGATTGGGTAGTGATAGACCCCAAGTGTGGGGAGGATCCCGGGGGATTAGTTGATAAAGGAGAGATTTTTGACCCATTAGGTGAACCCGGGAGTGATTTGGTGGATGAGGAGGCGTTGATGGTTAAGCTTGATTCTAGAAAGGCCACACTTGGTGATTTAGGTAAGTTAGATGAGGAGATTGTGCATAGACCAAGTGTGGGGAGGTTGTTGGTAGTTATAGGTGAAAATGACCCGGAAATGAGTTTCATAGGTCGAATTAGGTTTCTACCGGGTCGTTTTAAGCATTGGAAAGTTAAAAAGTCATTAGCTTTGACGAGATTTAGTGGTTGGTTAGTTGGTAGTTGTGTGGTTAGAAACCGGGTGGTAACCGGTAAGTTGGTTTTGAGAGATGTGAAGGCGAAGCCTCCGGATAGTGAGTTAGGAGGTTGTTCTATAGTTCTGTGCTAAAAAGATTAGTGCCCGGGTTGTATAGTTTGTAAATTAATCTTTAATTTCTGCAATTTTTTATTATTTGTTTTTTTATTTTTTCGTGATTAACTGTTTTTGTGTCGAGTCTTTTTGTTTCGTGTTGGTCTTGCAGGTCAAACGATATTTGCGCTTAGATGATCATGAAGTTCAATGGAGGACCTGCTGGTACAACCTCGCCTGTCATTCATCCATATTAAAAATCAGGGGAGTGTGTTCTTATTACCTTTTTATTTTTCGTTGCATTTTTTTTATATTACTTTTATTTTAGTGTGTTTATTTTTGTTTCTATTTTATTTTATCTCATCTCACATTGGGGGCAATGTGTCGTTTAAGTGTGGGGATGGGAGACTTGCGTCTTGAGTCTTTTATTTATTTTTGGTGTGTTTTATTTGAGTCATAAATTTCAAAAAAAAAAAAAACTTGAAAAAATTGTTCGAAAATGTCCAAGATTTTGGCTGCAACATAATGGAAAATGATAGGTAAAACTGGGAATTGGTTTTCTAATTTTGTGCTTAAATGTTAAAATAATGAATAAAAGTCAATAATATGGTAATGTGGTAAAGTATGGTGAGAATGGAAAGCATTACTAAACTATGATGTGTCGGTAGGCCCAGCTGATCTAGGAGTAGCTTAAATAGCCTGTGTGTTTATTGTTGTATAAATATGCTAATCAGTCTGCTAGTGGGTTCCCATTTTAGGAGTGATAGGAATTCTGAATCTGATGATTAAGAGGAAAGAGACCGCTTTAGGCTAGATACTCCTATGTCCTTAGAATATACAATGAGCATGTTAGGTAATAATTTGGTTAATGCATTTAGAGTGAAGGGACAAAATACTCATGTACAAACTAAGGATAGTATCCCGTGGTAAATGCCTCTGATGATGTTCCGGATCTCGCGGGCAAAATACTCACGTATGATTTCGGGGGTAAGACCTTGTGGAAAAATACCTCTGATGATGTCCGTTGGTAAGTTAGGTAAAAGTAACCAATTATAAAAAAAAAGATGGAAAAAAATGAGAAAAGAAAAAAAAAGAAGAAAAGAAATGTTAGTTTAGAGAATAAATGCTCAAGAATTTGCATATAAATAATTAGTTATTCTTTGGACATCTTAGTATCTAGTTTAAGGGGGTTGGAGAAAATATATAAATTTAAATCAGTATTACCCTTTGCTTTGACTGAATATGATTCGGTAGTAGGTTGAACTAGAGCTTTCTTTAGTGGGATCCATAGGCGACTGAGCTTATATTCGGTAATTTCATAAACACATTGGGGGCGAAACAAAAGGTCGGTGGTTGGGTTTAGTCGGACCGAAATATTGGCAATTATAGTTGGTGTGTTATTACGTTATGGATTGTGGAAGAGTGTGGTGGATTAATAAATATAAATGTGGAATACTTAGAAGTCAATTTTCTGGTTATGATTCCATTGCAGTATTTTTCGAGGACGAAAAAAGAGTAAGTGTGGGGATGTTTAATGTGTGCTAAACACATCTAGTTTTCCTTTGTATTTTGTATATTAGTTGAGTCAGTTTTGAGTCATTTTATGTGTTTTTTAGTTAAATTATATTACTTGTGTCTTAATTAATATATTGAGTCATTTTTGTATATTTTGCCGTCAGTTTGAGTCCTTTATTTTTAATTGTATTTATTTGGTCAATTGTGCTCAAAATCTTTAAATATATTTATTTGTAGGTTGTATAAATGGCCAAGGGGATGGTATGACAATTCATCTAAGTCGAGGGTTGCATGGTAAATACTTGAAAGATTGAGGACTGGCGTTGAATTTATGAAAATCAAGGGGGCTTATTGGAAAAAGTGGGAAAGTAGAATACTGGAATGTTAAAATCGTGATTTGGATCATGCAATTAAAATAATGAGATCCGTTCAAAAGAATTAAAAGAATGAGATCGATATAGTGGATTTTTTGTGACATCAGGAGATGGGCTGCGAATTGTTATGTGGGCAGGTATTAAATGATAGGTTGAAATATATTGAATAAGGGGAAGCCCACGTGAAGGATTAGGGGGATTGCAACCCTACTCAATTAATTTTTAAAGAACAACCTTACGGTAGAAGGGGGTTCAAAACAAATAAAAAAAACCCTACGCAATTATTTGTGACGGCAGAGTACTTAAGGAGTTAAGGGGCTGAACACAATTCAAAAGAGGAGACCTACGGCACAATCATTCGAACGGAAGTCAGAAGCAATTCGGTTGGGTTATTATTATTCTTCTTGAATATTAATTTCGATAGTTTGAGTTTTTATCTATTTATGGATTCTTTTACTATGGATTTTGTGTTCTTGAATAGTATGAATAACTAAATCTTTGTGCTACCTAGACTATATGATGAATTTTTAGTGTTAATTACTTTATTCGGTTTGTGACAACTTGTTAGATGGATTTTGATTACTCTTTAAATTCCGCTAATTATTTGTGATTGATGCATATGAGTGTTACTAATTAGGGTTGTGAATAATAATTAATGCTTAAATTACCTTCGAATGTCTTTCGGGTCGGGTAGTTTATCTAAAGTTGCTAGCTTTAGGGTTAGTGATCAAAGAGTGGTTTAGGAGACGTCCCGAGCCATAGTTGTTAATTAATATTTATTACTTTGATTGTAATATTCTGCCTTATCTAGAGCTTAAAAGGTAATGGATATGTCGGGTAGTCAGGTTGGTTAATTACCTAGGATAAAATTGTCCCAAAAGGAAATTCCCTAGGGGTTGTTAGCCAATTTGCTAGTCGTGTCAATTGAAGTGATTAGTGGTAGCTCCGGCTGTCTTAAGATGCCTTAGATTATTTCGAATGTGGTTAGGATTAGTTGATTTAGGAAGAACTCAAAAGGTGAACCAATTGTTCGAGCGTCAGAGTTGTCAATTAGGAAGGACTCAAAAGGTGAACTAATCAAGCCGTTAAGCGTATTCTAGTCTTTAGGTATTCTATTAGTAACATCCGGAGAGTGATTCGGGGGCTCGTAGAGTTTCTATAGGTTGTGTGTTATGATCCCGGTTCCATCTGAATTGTCATAGCCGAGTGAGGTCGTTAATATTAATTAGGATTCTAGGTCTAGGTGGTACCTTTCTCATCTCTGATTTCGTCTTAAGGTTTTCTCGTGTCGGCTGTTAGTTAATTAGTTATTTTAGTTAGTTAATTTAAATTCTAAAAAACCAAAATTCTCAAATTTCATTTCTTAGGTCTAGGTTAATTCTTGTTTTCGTAGTGTCCTAGGTTCGATATCCGGTCTTACCTTAGCTAAGCTACAATCCGACAGGTTCACTGCCTTAGGGTTCGGTTCGGTTTTAGGTTGGTTCGGTAAAATTTAGGTGTGTCTAGGTCTAGGTTAGGTCTAGGTTTTAATAGTTATTTTTAGGTACGTTACGAACACATCAGTGATGATGGATCGAAAAGCTATAGAATCCGATCGAAAACTCGGGTCGAGGCCACTGTTTCGATCGGAAAGCTTTGTTCTTTGATTCTGAACCTCCTGCTTGCTTTGAAACCTGCAAAAACAAACCCTTTCTTCCTCTTTTCGAACGATTAAAAGAAAACACACAAAACCTCAAACCGTTAGTTTAATAATACCTTGAATCCGATATCACGAGAGCCTCGAAACAAAGTTTCTTGGCTCTGATACCAATTTTAAGGATCGAATCAACCCCCACGCGATATCAAAACCCATGAACACCGTGCGGAATCCGGTGTTAATGGTGATTCAAGAACAAAATATAAAACAATAAGAATTGAATAACGATTGAAAGTAACTAAATAAGAAAACAAACCGATTGAAAGAAAACACTTGAGATTAACCTTGAACTAGTTGCAAAGAATCCGAACCTCATAGGGTTTCGGATATAGTACACCTTCTAACCAACAAGAATCAACAACCTATTCTAATGATATTAGGGTCCTATTTAAAGGAGATCATAAGCTTCATCAACAAGTCATTCTCCTAACCCTAGTTAAAATTAAATTCGGCCCTATCACTTCTCAAAACCGGTCGGCCCCTTTAAACCCACTAAACCCACCATTAACTAGCCTATTAAAAAGTGTTTTGTAGCCCAATTACATCAAAATAAACCCAAATACTAGACAAAATAAACTAATACAAAAGCCTCAAAAGCTAGGTCTTTACAGAAACTAGTCTCCTCTGGTGAAATATGGACGGAACATAGAGATCTTTAAGAGGTGTGGGTGTAAAATGAGCAGAAAATGAACTAACACATTATATATCGTCCAAGGTCGATGCGAAGCGTGAAGGGGTCCCAAGCAGACAATGCGCTCTGTATCGAGGGGAAAGGACACGTGGATCCTACTTGGCGGGTAGCGCATCCAACCCGGAGATCCGTCGGTCGATGCAGACTGCGAAGGTGCCAAACAGATCGATGCGTCCCACCCACATCGATTGGGGAAAAAAATTTCTTTTTCATTTTTCTATAAAAATTTCAAGCCCATTTCTGATGGTTTTATCAAGGATGTTACATCCCCCCCCCCTCCCCAAAAAAAAAAGAATTATGTCTTGGATTTCATCAAGGCTCAATCAAACGAGGGTACTTTCTTCGGATTCCTAAGTATATTCAGGTCCACAACAGGCATCCCACCTAACCTTTACCATTGGAATCTTCTTCCTACGCAACTTCTTGACAATCCGTTCCACAATCTCAACAGGTTTCCCAGTAAAGTTGAACTTCTCATCTACTCTGATCTCCTTCAGTGGGTTCGCAAGAGCTTCATCGACCAAACATTTGTGCAGATTCGAAACATGGAACACATCTTGAACTCCATTGAGTTCTTCCGGCAATTCTAACCGATACGCATGTTACAAACCCTTGAGACTACTTTGAAGGGTCCTATGTAATGAGAACTTAGTTTTCCCTTCTTTCCAAAACGTAGATACCTTCCAAAGGGATATCTTCATCATTACCATGTCGCTTTCCTCGAATTCCAACATTCTGCAATGACGATCAACTTAACACTTTTGCTGATCCAGGGTGGCCTTAAGTTTATTACGAATCTCTAGAATCTTTTCTGTGGTTGTTATGACAAGCTCTGGTCCTGTGAGCTATCCTTCTCCCACCTCAGACCAACACAAGGTCCTACTTTTCCTACCGTACAACACTGCGAATGGCACCATTTGTATGCTAGTGTGATAACTATTGTTGTACGCAAATTCCACCAATGGAAAGTGGTTATCCCAACTGCCAGCAAATTCTATTACACATTCTCTTAGAATATCTTCTAATGGTTGAATTGTGCATTCACTTTGCCCATTCGTTTGCGTTTGATATTCTGTGCTCAGTTTAATCTTGGTTCCCAACGCCTCTTGCAAACTTCCTCAGAAATAGGAGCTGAAACGACCATCACTATCTGACACGATGGAAAATGGTACTCCATGCAGGGAGACTATTTTATCCACATAAAATTTAGCTAAATGTCTGAAAGATAAGTTTCCTTTATGGGAAAAAAGTGAGCAGATTTAGTTAAATGATCCACAATTACCCAAATGGCATCATTGCCGCTACTAGTCCTTGGGAGTTTTGTTACAAAATCCATTGTGATCATCTCCCATTTCCATTGAGGTATATCTAATGGTTGAAGGCATCCGGCTGCCTTGTGATGCTCAGCCTTCACCTGTAGACATGTATGACACTTTCCAATATACTTAGTAATTTCCTTCTTCATACTGGGCAACCAATATCGTGCCTTCAAGTCTTGCTACAATTTGTCACCACCAGGGTGCATAACATATTTAGACTTATGGGGCTCATGAAGAATCACTTCACGAAGACCTCCTTCCTTGGGTATTCAGACCCGATTTCCTAATCAAAGGATACCGTCTTATCCTTTAGTAAGATGGTTCACAATAGTCATCATCTCTTCCTTCTTATCCACGCTTGGATCTGCCAATTGTTTCCTTTGAGCTTCCAAAATTTTACTGATCACATCTATGCATACATCTACTTTCATGGCCCGCACTCTTAAAGTCTTGGATCTCTCTTTTCTACTTAATGCGTCGGCCACTACGTTGGCCTTTCTAGGATGGTACTTAATCTCACAATCATAATCGCTTAATACCTCCATCCATCTCCTCTGACGCATGTTCAATTCCTTCTGATTGAAAAAGGTGTTGCAGACTCTTATGATCAGAGAAAACCACAAAATTAGTTTCATAAAGATAATGCCTCCAAATATTTAATGCAAATACCACAACACCAAGTTCCAAATCATGAGTAGTATAATTCTTATCATGCGTCTTATGTTGTCTTCACGCATAAGCGATCACTTTATTTCTCTGCATTAGTACGCATCCAAGTCCATTAATGGACGCATCCCAATTAACCAAAAAATCTTTCATTCCTTCCAGTCGCGAGAGGATGGGTGTTGTACTCAGCTACTGCTTCAGCAGCTCAAATGCATAGGTATGCTTTTGCTTCCAATCAAACTTTGCGTTCTTTTGGGTTAACTCAGTCAATGGAGTTGCAATCTTAGAAAAATCCTGAATAAACCTTTGGTAATATCCTGCTAATCCTAAAAATCACCTAATTTCAGTTGGTGTACTAGGTTGATCCCATTTCATCACTACTTCAACTTTAGTTGGTGTACTAGGTTGATCCTAACTTCAGTTCGTATATCTCATTTAAAAGTGGTATCAGAGCTGCTGGCCCTTTCTATGGTCATAATTCATCATTTTTCTTAAGTTTGAGAAGTTAAATCTTTAGTTAGGTGTGATTTAAAGTGTTTCTGGTTGATTTTTAATCAATCGAGTCTTTCTAAATCATGTTTTAACCTAACAGAAGCCTCTGGATGTCGAAATTCGATCAAATTCTAAATCTAGTGCGATTTTGAAAATTTCCAGTCGAGTTCGTCTGAGGTTCGGCCGAAGAACAGATCTGAAAAATAACCGCTCCGAACTCCAAGTTCGGATGAGGTTCGAAGGTGGTTCGGATGAGGTTCGAAGGTGGTTCGGATGAGGTTCGAAGGTGGTTCGGATGAGGTTCGAAAGATCAGGTTCGGATGAGGTTCGGACAAGGTTCGGAGGTGGTTCGGATGAGGTTCGAAAGATCTGCCCCTTGGACCCCGCCAGGGGCTGCTGCCCCTTGGACCCCGCTTCTCAGGGGCGCTGCCCCCGAACCCCCGTTAGGAGAGAATTTCAAAGAAGCTGATCAGTTATCGGGTTTACCCTTGATTTGGTAGCTGTGGGGTGTTATGTTTGAAGACTTTTCAGATTCTGATACTTGTTAAGATTTAATGATCGAATTTCAAGAAATGAGTTTGTGGGTAGTCATTGTTCTTGATAATGGACAGAGACTCAAGAACGTGTGTTTCTGATGATGGACAGAGATTCGGAGACATGGTTATGATTACTTGGGAACGTTTGTCGGAGATTATCTTTCTACACAAACTGAAGATTAAATGAGATTAAAGATTTTGTGCGGGCCACTTGAGTTTATCATTCCACTAAAAACATGTGGGGTTGGAATCATAAGAAATTGAAGGTTTGAGTATGTCACTTATTTAGGAGGAAATTGGGGACCCTAAAAACTTTCAAAGTTTCATAATTGAAAAAGTGAATATTCGAAAGCAACTAGTTCAGGGATGATGGTGATTTTTGATCTTCATGGAAAGGTGGTGTATTCCGATGTACGTGCGAACCGATATGTCAAAGTGTTCAGTTATGGTTTGGAACTCTCTGTCATATGCCCAATACTTTCTTGAGTTGTGAAGACTTGGTCAGGTTCTAGTCTGCAACGAGATATACGTTTACCGGAGTAATATATTGGGATAGATTTGATGCTGAGGGGGAATTTCCAAGATTGAAGATGCTGATTGTGTCTGTTTTCATAAAGATCAGAATAGATTACAATTTGGTGAAGATTAAAGATTGTTGTTAGTATGCAGTGATATTCGAGTGTCTTTACAATTTCCGGATACAACTAGTGAAATGAACCTTTATCGTATGACTGTTCCGGAATGGATGGATGTGCTCAATCTGAGGGGAAAATTTATTGGTTGTGGAGATTGTATAGAATGGTAAACTGTTTCCTGCATATCTGATGTTTCAGTCAAGGGGAGTTTGCTAAAGATAGAGGCGTCTGCAGCAAGCTGACTGAAGATTGCTAGAAAATCAAAGTCTGGACTCGACAGTAACGTCCAAGGGTGAATTTGTTGATACCTGAATCTTGTGTGGCCGTTACTGTTCGAATTGTCAAACAAACTGATTTATCGGAGACATGAACTGGGGTCCGAACCCCAGCCGAACTCCGGGTTCGGAGTTGTCCGAACCTTAGATGAACTCCAAGTTCGGAGGGAGTTCGGACAGGGTTCGGAGGTCTCCAGGTTCGGACAGATTACACGAGTATGAATAGTTTAGTCTTTGTGATTCTTTGTAAGTTTATGTCAAAATCAAGTGTTGAGAGGGGATGTTCTGTCCAACCTCCCCCGGAGCTTAATCGTTTGTATACTCCTCTGGTTTATGTAACCATTCAACACAATATATGACAAAACTTCTGTCTCGATATTATCTACCACAGAATCGATCCTTATATGCGTTTTCAACTACTTACTATATGGCTTAAAAATTGAACCTCTCTAATCCAAAATTCACACTTCGAAAATTTGGCATAAAGTTTCTCTGCTCTCAACAATTCCAACATCATTCTCAAATGCTTTTCATGATCTTCCTTCATTCGAAAGTATACCAATATATCATCAATGAAAACAATCACAAATTTGTCGAGGTACTGCTTGCAGGCTCAATTCATTAAATCCATAAAAACTATAGGTGCATTTGTTAAACTAAATGGCATCACTGTGAACTCGTAATGCCCATATCTCGTCCTGAATATTTTCATTTGGGATGGCTTCTTCCCAAACTGCAGTTGATGATATCCTGATCTAAAATCTATTTTCAAGAAATAGCTCGCTACTTGGAGTTGATCGAATAAATCATCTATTCTAGGTAGAGGGTAGCGGTTCTTGATCGTAACTCAGTTGATATCACGATAATCGATACACATGCGCATCGACCCATCTTTCTTCTTGACAAATAATATGGATGGTCCCCATTGAGATGAACTAGGCCGAATAAAACCCTTAACAAGAAGATCTTGCAGCTGGCTCTTCAATTCCCGCATCTCCTAGGGTTCGAGTAGGTAAGGTGCCGTGGCTAACGGCGTTGACCCTGGGGCAAACTCGATTTGAAACTCTACTTTACGCTCGGGGTGGTAGTCCCAGAATTGAAACGATCGGTACATCCTTTATATTAATCTCTCACGAAACCTCTACCAAGTTTATAATGAAAGCTTTACGTCATTTCCTTATGCACTTATTTTCCTTCAGCATAGAAATTATCTTCAAATGTTGTGCTTGACAATATCCCACTATGGTATGCACTTTCCCATATGCTGACTCTACTTCTACTAATTTCTCGCCGCAAAGAATTTTGGCTCGGTGTTGGGTTAACCAATCCATACCTAACACATTATCAAATTCACTTAGGGTCATAGAAGCAGTTCAAGGTCACACAAGGTATTGTCTATTCTTAATTTGCAACCTTTAACAATCTCAGGGATACAAATTCCTTATCCATTGGAAGTTTATACAATGTATGGCCTATCTAAACATGCAATGTAAATTTTAACTTAGGCACACAGGAGGCAAAAATGAAACTTCTATTGGCTCCAGAATCAAATAACACACTAACATAATAACTATTTACAGTGAACATACCAGATATGACATCATCGCTATTAGGCGCTTCTTTAACAGACATGATAAATATGCAAGGTTTACCTTTAGGGGCTCCACCTTATCGGCCCTTGTTTCTATCCCTGGCAGCATCCTTAGGCTTTGGGCAATCAGCAATCTTGTGTCCCCTATCACCACAATTATTGTTTGGTTTTACAATGGGTATCTAGGTTGCTCGTTAAAATTTATTACTGAGTAAATTTATGGGTTAATTAATCAGAATTAATTGCGCAGCGGAAAAATAGTTTTACAACGCAAATAATGAAAACCGTAGACAGGATCTGATCACCGTGTACGCGTAAATACGGTTAAAATTAAATTGTATCTAATCTAACAGTAAATTAGATATATCTTGGCCGAGTCCGAACATCCGTTTGAGAAACCGAGGTTCGAAGAAATGTCGCTAGTATCAACAGCAGTGCCCGACTCGAACCGGTGAGTCAAGTCTTCAACCGAATGTGAAGACGGGGCCTCGGGCACCACACTCACATTCACCGAGTGAACCAGTGGTGGTGGCGGTAACGAAACCATGCCATGAATCATGGCATTCTAATCGAAAGGTTCTGCCGTGCATAACAACGAAACCGACATCACATCGATTTTGTCCGACACACGTGGAAGTGGCGGAGCAAGAGGCGCAATGGCGGCGGCATAAAGTGGCGCCGGCCACTTGGAACTTTCACCGGATTGGTTGGTGGTAGCACGCGATGGCTCAAACATTGGCCTCGGTGGCGCGGGTAAAGCGAGAACCACATCACGGTGGTCCTCACCGAACACGTCGAAGACGACTGTGAAATGGGCCACGACGCCGACGGCGGAGGCGGTGGTGCGCTCTTCTGCGGCGACGCGCTCCTCTGCGGTGGTGCGCTCCTCTGCGGCGGCGGCTCTAGCGGTGGCGGAGGTGGTCTCTAGCTTCAACGCGGCGGCAATCGAGGGTCTCCTTTCACCATTGTAGCAATCAGGAAAAGCGATCGATATGGTGGTGATGGTTGCACCGAGATTGAGAGAGGGAGGGAGGAGGGGACTCCGGCAAGGAGAATGGTAGAGAGGAGAGTTTTCGAGATTAGGGTTCTCTCCCTATCTCCTCTCTTTTAATCTCATACGATGGGCTTTAGGCTAGCTAAGCCCATGTCGCGGTCTGTTGCTCCAAAACCACTAAAACTAACCCAATATTACTATTTCGTTAACTCGGTAACAACTAGATAATATTCCGTCGAATTTTCTCGTAAACAATTTCACGAGAAAGATAGTTTCGTTACTTTTAATTAAATAAATAACAAGTATTTATTTATTATAAAGGTTTAAACTAATTAATTAACAAGTAATTAATTATTTAGTTCGTTGAATCCGGTGTAACTCTTCCGGGTTGGTTACGTTAAATGTCGGGTCAGGACACCTAATTTCCAACAGTCTCCCACTTGGACTAATCGCGACACTTTAGCTTTGTAGAGGCACTCTAGTTATGCATGGATACACCAACCAGTTTCGACACTTTAAGTCTTCAGCCAAAGTATATCTGATTGTAAAGCAAGCAGATAGAGGACTTATGGTAATCGTTGTAATATGTTCCTTTCCGTTCTAGACATAGATGAATAATGAGACATGGGCTCTCATGTATTAGATTCAACGATTATAAACTCGTTCTCTTATCCAAAGTGAACCAGTCAAACACACAGTAAGTTTGGGTGAGGCCTCACACTTCACACTTGGAATCAAAGAGGGCGCCATTATCTCTATCTATCGCCGAAGCAATAGTATGAAATCTCGTCTTGAGGCATACAACTCCCACTGAACTTTAGATCCATTCCCAAAAGTAGTCTTATTGTTGGCAGTTATGCGACAACGTTAAACTACAATCAAAGAACAGTCTATAGTAAACGAGAGTTCCAGTATACGTCTCAGGTCTAAGGAAACATTATAGCATACCATTAATCAAGCAGGCAAAGCTTTCCATGATTGCATTGATTGATGCAAGTTACATCCAACGTCATTCTAAAATGAGGTCTGTGACTTTGAACTTTAAACCCTTTTAAGGTTAAAAATGAGAATCGTCTTAGTTTAGAGTCGCTCCCACGTCTCTAATCGACTACGGACATTTAGAACAATATCAACAATTGTTCAGGGATGATTAAAAGAATTAACATCGAACACAGTTACGAAATTCCATATACCGCATTTACCGATGGAATATGAATAGTAAGATAACTGTTATGTGTTCGTACACCCAAATACTAAATCAAAACATGTCTTTAGCTAATCTAAGCCCTATCGCTTCTCTGTGACGATCATGAGTCTCGTGAGTCATGGGCTTTATAAAGGGATCAGCTAAGTTTTGATCGGTGTCTACTTTTCATATCTTTATTTCATTTCTTTCAACTAATTCTCTGATGTAATGAAATTTCCTCAGAATGTGCTTGGCCTTCTTATGAGACCTTGGCTCTTTGGCTTGAGCAATAGCGCCTGTGTTATCGCACATCATCTCAATTGGTTTCTTGACACTTGGAACCACATCGAGATCGGTGATAAACTTCTTCATCCATACTGCTTCCTTGGCAGCTTCTGAGGCGACTATTTATTCCGATTCAGTAGTGGAATCATCACTACTGGCTGTTTGGAATTACACCACGAAACAACACCTCCACTAAGGGTGAATACGTATCCTGACTGCGAGCGAGAGTCATCTCGGTCAGTCTAAAAACTAGCATCGGTGTAACACTTTACAGCAAGCTCATCAGTTCCTCCATATACCAGAAACATCTCACTAGTGTTTCTCAGGTATTTCAGGATGTTCTTCACAGCAGTCCAGTGAGCTAGACAAGGATAGTGTTGGTACCTACTTTTCAAGCTCAACGCAAATGAGACATCCCGTCGAGTGCAGAGCATGGCATACATAATTGAGCCTATAGCAGAAGCAAATGGGATCGAAGCCATTTGGTTGATCTCTTTGTCTATTTTAGGAGATTGAGATTTGTTCAAGATAGCACCCTTTGTCATAGGGATGACCCTTTCTTAGAGCTGCTCATGTTGAACCGTGATATAATCTTGTTAATGTATGTGCTTTGACTAAGACCCAGAAGTCGCTTCGATCGATCTCTGTGAATCTTGATTCCTAGAATATAAGCGTCTTCTCCAAGATTCTTCATAGCGAAACAAGATGAAAGCAATTTCTTAAGCTCGTTAAGCATGGGTATGTTGTTTCCTATGATCAATATATCATCCACATACAAGATGAGGAATGATATAGCGCTCCCACGTGCCTTTCTGTAAACACAAGGTTCATCTTCGTTTTGAGCAAAGCCAAATCTTTGACTTTCTGGTCGAAACGAAGATTACACCTTTGAGATTCGTGTTTAAGTCCATAAATGGACTTATTCAGCTTCCAAACCCTATTTGGATATTTTGGATCAACAAAACCATCCGGCTGAACCATGTAGAAATCCTTAGTGAGTTGTCCGTTCAGAAATGCGGTTTTGACATCCATTTGCCATATCTCATAATCATAGTATGCGGTTATGGCAAGCAATATCCTGATCGATTTGATCATGGCCACGGGCGAGAAGGTTTCTTCATAGTCAACCCCTTGGGTTTAAGTGAAAACCTTCGCAACAAGTCGTGCCTTATAGGTTTGGACATTTCCATGCATGTCAGTTTTTCTTTTAAAGATCCACTTGCTCTCTACTTCCCGAGAACCGGGGGGTAGCTCAATCAAGTCCCATACTTGATTATCATGCATGAATTTCATCTCAGCATTCATGGCTTCAAGCCATTTGTCAGATTCAGGATCTGATACAACAGCTTTGTGATTAGTTGGTTGTCATTAGAATCTACTACTAACAGGACATCGAAAGCTTTCTAGATGACCAAGGTATCTATTAGGTTCCCTGCGTGTCCTTTCTCTACTGCGAACGCTTGTGTTTGGTCTGATTGTGCGACAACCATTTGTCGATCAGACACAGCGACCGTCTCAGGGTTTTGTGTTTCTTGAATTTCTTCAAGATCCACTGGATCACTACCGGTTCCTTTGCTGAGAAATTCTTTCTCAAGAAACTTACCCTTCCTTTTGATGAAAACATAGTTTTCTTGAGGATGGTAAAAGTAATAGCCGGTATTACTTTAGTATCCGATGAAAATCACCTTTTCACCTCGAGGGTCAAGCTTGTTGTCAGATTCGCTAGTGACATAAGCTTCTCATCCCCAAACCCTGAGGTAAGAAAGCTTTGGAGTAGAGTTATGCCATATCTCGTATGGGGTCTTGTCCAATTTCTTGGTTGGTGCCAGATTTATTAGGCGATCGAGGGTTAAGAGAGCATAACCCCAAAAGAAGTGGGACAAGTTAGTCCTGCACATCATCGATCGAAGCATGTTCAGCAAGGTTCGATTCCTCCTTTCACTCACGACATTTAACTGGGTGTATCGGGAGGAGTGGGTTGTGAAATGATTCCATAATCCTTGAGATGATCGAGGAACTCGTGGCTAAAAAATTCACCACCTCTATCCGATCGAAGTATTTTAATAGTTCGACTTAGTTGATTCTCTACTTCCTTTTTGAAACTCTTTGAACTTGTCAAAAGTCTCGTGCTTATGTTTCATAAGATAGACGTAAGCATATCTGCTATAGTCATCTATGAAAGATACGAAGTAGCGTTCACGATTTATCGTTTTGGTTCGGAAGGGTCCCCACACATCAGTGTGTATAAATCCTAACAAATCTTCAGCCAGTTCACCAACATGGGTGAAGGGTGACTTGGTCAGTTTACCAGATAAACAAGATTCGCATTCGTTGAAGGAATCTACATTAGTAGATTCGAGAATCCCTGCAGTTTGTAGCTTCTTGATGCGAGCTTTGCTTATGTAACCTAGTCGATGATGCCATAACGAAGAATCGTTATCAACTTTGTTTCATTTAGAAACATGATAGAGTTGATCGTGTGTTTGAACAATTATCTCATATATACCATGTCGAGGTTTAGCCTCGAAATAAAAGATATCGTTAAAGTAGGTAAAAATGGAACTTCCATTAAACTTGTACTTAAAACCTTGTTCAAACAGGGAATAGACAGCTACAATGTTTCTAGACAAGCCAGGAGAATACAAACAGTTAGATAAAGTAACTACAAGGCTAGTAGGACATGTAAGAGAATATATGCCGGTGGCCAAGACCGGGACTCTTTTCTTATCACCAACGATAATCTCCATGTCGCCTTGCTCTATCTTCTTCCACTTCTCAAGAACCTGCAAAACAATAACAATATGGTAACCGCATCCAGTATCAAATACCCATGTATTGGAGGAAACAGTGAAATGTTCAATAACATGTATTGACATACCTGATGAGGAACCCTTGCCGGAGTTTCTAGTCATCTTGATCTTAGCCACGTAGATGGGGCAGTTGCGTTTCCAGTGGCCCATCGGATTGCATTCAAAGCATTGACGTTCCTGAGCAGGAGGAACCAATGGTTTCTTGCCCTTGGTCTCTTTAACCTTGTTCTTGGACTTGGTTATACATGTATCAACAACTCTGATCGAGCGCAGCCGGTGTGGTCCTGATCTTGACATTTGGAAACAATGTCAGAACCTCATCTAAAGTCTGAGCCGATCAGTTAATCGCATGCATGCGATGATGCTCGGATAAAGATCCAAGGAATACATCTAAAGCCATCCCCTCAGGAATAGAGTAGCCTAAGTCGATCAGTCTGTCGCAATACCCCTTCATCATCATGACATGATCATATGCAGAGGAATTAGGCGACATAGCGCAATTAACAATATATTGAAGTGCTTTACATCGTTCACCTCTCTGGCTCAACTCAAATAAATCTTTGAGCTTTCTCATGATCTCATACGCTCCCATGTCGGTAAAGTTATACCGAAAATCCGGTCACATGCTAGATAACATCAGCTTAGTGACTTCCCGAGAGTCATCACTGTGCTTCTGGATTTCCATCCTCGAGTGCTCGTTTAGCAAGTAAGACGGCAAGCTCGGGATGGGTCGATCAAGAATATACAACTTTCCAAAAAGCCTCAAGATGTTCCTCAGGAGGGTTTTCCATGATAAGAAGTTCGTCTCAGTGAATGGGTTGAGAGATACCATAGAACTCAGAGAAACTGTGTTTTCATTAGACTTCTGAAATAAGAAAATTAATTTTAAATTAGTATTTTCGGTGTAAAATATTTTCTTATTATAAATTGGTAAGATTTATTTCATAAGAATATTGAGAATTCGATTAGACGATTTTACTTGAGACCGCCAAATGAGCCTCGAGAGCAAACTCGTGTAACCAAACTGACAATGGGTGTCAACCGCGAAGTCTTAGTCGTGAATCTCATTTATGAGGCTGCATAATACAATTGTTTGTATTTAAGATACTCTTTAGCCTCATCCATGACCACTTTGTCTGCATATATTCATAGTGCGGTGTTGAAATACTCCAACACTACAAACATACACAAAGAAAAAGCGATAGTAATCCCAAATGGTCAATGTGGCCGGCTTGGTGTTTAAATACTCCAATGCCCCCACCTTGGAAGGTACCCTAGGCACCAAGTGCGGTGTTGAAATACTCCAACACTGATGCGTCGGTAAATATGTTCCAAGTTTTGACTTGATTTTGGACGGCATGAACTATCGATTTATTATTACCGGATAGGGATATTAAAACCAATTTTAATATTTAGTGATCGTTAGACAAAAATGATAAACCCTATCTCCATTCGGGACAATTATTTTAAATAACCTATTTAAAACATCTACATGTCGCGAATGGTCAATTGTGAGTTAACGGCATTACGGCATGGTCATGCTAGAGACATTTAGCAAGACCAATAGGAACATGACAATAAAAGTGAACAACCATAAGGAAGGCAGCACAACGTGTTCATGGATCCGGTTTAGCTCCCACTGGCCTTTAGACTCCTTTTGGCGAGTGTCCGATCTTTAGGTCTTGGTTTTTACAAAATTGAAATTTACTAACACTTTATTTAGTAAACCTAGCTCTATATTACAATTTTGAAACCCAAAAAACAGCGGGTCCACCAAAACCAAATAAAAATACAATTGGGCCAACTGTTTGGGCCAATCAGAGAATAACAACACTCCAAACATATAAACATGTAATTTAATTAAAGGGTTCGGTTGTAACACACAGTCAATTAAAACATGAATTAGACAAGTAATTTCGTTCGCAATTTAGAATTGAATCGAAATTACGAACCACCGGTTACGAAAAGACCGGTTCCGATTTACGTGCGGTGAACCTGGCTCTGATACCACTGTCGGGTTTTACAGTGGGTGTCCGGGTTGCCCGTTAAAATTTATTACCGACTAAATTTACGGGTTAATTAATCATAATTAATTCTGCAGCAGAAAATAGTTTTACAACGCGAATAATGAAAACGGTAGACAGGATTTGATCACCGTGTACGCGTTAATATCGGTTAAAATTAAAATACGTCTAATCTAACAATAAATTAGATATACCTTGGCGGAGTCCGAACATCCGTTCAATACACCGGGGTTTGACGAACTGGTGCTAGTATCAATGGCAACACCCGACTCGAACCGGCGAGTCAAGTTTTCAACCGACTGTGAAGACGGGGCCTCAGGCACCACAGTCGCGTTCACCGAGTGAACCGGTGGTGGTGGCGGTAACGAAATCATGCCATGAATCATGGCATTCCAATAGAAAGGTTCTGTCGTGCATGACAAAGAAACCAACATCACATCGATTTCGTACAACGCGCGTGGAGGCGACAGAGCAAGTGGCGCAACGGCGGTGGCATAAAGTGGCGCCGATCACTTGGAACTTTCACCAGATTGGATAGTGGCGGCACGCGATAGCTTAAACATTGGCCTCGGTGGCGCGGGTACAACATCTTGGCCATACTCTTCTGGTGAGGCCTTAAACAACATCTTGGCCATACTCTTCTCCCTCTTTTTTTGCCTCTCTGTTCTCCTTGGCTAATGCGCAGTTCCACTTTACAAGAGTAGCTACATATGGTGAGCTCAGTCCGGCCATCTCTCTGTATGGAGAATAAGCAATGGGTAGCCAGGGCCAGAAAATGAAGATCGATGAGGCTCAACATATGGAACATAGGGGGCATATGGGTATGACGACATCATGTATGGTTGGGCAGGTAGAGGGTGAGCATAAAAAGGATCCATGGGAGGTGGCTTCATGGATGCATGAGTGCTGAAGGACCTCCATAGCGAAGGAAATGAGTAACGTTCAAAAAGAAGACCGACCTGCTGGGCCTCCATGCGAGCTGCTACATAAGGGTCACGAGGGTCTTGGAAAAAATGGGTGATGCTGAGGAGGAACTGGCTGTCCTGGCACCACGACTGCTGCTGTTGCAGTGACTATCGACACCTCCACCATAGACTTTGACTCGTCAGGTCCACCGTATGCTCCCGTGACATGGCTGGATAGTGTGTGAGCAAAAGATGCGTACACATGGTGCTCATGATGCTGTGAGTGTTAATTCATAGAATGCCATGCCGAAAGTTTGATAACCAGATGGTTACCGAAATGTTGAGGCTCCTGGTACTCTTGTGGGGGCTCAACATCATCTGCCTGTTCCTCAGGCTCCTCGTCATCATCATCAAGGTCCACTAGTGGTGCAGCTGTCAAACCAGTTGCAAGATATACTTGACAAAGGCTTTATCCGGCCAAGTTTCTCCCCATGGGGCGCTCCTGTTCTGTTTGTCAAAAAGAAAATGGGTCTTTCAGGATGTGCATAGACTATCGCGAGTTGAACAAACTCACTGTGAAGAACCGATATCCGCTTCCTCGAATTGACGACTTGTTTGATCAACTGCAAGGTTCGAGTTACTACTCAAATATTGATCTTCGTTCAGGGTATCACCAACTTAGAGTTCGTGAGGAGGACGTAGCCAAAACTGCCTTCAAGACACGCTACGGACACTACAAATTTCTTTTTATGCCGTTTGGTTTGTGATATGTTCGAAAGTGTACCTAAAAATGACTATTAAACCTAGACCTAACCTATACCTAGACACACCTAATTTTATCGAATAACCTAAACTTAACTGAACCCTAAAGGCAAGTGTACCTGTCGGATTGCAGAGTAGCTTTCGGAAGACCGGATATCGAACCTAAGGACACTACGTAACTAGACTCTAACCTAGGACTTAAGAGTGGCAATTTGAGGGGATTTTGTTTTTTACAATTGATTAACTAAATTAACTAACAACTGAAAACGAGAGAACTTTAGGATGAAAACAAGATCAGACAAAGATACCACCTAGACCCGGAATCCTAATTAATACTAACGATTTCACTCGCCTATGACTATTCTGATGGAGGCTAGTTCACCTTTTAAGTTCTTCCTAGCATACCATTCTAACGCTCGAAACAGGAGTTCACCTCATGGGTACATCCTACCTCAACTAAACCTAACCACCTTCGAAACAATCTAAGGCACCTTAAGGTAGCAGGAGCTACCACTAATTACTATGACTGACAAGGAATAGCAAGTTAACTAATTTCCGAGGGCATCCCTTCTCCCGAGGCAATGTTATCCTATTCCACTAACCAACCCGACTACCCAACCTAACTATCACCTCTCGGATTGTCTAATTATGGCAGCACATTGCAATCAAAGAAACAATTATTATTCAACGCAATAGTTCAAGACGTCTCCTAAACTACTCTATTGCAACTAACCCTAAAGCTGGGTACTTTAGACAATTTACCTAGACCGAAAGACATTCAAAGGCATAAAGCACATCAATTAGCAATCATAAATCTGATCAACAATACACATACACATACATTCATAGCAATAATAGAATTTAGTAGAATCGCACATCAATCAAATAGTCACAAACCGAATAAAATCATCAATAACAAAAACATCACAATAAGTCTTGGTGGTTGATGTGCTTTAAATTACACATCTTTTTAGTAGTTAAACACCCACGAATGTTGATGGTTTATGTACTAATTTGGTGTATTTTAACCTTTGTTTGGTATGAAATGTCATAAACAGGTAAATACAGGGGGGCAAAGTGATATTTCAATATCTTACAAGGCTTTGAAGAGAAATTGTTCAAGATTTGGAAGATTGACTTTTTCTCCACGTCACGACCCGTTACAAGCATCAAGGGCCATTACAGGTTCATTTCCAGAAACCCTAATCCGTTAAGTTATGGCGGTGCTCATGGCCCGTTACCCCGTTACGAGTCGTTACGCTCTGTTTCCGAAACCCTAATTGAAAACTATAAATACCCAATCATATCGATGTTCAAAGAGGTTAGAGAGTCCAGAGCTGTTACCTATGGTTATAGAGAGATTCCAAAAGAATAAGTTCAAGATTCCAAGCCTTAGAAGATCAAGGAGGTGTCCAATCGCTCATGCAATCAGTGTAATCGAAGATTTGGCCATCGATCGACTTTGGTTTGCATTTACAATGATCCTTTCAATTGTTATTGATGTTTTTATTAGTTTAGTCATGAGAGGCTAACTCTCTTGATATTGATCTAAGACAATGTGATCTCTTTAGTGTTTTGCCTTTGATTTGACATTGACAATGTTTAACATAATGATTTGAGTATAATATTTATGATTCATCTTGCATATTAAAGATGTGTTGTTGAATGATGTGTTTGATCCATTCCTAGTAGTATTGGATTTGGTTGGTAGGATAGTATTCTGCTTATTGAATTGATGCTATTTTTTAGTTGTTATCTAGCGATTTCAATATGTGTTTAGGAACTCTAGTGAGCCTAGATAGGAAATGGTGATTATTCATGTTCAATAGTCTATCTTGATTGAAGTATGTCTCTATGTTTGGTCGTGAATCTTAGCTTCCATATCTTGGGTAAAAGGAATAGTGAAATGACTAGATGTAATCCGTATGTTATGGTATGTAATTGGGTTATAACTTATTAGTCCATCATGGTTAATCAGAGTAAAATTGGTCTATGATCCTAGGTCTTTAATCATGTGTTTGGTGCCCTATAGCTAGGTCATTAATTTGTGGATACTTCATTATGGCTGTGGTTATAATTGCAGATTCAATGTCTAGCGACTATGTTTTTTATTAGACAGTTAATATATAAATGTTAATGTCAGGTCTAGGTAATACATTAATAGTGACCAGTCTTAGATGATATCTGTTTCTTTATTCTAATTTTATATCTGTTTCATTATTGCTACTATTTCCTTTCGTGTTTGCTTTCTAATAATTTTTAGGAATTCTGACATAATCCTAATGATAACAATTAGGTTTAGTATAATTACACCATTGCTTCCTTAGGTCAACCCTGCGTTCTTCTTAATGCTACCATACGATAGGTCCGCTTTTCTATATGTGCATGCGTAGTTATAAGATGATTTAGATCTTATAAATATAAAGGTCATATTTGCATATATTTTATATATATACTCGTGTGCATCAATGGTAGTAAAAGTCTAGCCTACCTCCATAGTTGCAAACAAAAACATAGACAAGATCCAAAATTTGAATGTAAACATGGTTCTAGAATAGCAATTACAAGAAATCGTGAAAATAGAGATAACCGATATTGATTTGACGTTGAATATTAATCTCTGGCTTCTCCTGACCGATTCCCCCTTCCTTTGGCTTCTGGAATTCGTCCAAAATCACTCTGGAAGTCGGCTGGAGTCGAATAGTTCGAACTTAAACCCTAAACTTTGATTTTATATCGAGCCCGTTAAGTGTCCGGAAATAACATCTCTAAGCGATCGCTTGGAGGGTTGTGATGCTCGCACTAGTACAAAAATGACCTTCGGTGACACTCAAAAAGTGTGACTATATGTGATTAGTGACATTTGTTTTTCTCGTCCAATCCATGACTAAAAGTCCCGCCATTTTAGGTATGATATGGTGACATTAAATTTCAGTGACCGTATGGTACCAAAAAATGTGACCATAGATAAAAAGTGTGACTATAGAGTAGTGATTTTTCTTTCAGGGTCAATGAATTTATCGAATAATGTCACCGTAAACCCATTTTTAGTAACACTTATTTATTTTGTTGTGACAAAGTGTTCCCAAATGGTGACATGTTGTTCGTGTTTACTGTGACGTTTTACTAACAATTGGTCACATAACTTATAATTTAGTGTGACTATTGTTTAGGTTTTAGAGATACACAATTTTGTTATGTGTGACCATATCAAGATAGTTGATGTAGAAAAAGTAGGAAGTGTGACTATTTCATAGTTTATAGTGACACAAAAATGTCTTAAAGTGACTATTGGTTGGAAAATGGTCACAATTAAACAACTAGTTGTTAATATAAAGTAACCATTACATCTCTTTAGTGACATAATGTTGTCAAGTGGTCACATTTTTTCACGTTCACTGTAACATTTTGTAAACATTTGGTCACATAACAAATATTTAGGTGTGACTATTGTGTAGGTTTTAGAGACGCACAATTTTGTCATGTGTGACCATATCATGATAGTTTATGTAGATATTGTTTGAAGTGTGACTATTTCACAGTTTTTAGTCACACAAAATTTCTTAAAGTGGCTATTGATTGGTATATGGTCACAATTAAAGACCTAGTTGTTAATATAAAGTAACCATTATATACCTTTTGGTCACATAAGAGAAATATAAATATGACTAGAATATTTCTATAATGACATTAAGTATGTGTAAGTGTCATTTTTTGCTAACCTTTAGTCACATTATTTTTAACCTTTTGTTATTAAATGCCCATTTAGTCACATATGTTACTTAAATACATCACCCTAAGACACTTTTAGTCACACTTTTAGTTTCTATGTGACTGTTTATGTATTTTAGACTCAATTAATTACGTAAATTATGACTATATTTTGTTAATAATAACATAGTTGTTATGATAGAGTGACAATTTCATACCTTACAGTGACATTGAGCAAATGAAAACGAGACTGGAAACATGTTATAGTCACAATAATTAGTTGTAAGTGTCACTTATGTTATAGCTTTAGTCACATTAGTTTTGAATATTAGTTTTCACATTTGCTATATAGTCACATTTGATACATGCAAAAATGACGGTAAAAGAGTTATAGTCACAGTTTTATTATTCGGCGTGACTGATTCTGTGTTTTAGATACACAATTGTTAAAATAAAGTGACAATTGTGTAGTTTTTGGTCACATAAAACACAATCATATAAAATGACACCAAAAATGTTAAATAATAACATTAGCATACACTATTAAAAAAATTTGAAATTGTTCCACAAATATAAATTCTCGTGTTAAAAAAACATAAAATGCATCCTAATCTAAATCATCCTAGGCCTTATTCTTCTTAGCTTTCTTCATCTTCACGATGTCGTCTCTCGTTATAAATTTCCTTTTCATCTTTTGCCCCTGGACGAATTCATCTTCATTCTCTTCTTCTGGTGTAGTAAGAACAGGATCCTGAATCAACAACATTCATACAGAAAAATTGAAACAAATAATAAATGATAACTAATTTAGTTTGAACAATAATATAATGTACTATGAAAGGTAAGTAACTAAAGGAAACTAACATTTGATTGATCAAGGCAAAGGTTCTTTGGCCAAGGAACAAAATTGTTTAGTGCTTTTTCCATTGTTTTGACATCATCTACCTCAAATGGTAAAAACGATGCCGGTACTTTAACTTCATCAACCGACACCTTGTAACAGTCATCTTGGAGTGGAACTCCATGAATGTATTGTCGTTCTTCGGATAGGTAAACGGTACCTAAACCAACAATTTGTCTCTTGGTTGGGTAGGCTACTTTACATTTGATCTGCTGCAATGATTATGTCATATTAACATAAATAAAGGAAAAACTAAAACACACATATTCGTCAAATTACATACCTTTATGATTCCAGCTGAAGGTGTCGTTACCGCCACAGGAGTTAAAGCATCTTTTTTTTTGCTTCAGCCTTATTTTGCCTTGTTTTTTGCTGCTTCCTAAATATAATTACACAATTCAAACACAAAAAATTAGTAATTGCTTATTTCAAAATAAAACAAATAAAATCTGAAACAATTACTTACTATGGATCCAGCCCTCGTTGAATCTTTCCGTGTGAATGTATTAGCAGTCGCATTCGATGGGGCCTTTTTTTGGTTTTTCTTTGCAGCATCCTACATATATATAATATTACATAAGCAACACATAGCAGATTATACGTCACTGATCTAATGTAAAAGAAGTTAAGTTTTAATAATTAACTTACTGGAGTTACTTCTGTATCTGCTGATTCTTTCTGACTGATCATATCAGGTTGTGAATCAGCTCCCATTGGAGTTACCGGCACATTTGTAATCGAAGGATTTAACTGAGGTGGAGACCTATTGGCATGAGTTGCCCAATTTGCCTGATCAGAAGTTAAGTAGATGTAAAGTTTTATAAATGATATCCATATATCCAATTAAAATGCATTTATAGTCAGATTCACTTACCTGCTGCCCTTGAGGTGGAAGGGTGGCTAACATCAAAGCTAACTTTTTTTTTCATTTTCGGCCATCCTTTTATTCAACGCGTTTATTTGTTCATCATTTTCCACATTTTCTTGTTTCTCCTTCTCTATTTGAGCCTGAAGCACATCCAGCTGCTGTTTCATGGACCCTCGCTGTCTTGGAACATTAAAAAATTTACTAGGGTTGACTCCCGTGCCAACACCTCTCAACGACCCACATTTTTCCTTCCCTAAGACAACTGTCATGGCATCATTGCCTGGATCAAGTTTGAGTTGTCCATCAATGATCTTTTTTTCAGTGTTCATCTATACAAAAAAAAACGTCATAGCCGTGACCGGGAAGGCATTGTGCCTGCATCGATTAATTTACTTTCAACCTTGTCATAATTCACAGAAAAAAAATCATATTAGTAAGAAAGCACAACATTTGATGTTTTAGTTCTAAACATGTAGGTAGTGTGAAGGCTGAACACCAACCAATTTCTGTTCAAGCCTAGCATATCCACCCCGCCCTAAGCGGTGGTTATAGATGGACATCGAACGAGCAGTTTTCGACCTCCCCGAAACAGCCTTATAATAAAACAAGATCGACATTAATTTATTAAATCAAATAAATATTAAAATGAAATAAATTACAATTATGGAGGTAAAAGGAAGATTTAAACCTTGTATTGATCAGATTGTGTGTAGGAGACAAAATTGTCCCAGTGTTGTTGGTTACGGAGTATAGTCCTGTACCGTCTTGGGATTTTTGCCAACTTATTCGGTTTACCAAGGTTAGGTAGTATGTCTTTTTCGTACAGCTTATTTCTAAAGTTGCGCAATAGCATCCCGAGGCGATTCATAACATATTATTCTCCTACCTTCATAAACCTCGTAATAACACTGAAATAATAATTACCAACATATTATAATTTGAATGAAATTGCAATGTATAATATTAATAAAATTAGCTGCAAGTGCAAACATAAATCTATTGTTATACCGTTATCAAAGCCCATAGCTTGTCTCTTAGTTCCTTTGATACATGCTTCCAATTGAAAACACTTAAACCTACATTCTCACGGACTAGATCTCCTAGAAAACTTATAAACTCTGAATTATACCTTCCGC
Source organism: Deinandra increscens subsp. villosa (assembly GCA_039602395.1). Lineage (NCBI taxonomy): Eukaryota > Viridiplantae > Streptophyta > Magnoliopsida > Asterales > Asteraceae > Deinandra > Deinandra increscens. The sequence goes on along the minus strand of JBCNJP010000017.1, from coordinate 28,574,258 downwards.
TAAACCTTCCATAGGCATCAAACTTGAATCGGCGTTTTTTTCCACCCGAGTTTGTGTACGCGTTTTTCATCTTGGACAGTCTAGTCAAACCCCTCTTGGCTTTAATTTTTTTGGGATTTAGACATTCCAATCCAGTCGCCGTAATTGTTTCTCCGTCTGAACTTCCTTCACTGTCACTGTCACTTGAATCAGAAATGTTGGCTACATTGTGGTCCTCATTGGCTTCTCCCGAATCATAATCGTATGCGCCATCATCACTGTATGCCTCATCGTTTTGCATGGTGCGTAATTCGTTATTTTCCATTGTGTTTTCGGGTTCCATTATCTAAAATTACAAAACAGATACTAATGACGATTGTAAAATCATAACCAAATTACATCCATGTTCAACAAATAAATATAAAAAAAATTACGTACCTCTGTAGAAGATGAGGACTGAATAAAATTTTTCCCGACGACTACAGTGATTCCCCAATTCGTGAATATAGTTTTGGTGAACAAAGTTGGTTTATCATGATAACGTGTAAATCGGAGATTGAAAACATCACGGCGGTAAAACGAAATTCCAAACTGATAATTGGTTTCGGAGGGAATAGTTTAGAAAATGGATGAAACCCTACTGGAATTTTCGGAGGGATGATTTGAATTACGAAATTTTCGATTCCGAAATTCAAGTTTATGATGATTTGAAACATGTTTGGAAACTGGGTTCGTAAATATGGGAACAGATCGACCGAAAATTCTTGAAGATAAAGACCTTATATATTTATAAAACAACGAGAATCGGGAAAATAATGCTATATTTTGTAAAAGTATGTCGATTTAATATGTTTAATAAACTATTATTATACCCAATTAAACTAATATATTTTGTAATAAAAAATTGTAAACTTACTCATAATTATCTCTTAAAAAATAATATACTAAAAAAACATAATACTATATTTTATAAACGTATGATCAATTTATATATTAAAAAAAATATTATTATACCCAATTAAAGTATTATATTTAGAAATAAAAAAATATACCCAATTGGGTGTCTCTATATCTAATTGGGCCTTATTATACCCGACTGGGCCTCATTATGTCCAATTAACCTCATTATACCCAATTGGGCCTCATTATAGCTAATTGGGCCTCATTATAACTAATTGGGCCTCATTATACCTAATTGGGCCTCATTAAAACCAATTGAGGTCTTGAGGATCATTATGCCCAAATTATGATGATTATGCCCAATTGTGATTAGTATACTCAATATTAGAGCATTATGTCCAATTTTGATGATTATACCTGATTGTGGTTCATTATACCCAACTAAGGATAAGTGTATCCAATTAAGGATCATTATGCACAAATTATGTTGATTATGCCCGAATTATGATGATTATTGCCACTGGTGGTTTATTATACCCAACTTAGGATAATTACATCCAATTGAGGATCATTATGCCCAACTATGATTTATTATACCCAATTGAGGATCATTATGCTTAAATTATGATGATTATTGCCACTTGTGGTTCATTATACCCAACTTAGTATAATTACATCCAATTGAGGATCATTATGCCCAACTATGATTTATTATACCCAATTGAGGATCATTATGCTCAAATTATGATGATTATTGCCACTTGTGGTTCATTATACCCAACTTAGTATAATTACATCCAATTGAGGATCATTACGCCCAAATATGATGATTATGCCCAATTGTGGTTCATTATACCCAACTAAGGATAATTGTACCCAATTGAGGATCATTATACCCAATTATGATTATTATGCCCAATAGGGCCTCATTATACACATTGGGCCTCATTATACACATTGGGCCTCATTATACACATTGGGCCTCATTATACACAATTGGGCCTCATTATACCTAATTAGGCTTCATTATGTCTAATTGAGGATAATTATGCCCAACTATGATTTATTATACCCAATTGAGGATCATTATGCCCAAATTATGATGATTATTGCCACTTGTGGTTCATTATACCCAACTTAGGACAATTACATCCAATTGAGGATCATTATGCCCAAATATGATGATTATGCCTAATTGCGGATCATTATGGCCAATTATGATTGTTATGCCCAATTGTGCCTCATTATACACATTGGGCCTCATTATACCCAATTGGGCCTCATTATACCTAGTTGGGCTTCATTATGTCTAATTGAGGATCATTATGCCCAACTATGCTTTATTATACCCAATTGAGGATCATTATGCCCAAATTATGATAATTATTGCCCAATTGTGGTTCATTATGCCCAATTATGATTATTATGCCCAATTGGGCCTCATTATACACATTGGGCCTCATTATACCCAATTGGGCCTTATTATACCTAAATGGGCTTCATTATGTCTAATTGAGGATCATTATGCCCAACTATGCTTTATTATACCCAATTAAGGATCATTTGCCTAAATTATGATGATTATTGCCACTTGTGGTTCATTATACCCAACTTAGGACAATTACATCCAATTACATCCAATTGAGGATCAATATGCCTAAATATGTTGAATAGCCCACCTATGATTATCATGCCCAAATGTGGTTCATTATACCCAACTAAGGATAATTATACCCACTTGAGGATCATTATGCCCAAATTATGTTGATTATGCCCAATTATGATTATTATGCCCAATTGGGAGCAATTGATATTGATTATACACACTTTAACCTCAAGTCATCTTGATTATAGCTAACTGAGCCTAATTAGATAATTACTTTATTTTAACTGTGGATAGTGGAATATTATTCATTTAAGTAGTATTATTAACTTATATATATAAATATATATATATATATATTTAATTTATGTTATCCTAAAAAATAATTATATTATAAAATATAACTCTTTAAATGATGGATTTATGTTATCCTATAAAATAATTATATAAAAAAGATAACACTTTAAATGAGGGATTCTCATATTTAATAAAAAAACACCTTAATTGAGGGAATCGTATATTCATTAAAATAAACCCTAATTAATAACCGTTAACCTATTCACAATTCGAGCACAGCCCCTTCGAGCCAAAAAACGATGAACACACATTCACTCACAGTAAATTCGGTCAAAAAAAATTCTGAAACCATTCGATCGAAATACAAGGTATGTTTGATTTCCCCATCATTTTATTTACTTGATTTTTAAATTTTAATTTTCTTCGATTTAGTGAATTTAACTGTGGTTACGATTTAGTAATGATGTTGGAGATGGACAAATATTGGATGTTGAAAGATAGAAACACAAAACCTTATATCGATGGAGTTGGAGATTTTATAGATTATGCAGTTCGAAACATAAAAATATCACAGAATATAGATGATGTTAGTCCAATTTGTCGTTATTATTATGTTTATATTGTCTTATTTAATAACAATAATGGTTGGATTATGTTGCATTTTCACGGGTTTTATGTTTTGAGGTACCGGATGCTTAATGAGTTAAATTGAAGCAGTTACGAGAGAAGTTGGAAGCTGTCGGTACAAAGTTCGAGAAAAACCGGGAACGAGTGAAGACTTAGAAGAAAATTGAAGAAAGTTCCTGAGATTCAAATCAGGGCGGTACGCCCAGAAGAGAAGAAATCAGGGCGGTACGCCCTAAAGTTTAGAGAGCGGCCGAAGATTTGCAATCCGGGCGGTACGCCCAGAATTCCCCATCTTGGGGCGGTACGCCCCGAATCGGTCGACAGGGGAAATTTTTAGGGTTTTCTATTTAAACTTGTTCTTTAAGTTTTTGTCATTCATTCATTGTTTCAGACGACCAGAGCTAGGGTTCTTGCGAATTTCACTTTGTTTTGGAGCTTTTTGAGAGATTTGAATCATTCGGTAACTTTCTTTTATGCAATCTTTCAATAAAATCATGTTTGTTTCATTAGCCATGTCCGGCTAATCCACCACTAACCGCTTTTGGTGATTGGTTGGTGGATTCGTTCTATGATTAACCTATTTCTTAACTAGTTATTCCGGAATACTTGCTACCGTTGAATACCTACATGCGGAATTGTTAAAATTAACTAGTAATCTAGGGTTTTAGTGGTCCACTGTTTATTGATCTAGCACTTTCTTGCGGCAGGACTAATCAGCCCATTAGGAAACTAGGTTATTAGGTCAAGGAAGCAATTGGGGGGCATGTCTATGTGTCACGGTTAAGGAATTAGGTTTTTCTAGATCGGTAGCCAACCAGGATCCAGAAGTGGTTAGATTTGTCTCATTTGAATTCAATTAAGTTTTTAGGTTAAAGTTAGTTAATTTGTTAGTTAAATCACTCAATCAACCAAAACAGCCAAGTGGCAACCTTAGTTAATTTTAGGTAAACAGTAAAATTAGTTAACTTAGTTAATCGACTAGTCAATTTCCACATATTCCCTTGGTTCGATAACCCTAACTTACCACTACTACAAATCAATTTAGTTGGGGATTTGAAACGGCCTGACAAACCGTTATCAAATTGGCGCCGTTGCCGGGGAATTAGTGCGCTTTTTGATTTGTTGATTTTTGTTTAATTTGCAATTTTTGTTTCATTTTTCAAAAAATTCAAAAAACCCAAAAATAGTGTTTTTATTCAATTAATTACTTTCTGCAACTAAAAAAAAAAAAAAAAAATTTAATTTTTTTCCCGAAATTCAATTTCTGGGCGGTACGCCTGGAAATATTCATTCCTGGGCGGTACGCCTTGAGCCAATTTTCACAGAAAGTTTTCAAAATTTTGACCTTCCAAGTTTCGATTTTTTCTGTTCTATTGCATTATTTACACCCCCTGGAACAGTGCTACGTAATTGGTTTGCTCTTTTGTGACCAATTTTGCAGGTTTTAGGTGATTGTGCATGCATACGCGGCATTCCCGCAAGACATCCCCGCTGATTTACAATCCGGAGATAGAGAGAACCGCTCGGCAGAACCGAGCAGAACAGAGAAACAGAAGAGAAATGGAGGGCCAGAATCCAATTCCCAACCAACCACAAAACCAAAACCGAAACCAAGATCAGAACCCAAATCCCAACCAAAACCCAAACCCAAATGAGAACCTCAATCAAAATCCCAACCAACCACAGAACCAAGGCCAGAATGAACCAGAAAACCCTGCCATGCCACAAAACATTCCTCCGGGTCATATTCCACCATTTCGGGTGCACGGGCACAATTCTTTACCATCCCTTTCCCCTATATCCTCACACCATGAGGAGGAAGGGTATCACTATCAGGTCAGGTACCCGGAACAACCTTTCCGTCGAGTCCCACCACAACAACCTCCACCACCACAAAACCCACAAAACCCACACCGCTTCCGGCAAAATCCCGTGTACGAGGACCAAGATTGGCAGAGACAGGAGGAACAGTGGGGTCAAGATTGGTATGACCCCAATGAAGATGGCGACGGGTACGGGTATGATGCTGAACCACAACATGAGCTACAACGAAATCGGGCACGAGCTCCACAGGCTAATGTTGCCCCACAAGGAAGAAGAGCTTCCCCCCAAGAGGAGTTCCACAATTCAACCATGGGGGAGCTCGTCTTCAAATGGAAGGAGGAGTCCCACGATTGGTAGAAAATCCACCGGTGCAGGGAGTGGCTAGTCACTTTAAGCCAATCGTTGTACCGAGTGCATCTGCGGTAGTCACACCAATCGGAGCAAACAGACGAGCTTTTGAGGTTCGACCTCAATACTTGAGTCATCTACTAGAATTCTATGGGAAAAGAACTGAAGAACCATATAATCACATTCATAGCTTCGAGTCCACATGCATACCTATTGGAGCAACGGGGTTCACACAGGACGAGGTCAAGCTAATGCTTTTCCCGTATACCCTCAAAGATCGAGCAAGGAGATGGTTCGAGAGTCTAACTCCCAGTAGCATCTATACTTGGGTGCAAATGCAAGAGGTGTTCCTCGAGGAATACTTCCCGATGAGCAAAACCAGTGAGGTGAAAGAAGAGATCCGGTCCTTCCAGCAACACACCGGGGAACCATTCCATGAGGCATTCACTCGGTTCAAAGACTTGTTGCGCAAGTGCCCACATCATCGAATCGACACTTGGGATCTCATCAAGGCATTTTATGATGGTCTCCTCCCAGAAGACATCAGAGATCTGAACTCCATCAGCAATGGGACATTCCTAACCAATACGGAAGAGGTAGATTGGGGGCACATGGAGAGGTTGAGTGCCACATAAAAAAGGCTTGCTCAGAATGGGAGAAGATCGCGATCCGCAGCGGTCAAATCGGTTGATTATGAGGCAGAGGAACGCATTGAGAAGCTTCGTTAGCAAACGCTTCTGTTGGAGAAGCGGGTGGCCCAAATGAAGTTGGGGGGTGCACCAGATGAGGTGAAGGCTAGTGCACAAATTCCGGTGTGCACGGGTTGTGGCGAATTAGGCCACTCGGTGGATGCATGTTCCACCATGGTTCAGCAAAGCGAAGATGTCAATTATGTCCAGGGAGCGATGAATTCCAACACTTACCATCCCAACCTTCGCAACCACCCAAATTTCAGGTATGGCAATGCTAATAATCAGTTAAATCCTAACTTTCAAACTTCTAATGTGCAGGGTGGAGCTTCAACACAATATCAAGGCCGAGCATCCGGTTACAACCAAGGGGGCTATCAACGGAACACCTACACTCAAGGTGGAAATCCTCCCCAAGGAAGCTACCAACAAGCTCAACCGAAACCGGAAGATGGGATGCAAGCGCAATTTGCCGCCTTAATGGAGAAAATGAATTCACTCGCAGATGGTCAAAAGCAGATAGTCGATGAGCAAAGACAGTTAGCCGCCAGCCACAGACAGTTGACCGACAAAGTTCAGGGATTTGATCGGAGGTTTGAGCTCCAAGACAAGACCATGGGAGCATTTCAGAAATAGTTGGGGCAGTTGACTGCGGAGTCATCAAGGCGAGATCCAGGAAAGCTACCTAGTGACACCACCATAAACCCACAACATCAGCAAGGTCAGTCTTCTAGTTCCAAGAACACGCGACACGGGCCAATCAACAAGATCACCACTTTACGCTCAGGTACGTCCGTGGATAATAAGGTAGGGGCACCTCCACCACAAGTTGATGGGGTGGTGGAGGATTGGGTAAGTGATGATGAAAGTGAGCCGGAAACCGACCAAACTAACCCAAAGTCAGTTGCAACCGAGTCTAGTAACCCTAGGACACCAAAAAAGGTAACCTTTAATGAATCTGGTAATAGGGTGATAGATAATGAAGTGGTTGAACAGAAAAAGTCGGTACCTTTTCCAAAAGCTTTAATTGAACCTAATCAGAAAACATCTAAACGGGGCCCACAACAAGATGAGATGTGGGATATTTTCAAACAAGTTAAAATCAATCTTCCCCTTTTAGATGCAATTAAGCAAATTCCGGCTTACGCAAAGTACTTGAAAGACATGTGCACTCAAAAACGGAATTATAAGATTCCGAAACAGCTTGACGCAAATGCCGATGTGAGTGCCATAATTTCAGGCATTTTGCCAAAGAAACTCCAAGATCCGGGGGCACCAATTATTTCAATTCAAGTTGGTGACTTTCAGATGACCCGTGCCCTTTTGGATCTTGGAGCGAGTGTGAGTATTTTACCGGGGAGCTTGTATGATCAGTACGACTTTGGACCCTTAAAGAAAGCCGACACTACGGTGATTTTGGCTGATTTGACCCCTAAGCTGCCCCGGGGAATTCTATCGGATGTTATAGTTAAAGTTAATGAATTTTTCTATCCGGTAGATTTCTTGGTTCTTGATTATGTGTCAGTTGAAAAAACTGCTCAGCCCACGGTAATTTTGGGTCGACCTTTTCTAGCTACTAGTCACTCACAAATTGATTGTAGGTCGGGTACCGTGGACATGACTTTTGGGAACCGCAAAATGCGGTTAAGTGTTTTTGGCAATGTGACTAACCCTCGGGAAGATGATGAATGCTTTCGGGCTGAAATCGTTGAAGGTCTTACACCTCCATTTTTCCCTTTTAATGAGGAGGATGGGACCCCCGAGGAGTTTGCTTTGTTTGGCAGGGGCTATGCTGATATGGTCAAGGAGATGGAAGCAGAGGATGAGAGCCAAGAGTTGATGGCTGTGAGAGACCAAAGACCACCATGGTCTATTCAAGTGGAGAGCTTACCAGAACATATCGACTCACAATTGAAGCCTTCACTCGAATCACCACCTTCACTTGAACTTAAAGAACTTCCTAAACATTTGAAGTATAATTTTGTTGGTGAGAATAACACTCTTCCGGTTATTGTTTCTGCAGGTTTAACTAAGGAGCAAGAAGAGGAGTTGATGAAGGTGTTAGTGAAGCATCGGGCGGCTATTGGATGGACCATTGCAGACTTGAAGGGAATCAGTCCATCTATAGTCATGCACAAGATCATTACTGAGGAAGGAGCAAAGCCCGCGAGAGATGCACAACGGAGGCTTAACCCGAATATGCGAGAGGTAGTCAAGAAGGAGGTACTCAAATGGCTGGATGCAGGTATTATCTATCCTATCTCCGATAGTTCATGGGTAAGTCCAACTCAAACCGTTCCTAAGAAAGCAGGAATTCAGATTGTTAGGAACGAGAAAGGTGAGGAAATAGCCACCCGACCGGTAACCGGGTGGCGAATTTGCATTGATTATAGGAAGTTGAATTCCGCAACTTCCAAAGACCATTTTCCTCTACCTTTCATTGACCAAATAATTGAGAAGTTGTCCGGTCAAAAGTTTTACTGTTTTCTAGACGGTTATTCGGGGTACAACCAAATTGCCATTCACCCCGATGACCAACAAAAGACCACTTTTACTTGTCCTTATGGCACCTTTGCGTTCCGGAGGATGCCATTCGGTTTGTGTAATGCCCCGGCCACTTTTCAAAGATGTATGATGGCTATTTTTTCTGATATGATCGGGGATTCACTTGAAATTTTCATGGACGATTTCTCAATTTTTGGTACATCGTTTGAGTCTTGTTTGAACCAATTAACACGTGTCTTAGAGCGTTGCATAGAAACCAATTTGGTGTTAAGTTGGGAGAAGAGCCATTTTATGGTTCAAGAGGGGATCGTGTTGGGACACGTGGTATCGAGTCGTGGGATTGAGGTTGATAGGGCAAAAATTAAAGTGATTTCAACTTTGCCTCCTCCCACGAATGTTAAGGGTATTAGAGCATTTTTAGGTCATGCCGGGTTTTATAGGAGGTTCATTAAAGATTTTAGCAAAATTACTAAACCTCTTTGCAAACTGTTGTTAAAAGATGAAATTTTTGATTTTAATGATGAGTGTCTAAATTCTTTTAACACTTTGAAAAACAAATTAATTGAGGCACCAGTTTTGCAAGCACCCGATTGGTCCATACCTTTTGAGATTATGTGTGATGCCTCAGATTTTGCTGTTGGGGCAGTTTTGGGTCAAAGGGTAGATAAAAAACCGGTTGTGATCTATTATGCAAGTAAGACTTTAGATGGGGCTCAATTGAATTATACTACCACTGAAAAAGAATTACTTGCAGTTGTGTTTGCTCTTGATAAGTTCAGGTCATATATTTGGGGAAGCAAGGTGATTGTGTATTCGGACCACAGTGCGGTCCGGTACTTGATGGAGAAGAAGGATGCCAAGCCGAGGCTCATTCGGTGGATCCTTTTGTTGCAGGAGTTTAACTTAGAGATTAGAGACAAGAAGGGTAGTGAGAATGTGGTGGCGGACCATTTGTCCCGATTGCCCCACATTGAAGGAGAAGAAGACGAATGGAGCATCAATGAGCAGTTTCCGGATGAACAATTGTTAAGTGTTTCTAATTTACCTTGGTATGCTAACATTGTCAATTATTTGGCTGCAGGTACAATTCCGGAACATTGGCCCAGGAGAAAGAAGATACATTTGAAGTCTCAAGCACAGAAGTACATATGGGACGAACCGGATTTGTTCAAGGTAGGACCGGATCAAGTGATCCGGAGGTGCATACCAGAGTCAGAGGTGCAAGCAGTGCTAGAGTTGGTTCACGCATCGGCATGTGGAGGTCACTTTAGTGGACACAAGACGGGTCACCGGGTTCTTTCATCCGGGTTGTTTTGGCCCACGCTTTTCAAAGATGCGTTTGAGTTCGTGAAGCATTGCACGAGATGTCAGCAGTTGGGAAGCATCACAAAGCGTGATGAGATGCCTTTGCAACCAATTTTGGTTGTAGAGATTTTTGATGTTTGGGGCATAGATTTTATGGGCCCTTTTCCTAATTCTAATGGTTTTCTTTACATTCTAGTAGCGGTAGATTATGTGTCCAAATGGATAGAAGCCATAGCTACTAAGACCAATGACCATAGCGTAGTTTGCAAATTTGTCCAACAAAACATTTTCTCTAGGTTTGGAATCCCTCGTGTGATCATAAGTGATGGGGGGTCCCATTTCAAGAACTTTCGATTTGGCAAACTACTCAAGAAGTATGGCATAGACCACCGAATTGCGACCCCATATCATCCGCAAACAAGCGGTCAAGTGGAGGTTTCCAATCGGCAAATCAAAGAGATTTTACAGAAAACTGTGCGAATCGACCGCAAGGATTGGTCTTCCAAGTTGAATGACGCCTTGTGGGCGTATCGCACTGCTTTTAAAACGCCTATTGGAACCACTCCCTATCGGTTGGTCTATGGGAAGGGATGTCATTTACCTGTTGAGTTGGCTCACAGAGCATTATGGGCTGTTAAAGAAGTTAACTTGGATTATGATGCTGCAGGTAGAGAAAGGAAGCTCCAGTTGGGAGAATTGGAAGAGTTACGCGATGAGGCGTATGAGAGTGCAGATGCATACAAGAACAAGATGAAGAAAGTGCATGATGCACGATTGAAGAAGATGGACTTCCAGGTAGGTCAAAAGGTTTGGTTATTTAACTCACGGTTGAAATTGTTTCCAGGTAAGCTGAAAAGCAAATGGACGGGGCCATTCCTCATCACAAGTGTGGGAGGGGTATGGTAATTTCGAGATTGAAGACCTGGATGACCACCTGAAGCAGGTAGTTAATGGGCATAGGTTGAAGCCGTATTTGGACTCGGCAGACATTCACGGGCAAGTCGACAAAGATGATTACTTCTTGGCGCCCGCTTCTGAAAGCCCTGAAACGTGAAAGGGAAGTACGGTCTGGCTGAAGACCTTAAAAACTTAGCGCTAACTGGGAGGCAACCCAGCGGTTTGTTTTTCATTTTGATTTTTGTGTGTTTTCGTAGTTTGTGTTAGATTATAAGTTTTGGTGTGTTTTTCAGGAAATCGGGAAGCTCGGGATTGGATTTGTGCTGATTACTGCGTTCCAGGTAAGTTTTAATGAAAATTTTGCAGTACACATGCTCGGTGGTGCAAAAGTGGTGATTTTTCCAGAGATAGAAAATTTTTCAGGCACCAAATTTTCAAAACTTTCTGCCAAAAAAGGACATGGGCGGTACGCCCAAGCTTCTCATAATCAGGGCGGTACGCCCCAATATTTTCTCAAATCTTTCAGTTTCTAAAATCCGGGCGGTACGCCCTAACCCGTATAGTTTTGGGCGGTACGCCCGTAATTTGAACGAGAAAAAAAAAATATAAAACCCTCGCGTCGGGTCAGTCGTCATCCACCCACCACCCACACCTGTCTTTCTCTCGACCCGACCGCCACGCACCACCGCCACCACCGATTTACCGGCCGCCGCTGTTGCACGACCGCCACAGTCACCGCCACCGCCGCGCGACATCACAGTCCATTCCGAGATTTGTACAGGTTCCGTTTTTTGTCACTTTCGGTTTAATTTTTTGTCGATTAGAGTAGTTTGCTTTAAGTAGGTTCGTTTCTCTTTCGTTTTGATTAATTGCTACCGAGTATGAACCGATTAAAAGGTGAGAAAGAGGTTGTCGGAGTGTGATTTGGTTTTAGATGGATCGGTAGTGACCGATTTCGTTTTTTTTGCGCTCCAATTTGGGCGGCGTACCGCCTAGGGCTACAACATTGGAGGCGGTATGCCCCAAATCGAAATTAGGGTTCCTGCTAACTAAATTGGGCGGCGTACCGCCCCAACTGCACCAATTCTGGGCGGTACGCCCAGGATGGATTTTCACCGAATTTTTCACATTTTTCAAAAATCCCAATTTTTGTCGTTTTTTATTTTTAGTTTTAAATTTTGTTTTCTGTTTCGGTTAATTTTGTTTTTCTTTATAAAATTTTTGGAAAAAACCCCAAAAAATTAAAAAATCGAAAAATGCAAAAATAGTTTGTGGATGTGGGAATCAATTGCAGGAAGGCCCGGTTTTATATGATTATTGTTATCTTGTGCTAACTTGTTGATTTCAGGATGTCGGACCGGCAAGCGTCTAGTTCTGGGACCCGTGGTCCCAAGCGGAGACGCCGTGGAGAGCCGGATGCTGCTGTGCCGGTTCCGCCATTTCGGACGGAGGATCATCAACTATTGGGGGCCTGAGATCTTGCCTGAGGCTGATGTGTTGCCACCTCCTGTTGCGAGGAGGAACCACGCGCACCATTCCTTTCTGAGGTTCGAGCGCGACTCTCATGAGGATAGGCAGATGAGGAGGTTCATTGAGATGCCGCTGTTGCACCATAGGACGATCGACTGGGGTTTGTTGGCTCAGCTAGGACAGCTGGAGCGTATTAGAGGACTAGTGACTGACCGCTGGAGGAGGGCGTTGACCCCAGATGACCACCAGTATGTGGAGCTGACTGTTGAGTTCCTGGCGACTGTTTCAGGTGGGTCCGGGTAAGTTTGGAGATGGGAACGCGTTATCGTTTGCTTTGGGCCGTCGGACTCATCACATGAGCATACCCGAGTTCGCGGTCGCATCGGGACTGTATACACAGGAGGAGGTTGAGGCGCCGGCGTTTGCAGAGCTGCCGAGGGGGCTTTTTAGCCGACCACACCCCCAGGGGGTTACTGATTTACAGCTTACAGCGTTCTGGGATGCGATTGGATCGGTCCCGTACTTGGACAGTGTAGTGGAGTCGCAGATTAGGGATCCGGTGCTGCGATATATTCATAGGATAGTTGCGTGTACTCTTCTCGGTCGTCGTTCTGGCGTCGAGAAGGTCACGAAGCTAGATTTAGCAGTTTTGCGTTCGATTGTTGAGGGCCACGACCTCAATGTTGCTGGGGTTTTGATTTCATCATTTGCGAGGAGGAGGACGTCGGGAAAGGGCGTCCATCTTAGTATGGGGCCCTATGTGACTAGACTGGCCAGGAGATTGGGTGTTTTTGAGCCGGGTAGGTATTTGGAGACTCACTTGACGATTGGGGCTGAGACTTCTCATTACGAGTTAGGCGATATGCGGCTGGCATCGATGGTTACTATGACTGATCCCCCGCAGTGGGAGGCCATTCGGGGTGTGATTGTACAGGGAGACGAGGCTGCTAGGGCCGCGAGGCGGCATAGGATATTACACCAGGTTGAGAGGCCGCTGAGGCAGAGACCAGAGAGGCCGCCGAGGGCTGATCAGGTTACATTGGATATGGTCCAGGAGAGAGTGCTCGATTATGTGGATGTTCGTTTTGAGAGGATAGAGAGGGCTATGCGTCATATGATGTCACATCAGGGTATACCTATCCCTGATTTCTTTCAGGAGCCTGATGCTGATGATGTTGGTGGAGATGAGGGCGGTGATCCTGATGCCGGTCCGAGTGGTACAGGTGGAGATGCTGGAGATACTGGTGGGGATGATGAGGAGTAGGTGCTGTTCATGCTGATATCACTACCATTGCCGATCGGTTTTGTTCTCTTACCCTGTACTTTTTGGTTATTTTGTTTTTACATGATCATGGTCTGTATGCTATTATACTATATGATAACTGGGGGTACTGTACTGGGTAACCGGTTGGGGTGGTTGTGTTGTATTTTGATTGTATATATGGCATGATGTGTTTGTTTCTTGGTAGCACCATGGTTGAGATGTGATATCCATACATTACTTCTTCCATCCGATTTCTGGAATTCACGATCTGTTGCGAGAGGGTGTTGGCACGACTTCCGAGGAGCTTTTCACGATGATTTCAGGGGAGTGTGTTCCAACTTGTTCTTTTTATTTATTTATTTATTCTCTTTTTATTTTTGCATTTTATTTTTATTTTTCATTTTTATTTTATCGTTCGTGTCTGTTTATACGTTGTGCGTGTTCCTATCACATTGAGGGCAATGTCGATCTTAAGTGTGGGGAGGGGGACAGGACGTCAGTTTTTAAATTTTTAGGTAGTTGTGTTATTTTGAAAAAAAAAAAGTAAAAAAACATCAAAAAATCCAAAAAGATTTTGCAATTTTTGAGTCATTTTTAGTATTTGAGTCAAATCTGTTTTGTGAAAATTGCCGGTACATGGAAAATGATAGTACAATTGGGAGTCAATTTTCAAAAATAAAATGAACAAAGAAAGGGATAAGTGGTAAGAAAAGGAGAGAATGGAAAATATAGCTAATTTGTGATGTGTCGGTAGGCCCAGCTGATTTAGTAAAGCTTAATTATCCCATTGTGTTTATTTTGTATAAATATGTAATTAAATTAGTTTGCCAGTGGGTTCCCATTTTAGGAGTTAGAGCGAGATTGAAACCGATGATTAGGAGGAAAGAGACCTTTTTAGATTAGAAACTTATATATCCTCAGAATACTTGGCACGTTATGATCTTTTTGCGAAAGCAAATCCGAGAAATAACGGCGCCCCATCTTTTTATCTTTTGAGCATATTAGATAATAAATTGGCTAATGAATTAGAGTGAAGGGACAAAATACTCATGTACGAACTCAAGGATAAGTATCCCGTGGTGAGTGCCTCTGATGATGTTCCGGATCTCGCGGGCAAAACACTCACGTATGATTTCGGGGGTAAGACCTTGTGAAAGAATGCCTCTGATGATGTCCGTTGGTAAGTATAGTTAAAATTAACCAACTATAAAAAAAAAAAAAGAGAGAGAAAAAACGAAAAGAAAAAAAATATATATATATAGTAGACAAATAAGTGCTCAAGCAGTTTCACTATCCATTCAAATCCATCATTCTTGGGATATATGAGTATCTGATTTAACTAGGGTGGGGAAAATATAAATAATTCATCTTTATTACCCTTTATTTTGACCGAATTTGAGTCGGGATTAGACTAAGCTAGGACTTTCTGAATGTGGGACACATAGGCAAGTTGATACAAATAATTGGTAATTTTTGTAAACACCTTGGGGGCTCAAAGATCAGTGGTTGGGTTTAGTCGGATAGAAATACCGATGATTGCATTTAGTATATATGAATACATCTTGGAATGTGGAATTGAATTGGTTGCTGAATAGTAAAATGTTAAATGATTTTGAGTTGACTTCCCGATTATGATTCCATGGCAGTTTTTCCGAGACGGAAAAAGTCAAGTGTGGGGATGTGATGTTAGTCCAATTTGTCGTCATTATTATGTTTATATTGTCTTATTTAATAACAATAATGGTTAGATTATGTTGCATTTTCACGGGTTTTATGTTTTGAGGTACCGGATGCTTAATGAGTTAAATTGAAGCAGTTACGAGAGAAGCTGGAAGCTGTCGGTACAAAGTTCGAGAAAAACCGGGAACGAGTGAAGACTTAGAAGAAAATTGAAGAAAGTTCCTGAGATTCAAATCAGGACGGTACGCCCAGAAGAGAAGAAATCAGGGCGGTACGCCCTAAAGTTTAGAGAGCGGCCGAAGATTTGCAATCCGGGCGGTACGCCCAGAATTCCCCATCTTGGGGCGGTACGCCCCGAATCGGTCGACAGGGGAAATTTTTAGGGTTTTCTATTTAAACTTGTTCTTTAAGTTTTTGTCATTCATTCATTGTTTCAGACGACCAGAGCTAGGGTTCTTGCGAATTTCACTTTGTTTTGGAGCTTTTTGAGAGATTTGAATCATTCGGTAACTTTCTTTTATGCAATCTTTCAATAAAATCATGTTTGTTTCATTAGCCATGTCCGGCTAATCCACCACTAACCGCTTTTGGTGATTGGTTGGTGGATTCGTTCTATGATTAACCTATTTCTTAACTAGTTATTCCGGAATACTTGCTACCGTTGAATACCTACATGCGGAATTGTTAAAATTAACTAGTAATCTAGGGTTTTAGTGGTCCACTGTTTATTGATCTAGCACTTTCTTGCGGCAGGACTAATCAGCCCATTAGGAAACTAGGTTATTAGGTCAAGGAAGCAATTGGGGGGCATGTCTATGTGTCACGGTTAAGGAATTAGGTTTTTCTAGATCGGTAGCCAACCAGGATCCAGAAGTGGTTAGATTTGTCTCATTTGAATTCAATTAAGTTTTTAGGTTAAAGTTAGTTAATTTGTTAGTTAAATCACTCAATCAACCAAAACAGCCAAGTGGCAATCTTAGTTAATTTTAGGTAAACAGTAAAATTAGTTAACTTAGTTAATCGACTAGTCAATTTCCACATATTCCCTTGGTTCGATAACCCTAACTTACCACTACTACAAATCAATTTAGTTGGGGATTTGAAACGGCCTGACAAACCGTTATCAATAGACACACGAAAAAGTATTGAAAAAATTAAAATTCCATGTCCATGTACGATATGTTTAAACCACATGTCTCTTGATGTGGAGGATGTATCTCTTCACTTATTCAGACATGGAATAGATCAACTCTATACCTTATGGATTAAGCACGGAGAGAAGGCTGATGAGACTTATGAAGACAACTACACGAGTGATTTTACGTCGGGCATTCCAACTGATGCCGCCGAAACAATTAAAATGGTTGAAGCTATGGAAGAAAATTTCATGAATCATAAACATGAGAAGTTCATAAAACTGATTGAAGATGCTGAGAAGCCATTTTACAAAGGGTGTCCCGACTTCACAAAGTTGTCCGCGCTGGTACACCTCTTCAACTTGAAGAGTAAGTACGGAATTTCGGATAAATGTTTTACAGAAATATTTGTTTTGGTAAAGAAGATGCTGCCCGAAGACAATGAGATGGTGAACAGTACATATGAGGCTAAGAAAACGTTCAAAGCAATGGGTTCGGGGTATACGAAGATACACACATGTATCAACGACTGCATACTATACAGGAACAAGTACAAAGATTTGCAAATATGTCCCATTTGTGGAAAATCCAGATGGAAGGTGGAGGACATAAAAAAGGTTATATACGAGAATGTTCCTGCAAAGGTGTTGTGGTACTTTCCCATAATACCACGGTTGAAACGTCTATTCCAGTCACCGACAACTGCATGTAATTTGAGATGGCACGCAGAAAGTGGAATACAGGACGATGTTTTACGTCACCCGGCAGACTCAACCGCGTGGTATGTTATAGATGACAGATATCCAGAGATTGCTAATGATCCAAGAAGTTTGCGTCTAGGCATTTCCGCTGATGGGGTAGACGTTAATCGAGGAAATCGAAACCACAGTGTATGGCCAATTTTATCGGTTATTTACAACCTTCCACCTTGGTTGTGTATGAAAAGGAAGTTCATCATGCTTGTATTATTGATATCGGAAACACCGGGTAACGATATTGATGTTTTTTTAGAACCGTTGGTTGAAGATCTACAAATCTTATTTGAAATAGGAGTCGAAACATACGATGCATATTTAAAAGAAACGTTTATACTACGTGTTGTTGTGTTATGGACGATAAACGATTATCCTGCCCTTGGTACACTTTGTGGTTGTCCATATAGTGGATTCAAAGGTTGTGTAGTGTGTAGGAAAAAAACACACTGTATTAGACTCCCTAAGTCAAAGAAACAAAGTTATGCTGGACACAGACGTTATCTACCCTATGAACATCCGTTCATACGTCAAACTATGGCATTCAATGGACAAAAAGAGCTAGAAATTGCAAAGGAAACTATGAATGGGGAAGAAATATATAACGAGGTACAATATATTGTTAATAAATGGGGGTAAGGGTGATAAGATAAATAATGGTCTTGAAACACAAAAATCAAATGGAAGAGGTGGAAAGATAAAAAGGAAAAGGAGAGCAAAAAAAGTAGGTACATCAAACGATACCAACAAAGAAGACACGTACTGGAAGAAATTTAATATATGGTATCGGCGTCTAAAGTATTGGCGGTATAGTTCTGTCAACCACTGTATAGATTTTATGCATATAGAAAAAAATGTTGCTGAGGGTCTCATTGGTACACTGTTACACATCCCTGGAAAGACAAAAGATGGATTGGAGGCTCGGTTGGATTTGGAGTCATTTGGTTTAAGACAAGAATTACAAGCTAAGAAAGATGGCAACAAAACAATACTTCCGGCAGCTTGCTACACATTAACATCCGAGGAAAAAGACAAATTCTGTGATACTTTATACAAGTTAAGGGTTCCATAAGGGTATTGTTGTTAGGACCGATTTTCACATCAAGAATCCTGATCTTGAGTAAGAATAAAGGTTCAGATTCGAAAACTCCATAAAAAATGAGATGAAGATGAAGATGAGAAGAATCATAGATAACCAAACACAAGAAAGATGATAAACAAGTCGAATGATTTCATTAATCGAATGATTACAATCAAGAAATCATGACAAACACTCTCTCATGGAAATCCATGACTCACTCTCTCTCTCTAGAATGGAAATCTCACACTCTACAAGAAAATCATCATCTCCACACTCAGAGACTCTTTCTTGTAATGGGCACCCTCACTATATATAGTGAGGGTGACTAACAACAGAAAAACATAAGATAACTGAAAATTACAAGAAAGATAAATAACGTAAATATTAATTAAATCAAAGTTGATTTAATTAATCCGAAGCTTGACTCGCTCGAACCGATCTTCCGTTGACTTTTACGTTGACCGTTGACCCGAACGGTTGACTTTTCCAGAAAACGGTCTTCGGTCCAAACTGCAAGCCTCGAGCATCACAACCCGCGTCTCTGAATCAATTCACATGGATTCTTCAGTCGAATGCTTCGGTAAACAGATTTGATGGCATCAGTCACATAGATTTTAAGTTCCAACAATTCCCCCTTGACTGATGCTTTCAAATCTGTTCAACTGCTGAAGAATCCCTCTGTCGTACATCTTCAATGAGTAACTGATAAACCCGAGACAATCTGTCGTAGAGATTCCCCCTCTAAATAAGCTTCTTCTGTTCTCGTTGCTCCAGTTCGAGATCCAAGTGTTCCGCTCACTCGGTTCACACGGTCGGGTACAATACTGAGAAAATGCTACATCTCGGAGTCCAAACCGCAACAAACTGAATCAGATAAACCAATCAATCATCGAACATGCTCCAACTCCGAATAATCGACCCGATATCCAAATTCATAATAATTCCTCCTATTTTTCTAAATCTCTCCAAAAACATCAAGTCGGAAGCGTAAATCAGATGCGGAGAGTCGAACCGTCGCGATCGGTTGCCTAGAGAAACCAGATAAACAATCTTGAAATCGGACAATCTCGCGAAAAACCGGAAATCGGATGCTGACAGTTGTGAATGATCCATAAATAAATCTTGTGTTCCACGTGACTGGGTTGGATGCGAAAAATAAAGATAATTGTCAAATCTGAGAAAATCTGAGATCCCGAGCGAAAATAAACAAGACCGGAGTCTTCGTAATTTTGGGCGAAGAAAAATGAGCTCGGAAATAAATTCCGTGAAGATTTCTGAGTTAAACTGGCAAAACGGCTCAATTTGAAAAAATGCCATCAAATTTCGACAAGTAACGGCCTTCCGAGAGATTTAACGGATAAATTCCATAATTAACTGAGATTCCAGTTAATCCGGTTCGCTGACATCAGCGCTGCATCAGCTACAAACAAAACCGTAAGATATAACGAGAAAGCTGAGTAATTAACTGTATAATAAAGCTAACCCGCCAGTGATCGATAGCAAACGTTGCGCGACATCAATAAACGAGAATCCCAATAAATCAGAATAAATCCATGACCACCAAAATATTTTCTGAAAATCCGTTGGGGGCGTCATCTCATAAGTCTCGTTAAAAAACCGATAAGAAAATACCCGCAGTTAACGAAATAATGCTGAAAATTAATTAATGGTAAAAAATCTCCCAACAACAAGCACAATCCGTGTGCCAAGCTGTCCACCAATCAGGAAAAAGTACAAAACTAATCTGACGGCTAAGATAAAACAGACCCTGCGGCTAAGCTTTGTTGATCCGTGTGAGGGTATGTCGGCCAATCAGACGCCGCCACACACAACCTCTCCAACGGTTCTATTAGGACAAGCTAGGTCCACCTGCTTTCTCTTGGCGAATCCGAGATAGACAGCAATAAAGGCTTTCAATGGCTCGCTTTTCTCAAGTGGTCCCACGCTGACTTTTTCTCTCAGCCAACGGCAATTCGAAAACGTGAATTGTTGATCAACAATGAGAGAGAAAGACATTCCCTCTTAGCCAGTAACCGCACTCCACGTCAGCCGTCTTTCTCAAAGGAAACGCAGAACCCCGTAACCCTAATCAGTCGCCGGAATATCGAGCACCTCGCCGGAAAACCATGATTTGTGTATAACTTGACCAAAACTTAACGAAATTTGACGAAATTTATACCCCTGGACTCGTGAGCTCATCCTCTACCCATATTAACGATCAAAAAACACCGAAGCATCCTCGAACAAAAACCCAGAAAACAAGTTCGCGAAGAAACAAGTCCGCTAAAGCCATTTCAAGTTCGCTAAAGGGTCTGGGAAGTTCGCTAAAGAACAAGTCCGCTAAGCAGAAAACAAGTCAGCTAAACACAGAAACAAGTCCGCTAAAGCAAACAAGTTCGCTAAAAATCAGTGGAAGTTCGCTAAGGAGAGGAGAAGTTCGCTAAGAACAGTCAAGTCCGCTAAGAGCAGCAGAAGTCCGCTAGGACAATCTTCAAACCTTCAAACAGTTAGAACAAATCTGGAAATGATGAACAAGAAGAAAACCCTTACTTGGTGAACTTGAATCTGTCCAAAAACGTAAGGAGAACCCGTAATGATGCACGAAATGAGAAGCTAAACCATTCATGAGACTATTGTGGCCACCAACAACCCATAAACAGTAGCAAATCGGATCATAAACAGTCCTTAAATTCTGGAAATCTTCAAGAACACGAAGAACACCAAAAAACACACACTAGTGTGTGTTTTTCCAGATCTGCCTAAATGCTTGAGATTCAGATGAAATGAATGCTTCCAATGGATCCGGAATGCGTTTTCCACTGAGAATCATATCTCACTTCATCCGAAAACATGAAGAATCGCCCAGAAAACCAAGAATCAAGCTCAAAATTTTTCAAAAACCCTAAAAACGGGAAAAACTCCACTGTTACGTTTTTTTTCAGCTCGGATCTTCATCTCTCTCACTGATTTGAACAAGTAAATCATAAACAATCATCAAGATAGACTCCATGAACAATAACTTAACATCTAACAACATCAGATTTGTCCAGAATCCATCAATAATGAAGAAAAAAAGTCTCAAAAATGAGTTTTTGCAAATCTTCACCATATTCAAGCTCAAAATCCAGATTCGAGTGACCAGATTCATCGTGAGATGAAATCTGATTGGTTACCCGCTCTGATACCATTTGTTAGGACCGATTTTCACATCAAGAATCCTGATCGTGAGTGAGAACGAGGGTCGGATGAGAAAACCCGAGATGAGACGATGATGAGAAGAATCATAGATAATCAAACACAAGAAAGATGATAAACAAGTCGAATGATTTCATTAATCGAAAGATTACAATCAAGAAATCATGACAAACACTCTCTCATGGAAATCCATGACTCACTCTCTCTCTCTAGAATGGAAATCTCACACTTTACAAGAAAATCATCATCTCCACACTCAGAGACTCTTTCTTGTAATGGGCACCCTCCTTATATATAGTGAGGGTGACTAACAACAGAAAAACATAAGATAACTGAAAATTACAAGAAAGATAAATAACGTAAATATTAATTAAATCAAAGTTGATTTAATTAATCCGAAGCTTGACTCGCTCGAACCGATCTTCTGTTGACTTTTACGTTGACTGTTGACCCGAATGGTTGACTTTTCCGGAAAACAGTATTCGGTCCAAACTGCAAGCCTCGAGCATCACAACCCGCGTCTCTGAATCAATTCACATGGATTCTTCAGTCGAATGCTTCGGTAAACATATTTGATGGCGTCAGTCACATAGATTTTATGTTCCAACAATTGTTCTAATTTTTCTACTTTGGTTAGTCTAAAGGATAGAAGGCTTATCGGACTAAAATCACATGACTACCACATGCTCATGCAACAGTTTTTGCCCGTTGCAATACGGTCTATTATGCCGAAAACACAAGAAATGCTATTATAAGGTTTTGAATTTTATCTTTTATATATCATTTAAACTTACATTATGATTTTATGTCTCTGATTGATTTTATTTACGTTATACATTTTGCTTTTGTGTATTAAATTTTGCTTCTTTTTCAAATCTATTTGTAGCAAGGAAATCAAGGTGGAAGAGCTTGATAAATTGCAAGAAGAATTATGTGTTACATTATGCCTTCTAGAGAAATACTTTCCCCCCTCATTTTTCGATATTATGGTTCATTTGACCGTGCACCTTACAAGGAAGGTAAAGTTATGTGGTCCGGTATGCTTTAGGTGGATGTATCCATTTGAAAGGTGTATGAAGGTTATAAAGGGACACGTGTGAAACAAAAACAAGCCAGAAGGATGCATTGCCGAAGAGAATGTTGCTAGAAGAGACGATTGAGTTTTTGAGCGAGTTCCAAAAACAAACTGACCACTATTGGTTTACCACCTGACAGGCATAAAACATTTGCAAATAATGACATTATTGAAGGTAACAGGGACGAGAATCCACCATCAGCGGGTAAACCAACTGAAGTATCTTCAGATATCTTCATGAAAGCTCATTTCTTTGTGATGAAAAATACTTCTGAAGTTGAACCTTATATCGCGTAAGTCTTCTTTACATGTATTTTGTTACTTAATATATATATATATATATATATATATGTATATATAATATAATATTTATTTTACAGTCGGCACATGAAATATTTGGAAGAAAAACACATTTCTAAAGGAAAAGGATGGCTTGAGAAGGAGCATAGTAAAACATTTAGTCAGTGGCTACGAGACGAGGTGAGCTGTTTTCATATTATGAATTGAAATAATGTTCCTCGTATTATTATATTGGTGTTTTTTTCGAAACTCAACTTAGTAAATAATTTTAGGTTGAGAGCGAGTTAGCTGTCTCTGACGATAGTATATCAGAAACCGTAAGGTGGATTTCACATGGACCAAATAGGAACGTTGTGAAATACGAAGTGTATGACATCAATGGATTTACATTTCGTACAAAATCCCGTGAAGGTAAAGTTCATCAAAATAGTGGGTTAGTGTAGTGGCGACCGACATGCACATTTCTAAAGAGGTTGTATCCTATGACCAAACTTATTATTACGGCGTTTTACAAGAAATATGGGTACTCGACTATCATTTTCGAAGAATTCCTCTTTTCAAGTGTGAGTGGGTTGACAATAAGAATGGGGTAAAGAAAGATATTCTTGGCTACACATTGGTTGATCTTGGTAGATTAGGCCACAAGGATGATCCTTTCATATTGGCTTCACAAGCCCAACAAGTATTTACGTTGCAGACCAACTTGAGAAGAGTTGGTCAATTGTCTTCAAAAATCCTGCGAAAAACTACAGAGATGCTTATGAAGATGAGGAGTTTAGTACTGTGGTTCTTCCTGACAATGATAATATACTGCCATCTTTAGACCCAATAGAGTTGCGTAAGCAATCCAGGAACAACTATTTCCGGGACGACTGTCGGGGTATAGTTATACAAAAGGTATGTATGCTTATTATTATTTAATCATTACATTTTTCCTATTTCAAACCCAAACAAATCCACATTAAAATTTTTACAATCTAGTATTCTATTTTCCAAATTAATTCATCATATTACACTAATATTTGTTTGCTTCAGGCACATGAGAGCACTTAATCACGACGTCATTTCAAGACACTCAACTTCAACAAGAAGTCGCGGATTGCCTCACCTAATCATTTTACATTTCCATTGCAAAACGTTCATGAATTTTATTATTTGTCATGTTGACTTTATATTTTCATTGCAATTAGTTCATTAATTTTTATTGATTGGCATTCAAATTATATGAAACTCTGTAGCCAATTAGAAAATCATCGAACTGTTGACCAGAAAAAGTCAAACCGTTTCCTAAAATAGAAAAATGTTAAAGTACACCAGAAAATTCATATAACCTAAAAGTCATATTAAAAAACCTTCCAATGCAGCAAAGCTCCAACTGATAACTAAACCAATACCCCAATTTACTACCCCATCATCAACCCTCAAAACACAATGAAAAATAACTACTGATCAACCAAAAAAAATACCTTTAATCATCATAATCTAATAAAAAACTAGTAATTACGATAAAGGGATTAAACACTAAACATTACCATTCATTACAATTCCATGTGTTACATTGTCCATTAACTATTGATAAACCAAAAGAAATACCTTTAATCATCATCAACAATTAAACCTGCAACATGCAGCCCCTAAAAACTTCACAAAAAACCCATCATCATCAACACAGAAAAAAACTTTACACAAAACACAAAACAAGCTTCAACCCTTCTCGATCACACACCTTCATCACCAACAACGTCCTTCAACGGCTTCACCCTTTCTTTGTTCAGCCCCTCGATGATGGATAACATCTGATCCATCTCCACATTGATTGCAAGATCATAGTCAGCCTCCTTCTCCAAATACTTGAAGCACGGTTCAGAAAAACGAAATCCACGAGTCTTGCAGTGGTCAACCCTGGCCTCAACCACTGCTCTGCTCTGAGAAGCTGCTTCCAGGCGTCGGATGTTGTTTCTCAACACCGTGATAATCTCCTCTGTCCGGCGAAGTTGGTCCCTAATGAGGGCTTCAACTTTTTCCATTATCTCATAATCAGGCATCCGTGGGACTGGAGTATATGAAATCGAATTCGCCATTCTCATAATGGAAGTATCCTCTTCCCGAGGAATCTGATTGACTGTTGAAGAAGACGACATTGCTGCGCGCAGTGATAAAGCTTTTCGGTGTTTGATGTGGAAAATTAAAAGATATGGTGAAGATATGGCCGATGTACTTTATGATAAACGATATATCATATAGCTTAATTTGTAGCTATGATCATTAGAGAAACCTGCAAGAGTCGGCACGTCCTTTCATATATCCACA
Organism: Deinandra increscens subsp. villosa; assembly: GCA_039602395.1. NCBI lineage: Eukaryota > Viridiplantae > Streptophyta > Magnoliopsida > Asterales > Asteraceae > Deinandra > Deinandra increscens. The sequence continues at coordinate 28,549,021 of JBCNJP010000017.1, read as the reverse complement.
CGTCTTCCCACAACCCGATCAAATCACCTATTTACATTTAAATATTAATTAAATCAATGAAAATCAATTATTTATATATCTCGATTCGGTTTCCCACGTTAACTAGGTTTAGTTTCCCGCCAATTGAATTCCTATGTCTATTTGAGATTCTCATCCTATAAATAAACGATGAAAAAGAGAATTAATAACCCTACTTTTCCTCCAAAAAAAAAATCACAGTTTCAGTTACCATGGCCGGCCATCACACTTTCACATCCCTCCCCAAATACGAAACCACAGAAGATGCAACCGATGCTTGCAAAGAGTATCAACAAGCCAAGTACGTGGACGATGGTTTGATTGTCGTTGATATGGACGCCATCACCTACAACCAGCAGAAAATCACGGAGGAGATGGAGGACCTCCTAAAACATGTTCGTTTGAGTGAGAGCCTGTACTGCAGTAGCCCCTCGATTGTCCACCGTCTTACTATGATCCAACAAGAAAAAAAACTTCTGTAATCAAGGCTGAAGGAAATCGGTCCAACCATCATCAAAAACCGTCCAAAGAAGAAAGAATTTGCTATGAGGGCTGATGCTTTCTGAAAATAGTCTAGGTGTTGATGGTTTTATTTGTGTTTTTTTTAATGAACTAATGTATGTTATGAAGTACCCAACATTTTTAATGAATTAATGTTTTCTGATTTTACCTATTTAGTGTATGTTATGAAATACCAAACTTATTAGATGTTTTTGTATTTAACGTTTTATTAAACAAGTTGAGATGGTTATCATTTCATGGTATCCATATAATGGCTTAAAATTTAGTTCACAGAAAACATAAAACAATTGTAGGAATCTGGGGTTCGAACCATATTCATACTTATAAGTTATTATTGTATATTGAGAGTACAGGTTAGAGATTTGGTTATTGAATTACATTCCGTTCTCAGGGGCTAGCCCAGCGGGTTGGTCTATTGATTTTCTTTGAAAGGTTGTGAGTTTGATCCTTGGCAAATGCCAAGACCATATAAATATTTTTTTACATGTCTAATATCAATAAATATGACCAAAAAAAAAACTTATAGTCACATATATTTTTTATTTAGCATGACTAGAATTTATCTTTAGTCACAATTAAAATTCTCATAAAATGAAAGATATGACCAAATTACACTTATGGTAACATATTTTATTCATTTATCATGACCAAAATTAATCTTTAATAACTCATCAAATTGTCATAAAATAAATATGACCAAATAATACTTATAGTCACAAATCTTGTTTTTCATTTACCATGACTAGAACTCATCTATAGTCACACATCAAATTTTCTAATATCATGAAATATGACCAAAAAAACATATAGTCACATATATTTTTTATTTAGCATGACTAGAATTTATCTTTTGTCACAATTAAAATTCTCATAAAATGAAAGATGTGACCGAATTACACTTATGGTAACATATTTTATTCATTTATCATGACCAAAATTAATCTTTAATAACTCAACAAATTGTCATAAAATGAAATATGACCAAATAATACTTATAGTCACATATTTTATTCATTATAACATGACAAAATTATACTTATAGTCACACATACACAAATAAAACCGTGACCATAAAATATTTAGACTGGAATTTTTAGTCTCGCCTAAGAAAATGAAATATGACCATATGATACTTATAGTCACATGTATGTCCAATTATTGTGACGATTATATATCTTCAGTCACACATCCAAATTGGAAATGTGACCTTAAATTGTAACTTATAGTCACACCAATAACTAATTCTCACCAAAAAAATGTTTAACTTACTGTCACACTCAAAAGTAACGTGTCAGTATATATTACATTTAGCCATATTTAATCACATAAACAATTTCTTCGTGTCACCATATACGTATCCATAGTGACTCGTAAATATTATCAGAATAAAAGTCGCAACTGGTTACATTTGGTCACATTGTTTGAAGTGTGACAAGTAATTGTCACACATGTAATGTAAAAGTGTGACCATATGAATTGTTCACGCTTGCAATGGTCACACAAACCAATCTTAAATGTCACCGAAACATGTCTAGAGAATTAAAAACGAACTACGGTCACACTTTTAATCGAAAGTGTCACAGGGCCGAAACGTGAAAAGTGTGACCGTATGTCATATTTGTACTAGTGTCGGCGCGATACGCATGGACCACATAATACGATAAAATAGTCGGGGTTTGACCAAGCGACCGCCTTTGACCTTTTCTTCTTTACGCGTATCGCGTAGTACATCCAATTGTCTAGGCGATACCCTTAGACCTTGTTTTCAGCAACACTTTGATTTTTTTCTTATTTTGCTTCTCTAGTTTTCTCTGATCTTCATGTGGCCTCGGGATTTCATTCCTATCCTACAAAAACATACTAAATCACAACTAAGACTCAATAATTAGACAAATGACTCAAAACATATAAATTGACACAAAATGAGGCCAAAATCGACTCGATTAATGTACAAAATACACAGGAAACATAGATGTGTTAGTAACACATCAAACATCCCCACACTTATCCATTTGTTACCCCGAAAAATACCGCAAATAGAATCATAACCAGGGCATTCAATTTCTAACTTATTAATTTCCAATTTAGAATATAATTATCTTAGCCTAGCTCGATGATCGGTATTTCGGTCCCATTAAACCCAACCACAGATTCTTAGCCCAAATGCATTAATTAGTGTTCTTTTTGTTATTTTTGGCATCATTTAACCTAATGGGTCCCATACTCAAAAATCATAACTTTACCCTTTTCCCGTCACAAGATTTCAAGGCCTAGGTTAAAACGTATGGGTTTTCCTACCGTAGTATTTAAATATATATAGGTCTAAACAATAATGGGATAATGGATGAATCATATGCAATTTTGAGCTATTTTCAAACTAAAAGCTTTGATTCATGGATGCATCCACTCAGTAGCGATCCTGATGGGTAGCATGTAAATCTAACTCCTACCTAACCTAGAGGCGTATCATTCAAGTCGCTATTTCATAGGGAAAAACATAGGCCTCGACGCTTAATTAACAACTAAATGCTCAAAATTGAATGAAAATGGAACATGGAATTGTAAGTGCCACCAAAATCGGATTTATTCTTATAAAAAGATAAATGTGTGCTTTGTATTTAAGAGACATATATATGTGAAAATACTAAGGTACCTATCATCTATTTTTTACAATTTCAGTTACATCGTTCAATATAAGGCGACAATCCACTAAAATTATCCTGATTTATTAGTTATAGATTCAATGTTTATCATGATTAACACATAAGGATTTTTAAAAACTTAGATCGGTTGGACCTACCGATACTTTGAAAACTAGCTAATAACTTGCAATTATTTGATATATATCAATTAAGCGTAAATAATTAGATCATTGAACCCCCAGTTGTACTGTCATTTCTCATTTGTTGCAGCAAAAATCAGGAACATTTTCTGAATTTTTCTATATTTTTTAAAAGACAAAAACACACCCAAAATTAAATAAAAAAAAACAGACGCAAGACGCAAGGCTTCCCATCCCCATACTTAAACGACACATAATCCCCAATATGAGATGATATTTAAAATAAAAATAAAAATTAAATAAAAAATAAAACTAAAAATAAGAAAAGCACACTAAAATAAAAATAAAAAAAATACAAAAATAATTAAAAGACAGAATCGGAACAAACTTCCCTGATTTTAAATTTGGATGAATGACAGGCAAGTTCGATCCTAGGTTCTTATTGAATTTTCATCGTCGTAAAAGCGTGAATATCATCGAACCTGCACAGAAAACAAAACACTTGACAAACAAAACAATTAATCACAAAAAATAAAAATGAATAAGATCAAAAATAAAATAAAAATAAGATGAAACGGGCTCACATGGAACTTCAGATACTCACACATGGAACGCAACCGGCTCTGTATAAATTTGGTAAACAAGAAATAAATAAAATTAAAAAAAATTCACTTTACCTCCTCTAGGCGTATCGCCTAGATCACTGGAACTTCCAGGCGATACGCCTAGGACAGCAAATACCCGGACCCTTATGGCCTATCCACGCGTATCGCTTACCGCCACCCATCCTTCTAGGCGATACGCGTATACCGAAAATTCAAGGGATCTATGGAACGTTTGGGCTGAAAATTCTTCTATCTCCTTTTTCCTCGAATGCTCCCTTTGGTCAAATTTTCCAGCAAGACTTGTACTTTAAACCTCTAATACATACCTGGAAAGTTTCTCATCTCATTCCAATGATTGCGAACCTCCTGAATTTCCTGCAAACACCGAAAAACACAAAACCGACAAACCGAAAAATGCACGGAAACTAAAAATTGCAGAAAATGAAGACAAATTTACAAACTGTACAACCCGGGCACTTATCAATTCAGCTCATAACAACTATCCAACCTCCCATTCCATCCGGAGGCTTGGATTTCACATCTTTTAACACCAAAATACCGGTTTCCACCCGGTATCTCATCTTAACACTATCAACTAACTTCCCATCCCTTAAAGCAGCAAACTTTATTAACTCCAACAAGTGTTTAACCTTCCATTGCTTATAACGACCCTGTAGGAACATAATTTCACCTACAAAGCTTAATTCCGGGTCATTTTTACTCATAACTACCGATAACATCCCCACATTTGGCCTACAAACTATGCTGTCCTCAAAACTACCTAAATCACCAAGTGTGGCTTTCCTACCATCACTCTCGACTACCAACAAGTGTACTTATCAATTCAGTACATAACAACTATCCAACCTCCCATTCCATCCGGAGGCTTGGATTTAACATCTTTTAATACCAAAATACCGGTTTCCACCCGGTATCTCATCTCAACACTACCAACTAACTTCCTATCACTTAAAGCAGCAAACTTTATTAACTCCAACAAGTGTTTAACTAGCCATTGCTTATAACGACCCCGTAGGAACTTAATTTCACCTAAAAGCTTAATTCGGGGTCACTTTTACTCATAACCACCGATAACATCCCCACATTTGGCCTACAAACTATGCTGTCCTCAAAACTACCTAGATCACAAAGTGTGGCTTTCCTACCATCACTCTCAACTACCAACAGCTCACCACTCCCCAACTCACTCCCGGGGTCACCTAACGGGTCAAAAACATCAACTTTTTTAATTAAATCCACTAACCCCCGAGATCTTCCCCACACTTATTCTCCGCACTAACCTCACCTTCCAATCGATTTCCAACTACCAAGTCAGCACCTGTAACATAACTAACACAATTCTCCATGAAAGATATGAATGATTCTAAAAAATAAACATATTCTTGATTATTTCCACCTGACCCACCTACCTGAAATTGTACAATTTCCTCCTCAACTCTCAAAGATATACTACCCTCGAACACATCAACTAACGCTCGAGCAGTCCTAAGGAAATGCCTACCTAAAACCACTACAGATCTATCCGCCAAACATATGGTCATCCTAGTAGGGGCTAACTCTCCTAATCCTAGATGCTGAAAAACTGAATATAGCACCACATTTATACTGGCACCTAAATCAGCTAATGTATAAGTCACAAATGAACTACCAAAAATACAAGGAATAGTAAAAGTCCCTGGGTCATTAACCTTCGTGGGTAATCTATTCTGGACTATAGCTGAACAATTTGCATCAAGAGTAATATCAGATAAAGATTCAAGTTTCTTTTTATTAGGGAGCATGTCTTTCAAAAACTTAGCATACTTAGGCATTTTATTTCAAACTTCAATAAAGGGCAAAGTGATCCTAAGCTGTCTAAGAAAAAGAAGAAATTGACCATATTCACGCGCATTCTTTTATTGAATTAGTTGTCCAGGATAAGGCGCACGCTTCAGGAAATCTGATGTAATCTCTGACTTGAAAATCGAACTCTCTTCTTCTCCTTTGCTGCCTCCCACTTCATGGGTTTCTCTCTCTCGATGGCGCTTCTTTTACTCCATTATCCCCAAAGTTTGGTGCGGTACTTGCTGGCTTTACGCTCGGATGCACCCTCCTGTAAGGAGTCTCTAGCTCAATTTCCTCAGCGACCGACTCCTCCTCTACTTCAACTGCCGCCGATGGAATCTCTACTACTTTCTCGCTCCTAGTGGTGATGGCATTGACATTGGCATTAGGGTTCTTATAGGTACTACTGGAAAATTGCCCCCCCCCCCTTCGGGAATTCAACTCCTTAAGCTGTTTGGCGATATCGCCCACCGAACGCTGCAAGTCCAAGAACGAAGCCTGCTAGTTCCTAAGTAACATGTCATTTCTGCTAGCTTCTTCTCAGTAGCATCCTCTCTCGCCACTATCTGTTGTAGGATCTGGGTCTGATTTGCAAGTAACTCTCGTATCTCTTTCATACAAGACCCGTCATCTCCTCCACCATAGTTATTCCTCGGTGGAAAACCAGGTGGGTTTCCTCCCACTCGCCATCCTGAATTTTGACCGCTCCTCCACCCGGACTGGAAAGAATTACCGAACTAGTTTCGGTTTCCAATATAATCTACCTGCTCAGCGGAGGCGTGCAGGAAGTTGCGGTTGTCGTGAGCGCCTCGACATAGCTCACATTTGGCTTTGATATGGAGTCGAATTTCTTCTAAAGCCTTTTATATATTCTCGAGCTCCTTGGGTGTCACGGTCTCTGAGCTAATGTGATGGACACTCTGGCTAGAAGTAGAAGGAACAAGTGATCTAGTCGGGGCCAAGGTGGCTCTCCGATCTCCGGGTATCTACTGTTCGGCAATCGCGAAGCTGTCGAAAAGTTGTTTACACTCATCAACGGTCATCTTCTCCATCATGTGGCATCCGACCGATATATTGAATTCCTTTTGAACAGCGTAAGGTAATCCATTGCAGAATTTTTCGATAATAGCCCAGTCCGTTAACTCGTGTAGCGGACATCTACTTAGAAGGGTATTAAAACGCTTAGAAGGGTATTAAAACGCTCGTTTGCTACTGAATAAGTCTCATCGAGGTCCATCCTGAAGGAGCAATTGCAAACTGAGCGTCATTGTCGTCGGCGCTGGCTTGCTCATGGACAGTGACACGAGCCACCATGGTGGATAGATTAGGAAATGGTATGGATGAAGTGTCACGTGTGATATGTGCAGAAGTGGAAGGTTTGGAATGAGTAGTGGAAAGGATGAAGGCTTGTAATTCCGCGGGATGTACGTGGAACCGTTCACGATTGTCCTTGTCGGGATCAGAAAGTGGTGAAAGCTCATGAGGACCTCGTGAACGGGTGTGTGGCATAAAACAAAGGAAAAAAAATAGAAAAAAATAAAAAAGTAAAATCTAGACTGGAAAATGGAAATCCTAAGACTCTAGACACGAAAAACCTAAAAAAGACTCAAAATTTCCTAATAACGACCTATGTTAATCTTGCTATTGCCAAGTGTCCCCAGCAACGGCGCCAAAAAATTGGTGTGTTCGGAAGTGTACCTAAAAATAACTATTAAACCTAGACCTAACCTATACCTAGACACACCTAATTTTACAGAATTTCCTAAACTTAATCGAATCCTAATGGCAAGTGTACCTGTCGAATTGCAGAATAGCTTTCGGAGGACCGGATATCGAACCTACGGACACTACGTAACTAGAATTTAACCTAGGACATAAGAGTGGAAATTTGAGTGGATTTTTTTTTTGTCAAATTTATTAACTAAATTAACTAACAACTTCAACTAACAACCGAAAACGAGAGAACTTTAGGATGAAAACAAGATCAGACAAAGAAGAACTTCAACTACCACCTAGACCCGTCCTAATCAATTCTAACGATTTTACTCGACTATGACTATACTGATGGAGGCTACTTCACCTTTTAAGTTCTTCCTCGAATACAATTCTAACGCTCGAACATGAGTTCACCTTGTGGGTACATCCTACCTCAACTAAACCTAACCACCCTTGAAACAATCTAAGGCACCTTAAGCTAGCAGGAGCTACCATTAATTACTATGACTGACAAGGATTAGCAAGTTAACTAATTTCCTAGGGCATCCCTCTCCTGAGGCAATGTTATCCTATTCCTCTAACCAACCGACTACCCAACCTAACTACCACCTCCTAGATTGTTTAAATAGGGCAGCACATTGCAATCAAAGAAATAATTATTAATCAACGCAATAGTTCAAGACGTTTCTAAAATTCATCAGAATGAGTCTAGGTGGTAGTAAAAGTCTATCCTACCACCATAGTTGCAAACAAAAACATAGACAAGATCCAGAATTTGAATGTAAACATGGTTCTAGAATAGCAATTACAAGAAATCGTGAAAATAGAGATAACCGGATATTGATTTGACATTGAATATTAATCTCTGGCTTCTCCCAGTCGATTCCCCCTTCCTTTGGCTTCAGGAATTCGTCTAAACTCACTCTGGAAGTCGGCTGGAGTCGAATAATCCGAACTCAAACCCTAAACTTTGATTTTATACCGACCCCGTTAAGTTTCTGGAAATAACACCTCCAAGCGTATCGCTTGGATTGTGATGCTCGGTGCGATACGCATGGACCACATAACACGACAAAATAGTCAAGGTTTGACCAAGCGACCGCCTTCGACCTTTTCTTCTTTACGCGTATCGCATATTACATCCAATGGTCTAGGCGATACGCTATGACCTTGTTTTCAGCAACACTTTGATTTTTTTTCTTATATAGCTTTTCCACTTTTCTTCGATCTTCATGTGGCCTCGGGATTTCAGTATTATAGTACAAAAACATATAAATCACCATTAAGACTCAATAAATAGAAAATGACTCAAAACATATAAATTGACACAAAATGAGACCAAAACCGACTCGATTAATGTACAAATGCACGGGAGACATAGATGTGTTTGCAACACATCAAACATCCCCACACTTATCCATTTTTCATCCCTGAAAAACAACGCAAATGGAATCATAACTAGGGTGTTCATTTTTAACTTATTAATTTCCAATTTAGAATTTAATTATCTTAGCCTAGCTCAATTATCGGTATTTGGTCCGATTAAACCCAACCACCGATCCTTAGCCCCATATGCATTAATTAGTGTTATTTTTGTTATTTTTGGCATCCGTAAGGAATTAATTCTCCTGCAGAAATGATGTTGATCAGCTAAAAACATGTTATCTAGGAAGAATAGAAGGCCCGAGATAAGTTATCTCGGAAGAATAAACTGCCCGAGATAACTTCTAGTTATCTGGGAAAGCCATTTTACCTCGGAAGGAAGTTTTATCTCGGAAGCGCGGTTTTTTACCTCGAACAATGGATACGCCCGAGATAACTCAAGTTACCTTAGGAAGGCGAGTTATCTCAGACATCAACTTTACCAGCTCCACTTGTCTCTGACGCATTTGATCCAGTTTCCCGCCCTTCTTCTGACATGAAGCTGACACTTTTATCTTCTAGACTAGTTTAATATTATTCTAGTTCATGTATCTTTACTTGACGGTCTAGATGATTGTTAGAGGAATCAAGGGCTCTCCTTGATTCCTTAAGGCACTATATATAGACACTTGTAATCTGCTTTAAATAAGCAAGTGTAAATCACTCTGATATGTACTTCGAATCATCAAGTTATAATATAGTCCCCAGTTTTATTCATATCATTGTTATACTTGTCTTGTATTTGATTTCATATTACTTTACTTGAAACAGAACATGAGAATTAACTTGTTTCCGCCTGGTTAATTCTAAGTAAAACCTTGTAATTGGTTAAACTCTGTAACCAGATTTCGATCCTACAAGTGGTATCAGCGCTTTGGCTCGTGATTTTAAAACTTGAATTCAAACTCAGTTCTTAAAACTCTGTTTTACCCACATACTCTGTTTTTAGTAAAAAATCACCCTTTCCTCGTTTTTAACCTTAATCATGGGAGAATCACGAAATGGTAGTTCAAACAAACCACCATCATTCATGCCCGAAGATTTTGATACATGGACATTACGTATGATAGGTTATCTTCATCATTCTGATTACAGAATGTGGAAATCTGTTATGTATGGCCCTACTATCCTTGTAACAAAATATGCTACTACACCAAGTGTAGATATAGTAAAAGTTGTTGTTGACTATTCCGATGATGACCATAAGTTGGTTGAGGGAGATCACAAAGCTTTATGGGCATTACAGGCAGCACTTCCAAATTCTGTTCTCGTAGGTTTCAAAAATTGCAAAACTGCTTTTGATTTATGGAAGCTCTAAACAAAATGTATGAAGGAACTGATGAAGTAAAAGAAAATAAGAAATATGTTCTAAAACAAAGATATGAAAACTTCTCTCACAAATATGGCGAGAGTATGAATGCTCAGTATATACGTTTTGTTCAACTTCTTGATGAACTACAGGGAAATGATGTGAAGATGGAAAATAGCGATGTAATCAAAGTTTCTGAGATCACTTCCTGATGTCTGGACAGTAGACACTGTAAGCATCAAATACAACAAAGATCTCAAAACTTTGAAGTAAAGTGAACTTCACGGGATGCTTAGTGCACATGAAATGGAAATCAATGAAAAATCAGGTGTTCTAAACAAGCCAGTAAACTTGACCATTCCAACTTCTACTGCACTCATCACTGCACATTAAGATAGAAGCCATTACAGTGAACAGGCTCCTTTGATCACTTACCCTACATCACCTAGAGGTAATGAAATCATGCCTCTCTTCTATAACAATTTTGCTTATATAAAACAGTCAGGGTGGGCTCACTAGATCAAATCTAGAATGCTTCAATGCTGATGATCTAGAAGAAATGAACATCAATACACAACTACCAATGATCTCCTTGCGCGCACAAAGGTTTTACAAAAGAATAGGCAGAAAATTCAATGCAGATAGAAATGCTCAAATTGGGTTTGACAAGAGTAAAGCTAAATGTTACAACTGTCACCATATAGGACATTTTGCTAGAGAATGCAAGCAACCCAGAAGAGAGAACACAATCCAAGATGGAGGAAACAAATGTCAGAGACCTCACAATGCATACACACCAGTTACCTACCCCACTCATGCTATAGGCTCAAGAACAGAACCATCAAACTCAAATGCATCTGAAAGTCCCACTACTCCTTCATCAAGCTCAAAGCCACAAAGCCATGCAGCTGTTGTTGTTGCTAATCAAACCAATTGTGTTGATTGGGAGGAAATCATGCAAAAATTCTCTCCTAACAATCATGCTTTAATGGAAAAAGAAATCTCTAACTCTGCTGAAAATTCCTCTACTTCATCCATAGATACCTCTTCAAACTATGAGGTAAACACTGAAATTCCAAATGAAGTACTTTCTCTTCTTGGCAAAACTGAATGTGCTGCACAAATAGAAAATTATAGAAAACATAACCTTGAACTCATTGAGGAAATGGCAAGTCTAAAAGAAATCAACGATTACTCTAGAAAAGCTGACATTGCCTACAACAATAAGATTGAAGACCTAATCAACAGTATTAGTGCATTAAAACATGAAAAATCCAATCTCGTTACTCAATTCAAAGATTTGCTTTCTAAAGTAGAATTTGAAAAAAAAAAGAAAACGAGGAAATAAAATCTGAATTGAGTATCTATGAAATCAAATTTTCTGTTGCTACTGCTGACTGTGAAAAACTACAGGCAAGTAATGAGAAACATCTAACATTATGGCAGAGTCGGAAAGCAACAGGAAATCATTTGAATAATGGAATTGGGTATAATAAAGTTACTTATCCTAATTTATACACTAAGTGTTTGAAAAAGGTTAAGAATGAAAAGACAAAAGTTCAACTCACCCCTGATCCCATTCTCAACATAAGAAAAGAAGTTTCAATTTCCAAGGATGTATCTGAGTTAACATCCAAAACTGAACAGGTCTTGTCAGTAGCTGTTGTCACTAATAAACCTCAGATTTACAACAATTCTGATAAAAACATGAAATCTCTCTGGAAATTAAAAGAAATCAAAAGAACTGAATCGTGTTCCTCTCAAAACTCTTCAAATAAGGAAGCACTTTCAGTCTCAAAAATCTCTGAGTTTAAAACTAAAATGATAAAGGAATATTTGATATGTGGAAAAATCGGTCATCTTGCTATCAATTGTCATCACAATCCATTTTTGAATATTAATCAAGCTGTCAAAAGTCAAACAACTGAAAAAAGGGAAATAAAATTCAAATTTGTTTGTGAAAATTTTAAAAGGGTCAACTCTGAAAAGTCAATGGTTCAAAATAAATTTTATTCAGAACAGACATCACCTAACTCTATTGATAAGAAAAGATTAGAAAATGTCAGCAATTATGACTTTGAGAAATTTGAACATTTTCATACCATAAAAACGCAAAAGAAACAAAAACCTAGGAGTATTTTTGCTCCTAGAGAAAGAAAGTTTGATTTCGAGATAAAAGTTATATCGGAAGGCAAAATTCAGTATCCCGGGTTAAAAGTTACCTCGGAAGGACTAAATCTCGCTGGAAAGCATCAAAACGAGAGAAAAAGGACACCCGAGGTAAAAATTACCTCGGAAGATCATTTTCACGTGCCCGAGGTAAAAATTACCTCGGATGACAAAAGTTACTCCGGAAAGAATTCTAGGACTTTAAACAAAGATTTTAACAATGATTTCGGTCCTAATCAAACTAAGATTGTTTCAAATGGTCAAAAGAAACAGGAATTTCAGAGAAAACCTTCAGATCTCAAACTTAATTTTTCTGAAACAACAAAGGCAAGAAAATAAAGGGAATACAGATCAAGAAGAAATGTCACTAGGAAAAAGGCCAAAGAATTTCAGTCTGAAATAAACTCTTTCTATTCCCCTGGAAAGTCAACATTCTTTGACAATGATGCAATGGGAAGACCCAAGACCACAAAGGCTTGGGTCTCCTTCAGAAATTAACTCATATTCTGCCGTAGCATGTGCAGATTACATCTAATAAATCTCAGAACAACATCTGGGTTGTAGATAGTGGATGTTCTTGCCACATGATTGGAAATAAAGACCTATTAATTGTTGATACCTGATATGTGCGTCGTGTGAAGTATCAAGCAAGTTCAAGATCATGTCAATTTAGGTCTGGTCGAACTAGGTCCGAACCTGAAGTTCGGACTGGCCGAACCTGAGGTTCGGCCGAAGCTCGGACCAGCTAGTATATATAGATGTTTGGTCTTTGTTTTTTGGTAAGGTTCTGAGCGTGCAAGATCTGTTAAGTGTGTGTTTCTGAGTGTGTATTCTCTGAGTCTATTTCTGAGTGTTTACTGGTTGTAGTTGTTCTTCATTGATCAATAAAACAATCGGTTAATTACGTTTTGATGTCCGATTAGCTAGATCGAGTAGACGATCCGATGCTCATGCATTTTCAAGTGGTATCAGAGCTTTCTGGTTCACTCTACTGATCTGTGGTTGCTATTTTCGGGTTTTTGAAGCGTTTTCGTGTTTCTCGAGTTTATTTTCGTGTTTTTCATCAATTCTATTGAGTGTTTGGTGTCAAATCTGTTCATAAATCACTTTCTATCGGTTTTTCTGACTCACAGTATCGAGTTGTGTCAAAATCCGTTCATTTTTGCGCGTTTTTGAAAAATTATGCCGAAGTTCGGACTGATCTCGTTGGGTTCGGAGTAACTGCTCCGAGGCCCAGGTTCGGAATAGGCTCGATGAGAGTTCGGAGTAAACTCGGTCAAGGTTCGGAGTTTTCTGTGTTTGGTCACTAGTTCGGACAAGGTTCGGAGCTAAGTCTAGGTTTGGAGCTAGTTCGGCGGGTGTTCGGCAATTGACTTTGTTTCGGTCAAGGTTCGGAGCTAGTTCGGAGTTGGATTTGAGTTCGGACAAGGTTCGGAGTAGGTTCGGTCAGTAGTGTAAAGTTCGGAGAGAGTTCGGCCGGCAGAATCTTAATTTTTTCAAACGATGTCGGAATTTCAAGCGTTTGCTGCAATGCAAAGTGCGATGCAAACCATGCTGAATTTTGATAATGAAATTGGAACAAGTCAGAAAGTTTCCAAATTGTTGAAGCTAGAAGATTATCAAAATTGGAAGAAACGGTTTTCTGCATACATAAGCACAAACGATATTGATCTATGGATTCCGATTCGGAAATTGTACGAACGACCAACTGAAGAAGGAGATTATAAGGAACTTCAAGATTTTGATGCTGCTGAAAGGAAAAGTTATGAGCTTGAAAAGAAAGTTTATGGTTATCTTACAATGGCTTTACCTACTGAATTGTTACATCAATTCAGCACTTGTAAGAAATCAAAACAATTATGGGATGCACTCTCAGCAAGATGTGAGGGTAATGATGATTACAAGAAGAGTCGGAAGAAAGTGTTGAACAAAGAATTTGATAATTTTCAAAACTATGAAAATGAAAACATTACTGCTCTCGTTTCACGATTTTCACATCTGATGAGCGAATTAAAAGTAGTTGGAATTGAGAAATCTGATGCTGATTTGAAAGAGAAGTTATGGAAGCTTTACCAGAGAAGTGGGAGAATTATGTTTTGTTGCTCACTCATGACAAAGATTATTCTACAATGACGTTTCACGAGCTTACTGGAAAACTTCATGCTCGAGAAATGGAAATGTTAAATTCAAAGAAGTCAACTGCTACTTTGCAACATCCTGAATTGTATCATGGTGAGAATACGGCAAGCATGAATGCTAAAGCTAAACCAAGTCTGAGTTCTGCACCAAGTACAACTTTCTTGACTGGAATTTCTGATAATTCGGATAACAAATCTTCACGGGGTTGTAGCTTTACAATTCCAAATTTTTCAAATCAGAATGCCTTTTCTGCTGAATCAACAGAAGATTGTGCTAAAATGATTTCTGCCTTGATTTCATCATCTTTTGGTTCGATTATTAAGAATGTTGCTGATGCAAAGTTAACCAGCGATGATCTTGATGCACTTGATGATGATCAGCTAACTGAATTGGATATATCTTGGCAATATGCAATGTTATGCCAAAGATCAAAGAGGTTTTTCAAGAAACATGGAAGAAATCTTTCTGGTGATAAATTGGGTTTTGACAAGTCTAAGCTAAAATGTTATAAATGTTCGCAGCTTGGACATTTTGCCAAAGATTGTCAACAGGCTCATGCAAGCAAGCCTGGTTTTACTCAATCACCCAAGCCTGGTTTTACTCAACCATCTACTAGTAACACAAGCAAGACAACAGCGTTGACAGCTCAACATGATGGTGTTTATGATTGGGGTCAACATTTTGGATATGATACATCAGCATTAATTGTTACACATGACCAAGATGATTATTATTCTGATTCGAGTTCATATGACACTGCTGAGAATGAGAAATTTGAGTCTAAAATTGAAGCTTTGATGAAAGAAAAAGAATTTCTGATTGATGAAGTCAAAAGAGTTACTGCTGATTTCAAAATGATTAGTTCGGAGTTGGGAATTTCTAAGGAAAATGAGAAGAAATTGGGTATGAAGAATGAATGTTTGCTTAAAGAGATCAACTTGCTGAATGAAGTTTTAGAAATTTCTAAGCAAGATAAAAGGGATGTTGAAGCTGCAAAAGCCAAGATTTGTGAAGAAAGGGATGAGTTGGTCAAAGAAGTCAAGAAATGGAAGGATGATGCGGAGGATACTGCTTCTGATTTCACGAATTTATTTGATAAATCAAAAGTCAAGCTTGATCTGCTTACAAAGAATGTTGAAGAATCAACTGCTAAGATTGAAGCGTATCAAGTTGACATGGGAAAGTTGTTGGATGAAAAGCGGGAGTTAGTTCGTTTCAATAAAGTTCAAGCCGCAAATTTGGCGATTCAAAAGCGTAATGAAGATAAATTGAAGAAAGAATTATTTGAAGGACTTGATAATCTTCGCTTGCAAAAATTTGAAACTCACAAAGTTGCGAAGCGATTGATTGCTAAAGAAAAGGAATTTGCTGAGGCTCAACAGAAAATTTCTGATCTGAAAATTCAAGTTCTTGATGTTAATCGGTTGCTCAATAATGTTTCAAATTCTCAAGTCTTCACAAGCTTCTTAGCTAACGATGAAAATTTTGAGTAAATGTTTGATAAGACTGCATCACCCCCTGCTCGTATCAAAGAATCTATCAAAGAGGTGAAGGAGCAAGTTGATGACTTTGATTATTCAAAAATTTCATCATCTACAGTTAAGGATGAGAAGGTTGTGACAAAGAAGAAGAACAGAAAGAATAAGAAAAAGAATGAAAAGAAATCCGAAGTTTCTCATGCACCAAAATTTGTATCTGGTTCATCGTCTGCTGATAATGAGAAGTTGGCTACTTCTAGTGACAAGATTCAGTCTCAACCTGTGTTTGATGAAACGATCTTTTATGATCAAAAGAATGTCACCGAAGTAAAAGCTGAATTTTCTCGATTAGCGAAGAATGGACATTGTTCATCTGAAGAGAAGATTTCTGGAAAGCATGAAGGTTTGGGTTTTCACAGGATGAGAGACAAAGCTGAGAAGGTTCCAGCATCCTTATTTCATGATTTGAAGAAATTAAAGATGACGCACGTGAAGAAGGAAGTTTTTCAAGCTGATAAAATTCAACCCGAGCGGTTTTACAAACTCAAGGGTTCAGATTGATGAGGTTCTGACAAAGAATTTTCACTTCATTGTGTTGATGCTCGGAAGACTGCTGTTGGCAATTGCGTACAGCTACCATTTCTTCTGATAGTTCATCATTCTCGAAGCCCTACCTCCAAATGGGTACATGCTCGCTGATATCAGGTATATGTATTCTCATCCTGATATGTTCGAGATATGCATGTGTGCTCATAGCATTGGTACATCCAAGTATGGACATAGTGTTTGGAATTTATTGTATTTGGCGTCGTTTTGGGCATATGGCAACAGATTGTCCTAATACCCGTGGCCTGATCTCAAGGGTTTCGTTGGTAATTAGTGTTTGGTTGATCTGCCCCGATGGTGTTGTCTGACGAGCGTGGCCGAGTTTTTGATGACGTTGAACCTACATTCTTTCGAAAACAAAACCGTTTTATTCCAATGTTCTCAAAGGTTCAAAGTGTAGGTTCGTCATCGCAGTCGCCTGTGATTGTTTCATCAAAAACTATTTACCAAAACAACAACAATGGAAACCTAAGGTGGTTTCTAAGCAAAATCAGGACACTGGTCGACCAGAAGCGATTCGCTTCGGGTCATTTTTGGACTAATTAGTTTGACCAGTGTGCAGGTACTTCTAGGAGACCTACCGACGATTGCAAAGTTGTTGATAGAGGAGTATTCTGCTTAATTTAAATTTTCATGATAAATCTTTCTAAACTGCAAATTTTCTGAATTCTAAATCTGCAATCTATCCGTGTTGATTGATCATTTTTCTTTGTTTCCAAATTTTCTCAAAAAAAAAACCCAAAAATAGAGTCTTGTTTTTGTGTAAAATGAAATCCTAAAATAGAGTTTTCATTTTAAGGGGGGGGGGGGGGTAATTGAGAAAATGCATGTTATGGGGAGAAAGTGAATACATGCCAGATATATAATGAAGGAAGGTGAATACATGCCAAATATATAAAATTGTGAGAAATTGATCATTGGGAAATGATGGTACATTGGCTTACGTATCTGACTCATGGATAGAGTAGATGAAAGGGCCATAAGATCATTGTTTGATATGCTTGGTAGGCTCGGCAAATCAGAAAGTATTCAGATGTGATATACACTAAATACTAATGCTTGACCAAGTGGATAACATCTTGATGCATGTTTCATGACACAAAAGAAAATAAGTGTGAATTTCAAAATGAAAAGTCACTGTGCATACATGTGTTTATTTTGAAAAGATTTAAACTTGTTTGATTTTCTTTATTTTGTCAAACGATCGGACTTTCTCTGCGTATCGAAAGATCGACCTGATCGTTGTTCGTTTGACGTTCTGCTTTATTTTCTTTGGTGTTTCGTATAACTCATCGGACTTTCTCTGCTTGTACGGAAGTACCGACCTGATTGCTGTTGGGTTATACAATTTCAACTTATTTTATTTTCTTTTTTTGTTAAATCCGAGGCCTTATCTGCGTATCGAAAGATCGACCTTAAGGTAGACGATTTAACGTTCTTATTTCTTTTTGCATGGAGCACAGTTGACAATATCATGAAAATATTATGCTTTGTGAAAAATCACAAGTGCTATCACACAAACGGAAAAAGAAAGAAAAGCTGAAAATGTCTGATTATGTCTGATAGTGTGGGATACACTGGTCAAAGCAAATCTAATCAATACTTTAACATATCCAGATGTTATGAGTATGATTCTGTCTGAGTTTAAGTTGGACAAATTATACTGGCAATTAACATGACTTATGTGCTTTGATTAAATTGAAATTGAAGTGCAGTTCAGTGCGTTATGTTCAATATGATCCCATATAGTGATCTTTCTCATACCAAAAATAGTGTCTGATTCTGTATTGTAATTTCATTTCTTTTCGGAAAAGCACAAAAAGATTTTCGGTGTGTTTTAGCATGAACTTTAAAAAAAATCAAAAAGATTTTGTTTCTGCTTTATTTTTGATCTGATCAACATGTGATACAAATCATTTTCAAAATCATATCTTGGAGTCTCGAAGAGACATTTTGCACCAAGATTATTTAATGTTTGAGCAGGTTGCTATGTGCAAGATATCATAACTTCAAGTCTTCTGAAGCTATTGATAAAAGACCAGAGATACACTAAAATGTCATCAAGTATTCAAGATTAAGTTACGATCGAGTTAAGGAGGAGTTTGTTTGAAGATTCATTTCATTGAACGAACGGATTCTACACTTGAGGGGGAGCTTGGTTGAAGATACAAGATTGATGATATTGAAGAGATACTGCACACGACGAGGGGGAGTTTGTTGATACCTGATATGTGCGTCGTGTGAAGTATCAAGAAAGTTCAAGATCATGTCAATTTAGGTCTGGCCGAACTAGGTCCGAACCTGAAGTTCGGACTGGCCGAACCTGAGGTTCGGCCGAAGCTCGGACCAGCTAGTATATATAGATGTTTGGTCTTTGTTTTTTGGTAAGGTTCTGAGCGTGCGAGATCTGTTAAGTGTGTGTTTCTGAGTGTGTATTCTCTGAGTCTATTTCTGAGTGTTTACTGGTTGTAGTTGTTCTTCATTGATCAATAAAACAATCGGTTAATTACGTTTTGATGTCCGATTAGCTAGATCGAGTAGACGATCCGATGCTCACGCATTTTCATTAATAAAATACAAAAAGAGTTAATGGAGGACCAGTTGCTTTTTGAAGCACTGAGAGAAAATTTTCTGGACAAGGTGCAGTTACCAATGGGAAGCTTACCTCTGATAAGGTTAATTACGTTGATGTACTCAACTTCAATCTTCTAAGTGTCACACTAATGTATGACAAGAAGTCGAATGTTCTGTTTAATGAAAAAGAAGCTATCATCCTTAAACTAGGTATCAAAGTTTCTGATGAAATGATCTTGATTAAAGCACCTTAAAAGGATGGTCTATACACTCTGGATATTGCACATACAAAATCTAAGGATGGTATCACCTACCTTATATCCAAGGCTTCTGTAGATGAATCGAATATATAGCATAGAAGATTAGGTCATGTGAACATCAAAATTATGAACAAACTTGTAAAACTTGGTTTGGTCAAAGGTTTACCAAATAAAACATTCACATGCACGGAACAATGTATTGCTTGTCTAAAAGGTAAGCAACACAAATCTTCTCATAAGCCCAAATTAGAAATCCCTATCTCAAAGCCTTTAGAACTGTTACATATGGACTTATTTGGTCCTACAAGAGTGAAGAGCTTAGGGAAAGAGTCTTATTGCTCTGTTATAACTGATGATTTTTCAAGATACACATGGGTATTCTTTCTTTCAACCAAAGATGAAACCCTAGAGATTCTGAAAGCCTTAATAACTCAGCTTGAAAATCAGTCTAACTTAAAAGTCAAAACAATAAAAAGTGACAATGGTACAGAGTTTAAGAATCATGTTTTAAACTCTTTCTGTGAAGAGAAATGAATCACTAAGCAATTCAGTGCAACTAGAACTCCTCAGCAAAATGGTGTTGCTGAGAGAAGAAATAGAACTTTAATTGAGGCTGCAAGATCTATGTTTGCTGAATCAAAATTACCTATAACCTTTTGGGTAGAAACAGTAAACACTGCATGCTATGTGCAAAACAGGGTTTTGATTGTAAAAGGACAAAACAAGACACCATGTGAAATTTGGAGAAAAAGAAAACCAAATATTTATTTTCTTAAATCATTTGGCTGTCCTGTTAAGATACTAATAACCGATGAGCAACCGTCAAAATTTGCTGAAAAAGTTGTTGATGGTTATTTTGTGGGATACTCTGGTGTCTCTAAGGCATACAGAGTATACAACACCAGTTCTAAAATTATTGAAAAAACCATAAATGTGTTACTTAATGAAAAATTAAAGAACAATTTTAGAACTGAGCTCTCATGGTTATTTGATGTTGACTCAGTAACCACTGCTTTCAATATAACTATTGATAAGCCTCTTAGTGAAAATGTGCAGACAGAAGTACGTCAAGATACTACAAATGGCAAGTTCAAAGATGTTGACCCCCCATTCTTTTCATCTGTTAGCACAAGACCTTTTGTCCAAGCAACCAGTTTCAACTTGACTCAAGGAGATGTTATTCAATTCGATTCAGATGGGACACCTATTCCTCAAACTGTAATTGAATCAGAAAACCAGCTGAAAATCATATGTTAACATATCAAGATACAGCTGTCAATCTTGGGAACTCAAGAAATGAAGATGATCTGAATATACAATCACAGAGATCAATAACAAATCAGATGGGTTGTAGCAACTCAACCTCCACTTTACCTGAAGGTTTGAGCTCACCTACTCGTGTTGGTGACATTGATGAAGAAATCGTTGAGCCTGTTGTTTCACAAAATGAAGAATCACCCTCTTCAACATAAATATCTGAATTAGTGCTTATGAATGAGTTTACTCCATTAAACCTTTCAGGGCCTAATTTTCATCATGAATTCCCACCTTCTTACAGCTCTACAGTCTTGAAAAATCATCCTCTAGAGAATGTTATAGGAGAAGTGGAAGCACCTGTACTCACAAGAAGCAAATCAGATAAACCAAACATCTGTTTACATGTACGCTTCTTATCACAGGAGCAACCAAAGAAAATAAATGAAGCTTTGAGAGAAACAGTTGGATTGAAGCTATGTAAGAAGAACTGCTTCAAATCAACAAACAGAAAGTATGGGAATTGGTGGATCTACCAAAGAATGCACCACCACCAATTGGAAGAAAATGGGTTATTAGAAACAAGAGAGATGAAAGGGGCATTGTGGTAAAAAAACAAGGCAAGGTTAGTTGTTCAAGGCTTTGCTAAAAAAGAAGGAATAGACTATGATGAAGTTTTTGCACCAGTAGCAAGATTAGAAGCAATTAGGATATTTTTAGCGTATGTTGCTTACAAAAACTTTCATGTCTACCAAATGGATGTCAAAAGTGCTTTTCTATATGGATTACTGAATGAAGAAGTGTATGTATGTCAACCACCTGGGTTTGAAGATCCACATCATCCAAACAAGGTGTGTAAACTGATAAAAGCTCTGTCTGATCTTAAACAAGCACCAAGAACCTGGTATGAGACTCTCTCTTGCTATCTAACTAAACATGGATACAAAAGAGGAGCTATTGACAAAACTCTCTTCATTAAGACTGTTGGTAAGGATCTTTTAATAATACAAATTTATGTTGATGATATAATCTTTGGTTTAACAAAATATGCTCTCTGTAAGGAGTTTGAAGCCCTAATGCAAGCAAAATTTGAAATGAGTTCAATGGGTGAACTCACATTCTTCTTAGGACTTCAAGTAAAGCAAACAAAAGATGGCATCTTCCTGAATCAATGAAAATACATTCAGGATATGCTAAAGAGGTTTGACATGTTGTCATCCTCCACTGCCAAAACTCCTATATCAACATCACACAAGTTAACATCTGATGTAACTGGTGAACCTGTTGATGAGCACACATATAAGGCCATGATTGGTTCCCTTACGTATCTAATAGCCAGCAGACCTGACATCATGATTAGTGTTTTCCTATGTGCTAGATATCAGCCAGGACCAAAGGAATCACACTTAAATGCTATGAAAGGAATTTTTAGATACCTAAAAGGACAACCAAAGCTTGGGCTATGGTATTCTAAAAACAAAGACTTCAACTTAAAGGCCTTTACAGATAGTGACTATGGAGGATGCAATCTTGACAAACAAAGTCAACATCTGGTGGATGCCAATTTCTAGGAGACAGACTTGTATCATGGCAAAGCAAAAAGCAAACATGTGTCTCAATTTCTACAGCAGAAGCAGAATACATTGCAGCTTCAGCATGTTGTGGACAAGTACTTTGGATTCCAAATCAGATGATGGACTACGGCATAAACTTCATGGAAACTCCTATGTATGCTGACAACACAAGTGCCATTAGCATCACCAACAATCCAGTGAAACATTAAAAAACAAAGCACATTGAGATCAGGTATCATTTTATAGAGACTGTGTTGAAAAGAAGTTAATCAAACTCCATCATGTCCAACTGAAAACCAATTGGCTGACTTATTCACAAAAGCATTTGATGAGGCTAGATTCTTCTATCTTATCACAGCCATAGGCATGATTAAATTTGATTAAATACAGTTTTATGAGATCTAATAAAAAATGAAAAAAAAATTCCAACTCTTCATACAAAAAGAAAAGATTTTTTTTTAAAAGCTTGCCCAAGATAAACTATCCCGGGTCAAAACCTTTGAAAATTCCTTAAGCCACAAAAAAAAATTGTAAAGGTGCTTCCGAGGTAATCTCACCTGAGATAACCTCATCCGGAATAAATAATATTAGCTAGGAAAAGTTATTTCACCCGAGATAACTCTATTTATATCAGATGACGTAATCTCACCCGAGATTACCTCATCCGGAATAAAATAATATTACCAAGGAAAAGTTATTTCACCCGAGATAACTTCATCCGGAAGAAATAATATTACCTAGGAAAGGCTATTTCACCCGAGATAACTATGCCCGAGGTAACTTTATTTATATCGTATGATGTCATCTTTCCGAGATAATCTCACCAGGTCAATTAAAAGAGAATAAATGAGTTATCTCGATTGAAAACCTCCTTCGAGGTAATTTCACCCGAGATGAAATTTTACCTAGGTTATCGGTAAAATTTGTCTCTCAAGATAAATTATTACTGGATGACTTAAGAAAAGGGTTATCCTCTTAAACAAATATATGCAAGTTGTCCGATGGGATAACCGTTGGTCCAAGAAGAAGACGCCACGTCAACCCACCTTTTTCACTTTTACCAGAGCCACTTGCTCTTTTTAGAATAACCGTCCCTTCCACATCCCTAATTTAAAGCGGTGTGCGGTAACCTAAAACCCACGATTCCACAAAATTAACTGCACACAGTTAATCACCATCACTCTCGTATACTTCCAAACCTTCACTTTCTCCACATCCTACTCATACTTACCGATTCTGTTCATCAACAAACCTACATCAACAAATAGAACATAAAGCAAAGAAAATGGAATCATCTTCTGATGCAAATGCTTTATTCCATGCTGACCACAACACAGTGGCACTCCTAACAAAAACAAAGAAAAGCTCTGTATTTCATGAAATGATTGACTTATTGAAAGCATCACACATTTGCTACACTCTTACAATTTACCCAGACATATGCGAAGCTGTGATTACATAATTTTGGCAAAATGCATTTCGATCAAAGAATGCTGATGGAGTGTATGATGTACACTCGAATGTTCAAGGTCACAAGGTGATAATCACTGAAGAAGTCATCCGAACACATCTCAAGTTCAATGACTTAGGAGGCTTCAAAGAAGTGCCGACCTTTGAATATCTTGCAACCTTAAGGGCTTTAGGCTATGGAGGATCAGATAAGAAGTTAGAGAAATCACAACTGCCATTTAAATGGAGATTTCTTGCATATGTGATTTTGGCAAATCTGTCTTCAAAGAAGAGTGTTGATGAACTCTCTTTAGTGCAGGTCTCAGCTTTTCATGGACTGGTACAAGGTTTATATTTTATTTTTTTTAGAATGGTGCTGGATGGCATGGGGGACAATTTAAAACCAAACAATGTCCACTTCTTTCACATATATCCCAGATTTTTGTAGCACATTCTAAGGTGTTTGATACCCAATTTAAAAATATCTGATAAAATTTATCAGTTAAGGGTACCAAATGAAAAATTATTTCCTATTTATTAAGAAATGAAAAGAACAAAGGGTATATAGGCAGGGACACTAACCATCCCATACCTGTGCCTAGACCTCCAGTGGGTGCACCAATGGTGTAACCACAGGCAAATCATAAGCTTAATGCTCCAGTTGACAACCCTGTGTTACCAGCAGAGGTTGAACTCCCAACTGCAAATCCTTCCTCTTCCAAACAATTCCCACCTAAAAAGAGGAAGAGACAGTCAAAATTTGTCAACATTTCAGCTATTTCATCTCCAACCAATGCTTCAGAAAATCTTGAGAAAGAGGGTGCAAGGTCTACTCCACCCGTGCAACCCATAGCCACCCAAACTTCAAGCCCTACCAAGGACAAAGTCCTAGGCAGAAAAGAGCCAAAAGGGATAACCAAGCAAAAGGCGACTCTCCGAAAGGCGATGATCCTATAGGGTTGAATGTACAACCCTCATTTACTAGTAAACCTCCAACTAGACCAAGCTAGTTTACACCTCAAAGTGAAGGTGATGACATTTTCTGTACTTATTATGATACACTATCTCCAGAAACCTTATTTAAAGGAGATGTGTTGAAGAGTCTCAAGGAAAAATCACCCCAACCACACTTTGGTAAGGAGTTCAGCCATAGGAGTATTGACATGGCTGATGTGAAAAGGGTTGCCACTACACTAGAGTCCCCACTGGAACCAGTGGACAGTGGTAACATCAATAAGACCCAATTCATGGCAACTATACCATCCTCTGAACCAAAGGCACCTTTAGTGGAGCCCGATCGAGGTAAATGAAGATGTGACTAGAAATCCCAGGAGCCAAGAAAACCAGGGTGAGGAACATGATCAAGCTAGGCTTGATGGTTCTTCTTTGCTCAAAGATATTGGTTTTAAACCAATGGAGAACAAGCTTTCACTAAATGAATTTACGGTTTTGTACCAAAATTTATAAACACAGTTCAGTTTGCTTTCACACACTGTGAAAATGCAGGGTGAAGAATTAAAGCAAGTCAAGCATCAGCAGGTAACTTCTGTAGCACCTTCTTTAAAAGAAGGTGCTACAAGAACTTGGAGCTAATAAAGATGATGCTACCAAAATGAAGGGGTATAGGGCCTACAAAGAGGAAGATATTACTGAGTATGACTGGTACACAAGAATACCCAAGGAGAGTAGATTGAAGTTGTTTCAATCTGTGGGAAGAGAACCATTTACAAATGAAAAAGCATGGAAAAAGGTCTCAATGACTGACATCCTTGCTGTAGCCCTAAACGAAGATAACCTGAAGGAACTCTTTCTCTTCACTATGATAGCTGCAGGAGCTCTTCCTGCTTCTATCATAGAAATTCAGCAGATCATTGAAAGAGATTTTATTACCCCTGAAATGAGGGCAATTGCTGAAGAAGAAGGAATTGATCTGGATGCTGAAACGGAAGTAATGGATGAAGATGATGATGATGATAATGATGATGATGATGATGATGATGATGATAATGGTGATGGAAATAAAGATGATGAAGAAGTTCAAAGTGTCTTGAAAGAAGACACTGCTGACAAAGATCAGAATGATAAAACTCATAATATTCAAGGAGTCAATGAAAATGTGTTCAATATATATATGGATATTGTTGATGAACTGATAGAAGAAGTTGTAAATGATTACACAGATTTGATAGATCCCGAGGTAAATGAAGAAGTTATCTTGGAAGCTGAAGAAGTTATCTCGAAAGAACATATTATTCCTGGTGAACAATTTACCTTGGACGAAAATGTTATCTCGGGAGAACAAGTTACCTCGGAACTTGCTATTGTTGTTGCTGCTGATCAAGTTACCTCGGAGCAAACAGTTACTCCAGAGGATGAAACTAACTCTCTTATGTTCTTTGCAGCAGACACAAATCAGCCAATTAGATTCGAATTCACTCAGGAAAACATATGGGAAGAAGCAGAGACACTAGCTATGCTATCTGCAAGAAAAATCTATCAAGGAATCAACTTTTCCTGGTTAACTTATGCTCCTTTTCCCCCCTGTGGAGCCTGAACAAATTCTTCAAATTGAAGCTCCTCTAGTAGATTTGGGAGGTTTTAGAGATGAGAGAGGGTATCTAATGGAATTTGGACCTTATTACCCACCAACAAGGGATTACTCGGAAATTGTTCCTATAACTCCTTCAACTCCTGTGGAAGAAATTATAAGAGAAGTTTTGGCCAACTACTGGGCCAAATATAAGCCAGGAACATGTGAGGTAAAAATCAATCCACTGCCACAATATATCAAAAGGGCTGCCATCAGCAACAAAATCATAACCTACCGTACTGACAATCCAAATCTTGGGAAAGGTAAGAAGAAAATGACAGATGATGAACTCCTACATGCAGAACATGAGAAAAGATTCAAACCTGCATACAAGAATGTGGCATCTCCTGAAAACAAAATAGACTGTTCCAGAACAGTATTCATTCCCATTCTTGACAGGTATGGAGAAAATCTTGATGGAAGAAGAGCATGTCACAAAGCATTGATCAGAGAGTTCAATGAAAGAATGATGTCTCATATGGCTCAGCTGAAGGATATCAATGAAATGAAAAGAAGAAGCAGAGATGGTGTAAAGATTCCTGCAAAACTATTTGCATCTGAGAAGACAAAGGCCACAGAACCTGTAAAGCTTCTGGATGGGCAAGAAACCACCTTACCTGCTGAAGATGTAAGCATGATAAACTCAGCATTAGCAGCTAATATGATTGAAAGAATGGAACAAGAAAGATTGCATAGAGATATGGCAAAGGCTTTTGCACTATAGGACAACCTGCAAATTTATCAAAACAATGAAGTTGTCCTGGATATAATAAAAGAAGCAAAAAGAAGGTCTATGGAAGAAAGAAAGAAGAAACTAGATCAGCCCAAAGAAAAGAGGCATCAATTATTTGCTAAAGAAGCTGACACTGCTGTAAAAAAAGAAAAGGAAAAGATTAGGTTAGCTGCAAATGATGCTAACTCGGAGTTATTGAAAACCTGGAGAGACATAATCTTAGCTAGAGGATGGGTTACCCCTGAAGCTATCAGCTTAACCTCTGCTAATGACTTATGTTGTTTGATGTTTATAATAGTAGAAGAAGGAGGGAACCTCAAGCTTAGTCAAAGACTTGAAGCTGATAATGTCACTCATGAGCAATTGAAGACTGAGGAAACACAAAAAATAGCTAGGGCTTCTCTTACAAAAGCTGAGGAGACAAGAGTACTGAAAATATACTTCATAGAGTTCTTAGGAGAGGAAAAGAAATCTATAAATTCATGTTCTTTGAACACTCTAAGAGACATGTATGATGATATAAGGAAGGAGCAGTCAAGGATATCTGAAAGAACAAGAATCCCCAGACCTCTAGTAGCTTTCTCAGGTACACCTTCTCTTCCTCCTAAACCTATGAGTCTCATTGACTCACTTCTTGGCAATACACCTCTTACTCCACCTACTACTACACAAATCTCCACCATTCCTACCAAAAGAAACCCACCTAGGGCCAGCACACCTCAAACCAAAAAGCCACCCACCAAAAAGTCCAAGCCAATAAAACCCATTCCACCCAAATTCAGAGCTGACAATTTCACACCAATTGAACCTCTCACCAAACCCAAATCAAAACCCACAACAGAATCATCTCAAACTCCTTCAATCCAAAAATCAACTCACCACATCATACAACCACCTTCTGCTCAACCAACTTCAGCACCTACTGAACCTATCAACCCTGTGAACCCACTAGAGCCAACAACAGGTACATCAAGGAGAAATAAAACCATGGCAAAAAGAAAAAGATCTCAAGTCATTTCCTCCAGCTCTGAATCATCCTTAGACAAGACAGAACTTGAAGATCTGCATGCTGAAAGAAGAAGAATTCTCTCCTGGAAATATGATGAAGACTCAAGTATCTACCTGTTCACCACAAACACCAATGAAGTTCTAAGACTCAGCAGCAATGAAGCTCTAACAAACTTATCTGACTTAGAGCTTGGTGATGTGAGAAATATGGCTGGTGATGGCAAAAGACTAAGTGCTCAAGAGCAGTCCCTCATGATGAAGATAAGGATGCACTTTGACACAACAACAAGGGAAACCTCATCTGCTGAACCTATCAGAACTCACTGTCATGTCACTCATGTGGAATTGAATCTAGCTACTGATCAATACATTGTATACAGAGTTGATGGATCATTCACACGACACAGAGTGATAAATCCAGGTGAATGGAACTTCAATGATCAGAAAACAATATTGGATTGCATGCTCACAAACAGACTGTTCAGATTTGATATGAGAAAGGATCAGTTGAAGAAGTCAGATTTGCTGAAGAAAATTAGTTGTTTTGCTCAAAACATTTTGCAACCGTTTTGTTTTTCATTTAATATGATATTCGGAAGATTTTGGAAGCATCATCTTAGGGAAAGATTGTAAGGAATTAATTCTCCTGAAGAAATGATGCTGATCAGCTAAAAACATGTTATCTAGAAAGAATAGAAGACCCAAGATAAGTTATCTCGGAAGAATAAATTGCCCGAGATAACTTCTAGTTATCTTAGAAAGCCATTTTACCTCGGAAGGCAGTTTTATCTCTGAAGCGCAGTTTTACCTCGGACAATGGATATGCCCGAGATAACTCAAGTTACCTCGGCAAGACGAGTTATCTCAGACATCAGCTTGACCAGCTCCACTTGTCTCTGACACATCTGATCCAGTTTCCCGCCCTTCTTCTGACATGAAGCTGACACTTTTATCTTCAAGACTATTTTATTATTATTCTAGTTCATGTATCTTTACTCGACGGTCTAGATGATCGTTAGATGAATCAAGGGCTCTCCTTGATTCCTTAAGGCACTATATATAGACACTTGTAATCTGCTTTAAATAAGCAAGTGTAAATCACTTTGATATGTACTTCAAATCATCAAGTTATAATATAGTGCCTAGTTTTATTCATATCATTGTTATACTTGTCTTGTATTCTATTTCATATTACTTTACTTCAAACAGAGCATGAGAATTAACTTATTTCCGCCTGGTTAATTCTAAGTAAAACCTTGTAATTGGTTAAACTTTGTAACCAGATTTCGATCCTACAGCATCATTCAACCTAATGGGTCCCACACTCAAAAATCACAACTTTACTCTTATCCCATCTCAAGATTTCAAGGCCTAGGTAAACCGTATAGGTTTTCCTACCGTAGTATTTAAATATATATAGGTCTCAAAAATACTAGGATAATGGATGAATTATATGCTATTTTGAGCTATTTTCAAAATTAGAGCTTTAATTCATGGATGCATTCACTGAGAAGCGATCCCGATGGGTAGCATGTAAATCTAACTCCTACCTAAGCTAGAGCCGTATCCTTCAAGTCGCTATCCCGAAGGGAAACACATAGGCTTCGGCGCTTAATTAACAACTAAAAGCTCAAAAATGAATGAAAATGAAACATGGAATTACAAGCGCCACCAAAATCGGATTTATTCTCATAAAAAGATAAAGGTGTGCTTTGTATTTAAGAGACATATATGTGTGAAAATACTAAGGTACCTAACATCTATTTTTGACAGCTTCAGTTACATCGTTCAATATAAGGCGGGACTCCACTAAAACTATCTTGATTTATTAGTTATATATTCAATGTTTATCATAATTAACACATAAGGATTTTTAAGCACTTAGATCGGTTGGGCCTACCAATACATAGAAAACTAGCTAATAACCTGCAATAATTTTACATATATTAATTAAGCACAATTAATTAGATCATTGAACCCCCAGTTGTACTATCATTTCTTATTTTGTTGCAGCAAAAATCAGGAACATTTTCTGATTTTTTCTATATTTTTCTTTAAAGACAAAAAGACACCCAAAATAAAAACAAATAGACTCAAGACGCAAGGCTTCCCATCCCCACACTTAAACGGCACATTGTCCACAATGTGAGATGAGAAGAAAATAAAATTAATTTATAAAATTAAAATAAAAATAAGCAAAGCACACTAAAATAAAAATAAAAAATACAAAAATAATAAAGACAGAATCGGAACAAACTCCCCTGATTATAAATTTGGATGAATGACAGGCGAGTTCAATCCCAGGTTCTTATTGAATTTTCATCATCGTGAAAACGTGATTTTCATCAAACCCGCACACAAACAAAACACTCGACAAAAAAAAAAACAAACTACTAATCACAAAAAATAAAAATGAATAAGAACAAAAATATAATCAAACTAAGTTGAAACAAGCTCACCTGAAACTTCAAAGACTCACACATGGAACGCAACCGGCTCGGTATAAATTCGGTAAACAAGAAATAAATAAAAATAAAAATTAAAAAAAAATCCAGTTTACCTCCTCTAGGCGTATCGCCTAGATTACTGGAACTCCCAGGCGATACGCCTAGGACAGCAAATACCCGGACCCATATGGCCTATCCATGCATATCGCTTACCTCCACCCATCCTTCTACGCAATACGCGTATATCGAAAATTCAAGGGATCTTTGGAACTTTTGGGCTGAAAGCTTTTCTATCTTATT
Organism: Deinandra increscens subsp. villosa; assembly: GCA_039602395.1. Classification (NCBI taxonomy): domain Eukaryota; kingdom Viridiplantae; phylum Streptophyta; class Magnoliopsida; order Asterales; family Asteraceae; genus Deinandra; species Deinandra increscens. The sequence goes on along the minus strand of JBCNJP010000017.1, from coordinate 28,518,221 downwards.
TTTCCTCCAATGCTCCCTTTGGTCAAATTTTCCAGCAAGACCTGTACTTTAGACCTCTAATACATACCTGGAAAATTTCTGATCTCATTCCCATGATTACGAACCTCCTGAATTTCATGCAAACACCGAAAAACACAAAACCGACAAACCAAAAAATGCACAAAAACTAAAAATTATTGAAAATGAAGACAAATTTACAAACTGTACAACCAGGCACTTATCAATTAAGCTCATAACAACTATCCAACCTCCCATTCCAACCGGAGGCTTGGATTTCACATCATTTAACCAAAATACTAGTTTCCACCCGGTATCTCATCTCAACACAACCAGTTAACTTCCTATCCCTTAAAGCAGCAAACTTTATTAACTCCAACAAATGTTTACCCTTCCATTTCTTATAATGACTCGGTAGGAACTCAATTTCACTATAAAGCTTAATTCCGAGCCATTTTTCTCATAACCACCGATAACATCCCCACACTTGGCCTACAAACTATGTTGTCCTCAAAACTACCTCGATCACCAAGTGTGGCTTTCCTACCATCACTCTCAACTACCTACAGCTCACCATTCCCCAACTCACTCCCGGGTTCACTAACGGGTCAAAAACATTAACTTTTTCAATTAAATCCACTAACCCCCAAGATCTCTCCCACACTTATTCTCCGCACTAACCTCACCTTCCAATCGATTCCAACTACCAAGTCAGTGCCTGTAACATAACTAACACAATTCTCCATGCAAAATATGAACGATTATAAAAAATACACAAATTCTTAATTATTTACACCCGACCCACCTAGCTGAAATTGTACCATCTCCTCCTCTACTCTCAAAGTGATAGTACCCTCGAATACATCAACTAACGCTCGGGAAGTCCTAAGGAAAGGCCTACCTTAAATAATGGGCACCTCACATCATATGCAAAATCAACTACCACAAAGTCAATAGGGAATAAAAATTTGTCAATTTTAACTAACACGTTCTCCACTATCCCTTCGGGTTTCACTACAGATCTATCCGTCAAAGATATGGTCATCCTAGTAGGGGCTAACTCTCCTAATCCTAGATGCTGAAAGCTGAATATGGCATCACATTTATACTGGCACCCAAATCAGCTAATGCATAAGTCACAGATGAACTACCAAAAATACAAGGAATAGTAATATCAGACAAAGATTCAAGTTTCGTTTTCTTATAGAGCATGTCTTTCAAAAACTTAGCATACTTAGGCATTTTATTTAAAACTTCAGTAAAGAGCAAATTGATCCTATGCTGCCTAAGAATATCAAGAAATTGACCATATTCATGCGCATTCTTTTATTGAATTAGGTGTTCAGGATAAGGCATACGCTTCAGGTTATCTGATGAAATCGTCTGACTCGAAAATCGAACTCTCTTCTTCTCCCTTACTGCCTCCCACTTCATGGGTTTCTCTCTACTCGATGGCGGTTCTTTTACACCATTATCCCTGATGTTTGGTGGGGCACTTGCGTGCTTTACGGTTGGAGGCACCCTCTCGTTAAGCGTTGCTTGCTCGATTTCCTTATCGACTGTCTCCTCCTCTACTTCAACTACCGGTCATGGACTCTCTACTACTCGCCCACTCCTAGCGGTGATGACATTGGCATTGGCATTGATAGGTACTGCCGGAAAATTAACCCACCCACCCACCCCCCCCCCCCCTGGTAGTTCAGCTCCTTAAGCTGCTTGGCGATATCGCCACCGTACGCTGCAAATCCACGAAGCCTGCTATTTCCTAAGTAACGTGTTATGTTCTGCTAGCTTCGTCTCAGTTGCATCCTCCCTCGCCACTATCTCTTGTAGGATTTGGGTCTGATTCACAAGTAACTCTCACATCTCCTTCATACAAGGCTCGTCATCTCCTCCACCATAGTTATTCCTCAGTGGAAAACCTGGTTGGTTTCCTCCCTCTCGCCATCCTAAATTTTGGCTACTCCTTTGCCCGGATTGGAAAGAATTACCGAACTGGTTTCGGTTTCCAATATAATCTACCTACTAATGGGATCTGAGCGGGCAGTTGTGGGTGTCGTGAGCGCCTGAACACGGCTCACATTTGGCTTTGATATGGAGTTGAATTTCTTCTAAAGCCTTGTATATATTCTGGAGCTCCTTGGGCGTCATGGTCTCTGATCCAATGTGATGGACACTCCAGGTATAAGTAGAAGGAACAAGTGATCTAGTCGGGGCCAAGGTGGCTCTCCGATCTTCAGGTGTCAGCTGTTCAGCAATCGCGAAGCTCTCGAAAAGTTGTTAACACTCATCAACGGTCAGCTTCTCCATCATGTGGCCTCCAGCCGATATATTGAATTCCTCCAGAATAGCGTAAGGTAATACAATGTAGAACTTTTCGATAATAGCCCAGTCCGTCAACCCGTGTTGTGGACATCTGCTCAGAAGGGTATTAAAACGCTCGTATGTTACCGAATGAGGCTCATCGGGGTCCATCCTGAAGGAATGGATTTCCTCCTGAGTACGTGCGGCCTTAGCTGGAGGGTGATATTTTTCAGGAATATCTATTTCTGATCGTCCCAGGTGGCGATTGAATTTGGAGGCAAGGTCTCGAGCCAGGGGCGAGGGAAGAAGAAAACAATTGCAAATAGATTACATCATTCGCGACACCCGTGAGTCCGAATGTGTTACAGATACGAACAAAGCGAGATAGGTGCGCCAGTGTGTCTTCATCGTCATGTCCACTAAATTGTATGGAATTGGTGATTGCATTGATGACGTGAGATGGAACTTGCCAATTCACGGTGTTGGCAATGGTTGGTTGAGCAATTGCAAACCGAGCGTCGTCGTCGTCGGTGCTGACTTGCTCGTGGACGGTGACACGGGCCTCCATGGTGGATAGATCAGGAAATGGTATGAATGAAGTGTCACATGTGATATGTGTAGAAGTACGCGGAACCATTCACGAATGTCGTTGTCGGGATCAGAAAGTGGTGAAAGCTCAAGTGGACCTTGTGAACGGGTGTGTGGCATAAAACAAAGGAAAAATAAAAAATAAAAACAAGATAAACTAAAAACCTAAAATCTAGACTCGAAAATGGAAATCCTAAGACTCTAGACACGAAAAACCTAAAAAGACTCAAAATTTCCTAATAACGACCTAAGTTTATCTTACTATTGCCAAGTGTCCCGGCAATGAGGGCACAAACTTGATGTGTTCGGAAGTTTACCTAAAAATGACTGTTAAATCTAGACCTAAAATATATGTAGACACACCTAATTTTACCAAATTTCCTAAACTTAACCGAACCCTAAAAGCAAGTGTACATGTCTGATTGCAGAATAGCTTTCGGAAGACCGGATATCGAACCTAAGGAAACTACGTAACTAGACTCTAACCTAGGACTTAAGAGTCGAAATTTGAGTGGATTTTGGTTTATAGAAATGATTAACTAAATTAACTAACAACTTCAACTAAAAACAGAAAACGAGAGAACTTTAGGATGAAAACAAGATTGGAGAAAGATACCACCTAGACCCGGAATCCTAATCAATACGAAGGATTTCTTTCGGCTATAACTATTCTGATAGAGGCTAGTTCACCTTTTAAGTTCTTCCTAGGATACGACCTTAAAGCTCGAACGGGAGTTCACCTTGTGGGTACATCCTACCTCAACTATACCTAACCACCCTCGAAACAATCTAAGGCACATTAAGCTAGCAGGAGCTACCACTAATTACTGTGACTTACAAGGATTAGCAAGTTAACTAATTTCCTAGGGCATCTCTCCCGAGGAAATGTTATCCTATTCCACTAACCAACCTGACTACCCAACCTAACTATCACCTCCCGGATTGTCTAGTTAGGGCAGCACATTGCAATCAAAGAAACAATTATTAATCAGCACAATAGTTCAAGACGTCTCTTAAACTACTCTATTGCAACTAACCCTAAATCTAGCTACTTTATACAATTTACCTAAACCGAAAGACATTCAAAGGAAAAAAGCACATCAATTAGTAATCATAAATCTGATCAACAATACACATACGGATACATTCATAGCAATAAAGGAATTTAGTAGAATCGCACATCAATCAAATAGTCACAAACAGAATAAAATCATCAATACAAAAATTCATCACAATGAGTCTAGGTGGTAGTAAAATTCCAGCCTACCACCATAGTTGCAAACAAAAACATAGACAAGATCTTGATTTGACGTTGAATATTAATCTATGGCTTCTCCCGATCAATGCCCCCCTTCCTTTGGCTTCTGGAATTCGTCTAAAATGCTCTAGAAGTCGGCAGGAGTCTAATGATCTGACTGCATAACACGACAAAATAGTCAGGGTTTGACCAAGCGACCGCCTTTAACCTTTTCTTCTATACGCGTATGGCGTACTACATCCAATGGTCTAGGCAATACGCCTAGACCTTGTTTCAGCAACACTTTGATTTTATTATTTAGCTTCTCCACTTTTCTCCAATCTTTGTGTGGCCTCGGGATTTTACTGTTATCCTACAAAAACATATTAAATCACCATTAAGAGTCAATAAATAGAAAATGACTCAAAACATATAAATTGACACAAAATGAGACCAAAGCCGACTCGATTAATGTACAAAATACTCGGGAAACATATATGTGTTTGCAATACATCAGTTTTACAAACGCACCTACTGTATACATGGATCTAATGAATCACGTTTGCAAACCTTATCTCGATAAATTTGTAATCGTCTTCATCGATGACATCCTAATCTACTCACGTAAAAAGGACGAGCACGAGAAGCATCTAAAGCTTATTCTGGAATTACTGAAGAACAAGAAATTGTACGCTAAATTTTCAAAGTGCGAATTTTAGTTCCTAGAAATGCGTTATCTAGGCCACATAATCAACGCTGATGGGATTCACGTGGATCTTTCAAAAATTGAAGCAATTAAGGATTAGAGTCCGCCGTTAAACCCCACCGAGATACGGCAATTTCTTGGTCTTGCCGGTTACTACCGTAGATTCATTGAGAATTTCTCCAGAATAGCTCAACCATTAACCAACTTGACGCAGAAAGCTAAGAAATTCATTTGGGATGTCAAAGCCGAGCAAGCTTTTCAGAAATTGAAGAAAAAGTTCTGGAACGCGCCCATCCTGGCCTTACCAGAAGGAAGTAATGATTTATGTCTTTTCTGCGACGCCTCTCATCAAGGTCTTGGTTGTGTACTTATGCAATGTGACAAGGTTATCCCCTATGCTTCCCGACGATTGTAAGTTCATGGGAAGAACTACACTACCCAAGATTTGGAACTTGGAGTTGTATCTTCACACTTAAGATTTGGAGACACTACTTATAGGGTACTAAATGCAAGATCTATACCGATCACAAGATTCTTCAACATATCTTAAACAAGAAGGAGTTAAACATGAGACAGTAATGAAGGATCGAACTACTCAGCGATTACGACTGTGAAATCCTGTACCATCCAGGAAAGGCAAATGTTGTAGCAGATGCCTTAAGCAGGAAAGAGCGTATTAAACCCCTTCGTGACCGTTCTCTTGCCATGACTATTCATACCGGTCTCACCAACCAAGTGAAAGCAACGCAAGCTGAAGCCCTCAAAGATGAAAACATTCGAGATGAATGTCTACGAGGCATGAAACAAAAACTCGAGGTTAAATCCGACAGAATACGATACTTCATGAATTGGATATGGATACCCGTAAATGGAGGACTCATGATCTTAGTCCTCGACGAAGCTCACAAAACTAGATATTATGTTTACCCTAGAGCTGATAAGATGTATCACAACTTGTGTATGTTATACTGGTGGCCCAACATGAAAGTTAATATTGCTAAGTATGTTGGCAAGTGTTTAACCTGAGCCAAGGTTAAAGCTGAATATCAAAAACCCTCCGGCCTGCTTGTTCATCCAATCATTCCCGAGTGGATATGGAAATGTATCGCTATGGATTTTATCACCAAGTTACAGAACAATCAAAATGGTAAAGATTCTATCTGGGTTATTGTCGACTGTTTGACGAAATCTGCCCATTTCTTAGCCATGAAGGAGAACGATTCCATGGAGCGCGCAACACAACTCTATATGAAAGAAATATTCTCTCTCCATGGAACCCTAATTTCTATCATCTATGACTGAGATAACTACTTCACCTCTCATTTCTGGAAGTCATTGAACAAAGCCATAGGTACTCAACTCGATATGAGTACAACCTATCACCCGCAAATCGACGTTCAAAGGGAACGAACGATTCAAACATTTGAGGATATGTTGCGAGCCTACGTCATTGAATTTGGTAACAATTGGAATGATCATTTACCCATTTGTGAATTTTCATATAACAACAGTTACCATACTAACATTCAATGTGCCCTGTTTGAAGCACTTTATGGTAGAAAGTGTCAATCACTGATCTGTTGGTTTCAAATTGGAGATAGCCAATTAACAGGTCCAGAGGTAGTGATTGAAATGGCCTAAAGAATTACTCAAATTCAAAGTCGTTTAAAAGTTGCATGCAATCGTCAAAAGAGCTATGCAGATGTTCGTCGGAAGCCTCTATCATTGTTAGAACATATTATGATGTCTAGTGCTAGATCTAGGTGTTTTGTCTAATTGTATATTTTGTTTTGTGTATTCTGTCCCCAGCGTACCAGGGGCAGACCAGATGGTACGCAATGACCATCTGGTACGCTGGTTATATGGTACTCTAGGCAGACTTAGTATAAATATGTTTAGCTCGTATTTGAGAGAGTGGTTGTGAGAGTTGTGAGTTTAACTGTGTGTTTTCTAGTGTGTTTACTCTCTGTATAATCGAGCTTGCAATCAATCGAAGATCTATTACTTACCTCGTGTGTTACAAATCCGATTACAATCATGCACTAGCAAGGTCCGAATACGTGTTTTACAAGTGGTATCAGAGCACGTTTGCTCGTTTGCTGTGATTTCTGATCGGTTTTGGGTTTCTAGAGAGAGAAACAACCTTTTTGGTCAATATTTCATCATTGTTTCCTAGTTTCACGTCCATTCAATACATATTTTACGTCCAAAATGATCCTTGAGTGTCTTCGTTGAGTTCTGCATCGATTTCACGTCCGGAGAATCAAAAATATTGAAAATCAGTTCAGTTTTGGTTGGTACGCGTCTGGTCCGGCTCAAGAACAAGGTGGTACGCGACTGGTCCGTAAAGCAATCTTCATCAGGAATCTGGTACGTCGAAAGTGGTCCGGAAGGCAATCTTCATATTCTGGTCCGTGACGGTTACGCCGTACCAATTGGTACGTTTAAGATTTTTGGTACGTGAGTAAGGTGGTACGTCGGTGGTACGCCTTTGTATTTTTGGTACGGAAGACAATGTGGTACGTTGAGAGTACTTCTGGTACGAGGATCGATATTCTGGTACGCCAGTTCAGTTTTTGAGAAAAACAAGAAGGATCCATTCCAATCTTTTGCAGCAATGTCTACGACAGTTCAAGTTTTACTGAATTACGATAATGAGATAGGAACTACAAACAAAGTTCCTAAATTGATGAAATTTGAAGATTTCCATAATTGGAAAACTCGATATGAATCATATATATTTGTGTGACGGATGTTACGGTGTGGACTCCAACGCTTGATGGTTATCAAGTTCCAAAGTTTACAACTGGTGAATTTGCTGGTCAAGTAAAGCCATATAACAAGATGAATGATGTTGAGAAAGAATCTTTCAAATTGGAGAAGAAAGCTTATTCAAATTTATCAATGGCTTTACCAAAAAGATATTTTACATCAGTTCAAAATGCATACAACATCAAAAGAGTTATGGGATGCATTGTGTCATAGATGTGAAGGCAATGCTCAATACAAGAAAAGCAAGAAAAAGGTGTTGTTGAAGGAGTTTGATAATTTCTGTCATGTTTCAAATGAAACCATAAATGATCTCATTTCAAGACTATCACATTTGGTTAGTGAAGAAGGAAGCTGGAGAATTGAAGGATAAGCTGTTAGATGCTCAACCAGCTAATTGGGAAGGTTATATTCTGTTGCTAACACATGATAAGGGATTTGATGATATTTCATTCGATGATCTTACAAGAAACTTACTAGCTCGGGAATTAGATATAATGCGTGTTAAAACTCAACCAGCTCAGGTTCAGAATCCCGATGTGTATTTTGGTGAGAATGCTTCAACCATGCATGCAAAGGCAAAAGCTAGGTCAAATCCACCAACTACTGCATTTTATGTGGAGAATACTTCGAGTGGTCATGCAAGTATGTCTCGGGGTTCTTCAAGTGAAAGCTATACTAACAAAGCTGCAGTAACGTATCCAGTGTATTCGAATCAATCCTCCTCTGCTCCTCCATCAAATCAGAGTGCATTTTCAGCTAAGTCTACAAATGATTTTATGGCACTATTTTCGGCAATGGTTTCTTCAAATGATGGAGTGGTAGCAGGAAAATTAACTAGTGCTGAGCTCACAGATGAAGATTATGAGCAAATCGACCCTGATGACTTAGAACTCATGGATATCAACTGGTCAATGGCTATGCTTGTCAGAATGGGCAAGAAGTTTATGCAAAGAACAGGTCGTAAAGATTTAAATCCGGAAGGAAAGCTTGGATTCGACAAATCCAGAGTTCGTTGCTATAAGTGTCAGAATTATGGTCACTTCGCAAAGGAATGCAAGTATGCAAAGAAGCAAGAAACATCAAAATTATTTCAGAAGTATGCAGCTCAGAGTTCAAAAGCATCAGGAAGTAATTCTACTCCATCAAGTTCAAATGCAAATGCTTCGAATCAAGATTCTAAAGCTTTGGTTTCTCAAACTGGAGAAGGCTATGACTGGGGAGTAGATTATCCCGATGAGTCTGCCTTGCTGTGTACTGAAGAAAGAGATGTGAAACTTAAAGATGATCCTGACCTTCCAGGTGAAGACTTCTTTGCTGAAGGCCAGAAAGCCTTTATGGCTAACATTCAGGTTGATTCTAAACCCTGCGAACACAACATGACCTCTGCTAATAAATTGAAAGAACTTTCTGATGAGAAAGTCATGTATCATGATAAATACATGTTAGCAGAGGAGAACACTAAAATATATAAACAAAGGTGGGAGGCCGTTAAGGCTAAACTGAAAAGCGACCATGCTTCGACTTTGAGCACCAAAATTGAATTAAACAACAAAACTGAAGACTACATCTTTTGTAAAAAGAAGCTTGCAGAAGCAAATGCTAAAATTTCTGAATTGAACATTGAAATTTTAGATCTTAAGAGTCAACTTGAGAATTTTAAAAACTCATCTTCCTTTGCAAGTTTTCTTTGCAAAGATGAAACTCTAAAAGAGGTGTTCAAAGACTCAAATTGCAATTCAGTTCCACCCCCAATTGTGCATGGTTTGGAACCAACAGACACAGAGACCAAACCATCGATTGTGTTTGATTACTCAAAGTTCACTGAGAACTTGATGGGTAATTCTGACAAACACAAAGGCACCTATAAAAAAAACTTGTCAAAAATGTGTCTAAGACAAATGTGGATGCTCTCAAATCCAATGTGTCATCTGATTCTGTAGGAGACAAACCAACTGGTTCTTTCAAATTAACACCTTTAGAGCAAGATGTTAAGATAAAAGAAACTGAGAAGAAAATGAAAACCTTTGAAAAAGAAAATTTTGCTGAAGGCTCAGATCTCTTTTATGAAAAAGATTTAGTAACAGCTAGCAACACAACCACACCGGATGTTAATGCAATTTCGGTTGCTCCTCCAAAGTCTGTCAAGTATAGTGGGATTGGTTATGGATCAGTTTCTGGAAAATCTAAGGTCAATCAAAAGAAACCTCAGGTGAGTCAGAAAAATGATAAGAAATTGAAAGGCAAAATGGAAACTGGTGAGTTCTCTCAGAAAATCAGAATGTATTGTCTTAAAGGTAGTTACCATGTTTTTTCAAATGAGATGTTTCCACTATGCTGTGTTGATCCAAACCATGTTGCGAAGGTGTTTTATGTTGATTCTGAGGAGAATGGTGAGTCTGATCATGGTAGTGGAGAAAGTGTATCGTTGCTCAAGTTAAGAACGAGTCCAAATGATCAAGATACTCAAAAGTCAAAAACTCCAAACACTCAGACAATTGTTTCCAAACCAAAAACTTCCAAATACTCACCGAAGAATTTTTACAACTCTGATGGTCGGTTTTACGATAAAACAAATGATTTTGATTATAAATCCTATGGTTTTTGTGATGATTATGACTTTTATGATGATTTTGGTAAATTTGAACAAATCAAAGCACAAAAGATAAAACCAAAAGGATATGCTGATCGATGTGGAGTTGATGACTATGGTTTTTATAACCGATTTGGGTATGTTACTCCTAGGTTTAAATCTCTTCGAAAGCATAAGTCTTAAAGATTTAATGCTAAAGCCCCAAGGAGAGTTGTTAAGAAAAAGTCTGATGATAACACCTCGACTGATTCAGGAAATAGTCTTCCTAGGGTCTTTGTTGATCGTAGGTGGTGTTATCATTGTTACCAACAAGGTCATCTCAGAAATAGATGTCCTATTTTGGCAAAGAAACGAGATATTAGTAAAGACCAATCTGATTCCATTTCTAAGCCAAAGGAGATAGATGAAAAGGTGGTAACAAAACAGTTTTTCAAACGAGGAAAATTTTTCAAACATCAAAAATCTTTTGGAAGTTCATCCTTGGGTGACTCTGCTACTGATTCATCTATCCCAGCACAAAGGCAAAAGTGGCTGCCTAAATTGTCCTCAAAAGCCACAGAAGACTTTTATGAAGATACCGGTCGACCCAAAGCTGAAAGCTTGGGTCCAGATTCTCACTAATTATTTGCAAATATGTGCAGGGTGCTCGCAAGCCAGTTGTCAACAACTTCTGGGTGGTTGATAGTGGAGCATCCAGGCACATGACGGGTAATATTTCTCTGCTTCCAGATGTCAAACCAGTTAATGGAGGAAATGTTACCTTTGCTGGCAATGTAGGTGGAAGAATCACCGGAGAAGGAAAAATGGGTAACGAGAAGGTCACATTTGACAAAGTGCAATTTTTGGAAGAACTGCAACCCAACCTGCTGAGTGTATCTCAGATTTGTGATAAGCAGTATACTACTGCTTTCACGAGTTGTGAGTGATAACCAAAGGAGTCAAGAATCATCACCCTCATCATCATTTTCGGCCTACATCACCAACTTGTGAGTGATAACCTACACTTTTCTTGATGAAATCATATTCTTATTCATATTCTTAGTTTCTTTTCATGTCTAAATCACTTCCATAGCAAGTCTTAACCTATATTGGTTCCTAAACACACACTATGTTCATAAAAGCTTACTTCCTTGAAAACTTTTTTCAAGTTCTCATGTGTATAATGTTACTATAAACTCATGTTAGTGATCTTTATGCAACATTATGCACAAAACTTAATTTCATGAAGTTATTACACGTGCCTATATAGGTTTGTTAAAATGCGTAGTTTACTTTGAACATATTGCAAGTATTGTAGCCATTCTGTGATTTTGGACCCATTGGAACTTATGACACGTTTTTATCATCTTAACATAGTCAAAATATGTTACTCTGAAGTTTAGCAAAGTTACATGTACTTGAAATCACCATAGGAACTTTTAGAACACAAAAGTACACACTAAAGCACATAGAAATTTTATTTAGTTGGAAAACTATTTTGACCAGAAAGTTCGAACAGAAAAACAGAAACTATTAATGGTAAAAATGATGCCTAAAAGTAACCAAGAGATTCCTTACCAAATAACTTGAATTTGGGGAAAACGCGGGACTAAAATCGACACCCGACAGGCCCGGAAACTTGATTTTTGTATAGATATGCAAATATGGTAAAAATATGTTAAAAAACGTTTTTTGGGACTAAAAATTTGTTTACAAGTGTTTATGGTGAATTTGGAAACCTAAGTGTGCCATAAAGTAGACTATCGGGACCAAAACAGCAAAACCAGCACATTACCGACAAAACTGACAAACCTGTGAAATGTGTCATGTGAAACAATATTTCTGAATTTTTAGACAGAAAATAACTATAATTTTAGTATCCGAACAAAAGACGGATAGATATCGTGTGTTCGGAAATTATCGTGAAAACACCCTGGTTTTTTAGTGTTAAGTCAAATTGATTAATTTTTCTATGAAAAATTAGAATTTTGATATGATATTTATTTACATAAATAATTTATCAACTTTAACTAATTTTTGGGAATATTTATATATTTTTATTAATTTAAAATATTTAAAACATTATTTCCAAACAAACACAAAATCGGATAATTACACAGGTGTAATTGACTTTTGCAATCGTTCAACCCTAAGGCTACCATGACGTCAAGACTTGACCAACCAAATTGGAGTGACTTAGATGTCAACCCAATTTCTTGAAAACTAAATGTCTTATAATAAATTAGGACAACGCTTCACTGTTGACTGCATCACTCGGGCCTATCACCGAACATGTGAGTTTTTCATGGCCCCTTTTCTCTTTAACTATTTTCAATTACTTGGGGAAATATTCATATTACTATCACTATGCTAGACAATCAGACATCGTGAACGTATTTGTTACATGAGCTTTTCGTTGTCCACACTTGTTATATCATGTTCATTCATGTTATAATCATATCCCACTATTAATTGAATCCGACTAATTTTTCACAAGGAACGGTAACTATTGAATAGATCTACTGGGTTAACGCCCCTGCTCTTATTGGTCGCTCCAATCGTGACTCTGTTCTAATAGTAAAAAAGTACAAATAGTTATATCAGGCTTGTGGTATCAACTGGACAAAAGATACTAGGAGTGGGTAAACAGTTAATTTTGGTATTCAGGGTTCATGGTAACATTTCTACAAGTCTAAACTTATATTGTCAACGAGTAGCATAAAGCTGTGTTCACACTGGTTCTTACTAAAACTTTTACTACTAGCAAACTTTAAACCTGTGAAGCTTACCAAAAATTTTGTTTGTCGTATTAGTTATGTAAAACCGAGATACGATCTTACTACTGCATGCTTTGATCAATATAGTGAACATGAGAAGTAAATAAGAGAATTCTTATTGAATCACTTGAAGATTACAAAGACTCTCTCTGGTTTCTCTCTCTAACTCACACACAGAAAAGGTGTAGAAATGACAGAACTGTTAAGCTATCATTCTAACACACAGTATTTATAGTTAGTGACAATATGACTTGCGTACCAACAGGTGAACCATTTGGTACGGGCGTACCAATTGGTACGGCGTACCAGTTGGTACGGCACCATTGATATTGCCACTACAACTCACAGACTCGCTCTAATCTAGATACAATACACAAGACACATTGTAGCATAGGAATATGCTCAAACAAACTCCCCCTTAACGTGTAGTGTATGTATTCTCTAACTAAACTTCAGTCTTCAATCGTCAACATCGCTGCATCCGATCTTTGACTTGACTTTCTTGTCAGAAATAGAGCTTGCATGGCTGGATCACTCTTGAATCATCTTTGATCTTCAAGATCCACTTGTGAAAGATACTTCAAACTCTCCCTTTCACCATGCTTGAGTCTTGACACACATAACCTGCAATTTCAGAAGACAGAAACACGGTTTCCTTTTCTTTTGAAAATTAATTTAATCTTGGCGCAAAACTTCTCTTCGAGAATCCAATATATAGATTTGAAATTTGATTTCATATCACATGTCGATCGTTCGAAAACAAATAAGAAAAAAAATCTTTTTGGCTTTTTGAAACTTTACATCAAAACACACCGAAAATCGTTTGGATTTTTCTAAATTTATGCGAAAACACACCTAAAATCTTTTTGGATTTTTCAGATATGAAATGTAAATACAATACTGAATCAGACACTATTTTTGTCTTTCGCGAGAAAGATCACAACCTGGGATCAATTTAAACATAACATGCTGAACTACACTTCAATTTCAATTACTTCAGCACGTAAGTCATGTAGATTACATGTATAATTTGTCCATCTTAAACTCAGGCACAATCATACTCATAATATCTGGATAAGTTATTGTATTGATTACATTGCTTTGACCAGTGTACCCCACACTATCAGACATACTCAGATATGCTTCTTATATCACATTTGTGATTTCATTTGTGATTTAAGCACATAATGATTGTATTCATGATATAGTCAACTGTGTTCCATGCAAAAACAAATAAGAATGTTAAATCGTCTAGCTTAAGGTCGGTCTTTCGATACGCAGATAAGGCCTCGGATTTAACAAAATAAGTAAATAAAACAAGTTAAAATTATATAACCCAACAACAATCAGGTCGGTACTCCCATACACGCAGAGAAAATCCGATGAGTTATATGAAACACCAAAGAAAATAAAGCAGAACGTCAAAAGAACAATGATCAGGTCGGTCTTGTGGACACGCAGAGAAAGTCCGATCATTTGACAAAATAATAAAAAACAAACAAGTTTAAATCTTTGCAAAATGAACACATGTTTACACAGTGACTTTTCATTTTTCGTTTTCACACATCTTTTCAATATCTTGAGACATGCTTCAAGATGCTGTCCACTTGGTCAAGCATTAGTATTTAATGTATATCACATTTGAATACTTTCTGATTTAATGCCGAGTCTACCAAGCACATCAAACAATGATCTTATGGCTTCTTCATCTAGTTTATCCATGAGTCAGACATGTAAGCCAATGTACCATCATTTCCCAATCATGTCGGATACAATTTCTTATTTTTCAATGTTTTTGTATTTTTCTGTTTTTCAATGTTTTTGTATTTTTCTCTTTTTCTCCCCCTTAAAATGAAAACTCTAATTTTATTTTTCATTTTAATAAAAACACAAAGACACTATATTTGGTATTTTCAATTTTCTCCCCCCTAAACTACAAACACAAAGCATTAAAGAAAGAAAATTGACCTTTCGACATGGATACCTTTTCGATTTAGATTTCAGAAAAATTTCAGTTTTTGAAATTTGATGTCACATGTAATTTAACTTAAATCAGCAGAATACTCCTCCATCAGCACCTTTTCAATCACCGATAGGTCTTCTAGAAGTACCTGCACACTGGTCAAACACATCAGTTATAAATGACCCGAACCAAATCGCATCTGTTCGACCAGTGTCCTTATTTCCTTTTGAAACGACTTTAGGTTTCCAAATTTGTTTTTTTGGTAAATTAGTATCTGATGAACCCGTCACAGTAGATTGTGACGAACAACCGACAGATGAATCATTTTGAAATTTATGTAAAAACCTGCTTTGATGTTTAAAATATGTCGGTTGAAATTCATCAAATACTCTGCCATATTCATCAATAAATCTGTATTTGGCAGATTTACCAACATAAGGAACTTGTCTTTTCCTTGAACAAGAAGCATCAGTGACATGACAATCTTGTGCCATATGCCCTTTTTGTCGGCAATTGTAACACAAACGATTGTTTACATTTTTCGCCTTTGGTCTCTGCAGAGCTTCACAACAATTAATATCTCCAAAATGATCATAGAAAGAATCACATACCAGTACTGATGATCATGAACCCATTTTGAAGTCGGGCTTTTTGGAGTAGAATTTGATCCTCCAGAAGAAAATTTAGCATTCTAAGCCTTCTTGGTCTTCAAATCCTCGTGCTTCACGAACACTTCAGCTATCTTTTGAGAATCCACACAGTGAAGTGGAAACTCCTTATCAGAAAAAATTTGATCTGAACCTTTGAGTTTATAAAACCTTTCAGGTTGAACATTTTCAACTTTAAAAACATCTTTCTTTACTTGCTTTACTTTCTGTTCATTCTGACCTTGAACCCCATCAACTTTACCATTTCTGGTCTTAAATCCTACACCAACATGCTTTCCTGAAACTTTTTCTTCAGAACCAAATAATTTATGTCCATTCATTGCAAGACGAGAAAATTCAGCTTTCATTGCTTTAACATTCTTTTGTTCATAGAAGATTCTTTCATCAATAGCAGTCTTCTCAGTTAAACTTGCTGATTTCTCTTCTTTAGTAGACGTAGAAGCAGACACAATCGTTTCATCTTTCTAATTTTTCTGTGACTTCACAACCTTTCCCCCATCAGATTCTTATCAACAAATTCAGAATAATCATGTGACATCCGAGAATTCCGAGGTTAACTTCCGTTAGACAATCTCCGTTAGTTACATTATAAGTGTTAACTTAGTAACTAATGCTTAACTAGACCGAATACGTCCACGACCTTTGGTTGATCACCGAACCCGTCCATATGTGTTTAGTTATTTAATTGCCACTATGTGGAATTATGTGCAACATGTTTATTTAATTAATTGTGTGATTAATCGAGTAATTAGGGTGTATGCATTTGTTCTAATCATGGGCTAATGAAATTAAAGATCAATGTAGGGAGAAAATTCATGAATCGTGCTTAGAATGTAAATTGGCTCCTTTTGGTTGCCAGCTAAACTACCGAGCGAGACTGCAGATTCGCTCGGTAGCTAAACTTTTGATTTACGTGTATTCAGAGCCAGTTTTGCTTGGCCAGCGAAACTGCCAGCGAAACTAGCGCCTGACCTATATAATATATAAAGCCAACTTAAACCCTAATCCTCATTACTTACATCATTTCTCAAAAACACACACACACTCTCCTGAATTCTGGCCAGCCGAGAACCACCAGGAGCCGCCGTCATCTCAGTTGGTGAACTCATCCATTCGGATCCTAGATCGAACCGTGGTCTCCAAAACCATTTTTTTTCTTGCATTTCTATGTGTTTTCTTAAAAGCATGCTTAAACCTCCATGTAATCGTTTGATCTTCTGATATGATGCTTAGGAATGCTAGATCTATCATAAAGTCTGCAACTTTACGTGTAAAATCATGTCATAATGAAGATTTATGCTAGTTAGGTCATTTTATGCTTAAAAAGTGTTCTTGGTGATTTGATGGTGAAAACTCATGTTTAAGATGTTAGATTTTCTTGTTTAATGTTGGTAAATGTTTATGCATGCTAGATAATGAATTACATGAAGTATGGAAGCTGTTAGATTGATTTTTGGTCTTAAAAACGAGTTTTTCTGCGTTTAGCGAAACTGTGTGTTCTCTGGGCGAAACTATACAGCGAAACTGTGTTAATATTCATCCAGCGACACTATACAGAGAAACTATAGTGTCGCCGTGAAAACTAAGTAGACATACTCGAACGAAACTACCGAGCGAAACAACCAAAGACTCCCGAACGAAAGTTCAAACCAGTTTCGAGCGAATCTATGCTAGCAAAACTGTGTCATCAGTTTCGAGCGAAACTAGCTAGCGAAATTGTGTCATCGGGTATTCCCTAGCGAAAGTGCTTCCCGTGCACATAGCGAAACTGTGTAGCGAAACTGTGCCAAGACCCAAAACCCAAACTTGTGCAACTTATTTGAATGTTATGCCATGACTTACATGATTATGCAATGATGAAACATGCTTTGATTTCTGAGTTATGTGAACCCTCGTTTATGATCAACCATCGGTGTCGTGTGTCGGTATGTCGTGTCATAGTTCCAACGTGCTATGTTATGGGCCATAGTGACGTAAGTTAAAGATTAGACACAAAACTAATACTTAAGACCTAAACATGTTCTTAGGTCTTCGTTAAGCAAACAATACTTGGATTATTTAGCAAGTGTAGCAGTGCAACCAAAGGTGAGTGTCACTAACCCGTTCACTGTGAGCCCGTTTGGGACACACCGAATAACTTAATGAAAAACAATGCCGACAACATTATGAGTGCTATGCACCTCTTTTATGAACTTGAAACCTTATGAGTGCCACGCACCTCCTTGATAAACTTAAAGTGTTTTATGGGAAACACTTGTGGAACTTAAACAAACTATTTCTGAAACGAAACTGAAAACATTTTGAGATTCATGAGAATCCGGTAAACCGTTTTAATATGGCTAGTGTAGGTTAAAGTCTAAACCACATGATATCACATGATTTCTAAGGATTTCCTTTTAACTGAAAAAGTCCTCAACTTAATTGTTCTATTAATTGTAAAGCGAGGGGATGTTGGGTAGATCTACTGGAGTTTGACAAACTCCGCCTCGTGACACTGGAGGTGCACGGAGGTACAATATCAGCCTATCTGACCGTGATCCCGAGAGGACACGGGGGAGGCAAAGCTGCGATGACATATGTCCGCAAGACAAAATAGATGATGGCGATGCCACTACAATACTTAATAGTCAGCTTTGGTACAAACTTCCTTAGTGCATGGAACAACGGATTAGCTACCCGCGATATCGGTTGAGCACTTTAATTTTTACAAAACTAGTACATACCCGATAACGCATGTTACGGACATTACTTTTACTAAATCACGCTACTATGATTATGGACTGGTGTATTATCACTGAGCATTGCGTTTCACAAATAAATATTACATAAGTATATGTTGACACAATTATGATTATGAGACCGGGCCACTGCGTGACAAGCCCACTATGAACTCACCAACCGTTAGGTTGTCACTTGCGTGGTTTAAACTTTTGCAGATCGCTGAGGAGTATCCGGAGCGGGTTGGCATGGCACAAGAAGACATTTTACTTTTTTTAAATCAAATTGGGAATTTAAAACAATGATTTTGTAAAGCACGTGGTTAGTGCTAAGACAATATTTTCCGCTGCGTATTTTTGGAAACTTTATTTATGACATATATTTGGACTAACTCTGATTCGTTTAGTATTTGTAACTAATGGTTGTGGTCCTGGTTTGCTCGCACCCCTTAACGGTATAAACTCCGTTAGTGGTTATTTGGGGGTGTGACAAATCACCAGTTTCGTCTTTTTCCTTCAAATCATTAACACCTTCTTTGAGACTTCCTGGTGGTGATACTGTTTTGTTGAACATTTTCTCAAAATTTCCATCTTTCGCCAAGAAACTTGTAAAAGATGTAGAATTTGTGTCATTGTTCAGCAAACGGTTTGCATCGATCACTTGAATTTTTAGATTATAAATTTTCTGTTGAGCTTCAGCCAATTCTTTTTCCGTTGCAATTAACTTTTTTGCCACTTTATGAGTTTCATACTTTTGCAACCTCAACTCATCTAATCCAGCCCACAATTCCTTCTACAACTTATCTTCATTTCGTTTCTGAATCTCCAAATTTGCATTTTGCAATTTGTTCACTCTTTCCAATTACCGCTTCTCATCTAACAACTTTTATTATCAATTTGATATGCTTCAATTTTGACAGCGGAGTCATCAGAAGTCTTGGTGAGCATATCAAGCTTAATCTTGGACTTTTCAAATAAATCATTGAAATCTTGTTCAACATCCTTCGCTTCTGCCTTCCATTTTTTCAACTTCCTTGACTAAGTCCACATTTTCTACAGATAATTTTGTAATTTTTTGTTCAAACTCTTTTCCACAAATTTGGATTGTCAATTCTTTCTCAACAACTTCTGCCTGAAAATCTAAAAACTTTGCCTTTTGAGAGGACAATTCTTGAATTACCTCTTCCAACTTCTTCTGTGCATTTGCCAATTCTTCTATCTTCTTTTTATGTTCAATAACCAGTAACTCATTTTCTTTTATTAATGCTTGAATCTTTTTGTCTTTCTGAGAACAAAACTCTCAAACCGATTCATAGCCACTATTTCCAGAATCACTTATTACAGATTCTGAATCAGTTACTTCTTCTTCATCATCACTATGAACAATTTGAGCAATCATCGCAGATGGAGCAAAAAGTGCAAACTCATCAGGAAAGTCGGCAACCCAATCATAACCTTCCTTCGATGTTAGTGATTTTAACTCAGAAGTAATAGCTGTTAAAGCAATTGGATGTGAATCATCAGAAGTTCGCCCCCAGTTATATTGTTTATCAACTTGAGAAACTAAAGCTGTTGGAGACTTTGATGAAGAAGCATTTGATTTTGAACACTCACGAGAAAAATGTCCAAAATTAGAACATTTGAAACATTTTGCCTTTGATTTATCTATGCCAACCTTGCCATCCGGATTTAAACTTTGGAATCCGGTCTTCTTCTTGAATCTTTTAACTCTTTGAGCTAACATTGCAAGTTGCCAATTATATCCATTTGTTCAAGATTATCTGGATCGATCTGATCAAAATCTTCTTCAATCAAGTTAGATGTTGTCAAACCACCATTCAGCAATCCATAATATGAAGATAATAAAGCAAAAATTAATGCCAAATGTTCATCCGGTGTTTTTGCAGAAAATAAACTCTGACTTGAATGATTTGGAATAGTGAAGTTACACCCCCTTGATAAATTTGCAGAATTTCCTGAAAGATGACCAGCAACAAATGTTGTTTGAGGTGGATTTGATGAATCAAAACTAGATGATTTAGACTTTGCATTGATGCTTGCAGAATTTTGACCATGATATAATTCCGGATTTTGTAATTGAGTAGTTGATTTGTTGGATGTCATCATTTCCATTTCTCTAGCATGCAACTTCCCGGTTAAATCATGAAATGACAATGTTGAACTTTCCTTATCATGAGTAAGTAGTAGAACATAATTCTCCCACTTTGTAGGTAAAGCTTCCATCAGTTTCTCTTTCAGTTCCTCATCAGTCTTTTCAATATTCACCACTTTCATTTCACTGATTAGATGTGAAAATCTGGATACAAGTGCAGGAATATTTTCTTTATCATAGTGTTGAAAATTTTCAAATTCTTTGTTCAACACTTTTCTTCTACTCTTCTTGTATTGATCATTGCCTTCACATCTTGCAGATAGTGCATCCCACAACTGTTTTGACTATTTGCAAGTACTAAATTGATACAACAATTCAGTGGGCAATGCCATTGTTAAATATCCCAAAAGCTTTTTCTTCAAGCTCATAGAGTTTTCTTTCAGTGGCATCGAAAATGTGAATTTGTTTAGAATCTCCATCTTCCTTTGGATGCATGTAAAGCTTGCGAATTGGAATCCATAAATCGACATTATTTGTGTTGATGTAAGCAGAAAATCTCTGCTTCCAATTGTGATAATCCTCCAACTTCAACAATTTGGGAACCTTCTGGCTTGTTCCAATTTCGTTGTCGAAGTTGAGCAAGGTTTGCATTGCACTTTGCATAGCAGCGAACACTTGAAAATCAGACATTTTCACGGAATATGATACTTTAAAAACTTCGAACTCAAAAACGAAGGTCTTCCAAGTGGATTTTGGGTACCAAAACGAAGGGTACTGGCCATTAGGCCAGTAAAAGTCTAGATCTTGTCGAGACGGTCGTTTTGGATGGTATTGGGTTCCGTAACTCTTAACGGTTCTCAAGTTACGTCAGTTTTAGTGAAAGTCATCTTTCTGCCAGCGGACCAAAATCTTTCTCAGCGGACCAGATCTGTTCTCATCGGACCAGATCTGTTCTCAGCGTACCACCCTGTTAATCACCGTATCACAAATCTTCAACAGACCACCCGCGGACCACAAACTCAGCGTACCAGAAAACGGACCAGATTCACCAGCGTACCACTTTGGTACGGTGTAACTATCAGCGTACCACCAAGTAACCGTCACGTACCAACTTTGAAGATTGCCTTGCGTACCAGGGAGCGTACCAACCAGCGTACCACTTTTCAGATGAAGATTGCCTTGCATACCAAACGGCGTACTAGAATGTTCATCCGGCGTACCACGACATTTTCGACTGATTTTTCAAAATTTGACAGTTTTGAGCTAGGATTTGCTACAGTAAGGTGCGAAAACACACTAGGAAGGTTCAGAAATCAAGTTTAGCACCAGAAACACTCAGAATTGAACGAATTCGGTGAAAAATGAAGAAACGCCCACTTTCTCTCACTAGAAATCCGAATTTGATAAATAAAAACACATCAGTAGAGCAACCAAATGCTCTGATACCACTTGTAAAACCGAGATACGATCTTACTACTGCATGCTTTGATCAATCTAGTGAACACAAGAAGTAAATAAGAGAATTCTTATTGAATCACTTGATGATTACAAAGACTCTCTATGGTTTCTCTTTAACTCACACACATAAAAGGTGTAGAAATGACAGAACTGTTAAGTTATAATTCTAACACACGGTATTTATAGTTAATGACAATTTGGCCTGCGTACCAACTGGTGAACCATTTGGTATGGGCGTACCAATTGGTACGGCGTACCAATTGGTACGGCGTACCAGTTGGCACGGCACCATTGATATTGCCACTACAACTCACAGGCTCACTCTAATCTAGATACAATACACGAGACACATTGTAGCATAGGAATATGCTCTAACAAGTTACATGAATTGTGCAAGCACAATTTGGACCTGTCTATGTTACTCATGTAGGAACCTTAGTAATAATTGGAGTAGGGATGAAGGCCGTTGGAGATTTATCAACATCACACCTAGCGGTGTTATGTTTCAAAATCTTTTGAACACTGATGTTTTGATAAACAATTGTTTGTTGAAAACTAATGTTTTGTAAACCTTAACTATTTAACCTACTCATTATAATTTCCGCTGCGTAATGATTAATGAAAACTCCAATTAAAAAAACAATCCAAATGGCTCTAGTTGTTGAATCACCTAGAGTGCGTTCTCTAACCTTGACTATGATACTACCGTTTCACTCCCGACACATATTTACAGGGTGTGAAAAATATGCGGGGAGTTAACATCTCCATCATTACTTTGCTCCATAGTGTTCTTCTGGGCATCTGTATTTTTCTTAGGATCATCAGCCGTCTGACGTGTTCTCACGCCCTTTCCAATAGTCCTGCTGGTATCTGCCTTCGGCATCGAATGGAAGTAAAGTGGAAGGCTTAACTAGAATCAAATACTCAAGTTCGAATAGACATGGCAAATGCATCTATGGTACAGACCAAAATCCTTAGGAGTATTACAACGGGGTAACAAATGCTTGCTTCGGTCATACCCCTAACAATATTGGCCATGTTGAAGCATAGCTTCGAACCAAGGTCATTCGGGATTTGCGGAGGAAACCTATTGGATACTCCTGGCATAGGGGGGTTCAAAAAAAATAAGCAAGTCATGACTATTACAGAAACAAGGATGCATGGAGCTCTAATCAGTTCCCAATCATTAGGCAACACTTAGCTCCTAGCTTCAACAAGCTACATAGTCCTAAGTGAAATTGCATCCAGCATTAATATAAGTGAATTCAGAATAACACTAGGTTTTTATTAACCACCATAACATAAGCCTTATATGATAGTTTCAACTTAATACAACCAATTATAAACACAATAGTTCAAAATACGATAACAAGAACCACATCAAGTGCTAAAACCAACAACTGATACAAGTGTAAAGAACCACAAAAAAGTTGGAATACATCAACCATAAACAACAACATAAATCATGAAAATAGAAAGACCCACTAAAAGAACCATCCAATCCAACCATCAACAACAACCATCTCCTCAATGCCTCTTCTTCTTGCCCAATCCCATTCCCAACCTAGTTGCTTCCCCAAATGTTGATGAGGCCTTAGACAACATCTTGGCCATACTCTTCTCCCTCTTTTTTGCTTCTATGTTCTCCTTGGCTAATGCGCAGTTCTGCTCCACAAGAGCAGCTACATCCAGTAAGCTCAGTCCGGCCATCTCTTTGTATGAAGAATAAGTAATGTGTAGCAAGGGCTAGAAAATGAAGATCGATGAAGCTCAACGTATGGAAAATAGCGGCATATGGGTATGAATGCATCATGTATGGTGGGGGAGGTGGATGGTGAGCATAAAAAGGATCCATGGGAGGTGGGTACATAGATGCATGAGCGCTGAAGGACCTCTGTAGCGAAGGAAATGAGTAACGGTCAGAAACAAGACCGGCCTGTTGGGCCTCCATGCGAGCTGCTACGTAAGGGTCACGAGGGTCATGGGAAAATAGGTGATACTGAGGAGGAACTCCCTATCCTGGCACCACGACTGTTGCTGCTACAGTAACTATCGGCACCTCCACCATAGACTCTAACTCGTCAGGTTCATCGTATGCTCCCGTGACATGGCTGGATGGTGCGTGAGCAAAATATGCGTACACATGGTGCTCATGATGCTGTGAGTGATAATTCACAGAATGCCCTGCCAAAAGTTTAATAAACAGATGGTTATCGGACTGCTGAGGCTCCTGGTACTCTTGCGGGGGCTCAACATCGTTTGCCTGCTCCTCAGACTCCTCGTCGTCATCATCAGGGTCCACTAGCGGTGTAGCTGTGGCCACTGCTTAACAGACATACGGGCTCTCACATGCTTTCACAGTGGTCGCGGGATCTCTAGGGGCTGCTCCTCTTGTTAAAAGGTGTTACGGATAAATGCTTATGGCGATACCACGTATCCTGAAGAGTCGGGACTCAATGGAATGATTGGTCGACTAGGTCCCACCTTGGATTTCTTCTTCCCCATACCGCCTGAGCGCGAAGATGGCGATTGGTTGCGTCCGAAAACCATTTTCTTTAAAGTACCTGTCTAAATTCAAAATCAGTACCGATTACAAAGTTTCAAGTATCCCATGCATGCCTAGGGTACCGTTACCCTAACTCAAACTAAGGACGATATGTCCTATTACACCATGCACAAACACACAAGGAGGGACTTTCGGCGAACATTGATCTGCTAGGATTCAGCAAGTCTTAGTGTACATGTGGGTAGGAATGGCAGACTGCAGAGCTGTAACTACTACCGACCTTAAACTAATCCTTGATATCCTCCTAACACACACACCTTCACCTATGTCAATACTTAAAATGGAAAGACTATCGGCTTTCATATGCCTGCTAGGTTTCACTAAGTCTTAGTGCACCTGTGGGTAGGAATGTCAGATTGCAAGGCTGAAACTACTACCGACCTTACACTAAACCTCAATTACTCCCTAGCACACAGACGTCCGCCTAAGTCCTAGACTTAGCACCATGCTTAGCCTTAGAGCTCTTATACGTTCAAGCTTAGGGGCCCTAAGAGTCACCTAATCTGCTGGAACCTTGGGCTCTAATACCAACATGTCACAACCCGCCCCATCGCACCCTGCCAGGCGCAGGGTAGAGGATGTGGGACCGACTACCCGTAGCAGATCTCGTGGAAGCATACAGATAGATGAAGGATAAGGGTAGAATACAAACACACATAATGAACAACCAGTCCAACAATAACAAAACCAAGTATATAAAACATGAGGTAAATCCATAGTACTTGGGTTGTACGCTCGGGGATACCCTAAGGCTACAAAGTACACAAAATGAAACGGAAAGTCATGACAACAACAAATCATGTCCCAACCAAAAACCAACAAAGTGACCATCACCCCCAAAAACTTCACTTACCTACACATGAACCAAAAATACGTCAACAACAAACGTTACTGGTGAGTCGTAGCGGTTTTGACTCCCACACAATATCTAAATCAAATTTCAAATACAGTGCCTGTTATAAACCCTATGGTCAAACCAGCAATCCGGGGCTACGATCATATTACCGCGCGCCTCCCTTCATGAACTAAACATATATGCCATCACCCACCCCTAAGGGTCAGTCAAACGGGTATGAGACACTATGATCTACCTACACAGCTGCATAGATGCAATATATGCCTTTGTATCCCATCTCCTAAGAGTCCCTGGCCTAAAGTGACCATACTAATCAACATGACATCACGTATGTAAAACCGAGATAAGATCTTACTACTGCATGCTTTGATCAATGTAGTGAACACAAGATGTAAATAAGAGAATTCGTATTGAATCACATGAGTTAAATGAAGACTCTCTAGTTTCTCTCTCTAAAACACACACACAGAAGGTGTACAAATGACAGAAGTGTTTTGCTATCATTCTAACACATGGTATTTATAGTTAGTGACAAACTGGCTTGCGTACCAACTGGCGGACCATTTGGTACGGGCGTACCAAATGCTACGGCGTACCATATGGTACGGCACCATAGAAATTGCCACTACAACTAACAGACTCGCTCTAATCTAGATACAATACACGAGACACATTGTAGCATAGGAATATGCTCTAACAAACTCCCCCTTAACGTGTAGTGTATCTATTCTCTAACTAAACTTCAGTCTTCAGTCTTCAACATTGCTGCATTCGATCTTCAACTTGAAATCTTGTCAGAAATAGAGCTTGCATGGCTGGATCACTCTTGAATCATTTTTGAACTTCAAGATCCACTTGTGAAAAATATAACAAACTCCCCCTTTCACCATGCTTGAGTCTTTGACACACATAACCTGTAATTTCAGAAGACAGAAACGCAGTTTCCTTTTTCTTTTTGAAAAATTATTTTAATCTTGGCGCAAAACTTCTCTTCGAGAATCCAAGATATAGCTTTGAAATATTGATTTCGTATCACATGTCGATCGGTCGAAAACAAATAAGAAACACAATCTTTTTTATTTTTCTAAGTTTATGCTAAAACACACCTAAAATATTTTTGTACTTTTCCGATATAAAAGATAAATGCAATACAGAATCAGACACTATTTTTGTCTTTTGCGAGAAAGATCATAACTTGGAATCATATTGAACATAACATGCTGAACTACACTTCAATTTCACTTACTTTAGCACATAAGTCAAGTCGATTACTGGTATAATTTGTCCATCTTAAACTCAGGCACAATCATACTCATAACATCTGGATATGTTATTGTATTGATTAGATTTGCTTTGACCAATGTACCCCACACAATCAGACATACTCAGATATGCTTTGCTTATCACACATTGTGATTTCACTTGTGATTTAACACATAGTGACTGAATTCATGATATAATCAACTGTGTTCCATGCAAAAAGAAATAAGAACCTTAAATCTTCTACCTTAAGGTCGATCTTTCGATACGCAGATAAGGCCTCGGATTTAACAAAATAAGAAAATAAAACAAGTTGAAATTGTATAACTCAACAACAATCAGGTCGATACTTCCGTATACGCAGAGAAAGTCCGATGAGTTATACGAAACACCAAAGAAAATTAAGCTCCGATCATTTGACAAAATAATAAAAATCAAACAAGTTTAAATCTTTGCAAAATGAACACTTGTTTACACAGTGACTTCTCATTTTTCTTTTTCACATATCTTTTCAATATCTTGAGACATGCTTCAAGATGTTGTCCACTTGGTCAAGCATTAGTATTTAATGAATATCACATGTGAATACTTTCTGATTTAATGCCGAGCCTACCAAGCACATCAAACAATGATCTTATGGCTTTTTCATCTATTTTATCCATGAGTTAGACACGTAAGCCAATGTACCATCATTCCCCTATTATGTTTGATAAAATTTCTCATTTTTCAATGTTTTTGTATTTTTCTATTTTTTGATGTTTTTGTATTTTTCTATTTTTCTCCCCCTTTAAAATGAAAACTCTATTTTTGGATTTTCATTTTAACAAAAACACAAAGACACTATTTTTGGTATTTATAATTTTCTCCCCCGCAACTACAAACACAAAAAGCACTAAAGAAAGAAAATTGACCTTTCGACATGGATACCTTCCCGATTTAGATTTCAGAAAAATTTCAGTTTTTGAAATTTGATGTCTCATGAAATTTAACTTAAAACAGCAGAATACTCCTCCATCAGCAACTTTTCAATCACCGATAGGTCTTCTAGAAGTACATGCACACTGGTTAAAGACATCAGTTTGTAAATGACCCGAAGCGAATCGCTTCTAGTCGACCAGTGTCCTGATTTCCTTTTGAAACCACTTTAGGTTTCCAAATTTGTTGTTTTGGTAAATCAGTATCTGATGAACCTGTCACAGTAGATTGTGACGAACAATCGACAGATGAATCATTTTGAAATTTAGGTAAAAACCTTCTTGGATGTTTAAAATATGGCGGTTGAAATTCATCAAATACTCTACCATATTCATCAACAAATTTGTATTTGGCAGATTTACCAACATAAGGAACCTGTCTTTTCCTTGAACTAGAAGCAGCAGTGACATGACAATCTTGTGCCATATGCCTTTTTTGTCGGCAATTGTAACACAAACGATTGTTTACATGTTTCCTCTTTGGTCTCTGCAACGCTTCACAACAATTAATATCTCCAAAATGATCATAGAAATAATCACATACCAGAGACTGATGATCATGAACCCATTTTAAAGTCGGGCTTTTTGGAGTAAAATTTTAACCTCTAGAAGAATATTTAGCAACTTGTGGCTTCTTGCTCTTCAGATCAACATTCTTGACAAAAACTTCTGCAATTTTCTGAGCATCCACACAATGGAGTGGAAATTCTTTATCAGAAAATATTTGTTCTAAACCCTTGAGTTTGTAAAGCCTCTCGGGTTGAACCTTGTCAGCTTTAAAAACATCTTTCTTGACTTGTTTCAGCTTGACTTGCTTCAAATTTTGTTGTTATGAACCTTGAGACTCATCAACTTTAACATTCTTGGTCTTGAAACCCAACCCAACATGTTTACCCGAAACCTTTTCTTCAGAAGCAGAAGATTTATGTCCGTTCTTTGCAAGACGCGAAAACTCAGCTTTCACTGCTTTAACATTCTTTTGGTCATAGAAAATCCTTTCATCAATAGCAGTCTTCGCAGTTGAACTTACTGATTTCTCGTCTTCAGTAGAGGTAAAAGCAGACACAACCGTTTCATCTTTCTGATCTTTCTGTGACTTCACAACCTTTCCCCCATCAGATTTCTTATCAACAAATTCAGAATAATCACCAGTTTCTTCTTTTTCCTTCAAATCATTAACACCTTCTTTGAGACTTCCTGGTGGTGAAACTGTTTTGTTAAACATCTTCTCAAAATTTTCATCTGTGGCTAGAAAACTTGTAAAAGATTGAGAATTAGTAACATTGTTCAAAAGACGTTTTGAATCAATGACTTCAATCTTTAAATCAGAAATTCTTTGTTGAGCTTCAGCCAACTCTTTTTCCGTTGCAATCAACTTCTTTGCCACTTTATGAGTTTCATACTTTTGCAACCTCAACTCATCTAATCCAGCAACTAATTCTTTCCTCAATTTATCTTCATTCCTTTTCTGAATATCCAAGTTTGCATTTTGCAATTTCTTCACTCTTGCCAATTCTCTTTTCTCATCTAACAACTTCTCCCTATCAAGCTGATATGCTTCAATTTTAGCAACCGAGTCATCAGAAGCCTTGGTAAGTAAATCAAGTTTAATCTTGGACTTTTCAAACAAATTATTATATCATTTGCAGCATCCTCAGCTTCTGCCTTCCATTTCTCAACTTCCTTGACTAAGTCAACATGTTCTTCAGATAATTTTGTAATCTTCTGTTCAAACTCTTTTTCAAGACTTTGAAAGTTTAATTCTTTCTCAACAACCTTTGCTTGAAAATCTGAAAACTTTGCTTTTTGAGAGGACAAGTCTTGAATTACCTCTTCCAACTTCTTTTGTGCATTTTCCAATTCTTCTATCTTCTTTTTATTTTCAATAACCAGTAACTCATTTTCTTTTATCAAGCCTTGAATCTTTTTGTCTTTCTAAGAACAAAACTCACAAACCGATTCATAGCCACTATTTTCTGAACCACTTATTTCAGATTCAGAATCAGTTACTTCTTCTTCATCATCACTATGTACAATTTGAGCAATTATTGCAGATGGGGCAGTCCATGCAGACTCATCATTGCAGTCGGCAGCCCAATCATAACCATCTTTCAAAGTAATAGCTGTTAAAGCAATTGAATGTGAATCATCAGAAGTTCGCCCCCAGTTATATTGTTTATCACCTTGAGAAACTAAAGCGTTGGAGACTTTGATGAAGAAGCAGTTGATTTTGAACATTCACGAGCAAAATGTCCAAAATTAGAACATTTGAAACATTTTACCTTCGATTTATCTATGCCAACCTTGCTATCCGGATTTAAACTTTGAAATCCGGTCTTCTTCTTGAATCTTTTGACTCGTTGAGCTAGCATTGCAAGTTGCCAATTAATATCCATTTGTTCAAGATTATCCGGATCGATCTGATCGAAATCTTCTTCAATCAGATTAGATGTTGTCAAACCACCATTCAGCAATCCATAATATGAAGATAATAAAGCCAAAATCAATGCCAAATGTTCATCAGGTGTTTTTGCAGAAAACGAAATTTGACTCGAATTATTTGGAACAGTGAAATTACACCCTCTTGATGAATTTTCAGAATTTCCTGATCCATGACTAGCAACAAACGCTGTTTGAGGTGGATTTGCTGAACCAAAATTAGATGATTTAGACTTTGCATTGATACTTGCAGAATTTTGACCATGATACAATTCCGGATTCTGCAGTTGAGCAGTTGATTTATTTGATGTCTTCATTTCCATTTCTCTAGCCTGAAGCTTTCCAGTTAAATCATGAAATGATAATGTAGAGTATTCTTTGTCATGAGTAAGCAACAACACATAATTTTCCCACTTTTCTGGTAATGCTTCCATCAATTTCTCTTTTAATTCCTCCTCAGTCTTTTCAATTTTAACCACTTTCATCTCACTGTGAAAACCTTAAAACAAGGGCTGAAATATTTTCTTTTTCATACTGTTGAAAATTTTCAAATTCCTTGTTCAACACTTTTCGTCTACTCTTCTTATATTGGTCATTTCCTTCACATCGAGCAGATAGAGCATCCCACAACTGTTTAGCTTTTTTGCATGTGCTGAATTGATGCAACAACTCGGTAGGTACAGCCATGGTAAGATAACCATAAACCTTTTGTTCACGTTCATAACTTTTTCTTTCATCACCATCAAAATCTTGAAGTGCCTTATACTCTCCATTTTCAGTTGGACGTACATACAACTTTCGAATCGGAATCCATAAATCAATATCATTTGTGCTGATGTATGCAGAAAATCATTGCTTCCAATTTTGATAATCTTCCAACTTTAACAGCTTAGGAACTTTCTGACTTGTTCCTATTTCATTATCAAAATTGAGCATAGCTTGTACCGTGCTTTGCATAGCCGCAAATGCTTGAAAATCAGACATTTTTCCACCGAAAATGAGACTTCAAAAACTTTGAACTCAAAAACGAAGATGTTAGAATTTGATTTTGAAAATCAACTTTGAACGAACAATGTAGAGCTCGTCGAGACGATCGATTTGAGTACTTATGGCTCTCGTAGCGATTTACGATGCAAAAGTTACGACAAACGCTTGAAAATCACTCATCTTGTCTAAAAACTTGTATATCAAAATTTCAAACCCAAAAATGAAGGTCTTAGAAGTGGATTTTGGGTATCGAAATGGAGGGTACTCGTCGTTAGGCCAGTAAAGTGTAGATCTCTCCAAGACGGTCGTTTTGGCTGGTATTAGCTCCCGTAACTCTTTACGGTTCTCAAGTTACGTCAGTTTTAATAAACCATCCAAAAAGTGTTCATTACTGTTCACCCGAACTGAACCCGAACTTGAAATTGTGAACCGAACTAAGCCCGAACCGGAGATGAAAAGAAAATGAACCAGAAATAGCCGAACCAAATCCGAACTGAACCCAAACTATCTGAACTCAAGCCGAACCGGAAATGAACTCTCAGATGAATCCTTCCGAACTACCACTTCGTTTGAAAATTAGCCGAACTGGATCCGAACCATGAGTTCGAAGCGGTTATTTTTGTGAAATTTCATATCTCGGGCGAACTCGATACGAACTGAAACATTTGCAACTCGAATTTTGCGATTTTTAGTGTTTTTGGACGAGATTTTCAACACGGATGCAGATAAACTCAAAAGAAACAATTTAGGAGAAGATTTTTCACAGAACGCACACTAGAGATGATCAAATGAGTACAAAATCGATTAGATTTTGTAAAAGCCCCAAAGTTTTGACTCAAAAAGATGAAAAACATAGATTTCCGACCAGTAGAATGAACCTAATGCTCTGATACCACTTGAAAATGCGTGAGCGTCGGATTGTCTACTCGGTCGTGAAGAAATCAATGTAAAATGTATGAACACGAGTAAATACAAAGGATTTGTATTAACCGCAGAGAAAAATCATAGAGTACACACACTTAAGATCTGACCAGAAATTCTGAATTTTATACAAGACAAGCTATTTATAGTTGAACTTCAAAGTGCAAAACTACGATCATCTGAAATGCCAGTTCGGACAAGTTCGTGTGAGTCCAAACTGGCAGTTCGCCTCTAGTTCAGATCAACACATCTTTTTATCTTTGTCTTGTATTTGATACTTCACATGACGACCTAAAATTATGCATCAACAAAATCAAAGTCATCAAAGAAGAACATAGAGAGTACGACAAATGGTGATCATATTGTTGGATTAGGTGTATAAGCCTATAACTAGAATTGATAGCAGCACAGTCCTTTTGGGTTGCCCTCAAGACTCGGCATATGGAGAATTAATAAAAAGGGGAAAAAGAAATGGTTTATTAATTATTATGGTTTAATAATTAATTAGACAAAAACTATTTGGGAAGTTAATTAACAATTTGGTTAATTGAAAGGGATAATTAACAATTAATCAATAGTTGGTTAAATTAGGAATGTTGTTATCCCACATGGAAGATTTCGAAATCCCTTATGCAAAGAGAATTTTTGAAAATTCCATGTATCCCACATTGGTGGGATTACAAAGTAAGGAGGTTGTCCAAGGCTATAAATAAAGGCCTTAGGGATTCATTCCAATTCGCTCATCAAGGCTTGAGTATTCGCCTCCTTCTTTCTCCCTCCTTGTGGAAGAACTCCTTATAGTTCATCCCACCCTTAGTTTATATTCTTCTTCGAGTCCTTGGGTGTGATCCCATTAGAGGCACGAAGATTGTGGTGCTTGCTTCCTTGAAGTCAAGAAGGATTATTATAGTTGTTTACTATAACAACTAAGAGGTATGTAACCCTATCTGTCTTAGTAATTTATTTATTTTGATTGTTTGCTAAGGTTTATTATATGTTCATAGTTATAGGTTCAATAGTGAAAACATAGATCATGTTTTAGGTTGCATGCACCCTTAATTATTTAAGTTTGCTTGTAGTGCCTGAAACCCATCAGTGGTATCAGAGCATAAGGTTTGTTTTCAATTGAATTAGCTATAATTGTTGAACTGTTAGGAGGCTTACATTCGATTTTAGGTATTAGGATTTTTTGAAACCCTAATCTTGCCCCCTAAGTTTCGAATGCCTTTAGAATAAGGATTAATTTAATAGTTTAAATTTATTATCTTATTATTATTATTATTATTATTAATATATAATATTGGTATTTTTAATAGTTTTAAAGATACACCTTATACTATATGTATGATTAAAAGCTTAATTGTTATTATATGTATAAGAACAAAAGTCAGTCAAATCAATAGTAGGCCTCATTCACGAAGCTAGTCTATAAGGGGGTATAAGGAAACTGCCTATAAAATGGAAGTTGAATGAGTGTCCATTCTCACCCACCGCTTCCTTGATTAGTGGAGGGTTGTTAGCCGAACGGGTTTGATAGGACTAAATTTAATTCCCATTAAAAGTATAATGACAATAAAAGTAACTAAACCTTTTATTATAAATTCCTAGTTACTTTAGGAAAAATGTGAATTTGTATGCTAACCCATGAAATTGCGCATTACACTTTATAAGTCATTAGTGGGGCGTGTGTGGTTAACCGGCACACTAATAGGGACTAATAAAGAGTTGTAATGGGTATCTCAAAAATTATTATTGTTGATGGAGCGTGTGTGGTTAACCAGCACATCAATTGAGATGATAAATGACATTGAGGTTACCAAGCACATTTGCATGGTTATTCACATCTTGTTTGTGATCCTCGGTATCCCAGTCACAAATGGAAGAGCATAATCCGAGATTAAACATGCCACTGAATAGTTTCAATGAATCTCAGAAACCCACCTTTATGAAATTTGCAATTAGATTACAGCATCCCTTCTCTAAGTTGTAAATTTCATAGTTGGATCAAACTCGGTTTTTTTATCTAACTTTAACTTTTTTTTTAAAAGTGAAAATGTCTGCTCCTACCGATGCTTCTGGTTCCTCCTCCTCCACCCACAACAACTTCTCCCTGTTAGGCATCTGCTCAAAGGTGATATTGGACGACTCCAACTACAACGACTGGATGCGTAACATCAAAATGGCCCTTCGTTATGAAGACAATGAGTATGTCCTTGAAAAGGAGATAGTTGAAATTGACCAAGAGAAAGCCACTGCTGATGAATTAGCCGCCTATAAGCAACATGAAAAGGATGCAACAAAAGTTGCTTGCATCATGGTTGCTACTATGACCCCTGAACTGCAAAGATTCTATGAGGATTACTGGCCGTACGAGATGAACAAGGACCGTATGGAAAAGTACCATAAGCGAGCTCGTCAAGAAAAGTACGACATAGTAAAGTCCCTCATATCAAGCAAGATGAAGGACGGGGAATCTGTTAGCGCCCACGTGCAAAGGATGCAACGTTACGTGGATCAACTTCTGAGGTTGGGTGTGCACTTTGATGAGGAATTGGCTATTGACATAGTCCTAACTCCTTACCAAGTTGTTATGATCAGTTCATCTTGACCTATCATTTGAACAACACTGAGACCACATTAGCTCAGTTGCACAACCTCCTGAGAACAGCTGAGACAGGAATGAAGGGAAAGAGTGTTGCCACTGCTCCTGCTAATACTCCCGTTCTAGCCATTGGTCAAGGAAAGGGGAAGAAGAGGAAAGGTCCTCCCAAACAAAACTGGAAGGGAAAGTCTCATGTAAAATCCAGTTCTGATGTTACCCCTGTCTCTGATCCTAAAGAGGCCACTTGCTTTTATTGCAACGAAAAAGGGCATTGGAAACGAAGCTGCCCAAAGTATCTGCAAGATCTTAAGGATGGCAAAGTGAAGCCATCTTCTGCAGGTACATACACTATTTCATCTAATAATTCATTATCTTCTAATTCTTGGGTCCTTGATACAGGATGTGGATTCCACATTTGTTCTGTTTTGCAGGGACTAAGAAAAAGTGAGGATGTGGAGCATGGTAGAATGAACTTGATCATGGGGAATAGGCGATCTTCACCTGTCACCAAGATGGGAGTTTATAGTCTAGTGCTTAGTAATGGTTTTAGTTTGGATTTACTGAATTGTTGCTACTCGTCAGAAATGACACGAAACATTATCTCTTTTCATGCATTGTTCAAACAAGGTTTTAGATATTCTTTCAATGATGAGAATGGTTCTATTTCTGCTTATAAAAATGGTGTTTTTTATTTTGAAGCTTTACCTTGTAATGGTGTGTATGAAACTGTGATGTGTGTAGACAATTTAGGCAATAGTGTATTTCAAATTGATTCGTCTAATGGTATAGACAAAGCATGTTTGTGGCATTGCCGTCTTGGACACATTAACAAGAAACGCATGGAACAACTCCAAAAGGATGGGGTGTTGGAATCATTTGACCTAAGGCCAGATGAGACATGCGAATCTTGTCTTTTGGGTAAGATGACAAAATCGCCTTTCACTGGATCTTGTGAAAGAGGTGAAGGTTTGTTGGATCTCATACCCACAGACGTGTGTGGGCCCTTCAGATCATCCACAAAAGATGCTAATCGATTCTATGTAACTTTTACTGATGATTATAGCAGATATGGTTATATCTACTTAATCAAGCATAAGTCGGAAACCTTTGAAAAATTCAAAGAGTTTAAGCAAGAAGTCGAGAATCAATTAGGCAGGAAGATAAAGATGCTCCGTTCAGATAGAGGCGGAGAGTATCTTAGTATCGAATTCCACGACTATCTCAAGGAATGTGGAATAGTTTCACAACTGACACCTCCTAGAACACCACAACTTAATGGTGTGGCTGAGAGACGCAATCGAACCTTGTTGGACATGGTTCGTTTCATGATGAGTCGAGCTTCACTTCCAATCTCATTCTGGGGGTATGCCTTAGAGACTGCTGCCCACATTCTTAATCTGTGTCCCAACAAAGAAGGTTGCCAAAACACCGCACGAAATGTGGACAGGAAGAGTTCCCTCGTTAGCACATATTAAAGTTTGGGGTTGTGAAGCTTTCGTTAGACGAGAAACTCACGATAAGCTTGAACCTCGTAGTGAGCGATGTAATTTCATCGGCTATCCACAGAAGTCCTTTGGATATTTGTTCTACAGACCTAGTGAAAACGTGGTCTTTGTAGCACGAAGAGGAGTCTTTTGAGAGAGAGAGCTCATATGTAAAGAGGACAGTGGGAGCACCATTGACCTTGAAGAGATTCAAGAGTCAGGCGATGAAGGAACCTCTGAAACCACTAGGGTTCAACCAGAGGAAGAGATTCCAGTTGAACCGGTTGACACTTCATTACCTCTTAGGCGTTCTGGTAGAGTTAGCATGCGACCTGAGTTCTATGGTTTCCATATAACTACAGACGAGGACACGTTTATCAGTGATAATACACTGGTAAATTTGGATGAGCCAGCTAACTACAAGGAAGCCATGGCAGGCCCTGAGGCAGCAAAATGGAAAAAGGCAATGGACAGCGAGATCAAGTCCATGTACGACAATCAAGTTTGGAATTTGATTGATCAACAACCTGGTCGGAAGACGGTTGGTTGTAAATGGATCTTCAAGAAGAAGACAGATATGCATGGTAATGTAAGCACATTCAAAGCCCGATTGGTGGCGAAGGGATTTACTCAAACCCCAGGGATTGACTATGATGAGACCTTCTCACTAGTGGCTAAGATAAAATCTATTAGGATAATGCTAGCCATAGCTGCGTTTCATGACTATGAAATTTGACAGATGGATGTCAAAACCGCCTTCCTAAACGGGAAGTTGGCTGAAGATGTTTACATGAGTCAGCCAGAAGGTTTTGTAGATGCTAAGTTCCCCAATAGAGTGTGCAAGCTTGAAAAATCCATTTATGGATTAAACAAGCGTCTCGCAGTTGGAATCTTTGCTTTGATGAGAAAATCAAAGAGTGTGGCTTCTCTAGAAGTGAAGATGAGTCCTGTGTATATGTCAAAGCTAGTGGGAGTGTAGTCACCTTCCTGGTATTATATGTTGATGACATACTTCTTATAGGAAATGACATTCTAACCTTGCAAGATGTTAAGTCTTGGCTTGGAAAGTGTTTCGCTATGAAGGATCTAGGAGAGGCGGCATATATTCTGGGAATAAAGATTTCAAGGGATAGGAGTAAAAGGCTAATTGGACTGAATTAGAGTACGTACTTGGACAAAGTAATGAAACGATTCTGTATGGAGAACTCCAAGAAAGGAGATTTGCCCATCCAGAGTAATACCAAACTGAGTAAAAGTCAGAGCCCGAGTACAGATGAAGAGATAGCAGAAATGAGTAGAGTTCCATATGCTTCCGCCGTTGGATCTATCATGTATGCTATGACATGTACTCGTCCAGATGTGTCTTTTGCTTTGAGCATGGTTAGTCGTTATCAGGGAAATCCAGGTAAAGCTCATTGGGTAGCGGTTAAGAATATTCTCAAGTATCTGCGAAGGACTAAGGACCGGGTCCTAGTATTTGGTGGCTGTGATACATTGAGAGTGATTGGGTATAGTGACGCCAGCTTTCAAACTGATAGGGATAATTTCCGTTCTCAAACTGGCTGGATCTTTACCTTAAATGGAGGAGCAGTTACTTGGAAAAGTTCCAAGCAAGAGACAGTGGCTGATTCTACTTGTGAATCAGAGTACATAGCGGCAAGCGAAGCATCAAAGGAGGCAATTTGGCTGAAGAATTTCATCGGAAATCTTAGAGTCGTGCCAGACATCAAGGAGCCAGTGGAACTTTTCTGTGATAATGAAAGAGCGGTTGCCCTGACAAAGGATGTAAGGGACAATCGCCATTCAAGACATATCGACAGAAAGTACCATTTCATCAGACATAAGGTAGAAGAAGGGTACCTCGTTGTGAAGAGGATATCATCTGAAGAGAATCCTGCAGATCCATTCACAAAGGGTCTGAGTAGGATCAGACACCATCAGCATGCTAGGGGCATTGGTCTGAAGGATGATGTTATTTTTAGTAGTTAGGTTGAAACTTATGACAAAGTAAATGTAATTGACTTTTGGTGATTAAATAATGGAGAATTATTTATAAGTTTATTTACTACCTTTTGTCAAATGTTGTTGTTGTGTTTCATTTTTGCATGTTTTACTTCCCGAATGATTAGATTATTCAAAACTCCACAGTCAATCATACTTTTGGAAGTAAGTAGTGAATTAAGACTGTCATGAATGGAATTGTAGATTGTCTAAGGAGTGTTAGACATGGCAATGGCATTGCTGCAATATTCATGAATACTTTGAAATAGAGATTAAAGTATTGGATTAACCCACGCTCAGATAATTACTTCATGGAATTCATCACGGGTAATTCTGAGACGATAATATCTTATAATCTTTAAACGGAGATATATGAGTTGTGGTTTACAAGTCAGTTGTGCATTGATGACACGTAAACGCATTGGTAACTCGATGTTATAAAACGTGTTGTTGTGCATGATTTGATGAGTAGATGGTGCAAGCATATAAGTCAAAGTTTATTCGTTCCTTTTGCCCTAACGGGAAAAGCGATATCTTTGGGCCCCTCAGTGATTTGATGTTGACTTATAGTGCCGGGCCCGGTCAGAACTGAATTGATGTGTTCAATTGGAAGTTCTAAGTCATTACAAATCGGAAATCGGGAAACAAAGTACTGAACAATGAGATTGATTATATTCCATGTCTCATGTTCGAATGATATCTTGTAGAACGGAGGATTATATGATCTCTTATCTTAGGACACATAATTGACTAGATCAGAGTTCGACAGCGTTCATTGGAAGCTACAATTTGCTGATCAATTAGGAAGTTACAATGGCAATAATAGTTATTAGACTTATCCAAGTGGGAGACTGTTGGATTAGGTGTCTAAGCCTATAACTAGAATTGATAGCAGCACAGTCCTTTTGGGTTGCCCTCAAGACTCGGCATATGGAGAATTAATAAAAAGGGAAAAAAGAAATGGTTTATTAATTATTATGGTTTAATAATTAATTAGACAAAAACTATTTGGGAGGTTAATTAACAGTTTGGTTAATTGAAATGGATAATTAACAATTAATCAATAGTTGGTTAAATTAGGAATGTTGTTATCCCACATGGAAGATTTCGAAATCCCTTATGCAAAGAGAATTTTCGAAAATTCCATGTATCCCACATTGGTGGGATTACAAAGTAAGGAGGTTGTTCAAGGCTATAAATAAAGGCCTTAGGGATTCATTCCAATTCGCTCATCAAGGCTTGAGTATTCGCCTCCTTCTTTCTCCCTCCTTGTGGAAGAACTCCTTATAGTTCATCCCACCCTTAGTTTATATTCTTCTTCGAGTCCTTGGGTGTGATCCCATTAGAGGCACGACGATTGTGGTGCTTGCTTCCTTGAAGTCAAGAAGGATTATTATAGTTGTTTACTATAACAACTAAGAGGTATGTAACCCTATCTGTCTTAGTAATTTATTTATTTTGATTGTTTGCTAGGGTTTATTATATGTTCATAGTTATAGGTTCAATAGTGAAAACATAGATCATGTTTTAGGTTGCATGCACCCTTAATTGTTTAAGTTTGCTTGTAGTGCCTGAAACCCATCACATACATCGGTCAAATTTGTGTCTGGTGGAACTGTATTAGATGCTGAAACAATTTCTGTTGGAAAAACGGTTGAGAAAGATGAGAAGAAGTTATCTGAGGATAAAGTTGCTACTAAGTTGGTAGAAGCTAACAATTTAAAGGGTATTAAAGCTTCATTTACTCGAGCTTCTCAAGTTGGATATTATGGTTCTCAAGTGGAATTGTCAAAGCTACCAGGTTACAAACGTTCAGGTTCAGGAAGTAACAATCAGAAATTTACAAAGAAAGACAAGAAGAACATGTCAAAGAAGATTCCAAAAGAAAAGAAGGATACCAATTTGGATCAAATTTATCATTTAGCCCAGGTTCTTGTATCTACCTTGGAGAAAGGATTAGGAAGTAAACAACAGAAGAAGGATTCCTCTGAAAGTTCTTCCAGAGCTGGTCAACAATTCAAAGATTTTTCTTCATCTGGATCAAATACTACTCCTCGAAGTCCTACTTCAAAACGGGTGCATGTTAATCGATTTCAAGCATTTGATGATTTTTATGATAATTTTGATTTTGATAATGTGTGCTATGTATTTCAGGACAAACAGAAACCAAAGCGATCATATCGCTTGTGCTATCAATGTCGCCGTAAAGGCCACATGGCACAAAATTGTCCTAAAACTATAAAAATATCATTTTCTGATAAATCTACCACTTTTATTGATGTATCTGGCAGAGTTTTTAATGAGTCAACACCTTCACATTTTAAATCTCAAAAGAAATAATTTTTCAAATATGATTCAAGTGTGGAAAGTTCATCAACTAACAACGACTCATTAAAAACTGAAAAACCTAAAATGTAGTGGCGACCTAAGTTGGTATGCAAGGCTGTAAATGATTTTCCTG
Organism: Deinandra increscens subsp. villosa; assembly: GCA_039602395.1. Taxonomy (NCBI): domain Eukaryota; kingdom Viridiplantae; phylum Streptophyta; class Magnoliopsida; order Asterales; family Asteraceae; genus Deinandra; species Deinandra increscens. The sequence continues at coordinate 28,477,801 of JBCNJP010000017.1, read as the reverse complement.
AAGACACTGGTCGACCAGAAGTTGTGTGCTTTGGGTCAATTAAAAGCTAATTGTTTTGTCCAGTGTGCAGGTACTTCAAGAAGATCTGTCAGTGATTGTGAAGTTCAAGCTTCAAGCAGTTACTGATAGTGGAGTTTCCTGTTTAATTTAAATTCAATGCTTCATATTACAAAACTAAAAAAAATTTATGAAAGCTTACACTGAATGGTACTTGTATCGAAAGGTCAATTTTCTTTCTTTTACATTCCGTATGTAGTTTAGGGGGAGAAAATTTAAAATTCAAAAATAGTGTCTTTGTGTTTTTGTTAAAATAAACAATCCAAAAATAGAGTTTTCAATTTTAAGGGGTAGAAAAACAGAAAAATACAAAAACATTGAAAAATGAGAAATTGTATCCGACACAGTTGGGAAATGATGGTACATAAGATCAGTGTTCGATGTGCTTGGTAGGCTCGGCAAATCAGAAACTATTCAAATGTGATATATATTAAATACTAATGCTTGACCAAGTGGACAACATTTTAAAGCGTATCTCAAGATATTGAAAAGATTTGTGAAAAGAAAATGAGAAGTCACTGTGTATACATTTGTTCAATTTGCAAACTGTTAAACTTGTTTGATTTTCTTTATTTTCTTAAATGATCGGAGTATCTCTGCGTATCCACAAGATCGACCTGATAGTTGTTCATTTAAGGTTCTGCTTTATTTTCTTTGGTGTTTCGTATAATTCATCGGGCTTTCTCTGCGTGTCCACAAGACCAACCTGATTGTTGTTGAATTATACAATTTCAACTTGTTTTTATTTTCTTATTTTGTTAAATCCGAGGCCTTATATGCGTATCAAAATATCAACCTTAAGGTAGACGATTTAACGTTCTTATTTCTTTTTGCATGGAACACAGTTGACTATATCATGAATACAATCACTATGTGTTAAATCACAAGTGAAGTCACAAAGTGTGATATAAAAGCATATCTGAGTATGTCTGATAGTGTGGGGTACACTGGTCAAAGCAAACTTAATCAATATCTTAACATATCCAGATGTTATGAGTATGATTTTGCCTGAGTTTGTGATGAACAAATTATATCAGCAATGGACATGACTTATATGCTGAAGTAATTGAAATTGAAGTGTAGTTCAACATGTTATGTTTAATATGATCCCAAGTTATGATCTTTCTCACAAAAGACAACAATAGTGTATGATTTTGTATTGCATTTATGTTTCATATCTTTAAAATTCAAAAAGATCTTAGGTGTGTTTTAGCATAAACTTAGAAAAATCAAAAATATTTTCGGTGTGTTTTGATTAAAGTTTCAAACAGTCAGAAAGATTTTGTTTCTTATTTGTTTTCGACCGATAGATACACGATACAAAATCATGATTTCAAAACTATATCTTGGATTCTCGAAGAGAAATTTTGCGCCAAGATTAGATTAATTTTTCAAAAAAGAAAAAGGAAGACGCGTTTCTGTCTTCTGAAATTGCAGGTTCTATGTGACAAGACTCTAGCATGGTGAAAGGGGGAGTTATTCAAGTATCTTTCACAAGTGGATCTTGAAGTTCAAAGATTGTTCAAGTTCTGATCCCGCCATGCATGCTATGTTGCTGACAAGAAATTTCAAGTTAAAGATCGGATGCAGCAATGCTGAAGATTGAAGACTGAAGTTCAGTTAGCATAGATACACTACACGTTAAGGGGGAGTTTGTTAGAGCATAATCCTATGCTATAGTGTGTCTCGTGTATTGTATCTAAGTGAGAGCGTTATGTTGAGTCTTACGGTCAACGAACCATGGTCCGAACCATTTGTTTCAGAGCCAACGAACCAAATGGTTCGCTAGATGGTTCGTTGGACAGAATGAAGTCACCTATAAATAGGTTGACATGGTTAGAGTTAAGTAGTTCTATCACTTCTGTCATCTTAGCTGTGTGTATTCTGAGTGTGTTTCTCTCTCTAAAATCCTTTGTAACCTCTCTTAGCGAAATCAATAAAGCAAAGCTTTATTTAGATCGTTTTTAACGTATTTGATTAAATCATGCAGTAGTAAGATCTTTCCGCGTACTTAGAGGCACTCATTCGATGACACTCATTAGGTGGTCATTCGCTGACACCTAATGAGCCTTCAGCCTCCTCATTTTATTTGCACTCTATGTGTCTGTTTCAAAAGTAACAGCCACACCAGAAACTTGCACTAACAAATTCCCCCTTGGATGTTACTGTTGAAAGCTGATATTGCAATCTTCAGTAAAACTTCTTTAGACGCCTCTATCATCAGCAAACTTCCCTTTGACTGAACTTCAGGCATGCAGGACACATCATTCGCAATCTTGTACAATTACCAAAACCAATAAAGATCCCCTAACTTCAAGCACCTCGGCGTACCTCTGATCAGCATATGATACTGGTTTATTTCTATCAGTCGTTCTGTAATTGTAAAGACATTTGCAAACATCACAGCATGGACAGAAAGTTCCAATCTTCCTGAAATTGTAACACATTCTAATCTTTAGAAAACCAACACGACCAGAATCTTCAATCACAGAAATTCCCCCTCAGAATGAAATCCATCCCAATGTATCAGCAGTCAAAGAATATCACGTCAATTTACGACTCAAGAAAGTATTAGGCATATGACAGAGAGGTCCAATCCATAATCGAATACTTTGAACTATCGGTTCGCACGAACATCAAAATACACCAACTTTTCTTTAAGATCATAAATTACCATAATCCCTGAAATGATTGCTTTCCCATTGAATATTCACTTTTCAAAAATGAAAATTTGAGTTTTAGGGCCCTCATTTCCCCCTCATTTGTTAATGCAAGTTTCTGGTGTGGCTGGTACTATTGATACAGAAAGATAGAGTGCACAAAAGATGAGGAGGCTGAAGGCTCATTAGGTGTCAGCGAATGACCACCTAATGAGTGTCATCGAATGAGTGCCGAAAGAGTTCATTCGGTGGACAACCTCATTTGGTGAATCAGTTAGGGTATAAATACTTGTTTATTTCCTTCATATCAAGTTTGTTCATTCTGAGAGGAGTGTTTCATTTGGTGACTCTATTCTGTTAGAGAGGAGAGGTCATGCTCGACCTCTCCCAGAGCTTAATAATTTAAATTCCTTCGGTATTGTAATCATTTGACACTAATAATAATACCTACAAGCTTCCGTCTATAGTATGTTGTTTATTTGACCCAAAAACGATCCTTTCACGGTTTTACAACTGGTGTCAGAGCCGTTGGTTCAGTTCCGGCTTATTATATGATTATGGACGTTAAACATAAGAGAATGGTGCAAAAAACACGTCAAAACAACAAATCTGGACAACAACTCTAGTAATGATCATTTGGATAATGTCTAAAAACATCAAATTCCTTTCGTGACACCTTCTTCTTGCTCTTCTTATATTTGTCATTCCCAACACATCTATCTTCTAATGCCTTCCAAAATTCTTGAGAATTTTTGCATGTTTTTAATTAATGTAGAAGTCCTTTAGGCAGTGCCAATGTAAGCATGCCATTAACCTTTTGGTCCCTTTAGAAATCATCTATTTCCTTTTGATTCATATTTCTTTTAAACTTTGGCACACCATTATCAGTTGGGTATTCAAATTCCTCATCAATAGCTATCCATGCATAATTCAACATCATTTGTTCCCACGTACGCTTCAAGCTTTTTCTCCAATTGTGGTAATCCTCCAATCTCATCAACTTTGGCACATTCTGACTCGTGCCAATTTCGTTATCATAGTTAAGCATCGCTTGGACCATACTCTGCATTGTTGCATATGCTTGCATTTCACTTAAGATGATGACAAACAACTTTGATTGCCGAAAGAAAGATTTGACCGAATGAAAATAGGCTTGGCGAATGAAAACAAAGCTATCGAATGAAAGTAAACTGACCGAATGACCCAAATAAAAACCGAATGAAAGTTATTCGGCGAATGAACTTATTCACCAAATAATATTTTTTAGAGAATGAAAACAATGATTCATCGAATGAAATAAAACGGCCGAATGAACTTATTCGCCGACTGAGATAACATTGCGTGACAAGACTTAACGAATGATTGAAAAATGAAAATTTTAAGCTAGCGAATGAGAGACAAATCAACACAACAATTCATTCGGTGGTACCGAATGAGTGTTTCTGAAGAATATCTTTTGAAATACTGAGTTTCTGATAAAACTTATTTAGGAAGAAATGATCTACACTTAAGTTGCTGACACCAAATAAAACATTAGATGCTCTTGGATCGACCTGATTCAACAGTGTCGGGTCGCCTGGTGTCTTCCACATAGTTAGTGTTGGCTTTGGAAACAACTTTTGGTTTCCCTTTTATTGAGAATTCTAATTTTTTATCAGAACCTAAAAATATTGCAACCAGCGTCTTTGACAAAGATGACTTACTACTTGTTTTAAATTTCGAAAACCATGATTCATCCAAAATTTTACCATTATTATCCACATATTTTGCATTTTTGTGAACGTATGCAGTCATCGGACAATTTGCAGCCATATGTCCAGGTCGATGACATGCATAACAAATTATTTCACAAATCTTTGGTGAGAATTTGAAAAAATTCTTTGGTTTCCAACTATGATTCGCATCAGGAGAATCATAGTAACCAAAAGAATGATCAGAAGCAAATGAATCAAATAATTATCAGAAGAATCATACCTAGGAGATGATCTTTGAGGTAAGTAGTAAGAACCACTCGATGAAACTCCAGAATGATAACAACCATTTCTTAATGTAGAAACATTTGGCTTTTTCTAATGAGCTTGCTGTTGCTGAGTCTGAACATGTTTAACAAATTGTTTGTTCGGTTGTTGTTGAAATTGATGAACAGGCTTAACAACAATTGTCTTCTATTTCTGTGTTGTCTGTTGCACTGAGACATCCTTGACTTCATAACCCAAACCTTTATGCTTAAACCCTTGAATTTTTTATGACTCAACTTTAGAATCAGCACCATTCCTTTCTTTAGCTTTTCTTGTAAATCTAGCTTTAATATCCTTCAGCTTGTTCTCATGAATCAGAGATTTATTAAGTTCAGCTTCAGTTGAAACACTAACAGACTTCTTACTCTTATCAAAGATCTTCTCATCTTCCAAAAATGATGAACCAGCATCAAAATTTGGAGCTTGTCCATTGATAGCTTTCTTCTTCCCGGACTTTGACTTTTTCTTTTTCTTTGCTGAAACCGGTGTTGCAAACTTTGAATAATCATGCATTTCGTCATTTGATCAATATGAGCGAATGGAATACTTGATACATCAACCGGTGATATATGGAACTTTATGTAAATCATCCTCAATGCTTTCTTCATTCTTCTCCAGTTTGTAAATGTAATTTAGAAATGTCGGTGATAAATTGCAATTCTTCACTTGTCTTTGCAAATCATGAATCTCAATTTTTCATTTCTGAAATCTTAACTTGAGCATCCAACATATCTTTCTGAGAAGAAATGAATTGTTCCGATAACTCATTATATTCATACATATGTCTTCTTCTCAAATCACACTCTTCCAAGACTTCTTCGATAACCGTTTCCCATTTCTTCTTGAAATAATCAACATCTTTTGTTAAAATTTCATTCTTTTCTCGGAAAAGAACATTTTCATCTTGAAGTTTCAAATTTTCTTCTTGAAGACTAATTAATTTCTCAGCAATTTCAACAGCAATCTGATTAGCGTTTTCATATTTTTGTTGAAGAGGTTAAGCCTTTTCGAATAAAGCTTCAAAATCTGCAGCAACTTCTTTAACTTCAGCTTTAGCTTTTTCGCATTCATCAGACAAATCATCTTTTTCTTTCTTCAAGTTCTCGTTGATCTTAGTGAGTTCAGCACACTTTGGACACATTAATGAAACTTCATTCTGAATTTCTTCTATGTCACTATCATCCCCTTTATCATATATTATACAAGAACTTGTTTCAGAATCGGAATCAGTTACACAACCATCAATTTGTTCAGTCTTGAAAACAGTATCACAATCCTTTTCATCTAACAACTCATTACTTTCTAATTCTAAACCACTTGATGCTGAATCATATGATTTTGAATCAGCAGAGGCTAACCTAATCTTCATGATCTGAATGTGTGCACATGTCTCACCTTTTTCTTTCAATGCATTCCATTTATCAATTAGCACTGTAGTACATTGTGATTTCAAGAAATAACTCTCTTAAAAGAGCAGTTTTGATAATGTCCCTGGCTTTTTCTTTATTATCTGTATAAGTCCTTTCTTATTGTGAAAGATGTTGATGTAGTTTTACATCTCCACTTGCATAAACAGGCCACTTGAATTGCTTATCAATTATCTTCCAAAAATCTTTAAAATGTTTGTTGATTTAAATCTCAAAATCAACTTTCCATTCATGATAATCTTCCCATTTCATCAGTGTAGGTATCACAGGACTAGCTTGTGATACACTCATTTTCGAACAATTTATGAAGAATCAGTTCAAAGTGCTGAAGTAACTTTTTACCAAAACCGAAAACTGATACTCCAAAAACATCAAACTCAAAAACGAAGGTCTTAGAAGTGTATTTTGGGTATCGAAATGGAGGGTACTAGCCGTTAGGCAAGTATAGGTGTAGATCTCTCTGAGACGGTCGTTTTGGCTGGTATTAGCTCCTGTTACTCTTAACGGTTCTCAAGTTATGTCAGTTTTTAGTGAACCACCCAAAAATATTGATCACCGTTCACCCGAACTCAAGCCGAACTCAAGTTTGTTTTGCCGAACTCAAGCCTCAAGTTTGTTTTGCCGAACCAAGTGCTGAGCCGAACACAATTCGAACTGGGATCCAAACTAGAAAGAGCCGAACTAGATCCGAACTGAACCAAGATAACCGAACTCGATCCGAACTTAAACTTCGGATAAACGAACAAAGAAAAACTTAGCCAAACCTAACCGAACCCGCACTTCGGATGAACAAACCCAAGAGAACCTACAGTTCGGAGCAGATATTTTGACGAACCCTCAGACCTCACCCGAACTCAATACGAACTGAACCATTCTCGACTCAAATTTTGCGATTTTAAGTGTTTTCGAACGAGATATTCAGCAGAGATACCTATAAACTCAGTAAGAATGATTTAGTAGAAAATTTTTCACAGAAAGCACAATCGAGATGATCAAATGAACGCAAAAATGAGAAGATTTTTGGAAAACCCCCACTTTTTTACTCGAAAAGCCGAAAAACACAGATTTCCGACCAGTAGAATGAACCAAATTACTCTGATACCAATTGAAAGTGAGTGGGAGGCGGATCGTGCACAACTCAAGCTATTTTATCAACAAAACAAACAATAACGAAGTAAATAAGACTCAATCTTTGATTCAATAACCAAGAACAGGTTACAAAAGACTCAGAGTACAGTTCTGGAAAACACCTCAGAATACACACACTTAAGGAAACTCGTTACCAAAATCTAAACACAATATACTATATATAAGAAACCCAATCACCCGAACTGGACATTGTTCGAACTGGCAGTTCGGGTGCCAGTTAGTCCAGAGTTCGGGTGCAGTTCGGCTAAGTAGATTTACTCTTGAACTTTTCTTCTGTAACTTCTGTCTGATCCAGCATCTTGCCATCTGCATGTTTCAACAAACTCCCCCTTGGCAAATTCTGGTCAGTTTCTTTCATTCTTGAGCTCCAGCCTCCATCCCAGTCCATGTCTTTTGATGATTATGCCTGGCATAGATATCGAAGGCGAAGCATATCCGAATAACCCTTTGGAATTGCAGATCTTGTACCATAAAGTCAGGATGGAACAAGATCTAAGATCTGACTATGGTACAACTCGTCTATATCAGCCTTTGATAAGTTTGATATGCCTAAACTGAAACAAACTGATTCCTTGAGATTATTCTGTTTCAAAGCTCCATTCTCCAATATGAGACTATTATTCTCATCAGCTAGTTTTTGCATCTCCTCTTGCAAAGCGATGATTTTGTCACTAGCTTCCACGGCATTCTTGTGTGCTTTTTCATACTTTTGCTGTAAAGGATAGCTTCATTGAAATAATGCTTCAAAGTCATTCACTACATTCTGAGCTTCAGCTTTAGCAGCTTCATAGTCTTTGATCAAAGCATCTTTCTCTTCATCAGCACTTCTAACTCCTTTTTCAACAACAAAACTTCATCAGAATAATCATGTTCAGGTATTGTGTTTGCTATAAAGGTAATATTTTTCTTTAAGCTGTGTTTGAACATCTTCAACTGATTCTGTGATATCATTGGCTTCATCACCTTCAAAAGTCGATTCATTCATTGTATCTTCATCCTACACATGTTTGACAATTATGGCAGAAGAATCAGTGAATTAATTTCCCCAATTATAAGTCTTGTCTTCTTGAGATATAAGAGCTTTAGTAGAATCGGTTTTAGAGTTAGAGTTACTCCCTGAACTAAATGTGTTGAATTTTGCATTGTTTGATGGAGCTTCAGCTTTGGAAGGGTATTTCTGGTATTCCTGCTTCTTAGGCTGTGAGCATGCCCTTGCGATATGACCAAAATTGGAACAATTGTAGCATCGGACCTTTGCTTTATCAAAACCTATGCGTCGTCCTCCAAGATTTAAATCTTTCCTTCTGGTCTTTTTCAGGAGCCTCTTCACTCGCCTAGCCAACATTGCAAATTGCCAGTTAATGTCCATTAGTTCTAGATCATCCGGGTCAACTTGATCATAATCTTCTTCAGTTAGCTCAGCATTGCTAACTTTCCGGTTATAACCCCATAGTATGATGATACTAGAGCTGATACAAGTGCCATATAATATTCAGTTTTAGTCACGAACAAGGCAAGTTTACTAGCATTCATGGTATTGCTAGCAGGAATTAACACAGAACATCCTTGTGATACATAACTTGATTGATAACTTTCTGGATGTAGACACATTTCCAGCATGTGATACATTTCCAGCTACAAATGTTGTTGCTGGTGCAGAACTTGCATGTTTCCCAGATTTTCCAGATATTGTTGCAGCATTTGAACCATAATACACATCTGGATTCTAAACTTCAGCAGGAGTATTGTTCACATTTTTCATTTCAAGATCTCATGCTTGCAGTTTTCCCAACCATTGTAAGAAAGTCAATGTTGAATATTCTTTGTCGTTTGTAAGCATCAAAACATAAGGTTCCCATTTTGATGGTAAAGCTTCAAGTAGTTTCTCTTTTAGCTCATCATCTTCCTTCTTGATCTCAACATTATCCATTTCAGAATGAAGATGGCAATATCCAGAAATCAATTCTGGAACACCTTCACCATCAAAGTGTTTGAAATCATCGAATTCCTTTCGCAGAACCTTTTTCTTGCTCTTTTATATTGATCATTTCCTTCGCATCCTTCCTTCAGGGCTGTCCACAAAGCATGAGAATGTTTGCACATTTTAAATTGATGTAACAATTCCTTCGGCAAAAGCTTGAGTAAGAACTCCATAAGCTTTGTGTTCACGTGTGTAATCAGCTTTTTGAGTAAGATTCAGATTCCTTTGCATGATTGGTACATTATTGTTGTCAACCGGATAGACATATGGGGCATCCATTGCAATCCAAAGATCACAATCCGTAGTACCGACATATGCTTCAAACCTCTTTTTCCAGTTGTGATAATCTTCGAGCTTGAACAACTTAGGAACCTTTTGGCTTGTTCCTCTATCATTATCGTAATTCAACAATGTTTGCAGTTGCGATTGGATCGCCGCAAAAGCTTGTAATTCCGACATTTCGAAAATCTTAAAATTTTGTTTATCCGAACTCAAAGCGAACTGAAATAAGCTTGTCCGAACTCTGCCGAACAGGAAAAGAACTCAAAAGTCAACCGAACTTAAAACGAACTGAGAACGAACTGTAGACTTTCAAACCTCAACCGAACTATATCCGAACTGAAAGTCTTAACCGAACTGTATACGAGCTTAAATGAAGTGAACAGTATCCGAACTCTATCCGAACTCAGACGAACCAGAGATTTAACCGAGCAGGACACGAACTCAAACAACTGGTGGTTCGGAGCGGTTATTCAGTCGAACCGACACTTCAGATGACGGTTATCACACAGCCTCACGAACTCAAAAAAAATGGACGTTTTGCACATCAAAACGATCAACCGAACTAGGAGGACTCGAAAATGAACATTTTGATGTGAAAAATACTCAGAACTGATCGAATTTTCAAAAATGCAAGTTTTCCGCGATGAAAAAGTAGAAGAAAACTTCGAAAACGTTTAGTTTTTCAACAAAAATTACTAGTATCGAGCTAAGAAGCAACCAAATGCTCGTATACCAATTGAAATTGCGTGAGCGTAGAATCGTCTACTCGGTCGTATCGAAATCCATGTAAAACGATGAAACACAAGAGGTAAATACAATGAAACTTGTATTAAGACCACAGAGAATACACACCCGATTCACACAGTAAATTTTACCAGTAGTACAATCTCTACACAAGACAAGCTATTTATATTTGAACATTATTATGCAAATACATGATCATCCGAACTGCCAGTTCGGACAAGTTCGTGTACATCCGAACTGGCAGTTCGTCTTCAGTTCGGACCAGTACAATTATGTAGCTATTTGTCTTGTTCTTGATACTTCACATGACGACCAAGAACCATGCATCTACATCTTTGAAGGAGAAAGCACTTATGGAGTCTATTATCTTGGTGTCTTGGTGGGTGATTTGGTCTTTCAGGAACAAGGTGATTTTTCAAGATCATTCTTTAAGAAACGACGAAATCATCGACTTATTATGCACTATTCTTTTTTATGGGTTGCAAAAAGAAATCGTAATTGTTCTATTAGTTAGATAGAGTGGTTACTCAACCCTCTTCTTGTGATGTAATTTGTTTGAGTTTGGTCGACTCTTTTGGGTTGTTCATTTATAAAATCTCTACCGTTCCAAGAAAAATTATCTACTAACCATTTGACTGTATATAAACGAATTCATTTTACAGTACGGGTATGAATTTACGTCACAAATTATTCTCTATTCTTGAATTTCAATTGAGTTTTATCGGATTAAACATTTCGATTGTACCAACAAAATAGTTTATATGAATGTCTCTTTTATGACTCTCAAGTGACTCTCAACTCATCCATGCAATTAACACCTCCAATTTCCTACTACTTAATCAATCAAGAGATAGTGTAAAAAAAGGTATCGTAACCAAATCATCTAATCCAGAAATTAACTGCATAATCGTTTCTTCATCAGATTTCATGAACATAGTATTGGATCAATCGCATCTTGTCTGTTTAGTTATGCATTTCTTGATACGATTGGTGTTTTGGTCAACAATTAACGTAATCCACTTCACATGTCATATATAACAAGTTTAAATAAAACAAAACCTCCAACAAATAAGGTTCAATCAACCTAAAATTTCCTGTTTCTGAACACTTTCTTCTTATTATCAAACTAATTGAAGATCACCCTTTTCTTGTAAACACTTATGTCCTCTGATTCTTCGAAGCAAAACGAAGAACAATATAAAACAAGATCCTGTATAACACCGCCCATCCCAACATTATATAAATCTTGTTCCATTTCGGATTCTGTTCATGATAAATGCTGAGTGACTTTAGAATATCGATTCCGGTCACGTTTGTGTGGATTAGCGTCTGCCCGAAAATTTCATCACGCTGGTACTCGTTGATCAGCAGCCCCTCGTACGGATACGTCATCGTCGAAACCTTGTTCATCCAACTCCAATAGGGAGGAATATCATGACTATTCAAGAAATACCCACAAAACAAGAAAAATAGAGCCGTAAACGCGATAACCGCAGCGTACCCGAGGATGTAGTTCGGGACGACCGAGCTCACGAACACGACGAACGAGTTCGTCGTGAGGAGGGACACATAGAGCATGATCAAAAAGTAGACGAAAGGGCCTTCGAGCTCTAACGCCCACCATGTGATAACAGCATAGACTCCAGCCTGAAGTAGTAAAAAAGGTAGGTAAGTGACCAGCCCGGCGATGGTGTACGAAGAAGCACGATACGCGTTATGTGAAGTCTCGCGGACGAATATAAACCGTTCTTGGATGAACGCGGGGACGGCATCGTTTGAGGAGAAGAAAAACAAGCAGACTGTGAAGATGAAGAAGCTGAGGCGGTTGGTTATTCCTTGCATGGTTTTGCCTGGTTTTATGAACAATGTGGCCATCATGAACCCCATGATGGTCAAGACCATGAGCCGGGAAAGGAACAGCTCCGGGGTGCGTCTGATGTTGATGAAGTTTCTGCGCATTAGGACCCATGTTTCTTGGAAGAAAGAGTTTGTGAATTTGGGACCCAGGTGGTTGTATTTTGAGGGGTTGGGTGCGTTGTTGGGGGTGAGATAGTCGTCTTCGTTGACCGTGTAGTCGCTGCTGTGAGGGGTTGGGGTTCCTGCTATTATATCGATTGAGCTTGTGTAGTAGCTGGGAGATGCACTGCATGAAAAGAAAGAGAGAGTTACAGTTTAGAAGCTTAATTAGATATTAAGTTTGTGGTGAATTGAATAAAGAGGAAGTTTGTTCTGTTTTGTGTAATTTTAATAGGGTGCTTTCGTGTGGTATTCAATTTTCCAAACTTTTGATTTTAAAGATCAAACGGCCCTCTAAGTCTGTCAAATAGTCTTTCTTAACATTTACAAAATTCAAAGTCAAAAGTTTAAAAATAAACAATCATTCTCTACTATAGCATGGGACCGTCTACTCTACCCGGGTGTGAGTTTAAGATGATGATATTGTGAAAATAGCCGTTTATTTTGGTATTTTTATGGTCATCTTGCATTTTTTAACCCCATGTTTTTTTTTTTTTCAGTTACATGACTTTATAAGTTTACGTCATCACATTTCACTTTTATATTTTAGAGTGTAATACCTCCTCACGTTTCACTTTTTTAAACAATATTCAATTGGAAAGAGTGAGAGATGGTAGAGTTAGAGAGAAAAAAAGAGGGGGTGGGGAGCATCAAAAAAACCTTAAAACAGTGGTGAAGGGAGCTAGGGCATAATAGGTTCCCGTGAGGCCACCGCAACCACCCAGACAAATCATAGCGTGCGGACTCACCATTATTTAATATAACTAAAAGCTTCAACTTTTTATGAGTTCTCGATTAATATATAGGTGATTTTTTGTCGCTTTATATATCGGGAAGTTTAACTAAGCAATTCTAAATGTAAAAAAAATGGTGGGGAGGTAAAGTCACTTTCTCATTCAGTTAACATGTGTTATTTGGGTTTAATGTCGGTCAATTGGTAAAATTTTAAATTATTTCAACTAATTTTCAAATTTAAACTCATAATTTCTTAATAATTTCTTAATTTTCTTTTTGTTCTCTTAATTTCTTAATTTCTTGATTTAAGAGACAGGTTTAAATATCGAATAATATATATGTGATTTTTTGTCGCTTTAAATATCGGGAAGTTCAACTAGCAATTTTAAATGTAAAAAAAAAAAAAGGAAAGTCACTTTCTCATACAGTGAAGTTAGAGGCTAGGTAAGAACTTTGATTTACTCTTTGTTATTCTTTCTCAAATTATCTAGTATATAATTTAGTTTTCATTTATATAGACTAACTTATATGTATCTTGAATATTATTTCACTTCATATAAAGTAGTTTTTAATAAAAACTTTATTTTAGGTGTAAATATATTCTATATAAATTTTATAAATTTTTAAATATACTTAATATTAAATTTTAATGTAAAAACTAAACTTCATATATTAAAATAAAAAAGAAATAAAGTTAACATAAAGTAGCAACTTTTAATAAATCTATATTTGATAAAAGTCTAAAAATCTAATAAACCATTAGTCAGGATAATATCTTTTTGTTTTTATACTATGGTTTACGGGTTTGATGGTAAACCTATGTCTCTTGAATTAAGAAATTATTAAGAAATTATGAGTTTAGATTTTCAAATTGCCATTGAATTTGAAATAATCTTAAGTTTTATCAATTGCCCTACATAAAACCTAAGTAACAAAATGTTTACTATTAAACTCAACTTTTAACCTATTTTTCCACATGAATCCCAAGTAACGGCATTGATGTTCTGTTAGTTTAGGATTGATGTGGTAAAATAAGTTAAAAGTTGAATTTAATAGTAAATATTTCGTTACTTGAAATTAATATCGGGCAATTAATAAAACTTGGGATTATTAAAATCCGATTTCTCTTAATTTTGTAAATTATCAATTTAACTTTTAAAAAATTATGGTTTACCTGGGAGGATGTGGTGTTTTCTGATCGTGACGCCTACGTGTAGGAGTGAATTTTATGGAATCCATAATCCCACTTTGGCTCCATGGTGACTTAGCATTATTCCAAGGGCTTCTCACACTATGATCAAAACCCTTCTCCTCATCAGACCTCCCAACAGTTTGTAGGTGAAGCCTCTTCCCTAAACCACCTTGATCCTGACCCTGCTTACCCCGCCGCGGTGGCGGGATAGGCGACGGCAGGATTGTCGAAATCGACATCTCACTTTCCGAAAGTTGCGGGGGTTTCATCCCCGTCAGGACAAACTCCGCCAACGCATCGACTCCATACTCCGATTGATCATACTGTTGTATCACATCGATTAAAAACTCAATCGGGTTTTCGCCTTTAGGGAGTTTTCGACCCATGCGGCCGAGATGGAGCCCCACGTCTTTCGGGGGTCCTTGGTACATAAGTTGTCCGCGAGCCAGTAGGATGAGGTGGTCAAGAAGGAGGAGGATTCGGTGCGAAGGCTGGTGGATGGTGAGGACAACCGTGCTTCCGGATCGCGCAATGTCGTGAACCTTCTCGATCACGCTTTGAGCACTGGTCGAGTCCAAACCGGAAGTCGGTTCATCGAGAAAAAGCAAAGATGGTCCATGGATGATGTCTACACCGATGGATACCCTGCGACGTTCACCCCCGGAAACCCCTCGAGTCCCTTCATCACCAATGTAGGTGTTCCTTGCTGTCTACAGTTAAACAATTCAGCCTATAAGTTTCCACTTATATATGAAATTTAACCTTTTTTTAAGGTAATTGTAAAATAAATGTATGAATGAATATATGTCTTACAAGAACATACACCTAAGAGACTAAATATTACATTTTCTAGTAACGCTGATATAACAGGAAATAATCAAAATAATCAGAGTTGTCTAAAACGATTTAAAAAACAACAAAATAAAATAAAACTTATCAAAACTTACAATCTATAATGTCCTTAGAGAACAATTCACCCACCTATCAAGTATCAACCTAATTATATGTATATAATTATTATAGAAAATTTAAATATATAAACAAGTTTAATATATGATAAACATAAATATATAAACGGGACTCAGACATGTTTAAGTATGATATTATACATTATAAACGTGTCCACCTATTTATAAACAATAAAATCTTTCTAAATAGCTAGTAAGACCAAAATTTTAAATATATTTTAGAGTCTTACGGATAAGCCGAGTTGATCGATCAACGTTTCGACACGCTCCCTCTTTTCAGCCCGAGGGATCGACCCTAACCGAAAATCAGCGGCAAACAACAGAGTCTCGTAAACCGTTAACATAGGGAAGAGCCGATCGTCCTGCATGATGTAAGCAGAAGTTCTTTTGATCAAGCTCGGGCTCATCTCGGTCCCATCTAAGGACACCTTTCCCTTAAGGCTGCCACTAGCAATCCGTCCCGCTAACCCATCCAAAAGCGTAGATTTGCCCGCACCACTAGGACCCATAACCGCCGTGATACACCCTTTCGGCGCATAACCTGTGATCTTATTCAACAAATCAGCTTCTTGATTCACCCATTTTCCTTCCTCACTCTTCTTCTTCTTCATCACTGTATACGTTAGGTTCACGAACTCTAACCCGCCTGTAAAATTCATCGGCTTCACCATATCGATCACGGTATCAGGGCGGCTGCCCCTATAATCATGACTCATTTTTTAGAAGTTTGATTGGGAACTCAGTTCTAATTGCTATCAAGATTTTGATACAAATATATGGTTTTAAAAGTTGAAAGTTTGTGGTGGTGAAGTTGTAGAAGGAATTTAAAAGAGGTTTCTTACAGTTGGATGTGTGCATAGAATAGTAATCAGGAGGTAGTTCCAAAGCTTCATTGGTGTATCCGTTTCTAACTCAATAAATTGGATTCATTAATAAAGATGAAAACGATTTTCTTGTTTCCTTCATCCTCTTTTTTTGTTACCTTCTTCAAAACTTAATTATTACCACTAACCTTATCTAAACGTACTGCTGTTGTTGTTGACAGGGGCGGATACAGTCATACAGTAAGAACCCACAAGGGAATATCAAGCGCCCGAAGAAAATGGTCTAAAAAAATATATGATTTACAACTTTTAGACAGGCCCCTTGTGATCTTTATCAAACTCGAAGAAATGCCTTGAAATTTTTCGTAGGCCCCTTTGGGTATTATATAGTGGGCGTTTGTATGTAAAAATCTTAAGTGTTTGAATTTTTTGCTACAATTTTACATAAATATTTAATCTGACTCGTTTTTACATAACCCGTTATAATTCAACCCACTTTTGACCTTATTTAAGATGAAGGAATCCAACTAGTGAATTACAAATGAATCCAACGTTTGGATCATTATTTTTAAATTCAGTATTATAGAAAAATTAGATTGAATCGGCAAAACTAATCAATTCGATACACAACATAATTGAAGGAATCAAGCTCTCCAATATGAAATTGAACAAGAACGAAAGAGTTTACACAAGAATGAAAACGAATTATTCAATCAGATCGAGCTCCCTAAACCTAATCGATCGAACCCTATTTATAAGCTAACGGTAATCAAGATTAGACTAACGGTAATTTAAACTTATCTAATTGTGTCAACTAACACCCCTGAACAATTAGAATATGTCTCCTTTAGTCCCTCCGCGTAATTAAGCTTATAACCAGAATACCCTTTGACCCGGTAACCGACGAGAGTTCGATCCGCAGCAGCTACAACTTTAACTCAATATTCATTAACCATTATTTAACAATTCTCCACCTTGGTTAATGATCTAGCTTGATTCATCACAGGGTAGTGGAACATGACCAATCATCCGATTATGACTCATTAGCATCAAATGGTAGAGGTCCAATGAACTTATCCATTTTAATGTGAATCACACCCGGAATCATAATCTATCCAAATGACCCATTAACTAATATAAATTACTTGTACTTTAGCCAATTCCCAAAGTATCCAAACAAGACAGAAACTTTGAGATTGGTAAAGATTTGGTAAACATATCAGCACCATTTTCATTGGTTGAAACATATTGCACCTCAATTTCCTTTGAATTCACAACTTCTCTAATGAAATGCAATTTGACCCTGATGTGTTTAGTCTTATCATGAAAGACTGAATTCTTTGACAATTGAATTGCCCTCATGTTGTCACAATGGACAAGTGTTTTATTAGAATTCAATCCTAATTCCAGAGTAAATCTCTTCAGCCATAAAGCCTCCTTGATAGCCTCTACAAGAGCTATATATTCAGCTTCTGTGCTGCTGAGAGCAACCACATTTTGCAAACTTGCTCTCCAGCTAATGTAGTTACCTAACACAAGGAAACCATAGCCAGTTATGGACCTTCCCTTGTCCATATCTTTAGCATAATCAGAGTCAACATACCCATGCACCACCTCTGATTCCTCATGCTTCCTAAAAATCAACCCTTTATCCTGGGTTCCAGCAAGATACCTAAGCAACCATTTAACAGCATCCCGGTGTTTCTTACCTGGATTTGCTAAATATCTGCTCACAATGCTAACCCCATAACTGATGTCAGGTCTGGTGCAAACCATCAAGTACATCAGTGAACCCACAACATTTGAATAAGGAACTTTGCTCATGTAAACATCTTCTTCTTTAGACTTAGGACAATCATCCAATGACAATTTGAAATGACGGGCAAAAGGGGTATTAACTGGTTTGCACCCTTGCATACCATACTGCTCCAAAATCTTTTTCACATAACCTCCCTGAGTAAGATAGAGCTCCCTTTTGTTCCTATCCCTTCTGATCTCCATTCCTAAGATCTTCTTGGCAGGTCCAAGCTCCTTCATTTCAAACTTCCTCATCAACATATCCTTAGTTTCCTATATAACCTTCAAAGACTCACAAGCAACCAGCATATCATCCACATACAATAACAAATAAATGAACTTATGCTTTTCATATTCCTTCATATAAACACAGGGGTCATACTCACTTCTCTTAAAGCCATTTGAGATCATATGATCATCAAATTTCCTATACCACTGCCTAGGGGACTGCTTAAGGCCATATAGAGACTTCTTTAATAAACATACCTGCCCTTCCTTGCCTTTCTCAACAAAACCCTTAGGTTGCTCTATATAAATTTCTTCCTCTAAGTCACCATGTAGAAAAGCTGTTTTCACATCAAGCTGCTCTAATTCTAAATCCATAGAAGCAGTGATTGAAAGCATTATTCTAATTGATGAATGCTTAACTACAGGAGAAAACACCTCATGGAAATCTATACCAGGTTTCTGTCTAAAGCCTTTGGCAACCAACCTAGCTTTGAACCTAGGAAGCTCCTCATTCCCAACTGGTTCCTTCAGTTTATATAGCCACTTACAGGGTATAACCTTCCTATCACTAGGCTTATTAGTAACAACCCATGTATTATTCTTATGTAGGGAACTGACCTCTTCTTCCATAGCCTTAACCCATTGGGTCCTATGCTCAGAAGCTATAGCATCCTCATATGTACATGGCTCAATTACATTTTCAAAACCTGCCATAGACAAAAACACAAAGGCAGAAATGTCCTCTTCATTTCTGAACCTTATAGGCTTCACTACTTGCCTCCTGGTCCTATCCCTAGCAATACAAGGTGAAGGATCACTGTCACTAGTCCTAGGATTGGATCCCACCTGAGTTTGAGACTCCACCTGATCTTGAACATCATGTTCACCTTCATTACCATGTTCCTCACCCCCTAATTCATTTGTACTCACATTAGGAGACTCCACCTCAAACTCATAACTGTTTCCATTATCCAATTCCTTATTTCCTAAAATACCCTTGTAAAGTATATCTTCTCTAAAAGTGACATTTCTACTCACAATGACCCTAGGTCTTTTGCTTTCTAGCCTCCATAGTTTGTACCCTTTAACCCCTTCAGGGTAACCCAGGAACACACATTTTTCTGCTCTAGCACCCAACTTATCATTGCTTATATGAGAATATGCTAATGACCCAAAGACTCTAAGGGTACTATAATCTGCAGGGCTACCTGTCCACATCTCTATAGGAGTTTTCATTCCTATAGCAGATGATGGAGACCTGTTAATCAAATAAGCTGCAGTTGTGACAGCCTCTCCCCAAAAAGTTTTAGGCATACCTGAGCTAAGCAACATGCATCTTACCTTGTTCAAAAGGGTC
The DNA here is from genome assembly GCA_039602395.1 of Deinandra increscens subsp. villosa. Lineage (NCBI taxonomy): Eukaryota > Viridiplantae > Streptophyta > Magnoliopsida > Asterales > Asteraceae > Deinandra > Deinandra increscens. Next base: position 28,458,366 of record JBCNJP010000017.1, on the reverse strand, counting down.
CTATTCATCCTTTCCACCAAGCCATTTTGCTGTGGAGTACCTGGAATAGTAAGATGCCTAGCTAATCCTTTACTCTTACACAGTGAATTAAATTGATGATTACAGAATTCTAACCCATTGTCAGTTCTTAACTTCTTAACTCTTTTTCCTGTTTGGTTCTCAACAAGTGACAACCAATCTTTGAAACTGTCAAAGGCATCATTCTTATTTCTAATCACCTTAACCCACACCCTCCTTGAGTAGTCATCAACTACTGATAGAAAATAGCTTGCACCCCCTAATGTTTTAGTTCTAGCTGGCCCCCACAGGTCAGCATGAACATAATCAAGAATGCCCTTAGAAGTGTGCTTCCCTTTAGAAAATTTAACTCTATGAGTTTTTCCTAATACACAATCCTCACAGAACTCAATCTTGGTTTCTCTCAAACCACCCAGAACACTTTGCTTATTTAGTTCAACAATGCCTTGCTCACTGATGTGGCCCAACCTATCATGCCACAGTTTAGCACTAGCTACCTTATCACTAGTCACAGCACAACTTACTCCAGGCTCCACCTTAAGGTCTAATTCATATATGTTATTCTTACACCTTGTCCCAGTGAACACAACTCTTGATCCCTTCACCACTTTGGCCCTACCATTCCCTAACCCAACAGAATATCCATTTTTCTCAAATGTCCCTAAGGATATAAGGTTTCTTGTAAGATCAGGAATGTACCTCACCTCTTCTAATACTAGCTTAGAGCCATTGGATAGGTTTATAATGACAGTCCCTATACCAACTATCCTACAGGGCCTGCTATCCCCAAGTTTAACAGAACCAAGATCCTGAAATCTTAAGTTGCTAAACAATGACTTAATGGGAGTCATATGATAGGAGCACCCAGAATCAAGAATCCAACTGTTCTTCTCAGGGCCACTAAAGACACATAACACATCACTAGACTCATATCCCTCACAAGAACTATCATCTACATGAGCATAACTACCAGATGACCTAGAATGACTGAATTGCCCTTCATGCTTAACCTGCTTCCTAACAGGGCAATCCTTCTTCAAGTGCTTCTCAGAGCCACAAACAAAGCATTTTAAGACTCTCTTTGACTTAAATTTCTGCTGATTAGACTTCTTTTTATTCCTATTCTCAGATTTCCCTCTAACATTCAATCCCTCAGGCTCTTCTTTAACATCTCCCATATTCTTTAACTCCCTAGAGTTTAGGGTAGATGTAACCTCCTCCATAGAAATGGATTCTCTTCCAAACATCATTGTATCAACAAAATGCTCATATGATGAAGGCAATGATGTTAGGAAGATTATGGCCTGATCCTCATCCTCTACAGGATTATCTATGTTTTCTAAATCAAGAACAATTTTATTAAAATCATCAATATGAGAATCAATTGACTGACTTGATTGCATTCGGAATGTGTACAACCTCTTCTTGAGATATAGACGGTTTGCCAGGGACTTTGTCATATACAGGGACTCCAATTTAGCCCAGACATCAGCAGCCGTGTCTTCTTTGGATACTTCACGAAGCACTTTATCCCCTAAACACAGAATTATCGAACTGTGAGCCTGATCGGGTACATCTTGCCAATCTGCATCTTCCCAACCGTCAGGGCGACCTGCATTTCCTCTCAAGGCATTCACCAGACCTTGATATACCAGAAATGCCCTCATTTTGACCCTCCATAGACTGAAATCGTTTTTCCCATCAAATTTCTCCACCGAGAACTTGGTAGACACCATTCTTCAGTGATTCGACTCGCCTGAACCTTGAATTGATCACCGATTGGAGCCACCAGGCTCTGATACCAATTGTAGAAAAATTAGATTGAATCGGCAAAACTAATCAATTCGATACACAACATAATTGAAGGAATCAAGCTCTCCAATATGAAATTGAACAAGAACGAAAGAGTTTACACAAGAATGAAAACGAATTATTCAATCAGATCGAGCTCCCTAAACCTAATCGATCGCACCCTATTTATAAGCTAACGGTAATCAAGATTAGACTAACGGTAATTTAAACTTATCTAATTGTGTCAACTAACACCCCTGAACAATTAGAATATGTCTCCTTTAGTCCCTCCGCGTAATTAAGCTTATAACCAGAATACCCTTTGACCCGGTAACCGACGAGAGTTCGGTCCGCAGCAGCTACAACTTTAACTCAATATTCATTAACCATTATTTAACAAGTATTATTTTAGAAATTTTGATAGATCACATGCGTATTCGAAGAACTTTTCCTGTTGAATGATTTTGTTGGTGTTAATGTTTGTTAACTAAGTTTGGAATGACATGGCTCGGTGAATTTGGCATTGAAAAATTCCCAAACCTCATTTTTGATAGTCGGAGGATCCGAAGTCCATGCCCCAATGATCGAAAGACCATTAATCCTGTTGCATTTTAGGTTAGCATTGATCAATCCGTGAAAGTACCGAGAGTTTTCATCACCATCCATGGCCCATTTCGAACGAGCCTTCTGCCTGAGATCTAACAGCATAGTTCTATCAGCATCGGCAATAGTTTTCCTACAGGCAGCCCGCCTATCCGATTCCAACACCGTGAGGGACCTCTCATCCGCAATAGCATCCAGACAGTGCATCTCCAATTTAGCTTGAGCAATGATGGAGTCATCATTCTGCTTCATGTTTCGAACCCACTGCCGGACTTTCGATTTGATCCATTTCAGCTTAGTGGCAATGGCCAAATCAGGAGGCCCATTGAATGAGAAAGTAGAACACCAATCAAGTACCAGGGGGATAAAATCAGGTTTCTCCAACCAGGACGAGAAAAACTTGAAAGGGACGGGCCCAAAATCATGACATATCGTAGAAAGCAACACCGGACAATGATTGGAGTAGAGTCTGGGAAGGCCCAACACCGTGGCCATCGGCCAAAGATCGAAGAAATCCTGGGAAACCAAAAATCTGTCCAACTTACTAGAATTATCCCCTTGATCTGAGAGGTAAGTATGAATAACCCCCGAAGCAACGTATTCCTGGAGACCAGCATGCTCAATAAAGTCGTTGAAGCGTCTGGCATGAGAGGCAATAAACTCCGAATGATGCGTTCCGAAGTAAATCTCACATCGTTGAAGTCCCCCATAAACACCCACAGACCAAACCAAAACCGAGCGAATCTGAGCAAGGTCAGACCAAAGAGCACGTCAGGCAGCCGGATCGTTAGGGGCATAAATATTGGCAAGATTAATCACTTGGTCAGACCCCAGTAATACACCAGAAGTAATGAGGAAGTGACGCCGTTTAATGACAGCAGTAACCTTCAAGACAGAGGGATCCCATATCATCTCCTATTTGCTGATGATGCTGTCTTCATAGGGGAGTGGAGTCTGATTAATTTGGCTAATCTCAGGCGAATCCTGCGTTGCTTTTACCTTATTTCGGGGCTGGGGATTAACATTGCAAAATGCAACCTTTTTGGTATTGGTGTTGAACCTGCGATCTTGCAATCTGTTGCTAACTCTTTTGGATACAGGGCTGGTAATACTCCTTTTATTCACCTTGGCCTTCAAATTGGTGCCAATATGAACCTGATCAAGCACTGGGATCCGGTTATCAAAACTTTCCAAAGACGTTTGTCCCGTTGGAAGGCCGATTCACTATCTTTTGGAGGTCGCATCACTCTTATAAAGTCGGTTCTAAATGCTCTTCCTAGTTACTACTTCTCATTATATCGGGCTCCTATCTCGGTGATTGAAGCCTTGGACCGGATACGAAGAAATTTCTTATGGGGGTCTAATGGTAATGATCGACATATCAGTTGGGTTGCTTGGAACTCTACTATTGCCCCTAAGGAGTACGGTGGATTGGGTCTTGGTTCTCTTCGGGAATCGAATATGGCTTCTCTTGGTAAATGGCGGTGGCGTTTCAAGACGGAACGGGGTGCCCTTTGGCGTAAGGTGGTGTGGGACATTCATCATTCGTCCCGGTGTTGGAACTTTATTCCGGTTAAGCTCTCCATTTCAAGCCCCTGGAAGAACATCAATCGGAATTCTTTGGACCTGCTTGACATGGGAATTAATCTGGGAAGATTGATTAAGGGTCGGCCGGGTGATGGGTCTCAAATCTTCTTCTGGTTGGACTGTTGGGTGATCGATGCACCGCTGAAGGAGGCTTTTCCTCGGTTATTTGACTTGGAGCACAATAAATTTTGTCTTCTGTCCGACAGGTACTCTTCCAGGGATGGTAGGCTTGTGTGGAACTTGCCTTGGATTAGAGACATTTCGGATCAGCAGCAGATTGGGCAGCTCGTTGATCTTTGGGGCCTGCTTCTTCCTTGCGATCTGTCGGGTTCTGTGGATCGCTGGGAGTGGGCTATGGACAGCTCTGGATCATTCAGCGTTAACAGCCTCAAAGCCTGGATGCATGACAGGGTGTTATCTTCACCGGATTTTTGTCTTGAATGGAACAATTGGGTGCCGATCAAAGTCGGGTTTCTTGCGTGGCGATTACTTAGGGACCGGCTTCCTACCCGGCTTAATCTTTCTATCTGAGGCATTCAAGTTCAGTCCACTGCTTGTCCTCTGTGCGGTTTGTGTGAGGAGTCTAGCGATCATCTTTTCGTGTCTTGTGGCTTTGCTCAATGAATTTGGGAGGTGGTTAGTAATTGGTGTGGCCTGGACAGATTTTTTCTCTTCTCTGTTATTGATCTATTGGGCTTTCATACTCATTTGGGTGGGAATAGAAGGAGAAGGAAGTTAATCCAACTGGTTATCCTTACTTAGATTTGGGCTATATGGCGTCATCGGAATGAGGTTGTGTTCAACAATGGTACAATATCCAGGAGCAAGGTCATCGAAGAGATTAAAGCGGTTGGCTTCCTTTGGGCTCGGCATCGTTCCACTCTCGGGCTCACTTGGGATCAATGGTGCACCTTTAGAATGATAGACTTGTAATTGTTTTTTGGTGTCTCTTTGGTTGTATCTCCCCTCCTTCCGGAGGCTGTGGTTGTTAATATATATTTTGTTGGCCTTTCAAAAAAAAAAAGTTTGGAATGGTTTGATAATTCAACATTCTTCAGGGACGGATAATGTAACATTTTAGTTACTTAATGTGGAGCAGAAAAGTTATCGGGAAACAAGTGTTACAGTTGTGGAAGATCAGGGGCTAGAATGAAACTTGTTTTAAATTTCTGTTTTAGTTAGTTAGCGGCTATAAGTACTAGAGTTCGAGTTCCGGTTCGTTTAGTTCTTCATTGTATTTTCCTTTCTTTGTAATATCGATCCATTTCATTCAATAAAATCATATTTTCTTGGTCAATTAGATCTTGATTTCACGTTCATGATTATCAATTTAGATTTGGTATCAGAGCTTAGGTCAAAATTGATCGTGATTTCATCCACTTGACGAGTCTGAAGTTCTCGCAATTGGGAATCAGTGATCTCCGATTCGTTAATCCAAAATTCATCGGTTGTTGATCTCCCCTCGGAGGTCGCCAGTTTCATCACCAAGAAGGAATCGAATTCAACTTATGGCATATGGGGGAGCAGGTGGAAATCGGCAAATTAGAGAGAACTATACAACTGTGCCTCTACAATGCCCACTGTTAAGCCAGGAGAACTACACAGTTTGGGCACTAAAGATGAAGGCAATCTTCAATGTACATGGCTTGTGGGATACGGTGCAACCAGATGATGGAGCAGATGTAGATAACAAGAAGAATAGTGCAGCAATTGCCTATATCTTTCAATCTTTGCCAGAAGAGATGATTCTGCAAGTTGCTGATAAAGAATCTGCAAAAGATATATGGAATAGCTTGAAAACTCGGTTTGTTGGTGTTGAAAGGGTAAAGAAGGCAAGAATTCAGACTTTGAGAAGTGAGTATGATGGACTGAAAATGAAGGAATCAGAGAATATTGATGAGTATGCTGCAAGGTTGACCTCTCTATAAAGTTTGTTTGCTAGTCTGGGTTCCCCAATTGAGGAACCTACCTTGGCTAGGAAATTGCTAGAATCTGTACCAGAAAGATTTGTTCATATTGTGGCATCAATTGAACAATTTGTGGATCTGGATACTATGGCAATTCAAGAAGCCATTGGTAGGCTCAAGGCTTTTGAGGAAAGATATGGAATGAAGACTAAAAGTGGAGGGTCAAAGGAAGAGCAGTTATTGTTGTCATATTCTGAATGGCAAGCCAAAGTCAAGGAATCCAAAGGAAAGGGTAAATGGGACAAGGAGAAGGCTGCAAAGGGAAATGAAAACGGGATCAAGAACTCAAATGGAAGGAAGGACTCTACATGGAAGGGCAGAACTGATAAAGGGGCACAAAAGGGAAAGAAGGATAAATCCAAGATCAAGTGTTTCAAATGTGAGAAATATGGGCACTATGCTAGTGAATGTGCTAAGTATACCAAGAATCAAGAAGCACATCTATCATAATGTGAAGATGAAGAACCAATTCTGATGATGGCAGCAGTGGATTTCAGTAAGAAAAACTTGGTGTTCTTTAATGAATCAAAGGTAAATCCTCAGGTATATGCATCAGATAATAACCATGAAGAGATGTGGTATTTGGATAATGGTGCATCAAATCACATGACTGGTAACCTTTCTTATTTTTCTACTTTAGATAAAAATGTGGGAGGAAATGTCACTTTTGGTGATGGATCCAAGGTAAGAATAGAGGGCAGGGGTACTATTGTCTTAGAGGGTAAAACCAAGCAACAAAGGCTGCTTTCTAATGTTTACTATATACCACACTTGAAAAGTAGTATAATAAGCTTAGGACAAATTACTGAAACTGGTTGTGAGGTCATTATGAGAGGAGAAAACCTTTGGCTCTTTGAGAAAACTGGTAAATTACTCTTAAGGGTAAAAAGGTCTTTTAACAGGCTTTACAAAGTAAAATTAAAAACTGGGTCAGCTGAGTGCTATTTGAACAAAGTAGACAATGAATCTTGGTTGTGGCATGGTAGGTTTGGGCATATTGGTTTCAGAACTCTTGAAACAATGACAAAGGGTAAAATGGTCATTGGAGTTCCTGAAATCAATTATACTGCAGAACTATGTGATGCTTGTCTTGCAGGTAAACAGGTGAGAAGCTCATTTCCAAAGGAATCTGAATATAGATCAAAGGAACCTTTTGAGATGGTTTCAATGGATCTATGTGGTCCTATTGAACCTCAAACTAGTGGAGGAAACAGATACTTCATGCTGATAGTTGATGATGCAATTAGGTATATGTGGGTGTATTTGTTGAAGATAAAGGATCAGGCATTTGATATCTTTGTTGAGTTCAAAGAGAGTTCAGAAAGTCAGTCTGATAGGGGTGGAGAATTTACTTCTAATTAGTTTAACTCATATTGTAAGAAAAGTGGTATTGTTAGGCTATTGACAGCTCCTTATTCCCCTCAGCAGAATGGTGCTGTAGAAAGGAGAAATAGGACCATTATGGAGATGACAAGGAGCATGTTAAAGGCTATGGAAATGCCAAATAGGTTCTGGGGTGAAGCTGTTAGGCATTCAGTGTATCTGTTGAACAGAATTCCTACTAAAGTGTTGGTGAAGATGACACCTTATCAAGCCCTGAATGAGAAGAAACCAAATGTGAAACATCTTAGAGTTTTTGGGTGCATAGGTCATGTAAAAGACACTCAACCAGGGCTGAAGAAGCTTGATGATAGGAGCAGTCCTATGGTTTACTTAGGAAGACAGGAAGGCTCAAAGGCTTATAGGATGTATGATACTAGCAAAGGGAAGGTTGTGATTAGCAGAGATGTGCAATTTGAAGAAAACAGAAAATGGGAATGGGGCAGTTCAATGAGTACAGAAGAAGGTAAAAGCATCAAGTGGAGTTAATTTGATGTGCCTTATGACTCAGGAAGTGATACTGAGAATGAGGGATCAGATAGTGATCATCATAATGATCATGGTTATGGTCATCACAATGATGAGGGTGAGTCTAGTACTAGTCATTTGGATACTGAATTTGGGCAAGATGACACTCAGCAAGGGTCAGAGACTGAAGAGATGAGTTTTAGGAGGTCAGGCAGGGTGAGATATATGCCAGCAAAATCTAATGACTATGTTATGAGTAATAAGCAGAAGACTAGAGAACAAAGACAGGAGCAACTTGAGTTGATTGAACTTATGTTGGTTCAAGAGTCTGAGCCACATGGGTATAGTGAAGCATGTTCAAACTCATTGGGTCAATGGCATGTGGTGTTAATGCAAGTTCATCAAAGATTAAAGTTTGGAAATGTTTCTTTGGCCAAGAATATTTAATTAGGGGGGAGAATATTGATGTTAATGTTTGTAAAATAAGTTTGGAATGGTTTGATAATTCAACATTCTTCAGGGACTGATAATGTAACATTTTAGTTACTTAATGTGGAGCAGAAAAGTTATCGGGAAACAAGTGTTAAAGCTATGGAAGATCAGGGGCTAGAATGAAACTTGTTTTAAATTTCTGTTTTAGTTAGTTAGCGACTATAAGTACAAGAGTTCGAGTTCCGGTTCGTTTAGTTCTTCATTGTATTTTCCTTTCTTTGTAATATCGATCCATTTCATTTAATAAAATCATATTTTCTTGGTCAATTAGATCTCGATTTCACGTTCATGATTATCAATTTAGAGATTCCACTAGATACATTAGAAAGAATATATGAGATAGCATCATATATTTTACATAAATATTTAATCTGACTCGTTTTTACATAACCCGTTATAACTCAACCCACTTTTGACCTTATTTAAGATGAAGGAATCCACCTAGTGAATTACAAATGAATCCAACGTTCGTGTCTCGTGAAGTAAAATGAAACGAAGCGAGTATTTCAACTTTATATGTAGCTGTCATTTATTTTCTAGAGGTGTTTATATATGGTTATGTAGTAGAACATTTGAATGCTGTAAATGAAAAAGTTAGATCCAAGCTTGTAAGGTAGGTTTCGTTCTTCTTATCAATCAATGTAGGACTTACATCACCACCCCTTTAAAGAGCCCAGAAGTGAGGAACCCATAAATTTTTTTGATGGGGTTTGGAAATTTTTAGGGTCCGGTTGTCCACCCTATATACATACAACAATTTTTTAGACCGGTTCAGTTCGGTTCGGGTCGGGTCATGTTACATGACAACGTCAACATATTCGAGAGTCTTAGAAGATAAAGGTCCCGCTTTTCGAACTACAAATCGGTCCATATTACCTACATATAAAAATACAAAATTATATCACAATTCAAAATAAACACAATTAGGCCACTGTGTTTGAACTATATCACAATAAGTTAGGCCGCTGAATATATTCTCAATTCACAAAATAAACACATAGGCCACTATTATATTCTTAATTAACATTACAAAATTATATAGTTATATACATAATTCTGGTTTCTGAATAGATTCTCAAATTCATGAATTTTTTTTATTGATACAGTAATCTAGATTTATAATTACAAAGTTCAAAACTAATATAAATACAAAGTTCAAACCCAAAAAACGGTTGAGAAAATCAATCTAATGGATTCTAAAATGTAATTAGAATTATAAAATTAGATTTAGGCATTTTTTTATTAATTGGGTAATAAGTTTTGGGTTTGAGAATTTGGGTAATTGGGTTAAAAGTTTTAATATTGTTAGGCTTATTGGTCATGGATCATTGATCATATATTCCAATCTTATAGATTAGTTTTGTGACAAATTTGTTTATAATACGTTTAGATTTATAAAATTTTAAAACTAGAAATTAATTTTTTTAGAGTTTAGATCGGTATAAAAATTTAATGGGGTTCGGTGACCAAATTCTTGGGCTTCGATTGAGATAAAATCGGATATATATAAGTACGCAAAAGAAATTTATGGGTGTCGGGCAACCCCCAAGCCAATAGCTTGGGTACACCATTGGAGCCCAATGTCCTCGTTGGCACACCGGTCTGCCCCTATCTCTGATAGCATTTGTAAGAACCCAAGCAACTGTACTTAAAAATTGTCCACTTTGTCCCCGATAGGTTGCCGATCCAGAAGCTTAAAATTTTCTTTTCACCCGACAAGTTCTTGACAGAAGCTTTTAAATTATAACCTTAGTTATACCTCTACTATGACATACACAAAAGGCAGCGTACCTATTATATACGTAGTATAGCATGGGTAAGAACCAAATTTCGATCCGTAAAACAGTTAGGTGTCATCAAAACTAATTTAGTTATGCAAACTAGTCTAATACTAAAACTTAATTTTGGAAGAATGATCTTAAAGCTAATTTTGTCACTTAATCAAAATAACTAAATTTATCGTCTAAGAACATACTATACTCGGATCCTCTGACTTCCTTTCGACTGACTATGCTGATTCTTAACGTACTGTTTATTAGATATGATTCATCTGGATGTTGTTTATTAACTATGTATGGTTAGTATAGATATATTGCTATGGAAGTGATCCAGCATATGTATGAACTTGAATTTCTTAGATAAAAACTAAATAAAAATTACTCAAAACCGACTCAATTTATATACAAAATACACGGGAAAACAGGATGTGTTTGCAACACATCAATAGATTCTAGGAAAAAATCATGATAAAGTTTCGATCTTGAAACAAGAAATCAATAGATCTAGATGAAGAGATGCTTTAAAACATAGATTTAATTATAAAAACCCATAAAGGTCTGATCTTGATGATAAGAGGTGAAGATGATCACTTACCGGTAAACCGAAAAGATAAAGAAAAGGGATGAAGAGGGAGCAGTCAAGCTTTAATCTTCAATCTCCAATCTTCAAAGAAGTAATTAGGGTTGGAAAAGATGAATTACAGCGGTTAATGGCCGTTTAAGAGGGAGAAGGGGCTGAAAATGGAGAACATGGAGGCTTAATGCCCTTAAATAGTGGGCATTTAGGGTTTTGCTGGAATTCACCTTCTAGGCGTATCTCCTGGGGGAGGGTGATGCTCCAAGCGATACGCTTGTGGCTTGCCCGAAGATCCCTTGTGTAGTTTTATCGTTCTGCACGCTCGGTTCTTCGTTTTTCGAGGTTTTTGAGTCTCGTTTTCTCCCAAAACACCCATTTAACACTCCTATCACGATTACCAAGTATAATCCACTCAATGAATATTAATACATCACGTAACTCAAAAGGATGCACAAATTAGGTCAAATTAGGCAATTTTGGTCGGTTTTGGCGTACATATCGATTTTGGGCAATTCGCCAACGATTCGTGACTCGATCAAGTGTGTGATGACTCGTGACATAATAATCGATTATTAGACTCATAGAAATATGTTGAATTTGATATACAATTACGAAATCCGAGATTCTCGGTAGACAATGAATCGTGTACCGAAATCGCGTAAAAAAACCCGAAATTACTTTATTTTCAATTCGAAACATCCAATTTGATTCCAATTGATTATAATTAAGTATTCATTTTCGAAGACGATTATAAATCATTTGGATCCATTAATTGGGTGTAAACACCCAAAAATTCTTTCGGTTCGCAATAACTTGCAAATCGGTAAATCGCAAAAGTTCAAAACGGGTCGGTTTTTCAATCGGGTATCTTGCAAATGTTACAATCACTCTATGTTATGCACGGTGAGTTAGGCGCCAGCACCAGGTAAGACTTGCCAATGAACCGTCTAAACCTTCCAGGTGAAGAATTTGTCACTAAAGGAAGGTTGTTTGTAGAGTTTGAAAACCAGGTAAGATGAGACTCTTCGTCTAAATGAAGTCTCTTCAGTTTTATTATTTTACGTTTGTACTGTTTCATTTTAAGTTTCAAATTAATTTTGTAAGTTTCAATAACATTTCAAATTTAGTTTAAATGTTGTTATAACGTCTACTTTATTATCGGGTATTATAAATTAATTTGAACAATCTTACAAAAACAATCCAAACTCTATGTGTGTCTATCCTGGAAACTGAATGACTATTCAAAAATCTAAAATTGGATTTTACAGGCATGAAGATGTTTCTCTAGTTTCAATGTTAATGCGGTTACATCTAGGTTGAATGTTTATGCGGCCAGTTTTCTTAATTTATTTGATATAACTAATATATATATATATATATATATATATATATATATATATATATATATATATATAAGAGTAAATTACAGATTACGTCCTTTATAATTATTGAAATTATAGATTTTAACCTTTTACAAAACTAATTACATGAAACAACCTTTAAAGTTATCTTCTTTTCAGAAATGGACCTTTTCACTAACTGGCATCCAAATTAAAAGTTAAGTTGGCACATGATTGGCACATGCTAGGGTAAAAGGGTAATTTTACCCTTGAAAAAAAACACGCACCTATACTCCTGATTGTCATGATAAACCCTTAAAAATTGATAGACCATTATTTCTTTGAACGATGATTCTATAAACCCACCCCCTGATTAAATGTTTGCTCTTCCAATAAATTGAGAACCATGGAAAAATCGAGCATTCACTCATCACTCCTTCCAAATGAAGTTGAAGCTATGTACCGTAAGTTTATGAATGTTGCTCCTTTAAATTTAGTTTTAAGGAACAGAGATTCACTTTTATGTTACTATTACATCATGGGGGTAATTTCACTCATCCTGATCAAGTATTAAAATCAATTTAAAAAAACGATGTCCATGTTAGTTTTAAAGAAAACGATTCTTTGCGTACTTGTAATGGGGGCGGATCGAGATGATTGGAATGCACGGAGATGAATGGATCGAGATTTTGAAATAAAAAGAGAGCGAGAATGGTTCACAGTTCACTGGATCGAGATAGATGAATGTGTTGGGGATTTTGAATATAGAAAAGAGAAATAATGGTTCCAAATTTGAAGAAGTAAAGAACCTTAAAGTTGGGTCTTTATATTTATAAAGGAAACAAGATGATGCTGAGATTGTTACTTTTTAAAAACAAAAAAAAAAACAATCAAGAGTATACGTCGTGGGTTTTTTAAGGGTAAAATTACTCTTTTACACTAGCATGTGCTAACCATGTGCCCACATAACAGTTAATTTGGATGCCAATTAGTGAAAAGGTCCATTTCTGAAAAGAAAATAATTTTAAAGATCGTCTTGTGTAATTAGTTTTGAGAAAGGTTAAAATCCATAATTTTAATAACTATAAAGAACGTAATCCGTAATTTACTCATATGTATATATATATATATGTATATATATATATATATATATATATATATATATGGTGAGGTTCATTGTAGACACTTTCGCATGTGAAATAGCTCTTTTTCACATGTGAAAGTTTCTAATTAATGAGAAAAAAGAAAAAAAGAAAAAAGAAAATTAATCACAACCATTAGATCAAGAGATCTAATGGTGAAAAAGGGTGTCTACCTGTCTACACTTATGGAGGTGTCTACAATGAACTTTTCACTATATATATATATATATATATATATATATATATATATTGATCGTTTAATTGTTTATTAATTAATCGGATGTTCATAGCATACGAAACCATTCAAACATACAAACAAACATACAAACCAACCAATCAAACAAACTAAACATTATTTACATACAATACAAAAGATCAAAACAATTTGTACATATATGATGACAAAAGGAAAACAGTAAAACTCAAAGTAAATTTAAATAACCTATCAAACTACGGTGCATCCAGATATTCTCGCGGTGGTGGAAGTGGGGGAGGCTCCAGACCAGCCACCTCGAAGGCCGAAGCAATGAGCATAATGTACGCCCCGCCAAACACCTCTTCGCGACTGTCTACTATAATAATGGGAAAAATAATCAACTAGACATGTCGCGAGGGCGCATCTCCTCCCAGTCATCAAACAATACAAGTAACACAGATTCGGGGGTCGTGCACCACTCTTGGGTCATTGCCACGCTCGTAATAGACGTCGCAATCAGCCAATGAACGTATCGGACCAGAGGATCCCGCATCTGTGTGACCCTCGACCCCCTGCTCCGTCCGAAGGCATCTCGAGCTATCTGCGGCCACCACGCCTGCAACACGGTCTCGTCAACCACCGTAACCCCCTTCGTGTAGAGCGGGGGTAACAGTCTCAGGCTCGCAGTGAACTCTCTATACGTTGGGAGGAAACATGTGTCAAATAAACGTGTCTAAGGACTATCCTGGCTGACCATCTTTACGAATCTAGCATGCTCCACCACCTTATGTAAAAACTCCCAATCAACCGCCGGCTGGGCGGCCATCCTCATGCCCTGTAACTTTTGGCACCTCCTATGCGCTATAGTGCATGGCTGATGCTGGAGATAAGCAACGAGCTGAAGTTATTCCTCAACTAGGACTTCATGATCCAAATCCCCATTTGAGTCCGACATAATACCTGCGAAACATCCAACATAGGTATTCCTCCAAAAGTATACAAATTTTTTAAATGCCTATCCGGGGTGTAGAACCCATATGCGGCATACAAGGGTCGCGTATGTGCTACATTCCACCTTGTTACGTTTGTACGTCACGTATAGGTGTAACAAGGTGGAGTATAACCCCATACACCACCTTTGTACACAGCATATGGGGTTGTATGCCCCGTATAGCTAGACATTTACCACAAAAATATATATATTTGCTATAGGCCTCGTATGTAACTGTACGTCATGTACATGCCTAGACAAACCCATCCCTATCCGTTGTTACATAAATTCATACACTAGTTTTCATTATAAAACTTAAACCTTAACCCATTTGTTTATTATTATGATACTTAAACCTTCGATTTTTAAAATAAAACATCTTATTAAATACTCCCCTAACATTGCTTTTTCTTCTATAATTTTTCCCTACTTTAACCGTAACATTGCCTTTAATTTTTCCCAACTTAAGATATAGACGCGTAACATTGCTTTTTCTTCTATAAAATTTCCCTAGTTTAGATATAGACGTATGACTGCAAAAAAAAAAAATTCTTTATATTAGATACTAAACTTTTATACTCGTGCAGCGCACGGCTGGGGTTTAATAATTTTTTTGGATACCACTGGTGTCAAATTAGTTAGTTAAGATCCATGATTTAATTCAGAGTATATTTTATCATTTGGTAAAGAGTCAGATTGGGACTAAAAATATCGAAATATAAGATATTTCATTTTTAGTAATTTTAATCCATTGGTCATATGTAGCCATATTAATCTTTTCAAATTTTGGTTATATGCCATAATTAAATAATTGTCATTTATAGTAAATTTTAATCAATTCTTAGTGGTGAATTAGTTTAGATAGGGGAAGTTAATGTTTTGAAGTAAATTAAGAAAGATTAGTGTACCAATTTGTAAACCATAGAAATACAACTTCTAATGGCTCCGAAGTCCATTTGGGCTAATTGTAAGGGGACGGTGTTGGCGTTAGTAATAACGATAACACCTACTGCTCATAACCATAACCTTGGTGAACTACCTTCCACAACAGATGGAGTAATGTAACAGTAAAGATCATCCCAGCTTCATTTTAACATCGATCAAGAGTACAAAGAAAAGCATTTGTATTTACAACATAACAACCACAAAACTAATGATTGGATTTGCATGAGTAAACCTGGACTTCATATAACTACCTAGTTTGACCAAACCAAATCCAATCAAGAATTTTTCAAAATTTGACCCATTTTGTCAATGCCACTTAACCTGCAGAAAATTATAGTACATGTAGTCACACCAAAAATTTGAAATATTGTATGATAAATGAGGCAAAAAAAGGTTGAAAAACACTAATTGATAATAATTCCAATAACACAAGCATCAAAGTAACAAAAACTTGTGTACTTGACAATCAATGTCAAGCCTAACTTATTTGAGAAAGACAATGTATCTTGAATGGAAAACACACCAGAAAACCAAACCAAACCAAATCAAATATTTATTAAAATGCTAAAACAGACGAAATTATTGTCAACGATCTCAAGTGATTACTTCTCCAAATTTGGGTATGATGAGCTTTCCCTGCAACTGATCTTCGTCATCAGATCCAGACACGGAACACTTCTCCGATTCAGTGGATCTGGTCTTCGTAGAGGATGTGATGGAAAGATGATCCGCATCATAGACGTCAGAGATGTTGCGCTTCAAACCATCACTTTCTCTATCGCAATCTATCACTTTAACATCCATGTTCACCGAATCCGGAGTGACCTCACTTGGAAAAATTCCCAAGCAATCCTGCAATATGTCAATGAAATGTCATGAGTTTTTATCGATAGAAATTGAAAAGTTATAACATAAAATATGGTTATACTGTGTTTTGTACCTTCTGACTTGTGTTACTCCCTTCAGGGTTTGAAATCTAAACAAACAATAATAAGCCAACAATAAGAACATGAGAAGGGTTGTAAAAATATAAGCTAATAACAATGCTTGTAAACTGAATGCAATAGATTAAATTAATAAAATGCGACAACTTTATTAGAAATATATGGTATTCTCCCTTAACTAAGAATTAAGCTTCCAGATGGGACGACGCAAGCTAAATAATTTAAAAGAGTACTAATTATATTTTGCAAGAAAGATTGATGAAATATATGAAAGGTCAGGATGAATGGAAAAGATTCGGAGGCAATGAATCAATGATCAGTTAATCGTAGCTCACCATTCAATTGTCAAGGTACATGTAGTATTTAATTTGTATAGTTGTTTAGAATTTTAGAAAAGAAAACCATGGTAGTATTTGTATGGTAATATTTTGTATAGACCATTGGTAACTACAAATGTTTGTATGGTAATCTTTTGTGTAGTTTCTTAGAAAAAGAAACCATGATAATATTCTGTAAGTTTTTTCTTTCTTTAACTTTTATAATTCAATAAAATGTACTATAGTAGATTATCATTATATGGTTATGGCTTATAATAGTGATATTAGTATAGCAATGGGGGTTTAAGACAAATTATACATATAATAATAAAAATTAACAGGAGCAACAAACTGGCATATATACTATAATATCTTTGTTGTACGTTTGTTTCCAAAAGTATGTACAGTCTAAAAAGTCAATAACTATTTGTATTAGACATTTTATTTTAGCAAATGGAAACAATATGTATTGTATTAGACATTTTATTTTACTAAAATGGAAAGAATATATTAATTAAACTCACCTCATCATGATTGTGTTTCTTTTCCAAAGAAGAAATGATGGTAGGATCATGTGTAACCTTTATAACCGTATAATACTTATATCGGTTTTCAATATTGAATTTGTATAATACCTATAATTCTGACCAAAAGCTCCATGTTCTTTTCGTAACTGTAGGCTATAGATATCACCATCATCGAGCTTCACATTTATTGACATCGAATGGTCAACGTTTGCAACAGTTACCACATCAGAAGGTTGACGCTTCAACACAAAAATTCATTAAACGGTGTTATTAAGAAATATCTATCACAAAGTTAAAACAATTAATAAAATACTAAGAAGGCAACTTACATAGCATGAATGTTTATTAACAATCTAGTGCTGAACCAAAATGAGAGGGTTTGAACTTTGAGCATCAGAATTGGCTGCAACAGGTTCATCATCCATCCAATCCAGATGAAGATAAATATTATTAACTGGAACGTGGGATAAGTCCTGGAGGCAACTATTAGCTCGGAAAACTGTTAGCTTCTAGTTCTCTTCATCCAGAATTGAGAAAAGAAGAGACCCTCTCTTCTCAAAGTGAACAACGTTCCTTATAGCTCTCCATCCGCCAGTGATGTACATCTTATGTCTAGTGTGACACCTCGTCAAAACAGGTCAAAACCTCTCTTCGTTGACTTTTTGGTTTGAATAATTATACGTTATAACTATGTGATTTACTGGTTTTTACTGCATGATTAACTGTGTTTAGCTAAATGATTAACTGATTCAAAACCCGCGTTGTATACCCGTAAAATACGAAAGATTTCATATTTTAATTATGGAATTTTAATAACAAAAAATTAAATATAAAATTTGACATTTTATATTTTATCAAAATCGATATAGATCGTTAAAACATTTAATGAACTAAAAAATGTGATAAAAAATGATAAGTTGTCAAGACTTAGCCAAACAAGGAACCTGTTAAAACTATTGGGCCCGATTAGGCCCAATAAGCCCAAAACAAACCAGACAAACCCGAAACTCGATCCGATGACTCAACTCAACTAACCGAGTCACCGACCCGAACCAGAATCCGACCCGCGGCCCGAATGGCCTTGGGCCGAAACCGGTTCTTTTCCCCTTGCGGCCCACCCGAAACCGGCCCAACCGGTTCTTTTTTTTTCTCCCTCGCGGCCCACACCAAAACCCGACCCAAACCCCCTTTGTTTTCTCTCTTGGGCTTCAACCTGTACCTGGTTCCTTTCCAAACCCGTAATTGGCTTCGGCCCAATCGCCCTTCCCAACCGAATGGGCTTCGGCCCAAACTCCTAACCTTTTAATTTAATTATTTTGGCCCATTGTTTTTTATAAAAGTTAACCCATTAAATTTTTATAAACTTTTGGCCCAATTAAATTATCTAAACTTACCACCTTTGTAGTTTCATCCCAAAAGGGATTAAATTATAAAAGTTTAGATTTTATAAGATCCCTAACCACTTTATATTTTATAAAACCTCCAACATTTTTATAAAATATGTGAAGAGTAGTCTCCAAGACATGATTTGTTGGGTGAATGGAGGCTTGACAACAAGCCTAGCCTACTAATCCAAGTTCCAATAGATTAAGGTTTAGTCTTATGGTTATTAGCCAATAATCAACCTATAAGAGAAACCCACCACCCTTTGGTTCCCTTGCACCCAACACACCCAACACCCACAAACACTCACACCCCCTCTCCTCTCCTCCCTCTAGAACCGGTCGGCCGCCACAGTCCAGCCACCTGCCGCAGCCGCCGGCCACTGCCCCACTGCCGGACACCCCTGCCCCGCCGTCACAGCCCCTCCGCCGGCCACCTCAGCCCCGCCGGACACCGCCACCATCCTCTCTTCCTCTCAGTTTTCACTCACAACTCCTTGTGAGTCTCC
Source organism: Deinandra increscens subsp. villosa (assembly GCA_039602395.1). NCBI lineage: Eukaryota > Viridiplantae > Streptophyta > Magnoliopsida > Asterales > Asteraceae > Deinandra > Deinandra increscens. Next base: position 28,439,412 of record JBCNJP010000017.1, on the reverse strand, counting down.
TAATCTTCCTTTTCCTATGTTTTTCTTCATATTCAACCACCCAAATGATAACCCCAAGTCTTGACAACTATCAACCAAATCTTTATTTTTCTTTCTTGAATGCTTGCTTTGTTGATCCACTAAAACCAACTCTTTTCTCTATCTCCTTTCTTCCAAGATCCAACATTCCTTTGGTGTCATGAGACTTAAAGTTTGCCAAGAAATGTGGTGAAACACATTTATGAAATCTTATAGAAAGTAACAAGTGTGCACCATGATCTTGTGTTTATGAAATCTTTGATTTCAAAGATAATGGATTAACAAACTCAAGCCCCTTCATAACCAATAAAAGATATAAATCTATGACTAACAAAGTGTTATAATTAATTTAGTGACTAACTTGTCATAACATTAAATGTGTTAGTGGATTTATATGTATATTTTGGTCCTAACATGAAAAATGTTAGTAGATTTATTTATGTTATACATGTCCTAACATTTAATGTGTTAGTGGATTTATATTTATATTTTGGTCCTAACATGAAAAATGTTAGTAGATTTATTCATGTTATACATGTCCTAACACTTAACGTGTTAGTGGATTTAAATATAAGTTATGTCATGAAATTGTTACATGTTGATGAACAAATAAAACCATGTTTATGGAAGTAAATATAGTTACATACATGGCTAGTGACTTATATAAATGGATAAAAGAACGTTGCTTGAAATGGAAAAATAAAACATTGTATATGTTATAAAAATGTCATGGCAAAAAGAATGTAATTAATTTTTACTAGAAATTAATTTTTACTAGAAACAGTAAGAATAATATTTATGTCAAATAATTAATTTGACATAAATACTTGGATTTATTACAAGTTTTAACCCTTCTAAAACATATATGCTAAAAATGGATATTGTTATATAAAAAGTCACTTGTGGAAAGTAAATATTTTTATAAAAGGATTTTTATAAAAATAAATCAAAGACAAACAAATGACTTTAATGGACTTTTATTCATTACTTTGATGAATCAAAGTAATCAAAGGTCAAAATACGTTGCGTAGTAATAAAACCGGGACCACACGGCAATATACACGAAAACGTAAATGCTTAAAATCTCCGAACAATTACCTATCACGTTTTAACAATCCAAAAGTTTATGATAAATAAACTTTTATAAATCCAAGCGTCATAAATTAATATTTTTAGAACAATGTTTCAAAAAGAAATAAATATTTCATGCAAATGAAATATTAAACGATTTCGAAATATTAAATTATTAAATATCGAACAATTCATGTTTTAAAATGAAATGAATGATTAATCTTGACGATTAATTATTTACAAAAGGATTTAAACTATGTTTTATTTATAAAAGTATTGTTGATCATAATTATTTAAAAATAATTATAACTTGCATGATTAGCAAAACCAAATATATAATTATTTAATAATTATATGACCTCATGAAATTAATACATTATTAAATGACGATTACTTATTTATATTTATTGAACATAAATATAAAACATCACAAAAGTATTTATTTAATAAATACTAACTAACGGGTTTTCAAACGAATACAAACGGAATTAAAATGTCAAGACTTGACCGGTATCACTTGGGTGACTTATGTTACTCAAATGATTGTTGACCTTATGCATATGCCTATTTATTTTATTTAGGATGTTACGTGCTACTGTTAACTACACTATTTACTTGCCCATTACCTGCTGATCCAGTGAGTTTCACGCCCCCTTTTCCTTTTAACTGTTTTATACATTGGGGGAGAAATCATGAAATCTGATAAATGCTTTTACTTAATATTATGGTTTATCTGTTAGCCGTATGACTACTTGTTCTCTTATTGATTTCCCAAATGTACATTATCGTTATAAACGTTTGTACAACCGTATCCCACCATTAATTGATTTCAATTAGTTCTATACGAAACGATAGCTAGTGAATAGATCTATTTGGGTTGACAACCCTACCTAACTGGTAGCTCCAGTTCTGACTCCGGATTGTCTGGGGGTACACGTCAGTTATTCTGCTCTGTTTAACATCTCTGGGCAAGAGATGCTATCGGTGGGTAAACCGTTAGTATTTGAAATCAAGGTTCAGGTGAGCTAATACATCCACAACAATAAACTCGTGTAATATTTAAGTATACCGAAAACTGTTTTACAAATGTCTTATGATAAATCTTAAACCTGTGAACCTCACCAACTTTATGTTGACCTTTTAAACTCATGATTTCTTAGGTAATTGATGCAACCTTTGAAGACATGCAAATGGGGCTTATCTATGCTATCGGACCTGCTTACAGAGTCATAGTCCCGACTATCTGAATAAACCGTTCAATGTTTTTATTATTAATTTAAGACTTGTTTTCAAATGTAAGACATTATCATTGTCCACTATCACTTTCCGCTGCAATACAATGACTTAATGTTTTATGAAGTTTTAATTATATTAGATGTTGTTCTATGTATCCTCGACTATGATTCCACTCTCGCTCACACCCGATACCGTTAACCGGGGTGTGACAGATTGGTATCAGAGTCGTGGTTATAGCGAACCAAGATATACAAATAAAACAAAAACTGAAACTGGACTATAACCCACTCCGAAGCTGCCATTTGCATGCAAGACCTCATCTTCAATATGTTTACTTATGCTAGCTTATGTGTTACCTATGCATTGCTTCCTTACTTTAGCTTCTATACTATCATGATGTTACTGACCACTGTTTCCTGTTGGAATATTTTCGCAGAGATGAATTCCAAGGAAGTTGTTTGCGTTGCTGATTCTGACGAGGAACCAAGTGTGGATTACACCCCTGCTCCTGAGGACCCTGCACCGGAGGACTATACGCCCTCGCCGGAGGACCACATACCATCCAGTCCTGAGGTCGAGGCAGCCACAGTTGGTACCATCCATTTGTCTGCCATCCCGTCCAGCTTCCTTAGGCCACTTAGGCCTCTGACCTCCGATGATACCCGTAACCACCCTGCTCCCACCGCCACTGCTGGCGGTGTGGGCCCCATTGGTGCTTCAAACACCACCGACCCCTTCGCAGGTCGTGATCGGTCTGTGAAGACCTATGTCGCCGCACCTGGTGGCGGTAGACGGGGATACACCCCGGGGCGGACACCTAGTCCATCCCGGACTCGTGAGGCTGGAAACCCCCTTGAGGAGCCCGCGCCTAAGCGGCGCTATGTGTTTGAGCTACCTCACCTCGCATGGATGTCAGGCCAGGTTCAGCACTGGCGGATCATGGAGGAGTTCCCGAGTTGTTATGCTCGAGGAGAGACCTCACTCCCTGACCCCTCCCGCCGTGTGCCCTTAGGCATCTCGCCCTTCACTGACAAGCCTATATCTGACACTGTACCACTTCTGGTGGCTCGTCTGAGGCGCATTGAGACCGACCTGGGGGAGCTTGATGCCGATGTTCGCCAGCTACCGACCACTCCGGAGATGACACTCCTTAGGAACCAGATGACCACATTGATCGGACGCATGGGCGCTACAGACGGCGCCATGGGGTCTCTTCATGCCCACATGACCGGGGTCAGCATGGCCACTACTGATCTGCTCCTCTCACACGAGAGCCTGCAGAGGAAGGTTACAGCACTGGAGTTTATAAACGGACGACTTCTCTCCACCCTCCAGGCCATGACTCAGGGCCCGACCTTCTTTTTCATGCCTCCTGGTCCTCCGCCCCTACCACCTTTCTAGGTAGACTTGACCTAGCCCCTTTTGGATCACCGTTTTACGGATGAAACATGTAATTGTCTTTTGATTTTGATGTATGACCGGGACTGCGAGCCCAGGGTGAAAAACTTGTTCCTTTTGATATGTTTCGTCTGTAATATGGTAACAAACAATGGTTGATGTATGTTATGACTATCAATTGGTATGCTATGGAAATCTTTTGGTATGAATATCTCTTGTTATGTTGTGATTTCTTTTATGCTATCATCTTACAAACTATCATAGTAGAAATTATATTGTTTATATTATTGTTATCATATGTGCATACTCTATCTTCTCTCTTCTACCCTATGTTTCTCGGTTGCGTTGCGCGTAAAATGTTTTGGCAATTGATGTATGTCGTGGCAGTTATTCCCGAGCATGTAATAACCCCATTTACATATTATCTAAAATTTCTTTATGTTGACAATTGTAACTTAAAGCAAAATCATGCCACCGAGACGCCGAGCCACCAGGAACGTTTCACCACCTCCGCCACCTCCTCCCATGACTGCTGAGGAAATCGAGGAGATGATTGCTAATCGCGTCGCAGAAACTGTTACCGTCGGTGAAACCCAACGTCAGAACGAGAATGGGGCACGCGGTAAGAACGAATTAACCGATGTTAGAAAAACACTAGACTACAATTTCCCTAAATTGTATTCAACGTTTCAACCTAACAATTGCAGGCCCCCGTGAATGTTCATACAAAGACTTTATGAACTGCAAGCCCTCAAATTTCAAGGGTTCTGAAGGCGCTGTTGGGTTAGTTCGCTGGTTTGAGAAAATGGAGTCCGTCTTCCGCATAAGCAACTGCCCTGAGCAGTACATGGTCAAGTATTCCACATGCACACTGACTGATAGTGCACTGACTTGGTGGAACTCCCATGCTGATGCTATGGGAACTGATTTGGCTTACGCCATAACATGGGACGAACTCAAACAACTGCTTCGCGATGAGTATTTCCCTAGAGAAGAGCTTCAGAAACTCGAAGCTGAGTTCTGGAACCTATCCACGAATGGAGCCGATGTTGCTGGCTATACCAAAAGGTTCCGTGAGCTCGCTCATCTCTGTCCGACCATGATCACTCCCCTGTACAAGAAGATTGAACGGTACATCTGGGGACTTGCACCCCATATCCAGGGGAATGTCCTTTCCTCAAATTCTCAGACATTTCAGGATGATGTGCGCCTGGCACACAACCTTGTTTACCAAGCTAACCATCAAGGTGTGAACCTTGGCAAGAAACAATTTGAGAGCAAAACCGCTGATGCTAGTACCACTTCCTCTGCAAGCAAGAAGCTTGACAACAAGAGAAAGCGCGGATTCTGGAGGAATCGCGAAGAAAAGCCCCTGCTAAGGAAACCGAACCAGTAAAGGCTTATGTTGCTACAACCCCTACTCATGTTGTCCGAAAGACCGGTTACACCGGTGGTGCACCTCTGTGCAACAAATACAACCTCCACCACACCATCGATTATGGAAATGTCTACTGCAATATCTGCAAAACCAAGGGACATGTGGCACGTGACTGCCCAAAGCGCGCCTGCTACAGTTGTGGAGCTATCGGACACTTCAAGAAGGACTGCCCAAAGTCAAGAAACCAGGATGCTAATCAGGCTAGAGGAAGAGCCTTTGTGATCAATGCCGGAGACGCTCGCCGTGACCCCAACACGGTGACGGGTACGTTTCTACTAAATAATCATTATGCTTCCGTTTTATTCGATACTGGTGCTGATAGAAGCTTCGTGTCTACCGAATTTGGCCAATTACTTGAAATTACTCCTGTTGCCTTAGACACTAAGTTCATAGTAGAATTAGCAAATGGAGAATTAGTAGAAACTGGTATAATCTATCAAAATCGTTCACTAGAACTCTCTGATCACTCCTTCCGTATTGATTTAATGCCTGTTGAGTTAGGAAGTTTCGATATAATCATTGGCATGGATTGGTTATCAAAGAACCATGCGGAATATGTGTGCCATGAGAAAATAGTAAGAGTGCCATTAGTAGATGGCAACACGCTTAACGTGCAAGGCGAAAAGAGTGGAACCAAAATAAATCTCATATCTAGTATGAAGGCACGGAAATTCCTCCGTAAAGGATGTCATGCCATACTAGCACATGTAACAGAGAAGAAACCGAAGGAGAAGCGTATGAAAGATATTCCCGTTGTTCGCGAATACCCAGAATTCTTTCCCGAAGACTTGCCAGGGTTACCTCCAACGCGACAAGTAGAGTTCCGCGTCGACTTAGCACCCGGTGCCGCCCCCGTAGCCAGATCCCCATACCGTCTGGCACCTTCTGAAATGCAAGAGTTATCTAGTCAATTACAAGAATTGTTAGATAAAGGCTTCATTTGTCCAAGCCACTCTCCATGGGGAGCACCCGTGCTCTTTGTTAAGAAGAAAGATGGAACATTCCGAATGTGCATTGACTACCGGGAATTGAACAAGCTAACTGTGAAGAACCGTTACCTGCTTCCTAGAATAGACGACCTATTTGATCAACTTCAAGGATCAAGCTTCTATTCCAAGATCGATCTGAGATCAGGATACCATCAACTCAGAGTTAGAGATGAAGATGTTTCGAAGACGGCATTCAGAACACGCTATGGCCATTATGAGTTTCTCGTAATTCCCTTTGGTTTGACAAACGCACCAGCTGTGTTCATGGATTTAATGAACCGCGTATGCAAACCTTATCTGGATAAATTTGTTATCGTGTTCATTGACGACATCCTTATCTACTCCCGTAGTAAGGAAGAACACGAACAACACCTAAGACTTATCCTGGAATTGTTGAAGAAGGAAGAGCTCTACGCGAAATTTTCCAAATGTGACTTTTGGATTCGCGAAGTACACTTTCTGGGTCATGTGATCAACGATCGAGGAATTCACGTGGATCCCACAAAAATTGAAGAATCAAGGATTGGAGTACTCCTACAACTCCAACCGAGATTCGACAATTCTAGGTCTCGCTGGCTATTACTGCTGATTCATTGAGAACTTCTCAAAGATAGCCCAGCCGCTGACCACTCTGACCCAAAAGGATAAGAAGTTCATATGGGATGCTAAGACTGAAGCAGCATTCCAGTTATTGAAGCAAAAGCTATGTGATGCCCCAATTCTATCACTACCCGACAGAATCGAAAACTTCGTTGTATACTGCGATGCTTCGCATCAAGGTTTAGGTTGTGTACTAATGCAACGAGAGAAAGTCATCGCCTACGCATCACGAC
>JBCNJP010000017.1:28415863-28431929 GCA_039602395.1 Deinandra increscens subsp. villosa | reverse complement strand
TGGTACCTAGACTTTTGCATTTCCGGGATTTGTGACTTTCTGTTTTCCCCCAAGGAATTGTTTTACAAAACTGGTTACCTTGTGGCCAAAGGATCTATCATGGTTTGTTCGATTTAATTTTTCTTTGCAGTTTTTAACAACATGATCATCCTTACCACATCTGAAACAGTGAGATTTGTGACTTGTGCAGGAGGAAGTTTCTGAAAGCCTTTCCTCCTCACAATCTGATGTGTTAAAATCAGAATCACTGTTGGTTTCAAAATCCATTTTAGTTTTATCATTTGAAATCTTTGCATTAGTTTTCAACGATGATTTCTTCTTTTGAGAAACATGAATTTCTGTAGGTTTTGAAATTCGTATTGGTGTGAAAGAAGGAATTGGATTAGAAAGAAATTTGTTGAAGCAGTTTTGAGATGTACTTGCATGACATTGATCATTTTCATTTGAAACAAAACTTTCTTGATTGACAGACGCTGACTCATCACTATCACTATCTAAAGAAGAACAACTACTAGCTACACTACTGTCTGAGCTAGACTTCTTGGAATTCGAACTACTACTTGAAACAGACTCCTTAGAATTTAGACTACCGCATCCAAGCCCACTTGTGTTACCATATCCATTATCATAATCCTCCCTGATCTCCTTATGGTTCACTCCTTCTAGACCTGCATGCAGACTGTTAGCATCACTAGGAATTAAATCATTTAAGGGATGAGGTTTCGGAGTAGGTGAATAACAATGCGTGCTAGGAGGAGGATAAACTTTAGGAAACACATTCCCATTGTTCTCCATACCTATTCCGGTTTTTATTTTAGCTCCTCGTTGTTTAACGAGCATCTCTTCAACTTTCATTTGTGAAATGGTCCATCTATCTAACTTGGTCTGAAGTTGAGAGGTTTCAAATTGGGCTAATGTAACTCTTTCAGAAAGCATGTTTATTTCAACATTTTTTGCAAGAAGAGTTTGTTTTAAATGTTCATTTTCATGCATTGCCTCATTTAATTTCACAAAATATTTTGCTTCATTTTCTTTTAATTGGGTGTTCATGGTTTTTAATTCGTTGTTGGTGTCAATCAACAATCGATTGGCCTTGTAGATGCCGAACAAACGAATTCTACAAGGATGAGAGCACATATCTTGAACAGATTCATATGAAAGATCCATTATAACCTTTTCTGCAGCAAGAGCCTTTTCACATGTGCACGCGGGTGTGCTTGTCGTTTTCTCATTCGTCTTCTTTTCAACTTCTTTCTTCTCACAGCTGTTAACTGTGTGATCATTGCTTTGTTCATGAATTTGAGCTGCAAGAGCTTGATTGATGGCCTCCTCAGCTTCAGAGACCTCCGAACTCCAGTCAAAGTTTGTTAGAAGAGCCACTTCTTTGGTAGGCTTGGCTTCTGCTTTGTCAGCGATAGGGATGACTCGAGTTGCAGGCTCAGGGGTCGGTTCAGTAACAATTGGACTCGGGCATTCTCTCTTGAAGTGGCCAAGTTGCTTACAGTTGTAGCATCTAAGCTTAGCCTTGTCGAAACCGACTCTTCCATTTTGATTCTTGAAGGTGTTTCTCCCAGTGCGTTCGAAGAATTTTCTAGCACGAACAGTCAACATGGCCATTTGCCATTTTAGGTCAGTTTCTTCCAAATCATCTGGATCAACTTGGTACATGTCCTCAGCAGTCAGAGTCGAACCTTGAAGTTCTCCAGCAGCGAAAGCTTGATAACTGTTAGTAAAAAATGAGAACAATCCTATGTATTCGGGTGAAATCTGGGATGTTTGCTGAGTAGTGGCGGAAGCAGTTGAAGATGAACCAGATCCAAGATGTGAAGATTGAAGTTGAGATAAGGCTCCTTTGGGTGTGACGGCTGAGATGAAAGCAGAATTCGGAGAGTAAACTTTAGTAGGACCCATGGTTTGATTGTAATCTCTCCTTTGAACATCCAACTCAAAGGACTTAAGCTTGTTAATTACATCCATAAGCTTGTAATCGGGGAAACCTCTTTCTTGTTTTAGCATGCGAACCTGAATGCTCCACTCGGGTGGAAGAGCATCCAGCAGCTTCTTGATTTGTTCAGAGTTAGTGAGTTTCGCATCATATTTCTTCAGATTGCTTGATACAGTTAGGAAGCGGTTTGTCAAATCAACTAACTTTTCATTCTTCATGCTTGTGAATGAATTGAATTCTTTAGTGGCTTGGGCTTCCTTGTCCTTCACCAGGTCTTCATTGCCATCATAAAACTCACAAAGAGCGTCAAACAAACTTTTTGCATCAGTGTGCTCAGCAAAACGATTGTAGATTTCTTGCGACAGGCATAGAGAAAGAGCACCAAGAGCCTTTTGATCACGATCAATAAGTTTCAAGTCCTTCTCAGAAAAGGAGGACGGCTTGGTGTTGATCTGGGTTACTTCACCAGTAGTAATGGTTGGAATATGAGGTCCATCGACGATTGACAACCATTGATTGTAATCGGTGTACAGAAAGAACGATTTCAGACATCGTTTCCAATCTTCAAAATTGTCTCTGTTGATCAGCCTTGGTGGTCGGTTTGGAGCAATACTTTCAGTGTCAGCAGCATTTGTACCAGACGCCATCTTAAATCAGCCTGAAATAAGAAAGACACGAGCAAACAAAGAACAATACAATTTGGTTAGTTTCGCTGGGAGGAATAGTTTCGCCAGCAATTTCGCTCGGAAATCCTGAACAATTTCGCTGGAACTTATAATTTCGCCAGCAGTTTCGCTTGGGAACACTGAACCAATTCAGCAATTTCGCCAACTAGTTTCGCTGTATGCACGGGCAGCACTTTCGCTCGGAAATACCCGATGACACACAGTTTCGCTAGCTAGTTTCGCTGGAAACTGGTTTGAACTTTCATTCAAGAAAAATGTCGATAGTTTCGCTTCGGATTTAGGGCGAAAGTATAGTTTCGCTCGGCAGTTTCGCATAGAAACTACAAAATCGCTAGATAGTTTCGCTGTCTGAAGGCACAGTTTCGCTGGATAAACAGCAATTTCGCCCAGAACAGAAAACCCTCTTTTTGAAGAAGAAATGATCAGAAATCAACCCAAATCACTATGGAGTAATGATCGGTTGATTGCATAGTCTTCAGGACATCAAAACACACAATATTCAATCAATTTCCAGTCCAAAATAATGAGATTTCAGAATCAAATAGATTTTCAAAGTTTTACCCAAAAACACTCAAAAACACCAAAATCAAGAGCACAAAGGCTCTGATACCATATTGTTGGTCCTCACTGATCTTTTACAGTGCAAATGATGATGTTTTGAGAAGAAAAACCAAATAAACAACAACAAAGATGATATTCAATAGCTCAAATGGGTTTTCAAGTATTGAACAATCACAACATGAACCAAGATGATGATAAGAAATGATTACAGCTACAATAATGATATGAAAAGCTCCTAGCCGTCACCAAAACTTACCAAAAACGCAGATTTCTTGTATTAGGGTTCAAAGGTTGCAAAAGTTGCATTTGGCTGCACAAAGGCGGCTATTATATACTGATCAGTAGGCAGTTTCGCTGGCAGTTTCGCTGGCCAAGCGAAACTGCCACTGAGACAGTCTAAACTAGGTACCGAGCGAAACTCAGTTTCGCTCGGTAGTGTCGCTAGCTACCGAAATAGACAAAATACAAGATAAACTAATCTAAACAAGCTATCTAAACAAAACGATGAATTCCTCCCTACATTGATCTTCAACAACTGAAGATTCACGAGAAGAATTATATGACCCATGATTTGGAACTCGGAGCCGTTGTCTTTGCTCTTAAAATCTGGAGGCACTATCTTTATGGTACTCAGTGTACCATATTCACTGATCACAAAAGCCTCCAGCACATTTTCAATCAGAAGGAATTGAACATGAGACAATGCCGATGGGTGGAACTGCTGAATGATTATGAATGCGAGATTCGTTATCACCCGGGCAAGGCTAACGGTGTAGCTGACGCTTTGAGCAGGAAGGAATGCATCAAACCACTTCGAGTTAGAGCATTAAGTATGACCATACACTTAAATCTCTCATCACAAGTGCGTGACGCACAGATTGAAGCCCTCAAACCGGAAAACCTAACTAGAGAAGGTTTACGTGGAATGGAGAAGCAACTGGAAGAGAAGCCTGACGGAACCAAGAACTTCATGGATAGGCTATGGGTACCTGTCTATGGAGGGTTAAGGCAATTAATATTCGATGAGGCTCACAATTCGAGATATTCCATTCATCCCGGGTCAGACAAGATGTATCACGGTCTAAAGAAGCAATTCTGGTGGCCTAACATGAAAGCCGAGATAGCCACCTATGTCGGCAAATGCTTAACGTGTTCAAAGGTCAAAGTCGAATACCAAAAGCCTTCCGGATTGTTAACCCAGCCGGTAATCCCTGAATGGAAATGGGAAGAAATATCCATGGACTTTATCACAAAATTTCCTAAATCTAGATCGGGATATGACGCTATCTGGGTGATAGTAGATCGATTGACAAAATCGGCACACTTCTTACCGGTCAATGAGAAGGATAAGATGGATAAGCGATCCAAGCTTTATATAAAGGAAATCGTCTCGCGCCACGGAGTGCCTAAATCCATCATATCCGATCGAGATAGTCGGTTCACCGCAAACTTTTGGAAATCTCTACAAAAATCTTTGGGTACTCGCCACGATACGAGTACTGCCTACCATCCACAGACAGATGGCCAAAGTGAGAGAACGATCCAAACACTTGAAGATATGCTGAGAGCATGTGTGATTGATTTCGGACCCAATTGGGACGAGCATCTCCCTCTTGCCGAATTCTCTTATAACAACAGTTATCACACCAGCATTAAAGCCGCACCATTGAAGCACTTTATGGAAGAAAGTGTAGATCCCCACTCTGCTGGACTGAGATTGGAGACAGTCAGTTAACTGGTCCCGAGTTAATCTTCGAAATGACTGAGAAAATCTTTCAAGTCCACGATCGTCTGAAAGCTGCCAAAGACAGGCAAAAGAGTTACGCCGACAATCGTCGCAAACCCTTGTCTTTCAAAAAGGGTGATCGCGTCATGTTGAAGGTGTCACCTTGGAAAGGTTTCATCAGATTCGGCAAACGAGGAAAGCTCAACCCTCGTTACATCGGTCCCTTTGAAATCACCGAAACCATCGGACCAGTAGCTTACCGTCTACATCTGCCTGCCGAGCTAAGCAGCGTTCACAATGTCTTTCACGTTTGTAATCTTAAGAAATGCCTATCTGATGAAACACTCATCGTCCGTCTCGATGAAATTCAAGTTGATGAGAGCCTGCACTTTATCGAGGAACCTGTCGAGATACTTGACCGGGAGATCAAAAAGCTGAAGCATAGCCGCATTCCCATAGTCAAAATACAATGGAACTCCAGACGAGGACCGGAGTACACTTGGGAACGCGAGGATCAAATGCGTCGAAAGTGTCCACGTCTGTTTGAGAACGTCGCATCTACCAGTAACCATAACTGAATTTCGGGACGAAATTCTTCTAACTGGGGGAGAATGTGACACCTCGTCAAAACAGGTCAAAACCTCTCTTCGTTGACTTTTTGGTTTGAATAATTATACGTTATAACTATGTGATTTACTGCTTTTAACTGCATGATTAACTATGTTTAGCTAAATGATTAACTGATTCAAATCCCGCGTTGTATACCCGTAAAATACGAAAGATTTCATATTTTAATTCTGGAATTTTAATAACAAGAAATTAAATATAAAATTTGACATTTTATATTTTATCAAAACCGATATAGATTTTTAAAACATTTTATGAACTTAAAAATGTGATAAAAATGATAAGTTGTCAAGACTTAGCCAAACAAGGAACCCGTTAAAACTATTGGGCCCGGTTAGGCCCAATAAGCCCAAAACAAACCAGACAAACCCGAAACTCGATCCGATGACTCAACTCAACTAACCGAGTCACCAACCCGAACCAGAACCCGACCCGCGACCCGAATGGCCTTGGGCCGAAACCGGTTCTTTTCTCCTTGCGGCCCACCCAAAACCGGCCCAACCGGTTCTTTTTTTTCTCCCTCGCGGCCCACACCAAAACCCGACCCAAACCCCCTTTGTTTTCTCTCTTGGGCTTCGACCCGTACCCGGTTCCTTTCCAAACCCGTAATGGGCTTCGGCCCAATCGCCCTTCCCAACCGAATGGGCTTCGGCCCAAACTCCTAACCTTTTAATTTAATTATTTTGGCCCATTGTTTTTTATAAAAGTTAACCCATTAAATTTTTATAAACTTTTGGCCCAATTAAATTATCTAAACTTATCACCTTTGTAGTTTCATCCCAAAAGGGATTAAATTATAAAAGTTTAGATTTTATAAAATCCGTAACCACTTTATATTTTATAAAACCTCCAACATTTTTATAAAATATGTGAAGAGTAGTCTCCAAGACATGATTTGTTGGGTGAATGGTGGCTTGACAACAAGCCTAGCCTACTAATCCAAGTTCCAATGTATTAAGGTTTAGTCTTATGGTTATTAGCCAATAATCAACCTATAAGAGAAACCCACCACCCTTTGGTTCCCTTGCACCCAACACACCCAACACCCACAATCACTCACACCCCTTCTCCTCTCCTCCCTCTTGAACCGGCCGGCCACCACAGCCCAGCCACCTGCCGCCGCCGCCGGCCACTGCCCCACCGCCGGACACCCTTGCCTCGCCGTCACAACCCCTCCGCCGGCCACCTCAGCCCCGCCGGACACCGCCACCATCCTCTCTTCCTCTCGGTTTTCACTCACAACTCCTTGTGAGTCTCCTAATCCTCCTTTTCCTATGTTTTTCTTCATATTCAATCACCCAAATGATAACCCCAAGTCTTGACAACTATCAACCAAATCTTTATTTTTCTTTCTTGAATGCTTGCTTTGTTGATCCACTAACACCAACTCTTTTCTCTATCTCCTTTCTTCCAAGATCCAACATTCCTTTGGTGTCATGAGACTTAAAGTTTGCCAATGAATGTGGTGAAACACATTTGTGAAATCTTATAGAAAGTAACAAGTGTGCACCATAATCTTGTGTTTATGAAATGTTTGATTTCAAAGATAGTGGATTAACAAACTCAAGCCCCTTCATAACCAATAAAAGATATAAATCTATGACTAACAAAGTGTTATAATTAATTTAGTGATTAACTTGTCCTAACACAAATGTGTTAGTGGATTTATATGTATATTTTGGTCCTAACATGAAAAATGTTAGTAGATTTATTTATGTTATACATGTCCTAACACTTAATGTGTTAGTGGATTTATATTTATATTTTGGTCCTAACATGAAAAATGTTAGTAGATTTATTCATGTTATACATGTCCTAACACTTAATGTGTTAGTGGATTTAAATATAAGTTATGTCATGAAATTGTTATATGTTGATGAACAAATAAAACCATGTTTATGGAAGTAAATATAGTTACATACATGGCTAGTGACTTATATAAATGGATAAAAGAACGTTGCTTGAAATGGAATATTAAAACATTGTATATGTTATAAAAATGTCATGGCAAAAAGAATGTAATTAATTTTTACTAGAAATAGTAAGAATAATATTTATGTCAATTGATTAATTTGACATAAATACTTGAATTTATTACAAGTTTTAACCCTTCTAAAACATAGGGTAAATATCATGTGAAAACCCCTCCTTAGCCTAAAAACCTAAAAACCACTTAAATGAAGGTTAATAAAGTAATTTAATAATTAATTTTCAATATTATTACTACCTGATGTGTCCGGAACGACTCTATAAATACTATTAAAACCTAGACCTAGACACACCTAATTTTACCGAAAATACCTAAACTAAACCGAACCCTAAGGCAAGTGTACCTATCGGATGGTAGAATAGCTAAGGCAAGACCGGGAATATCGAACCCTAGAGACACTCTATAGACAAGACAAACCTAGACCTAGAAAGTGGAAATACTGAGTACTTTGGGTTTTTGATTGAGATTTGATTTAACTAAAAGTAACTAAGCAACGAGCAAACAGACGAAAGCAGGAAACTTTGGGGAAATTCAAATGAGAAAGAGGCACCACCTAGCCCTAGACTCTTATTCAACACTCACAACTCAACTCGGTTATAGAAATCCTGATGGCGGTTAGTTCACCTTGTAAGTCCTTCCTAACAGATAATCCTACGCTCGAACAAGAGTTCACCTTTTGGGTACTTCCTACTTCAGCTAAACCTAACCACCCTCGAATCTAATCTAAGGCACCTTAAGCTAACCGGAGCTACCACTAACAAACTACAATGACTCAAAATAGTAAGCTAGACAATTAACCTAGGGAATTTCCTTTTGGGACAACTCGATCCTAAGCAACTAACCAACCCGACTACCCGATAGCTATCACCCTTTTAAGTCTATTTAGCTAGCAACACACAAGATCCAAATCATCAAATATTAACTAGACCTATAACCACAATTAAGCAATTATGTTAAAATGCAAGAATAACCTACAAGCTAACTACTTTACCCAAACCGGAAGACATCCGCAAGCAAAGCAAGGTCCAATCAATAACTAACAATTTAGATCAAGTGTATAAACGCATCATCACAGCAAATTAATGGAATTGAAAAGACTATCAAACATCAATCAGATAACTAAAACCGAATTAAAGTCGTAAACATCAAACAATAGTCATAATGGTCTAGGTGGTGGCAAATTACTTAGCCAACCACCATGAGATAATAATAAACACAGAAAAGTTCCAGAATTTGTAAACAAAACATGGTTTATGATCTAGCAATTACAATAACCGAAAATAAAGAATGAACCGGAGTAATGATTTGATGATGTATTGCTCTCCCGGTTGACTCTCCTTGATCCCAGCTCTTCCCTGCTCCGAAAATCGCCCTAAGTCGCTCTGGAATTCGTCTGGAAGTCGTATATTATGAATTGAAACCCTAAAAGTGATTTTATAGTCGAATTACTTCTTTTGCGGGTTTTAGACCTCCAAGCGTATCGCTTGGAGGTGTGTTCTTTCTAGGCGATACGCCTACCGCCTATGTCGCGACAAAACAGTCGGTCAAACCGACTTATGACTTCTGTTGACTTCTTCTTTTTGCGCGTATCGCCTACAAATGTAAGGTCCCAGGCGATACGCCTGGGATAGCTTGTTCAGCCCTTCTTCTTCTTTTCTTGATTCTTTTTAGCTTTCTCTCGAGGCCTCGGGAATTCATCAAACTCCTGCGAAACTAACATAAAACTATAAACAGGACTCAAAGACTCAAACTTAACTAAAAACATAATAAATGACTCAAAATGGACTTAAACCCGACTCAAATAATATACAAAAGACCCTAAAAATGGGATGTGTTTACAACACATCACTACCACACTCCCTCCATGTTTCATATATTTACAACACCCCCTCCTCTTCCCACCCCCACCCAGCCACCACCACCCCTCCCCCCATGTGTTGCATATATGCAACATAATTATATTGCATAATTATGACCTCTAACTCGCACCGCCCATGTGTTGAATATATGCAACATAATTATATTTCATAATTATGACTTCTAACTCCCCCCCCCCCCCGGTGTTGCATATATGCAACACAGTTATATTGCATATATACAACCCCTAACCCGCACCTCCCACCCCGCGTTGCATATATGCAACTGAATTATATTGCATATATATAACCCTAACACTCATCCACCCCTACCCCCCCCCCCCCCGCGGTTTTGCATATATGCAACATAATTATTTTGCATATATATAACCCCTAACCCGTATCACAACCACCTCACCCCCCCCCCCTATGTTGCATATATGCAACATAATTATATTGCATATATATAACTCCTAACCCCCACCCAACCCCTCCCCCGTGTTGCATATATGCAACAAAATTATTTTGCATATATATAACCCCTAACCCGCATTCCAGCCAACTCACCCCCCCCCCCCGTGTTGCATATATGCAACACCCCCTATGTTCCATATATGTTGCATATATACTTCCCCACCCCCCACCCCCCTCCCACCCCCACCTTGTGTTGCATATATGCAACACACTTGAGTTGCTTATGTACAACCCCGACTCCCTCCAACCTCGTGTTGTGTATATGCAACACCCTCGTGTTGCGTATATACAACACCCTTTTGTTTCATATATACAACCCTTGTGTTGCATATATACAACCACCACTCCCCCCCCCCCCCCCCCCTCGTGTTGCATATATGCAACATGCTAGTTATGTTACATACTGGCAATATAGAGTATCTATGCAACATGTTAGTTATGTTGCATAGTTTGTATGTTGCATATGTGCAACATAGCTAGCATGCTGCATATGTGCAACATAGCTAGCATGCTGCATATATGCAACATAGCTAGTATGTTGCATATATGCAATATGACGTACTTTTAAATTTTAGTTATATGCAACATGTTATTTCAGCATTCCGGAGGTATTCAAATTAAACTCAATCCAACCAACAATAAACCAACAAAAAAAACAATTAACACCAATTTGTTTCATGCATTTCATTCAAACAAAAGTACACATCAATACATCATTTTACAAACGGATATTTCAATAAAAACAACTAGCAAGCCGTTATAGAACCATACATAAAATGTCAAAGCACGACAAAATTACAAAAAGGAGAAGCAAATATTACATAAAAATACATGACGATACCGGAACAAAAACAACATGCCCTGTTACTCCAATAACCTAAGCATCAACATTCTAGCATGATCGAGCATCGTAGGATATCTTTTAACCCTTTTTCAGCAGCCCGTCAAAATTTGCGATGGTGTACAAGAGACTCCAACATGAGCGCAATCCAACCCTTAAATTATACCATCCCCTCATATGGCCTAGCTATAAAAATTTTATCCCATCATCCCATGTACCATCCATAAATTTGAAAATCCACCTTAAGATCATGCCACCCAAGAATTCTAATTACACCAAATCAAGTAGCAGCAACCAAGGTCCGTATCTCACCCGAATTTGCCCTTGGTACTTTGTAGATCCCTACCAATTCCATGTTTAAATCAGTTCAATATAGGTGCAACAAAACCATATAAGTAAAGAAAAAATTTAGGCCACAAAAAAAAACCTACTAAAATTGTAGACATCAATACATCATTTACATTTAGCCACCGTAGCCCCATCAAGAAACTTATAAAAAGTCATAATCCTAAGTCAAAAGTGAGTTCATAAATTACCACTTGCAACTCTTATAAAGGATCAAAACAAGACATATACTCATATATGTTGCCACAACAATTGTTAATTTATTTACGTTGCCACTGCAACTATTAATCCAATAAATGCCAAGAAAACACACACAAATCTTATTTAAAAATCTGACAAGAATTGGGCCTGATTCAAGTTTATATTAAACTATATCAATTTAGTAAAGAAAAAATACAAAAAAAAAATCAATCTTTCAACTACGAATTTCAAGTGGGTTTTAAAATATTGGATTTTTTTTACCTCTATCTTTCTTTAAAATTGGCTTCAATAATTCATACACTCCTACCAAATAACCATCATAAACCTAGAACTACTACCAAAATAAATTTGCCTCTTAGCAAAAAGCCCACTAATTTCTAACGTTTAGAAATATGTGACAATCATGTAATGTTCATAGCTCTTCACTTTGGCAATTATTGTGTTTGATCTACTGTCACAAAAGATTAAATGCAGCAAGGAATGTACAGATTATCAAAATGTTTTCATTAAAAAAAAATACTTTTTTAAACATATTATCTAATCTCCAACATTTAGAAATATGTGAAAGTCATGTAATGATTAGAGCACTACAAATTAGCAATTATTGTGTTTGATTTAGTGCCACATAAAAGATGAACTGCAGCAAGGTGAAGATTGCCAAAATGTTTTTCATTTCATTTCAAGCAAGAAGAAGGGCATATCATGAGAACAACACGATTCATAATAACTAATAACAATATGAAGAAAAAAATATTGAAACCCAATTAACCAACCAATTTCAAGACAACATAAACAGAAAGCATGTGTTTTTATTTCAAAATGAAATACCAAAAAAGATTAACCTTTCCCAGTTTAAGAACAGTCGAAGCATGCTTCTGGAGATCGAATGCGAGTTACTCGTCGGTCTGTTTTTCCCCGTCGAGACCCCGATTCCTGATCGTATACTTGCACTCAACGGCGCTAGATAGAATCGTAAGAGCCCGTTATCAACATGATTGGGTTAGTATCTCGCACTTCGATTCCGTTCCAGAACAAATTCATCCCCTACCCTTTGGTTCGTCCCATTCAACCCATTCACAAACCCTTGATCGTTTCTGTTTGCATTCACTTTACCATTCATCATGTTATTCTGGTTTGATCTCCTCAGTGCAGAGCTTCTACAGCTCACACTACTGTTACTTCTAAACACCTTTCTGTTACTGTTATTACCCCCATTGTTGCAATCTCTTATATCCTGCCAAGATTCTGAATAAGATCTACCTACACCACTTACAGTGCTGCAACGATCTTGATCCTCATCTCCGTCTTTGTTGTTGCGGCGGTAGATATATACCCAGATCTTCCACCGCCACTTTTTCGGCTTCTTCACCTCTTTCTTCTCTCCCCCAATTCCAATCCCACCATCCTTAAAACCTAACTCAAATGTTTCAGAGCAATAATCCCTCAACGAATTCGAATTCGGAACCCTAGGGGGGTCAATTGTAGCAGGTAAAACTTTGGTGTTCGAAACCGAAGCCACCTTTGTTTCATCCGATTCTGCAAACACCGCAGCGGCCATTCGGCGGACTGAATTCGAGCTCAAGCGCACGGTGGCGGTGAATCGAGCTCCAGGGCCGACGAGGAAGAAAAGTATGACCAATTAGTTTTATAAGTTTTTAAAATAAAAATGGTTTTTTGGTTTTTAGGATAAAGGGGATTTTCATGTGAACTCAACCCCTAAAACATATGTTAAAAATGGATATTGTTATATAAAAATTCACTTGTGGAAAGTAAATATTTTTATAAAAAGATTTTTATAAAAATAAATCAAAGACAAACAAATGACTTTAATGGACTTTTATTCATTAATTTGATGAATCAAAGTCATCAAATGTCAAAATACGTTGCGTAGTAATAAAACCGGGACCACACGACAATATACGCGAAAACGTAAATGCTTAAAATCTCCGAACAATTACCTATCACGTTTTAACAATCCAAAAGTTTATGATAAATAAACATTTATAAATCCAAGCGTCGTAAATTAATATTTTTAGAACAATGTTTCAAAAAGAAATAATTATTTCATGCAAATGAAATATTAAACGATTTCGAAATATTAAATGATTAAATATCGAACGATTCATGTTTTAAAATGAAATGAATGATTAATCTTGATGATTAATTATTTACAAAAGGATTTAAACTATGTTTTATTTACAAAAGTATTGTTAATCATAATTATTTAAAAATAATTATAACTTGCATGATTAGCAAAACCAAATATATAATTATTTAATAATTATATGAACTCATGAAAATAATAATAAACATTATTATTTTAAACCCAATATTCGGGACTTGATTGAACTAATTAATTGTTTAGTTTTTTATTATATTTATTGAACATAAATATAAAACAGCATAAAAGTATTTATTTAATAAATACTAACTAACGTGTTTTCAAACGAATACAAACGGGATTAAAATGTTAAGACTTGACCGGTATCACTTGGATGACTTATGTTACTCAAATGATTGTAGACCTTATGCATATGCCTATTTATTTTATTTAGGATGTTACGTGCTACTGTTGACTACACTATTTACTTGCCATTTACCTGCTGATCCAGTGAGTTTCACGACCCCTTTTCCTTTTAACTGTTTTATACTTTGGGGGAGAAATCATGAAATCTGGTAAATGCTTTTACTTAATATTATGGTTTATCTGTTAGCCGTATGACTACTTGTTCTCTCTCTTACTGATTGCCCAATTTGGTACATTATCGTTATAAACGTTTGTACAACCGTATCCCACCATTAATTGATTTCAATTAGTTCTGTATGAAACGACAGCTAGTGAATAGATCTATTTGGGTTGACAACCCTACCCTAACTGGTAGCTCCAGTTCTGACTCCGGATTGTCTGGGGGTACACGTCAGTAATTCTGCTCTGTTTAACATCTCTAGGCAAGAGATGCTATGGGTGGGTACACCGTTAGTATTTGAAATCAAGGTTCATGTGAGCTCATACATGCACAACAATAAACCCGTGTAATATTTAACTATACCGAAAACTGTTTTACAAATGTCTTATGATAAATCCTAAACCTGTGAACCTCACCAACTTTATGTTGACCTTTTAAACTCATGATTTCTTAGGTAATTGATGCAACCCTTGAAGACATGCAAATGGTGCTTATCTATGCTACTGGACCTGCTTACGAAGTCATAGTCCCTACTATCTTAATAAACCGTTCAATGTTTTTATTATTAATTTAAGACTTGTTTTCAAATGTAAGACATTATCATTGTCCATTATCACTTTCCGCTGCAATACAATGACTTAATGTTTTATGAAGTTTTAATTATATTAGATGTTGTTCTATGTATCCTCGACTATGACTCCATTCTCGCTCACACCCGATACCGTTGACCGGGGTGTGACATCTAGTCCCTCGAAACGAAACATCGAAAACCACACAGTTGCCCAAATGGATGAAGACATCATGATTTGGAACAGTACTTGAGAAGTAGCACTTGTAGACATTTTTAGGAATCTCCTGAAAAGTATGATAATAAACAATTAAATTTTTTAGTTATTATACCAATAAATGAATAAACTGTGTTGGAAGGATAATAGACTATACAAGGAATAACACACTTTTTTGTTTCTACCAAACCTATTCTTTATTTCATTTACACTTCATTCAAGTTCTATAAACATAAAGTTGCCAATTTAAATCTAGTGTGTAAGATCCTATAGATAATAGTGCCTTGAAATTACAAACCGGATGTAGACCCTTATGAGCATTCAATGAAACAAATTGAAGAAAATATACCTTGGCAATCAACCCTGATCTAATTATCAAGTTAACATTTTACAAAGAACATTAGACAACATGTCGGTTTATAATAAAATGCCTGAATGACCCATAATGAAAAGAACTACTAATGCACTTCAACATATTACATGTTAAGCCACAATATTAATTTGAATGCGACAATCATAAGCACTCTATGCATTAATGTGTCTATGTGACTTAAGAGTAACAACACAACGAAGGGAAAAAAAAGGAGACAACACAATAAACACGATATAAACTTGCCCCAACCAAGAAATAAAAAAAGTAACAACACAATCAACAACAAAAGAAGACAATGCAAACAGTGATAATGTAATCTATGTACATTAATAAAACAAAAGAAAAACACTCACCAACTGTTCGAAATTGGGATCCCGGATGATCTTGAGAAACCTCTTGTACACCGGATGATCTTGAAAAAACCTCTTATACTGCAAACAATTTAACACATAAATAAAAAGATCATCGGAAATAAAAGCAAAAACAAATGTGTTAAAGTGTTAATGAAGTATTTCTATCAAAGTATAGGATTATCAGAGCATAAAATGTAATAGAAAAATGTGTCAATTGAAACATAAAATAAAACTAACAAAAAGGTGACAACTTTGCATAAGCATACTCAAGTTGAGGTCTTTGCCAGCTTCTCGTTCTTTTCTTACACATAAAATAATTGGATTAAATATACAAGTTATAAGCATAACCAAGTTGAGGTTTTTTTGTGTATGAAACCAAAACCAAACATAAAGGTCAAATTTACTATGGATATTTATAATATAAAGAACAAAGAGAAATAAAGCCAAAGTCGATATCTAATTTGAAATCAAGAGGTCATTGTCATTTTCATAATCCTAAGACTAACACTTATTCATCAGAAGCAATTTTATATATTTTTCGCTCCCTGTTTATGGTCAGCATTGTCAATTATTCATCATCCTAAGACTAACACTTATGACATTAATGAGCAAATTA
>JBCNJP010000017.1:28381376-28415363 GCA_039602395.1 Deinandra increscens subsp. villosa | reverse complement strand
CACTTTTTCAGCTGATACTACGGATGATTGTGCTAAAATGATTGCTGCTTTGATTTCATCATCTTTTGGTTTGGTTATCAAGAATGTTGCTGATGCGAAAATAACAAAGGATGATCTTGATGAATTTGATGATGATCAATTAAACGAATTGGATTTATCTTGGCAGTATGCTATGCTGGGTCAAAGATCAAAGAGTTTTTTCAAGAAGAATGAAAGGGTTACTTCTGATTTTAATGGAAGGTTGGTTATTGACAAGTCAAAGTTGAAATGCTAAAAATGTTCAAAGCTTGGACATTTTGCTAAAGAATGTCAACAAGCAAATGTTACCAAACATGGGTTTACATCAGGTGTTCAACCATCTTCAAGCAATTCAACCAAGACAGCTTTAACAGTTCAGAATGGTGGTGTTTATGATTGGGGTAAACAATTTGATTCATCTGCTTTGATCATCACTCATGATCAACCAGAACATTATTGTTCCGAGTTCAAGTTCAGAACCAAGTTCATATGAATCAGCCGAAAATATGGAAAGTTTATTGAAAGAGAATGCTTTGTTATTGAATGAAATTCGTAAGCTTTCTGATGAATTGAAGTTTGTGAAAGAAGAATTAGAGATTTCCAAGAGAAATGAGAAGGAATTTGAATTGAAAAATGAGTTTTTGATGAATGAAGTGAATATGCTTAATGAAGTTCATTATTCAGTCAAAGAAGATGTAAAGCTGCTTCAAGTGAAGAATGATACATTATAGTAAGAAAAGGAGGCATTGTTTAAAGAAGTAAAGAAATGGAATGATGAAGCAGAGGATGCTGTGAATGATTTTCAGAATTCGTTTGATAAATAAAAAATCAAACTTGATTTGCTCACAAAGAATTCTGAAGAATCTGTTGCTAAAATTGAAGCTTATCAAGTTGATATGGAGAAGTTATTGGATGAGAAACGTGAATTGGTAAGCGTGAATAAAGTTCAAGCTGCAAATCTGGAAATTCAAAAATGTAATGAAGAAAAAGTGCGAAAGGAGTTGTTTGAAGGAATGGAAAATCTTAGAATGCAGAAATTGGAAACACATAAAGTTGCAAAGAGATTGACTGCTACTGAGAAGGAGTTAGCTGAAGCTCAACAACAAATTTCTAGTTAAAAAATTCAAGTCATTGATACCAATCGATTGCGGAATAATGTCTCGAGTTCGTAATTGTTCACAAGTTTCTTAGCACATGATGCTAATTTTGAAAAGATGTTTGATAAGACCGCATCACCTTCTGCTAATATCAAAGAAGCTTTCAAAGAAGTGAAAGATAAGGTTGAAGATTATGATTATTCAAAGGTTTCATCATCAGTATCTGAAGAAGAGAAAATTGTGAAGAAGAAGAAAGCAAAGAAATCTGAAGTTCCTCCTGCTCCATAGTTTGTGTCTGGTTCATCGTCGACAGGAAATGTCAAATCAGCTACTTCAAGTGAGAAAGATTCGTTCTCAACCAGATTTTGATGAGACGATTTTCTTTGAGCAGAAAAACATTAAAGAAATAAAAGCTGAATTTTCAAAGTTAGCGAAGAATGGACATCGGGATTCTATTTCCGAGGAGAAGATTTCTGGAAAGAATGTTGGTTTGGGTTTTCAATCACAGAATTTCAAAGCTCAGGCGGTTCCAGCACCAACGCCACAAGATTTGAAGAAGCTTAAAATGAAGCAAGTGAAGAAGTAAGTTTTCAAGGCTGAGAAGGTTCAACCTGAACGGTTTTACAAACTCAAGGGTTCGGAACAAATATTCTCCGACAACGAGTTTCCTCTTCATTACGTGGATGCTAGGAAAATTTCTGATGTTTTTGAGAAGAAGGATGCCTCAAGAACCTTGAAGAATCAAACATCAAAATTTTCTTCTGATGGTTCTTATTCTCGAAGTCCAACATCAAAATGGGTTCATGATCACAGGCATCAGGTATATGATTCTAATTTTGATCATTTTAGAGATATTCATGTTTGTGAATCTTTGCAGGCACCCAAAAAGTGGGACAAATTACAACGCATTTGTTATGTTTGCCGCCAAAAAGGGCATATGGCAAAAGATTGTCCACTTCCTGCTGAATCAAAACAAAGGTTTCAACAGACACCAGTTTTTGGTAAACCTGCCAAACCATAGTTCTTTGATGAACAAGGCAGAGTTTTTGATGAATGTGAATCTACATTCTTTCTCAAACAAAAACGTTTTGTTCCTATGTTCAAAAATGTTCAAAATGTAGGTTCATCATCACAGACACCTGTGATTGTTTCATCAAAAACCGAGTTACCAAAACAACAATCAATTCTGGAAACCCAAGGTGGGTCTCAAAGAAAAATCAAGACACTGGTCGACCAGAAGTTGTCGCTTCGGGTCAAGTTAAAAACTAACGAGTTTGACCAGTGTGCGAGTACTTCTAGAAGACCTATCGACGATTGAAAAGTTGTTGATGGAGGAGTATTCTGCTTAACTTAAATTTAATGTCATATATTCTTCTTACCTGCATGTTTTCTGAAACTTTCTAATGCACGGCATCCGTGTTGGTTGATCAATTTTCTTTATGTTTCCTTTGATAAAACCCAAAAATAGAGTCTTGTTTTTGTAAAATAAAAATCTAAAAATAGAGTTTTCATTTTAAGGGGGAGAATTGCATGTAAGGGGGAGAAATTGTGTAAATGCATGTTATGGGAAGAAGGTGAATACATGCAAAATATATAGGGAAGGTGAATACATGCACAATATATAAAATTGTGAGAAATTGATCATTGGGAAATGATGGTACATTGGCTTACGTATTTGACTCATGGATAGAGTAGATGAAAGAGCCATAAGATCATTGTTTGATATGTTTGGTAGGCTCGGCAAATCAAAAAGTATTCAGATGTGATATACACTAAATACTAATGCTTGACCATGTGGATAACATCTTGATGCGTATTTCATGACAAAAAGAAAAATAAGTGTGAAAAATAAAATGAGAAGTCACTGTGTATACATGTGTTCATTTTGCAAAGTATTTAAACTTGTTTGATTTTTTCTTTATTTTGTCAAACGATCAGACTTTCTCTGCGTGCTCACAAGGCCAACCTGATTGTTGTTCGTTTGACGTTCTGCTGTTATTTTCTTTGGTGTTTCGTATAACTCATTGGACTTTCTCTGCGTGTACGGGAGTACCAACCTGATTGTTGTTGGGTTATACAATTTCAACTTGTTTTATCTTTCTTATTTTGTTAAATCTGAGGCCTTATCTACGTATCGAAAGATCGACCTTAAGGTAAACGATTTAACGTTCTTATTTCTTTTTGCATGGAACACAATTGACAATATCATGAAAATATTATGCTTTGTGATAATCACAAATGTAATCACACAAGAAAAAGGAAGAAATCACACAAGAAAAAGAAAATGTCTGATTATGTCTGATAGTGTGGGATACATTGGTCAATGCAAAATCTAATCACTACCTTAACATATCCAGATGTTATGAGTATGATTCTGCCTGAGTTTAAAATGGACAAATTATACCGGTAATCAGCATGACTTACGTGCTTCAGTTAGTTGAAATTAAAGTGTAGTTCAGTGCGTCATGTCCAATATGATCCCGTATAGTGATCTTTCTCATACCAAAAATAGATTTTGATTCTGTATTGCAAATTCATTACATTTTAGAAAAGTACAAAAAGATTTTTGGTGTGTTTTAGCATAAGTTTGAAAAATCAAAAAGATTTTAGGTTTGTTTTGATATAAACTTTCTAAAAGCTAAAACGATATTGTTTCTGCTTTATTTTTGATCTGATCAACACGTGATACAAATCCAGTTTTCAAAATCATGTCTTGGAGTCTAGAAGAGACGTTTTGCGCCAAGATTATTTAAACTTTGAGCAGGTTGCTAGAGTGAAAGATATCACAATTTCAAGTCTTCTAAAGCTGTTGATAAAAGACATAGATGCACCAGACATTGTCAAGTATTCAAGATAAAGCTGCGATCAAGTTGAGGAAGAGTTTGTTTGAAGATTCATTTCTTTGGACGAACGGATTCTATATTTGAGGGGGAGCTTGATTGAAGATACATATTTGATGATGTAGAAGAGATACTGCACACGACGAGGGGGAGTTTGTAGATACCTGATATGTGCGTCGTGTGAAGTATCGAGCCAGAAAAAGATGGAGTACAAGACATGTTCATAGGTTGTCGGCTGAACTTGGTCTGAACCTGGAGTTCGGATCAGACGAACTTCAGGTTCGCCTGAGGTTCGGCCGGTTGATATAAATAGCGGGTTTGTCTTTGTATTCGGCAAAAGAGAGAGAGAGAGAGAGAGTCTGAGCTATTGTTAAGTGTGTGTTTTTGTGGTGTGATCTCTGAGTCATTTCTGAGTGTTTCACTGATTGTAATTGTTCGTTTTGATCAATAAAACAATCGGTTAATTACGTTTCTTGTCTGAATTAGCTAGATCGAGTAGACGATCCGATGCTCACGCAATTTCAGACTTTAGTTGTTCCCACTTCATGATGGATTCTATCTTTGCAGGATTCACCTGTATTCTTGAATCATTCACCACATGCCCAAGGAATTGAACTTCTCTCAACCAGAAGTCACACTTAGAAAACTTGGTGTAAAGTTTCTCCTTTCTTTATATCTCCAACATTTTCCTCAAGTGTTCCTCATGCTCCTTCTTTGTACGCGAGTAAATTAGTATATCATCAATAAAGACAATTATGAACTTGTCAAGGTAGGGCTTGCACACTCAATTCATTAGATCCATGAATATTGTTGGTGCATTAGTAGCCTAAAGGGGATAACAGTAAATTCGTAATGCCCATACCTTGTGCGGAAAGTTGTTTTGGGTATATCTTCTTCTCGCACTTTCATCTGATGATATCCAGATTTTAAGTCAATATTGGAGAAATAGCTTGCTCCTTGGATTTGATCAAATAGGTCATCAATTCTTGGCAATGGATATTTGTTTTTTATTGTTATCTTGTTCAAATCTCGATAATCAATATACATCCTCATCGATCCGTCTTTCTTTTTAACAAAGAGTACTGGTGCTCCCCACGGCGAAGAACTGGGCCTTATGAATCCCTTGTCCAGAAGCTCTTGTAGTTGACTTTTTAACTCTTGTATTTCCTATGGTGACAATATATAAGGTGCTTTTGCAACTGGGGTTGCTCCTGGAACTAGGTCTGATTCGAAACTCCACTTGTCTGTCTGGTGGTAGACCAGGCAAGTCATCTGGAAACACTTCAGCGTATTCTGAGACTACAGGTACTTCTTCCAGTTTCGTCTTCTTTGGTGTTTCCACCACGTTCACCAGAAAGGCTTGACATCCTTTTCTCAGACACTTGTTTGCTTGGAGTAACGATAAGATCTTCTTTGGTTTGGTTGACTTTTCCCCTATGATAGTATGAGTTTTACCGTCTGTAGACTCTACTGTTATTGTTTTGGTGTCACAATGGTTCCTTGCACGATGTTGGGTTAACCAGTCCATACCCAACACAATGTCGAAGCCACTTAACATCATAGGCAATAAATCTAATTCGAACTTAGCATTATCAATGTCTAACTGGCAGTTCTTAATTATCTTAGATATATTGATTTCCTGACCATTAGTAGTTTACTATATACGAACTATCAAGTTTATGTGTGGTGCAATTTAGTTTAGGTATGTATGCAACAGACATAAAGCTCATATCTGCACCAGAATCAAATAATATACTGAGAAAGTGATTGCTAACAGTAAACATACCAGTTACGACATTGTCGTCCTTGCGGGCTTCGTCTGCGTTCATTACAAACACCCG
Source organism: Deinandra increscens subsp. villosa (assembly GCA_039602395.1). NCBI lineage: Eukaryota > Viridiplantae > Streptophyta > Magnoliopsida > Asterales > Asteraceae > Deinandra > Deinandra increscens. The sequence goes on along the minus strand of JBCNJP010000017.1, from coordinate 28,409,567 downwards.
AGCATTCTCTCGAGGTGCTCCGCCTTCTCTCCCCTTATCTCTCCCTTTTCCTTTCTCTGTTTCTTTCAGTTTTGACACTCAGGTCGTCTATGTCCTTCTTCTTTGCAGTAATAACAAACAACTGGGCCCCGACACTGCTCTGCACTATGTCCCTTTCGGTGAAATTTTTGACATTCAACATCTGTATGGAAATGTATTGCATAATGCCATTTCTTCTGACAGTTGCGACATACAATCTCACTCCTACACTATTGTGTTCAATGGCCCATCTTTCCACACTTATGATAGGTTTCATCCCTAGCCTTCTTGGAGTTCCTATCATTGTTACCTTTCCAACTTCCTTCCCTTTTCTTATTATCAAATCTTTGTTTTCCTCCTTCCACTTCATCTTTTTGATTCACTTGTCTCAACCATTCCTCAAGTTGGTAAACTCGTTCTCTAGTTTTTCCGACTCACTTTCGGATATAAACTTTCTCATCACAATCTTTCGAAAACAGCTCCAACTCTTTTGGTAGACCCTATCTTTTCCCTTTGCATTTCTGATTGTTTTCCACCAGATTAGAGTACTACCTTTGAATGACTACAAAGCAAACCTTATCTTGTCTTCCTCTGTGCAATTACTGATTTCCAACACTTCTTCCATTTCCTCCTTTTTTCATCCAGTTTAGAGTGTCAGTTGCACTCTTTTCGATTCGGTTCAATTGGGTTCTTAATAGACATGAAACAGAAACCTAACCATTATTTTCGGTTTGGTTTTTTCGATTTTTCTTACAGTTCGGTTTTTCCTATTTGGTTTCATCGGTTTTTCGGTTCTGGTTCGTTTTTTTTTGGTTTTTTGCTCACCTCTAGGAAGGGACCCACATGAAACACACACATTGCCTCCAAGAACTCACGGCTAGTAGTAGCCGAAAATCCTTCAAAATCCAAACCGCAGCAAGAAGCCGCGAGGGTGGCATTGGGTTTGCCGGCTACTAGTTGGCTTTGCCGTTGAAGCCGGCTCGCTTGTGTCCTCCCCCCCCCCCCCCCTATTGACCAATTAGCCTAGGATAAAGATAAGTACAATAAATGTTTTATAGGTGTAATTAGGGGTGTTCAACAAATCGAGTTTCGAGTACTCGAACTAATCGAATCGAATTATTTGAATTTCAGTTTTTGAAATCTAAATTTGAATTCGATAATTCGAATTCAAAATAGAAATTGCATTTGAATTCGATTCGATTCAAATTCAGTTTTCAAATTTGAGCCGAATCCAAATCAAATTCGAATAAATTCAAATTTATTTTAGTAAAAAGTATAAATCTATAAAAGTATAAAACTAATAAAATATCCCGAAATTCATAGTTTTATATTCAAATTGGAAACATTCAAATTAGACAAAGATTTGCTTAACGTTCAAACCATTCATATCTAAAGCAATTTTGTTCAGTTTGTGATAGACTACTTGGCATTCAAAATGAGGAGTTGTATGTGAAAAATATATAAGGCGTGTAATATTTTAAACAACTAAACTTATAAAGATTTTAAATAGGTGAAAACGATAAGTTTTCAGTAAAAACTACTTTAATATATATGTATAATTATTTATATTTGTATATATACAAAACAAATATATGTAGAGTGTATATATATATAATATATATGTACATTGTTGTAAAACTCATCCGAGGCGACCGACTACTCATCGTGTACTCCCCGAGTAATCTCCGCCTACGCCTAGTACTCCCCCCGACTTAGGCGAATACTCACAACTCCCCGATCGACCGACCTCGGAGCGCCTAGCGAATTTTACTACTATGTATATGTATGAATATTACTAATTCGAATTTTCAATCGATGGTATTTGAATCGAATCAAGTCGAATTTTGAATTTTTCTAATGCGATTCGAATACTAAACACCCCTACATATAATTATAAATTTTATATGATATGTTTTATCTAATCATAACTTTTATATTATCTTAAATTAAATATATCACTAACGATATCTATTCTAAAAATGATGACCCAGCCATTTTGACATAACAAAAGGTTTTCTGATATAAAAATGTTGTAAGATATTGTTTACTAGATTTTACTATATGCATGTTGCTAAGGGATAAGTATACAAACAGTGGTATTGTTAAAACACAACACTAAAAAAAAATACAAAAGGATCATGCAAGGATGTTCAAATTAGAAGTCTAGTTAAATATTAAATATAACATAAACAATTAGATAACCTAAATAGAACGGTGTTAAACTAAAACTAACAAAACACTTAAAAAACAATTTGTAATAAATTAAAACCCAACTAAAAATGATATAAATGTAATAATAAAGACTACCACGCGAAATACAAAAAAACAAACATCTAAAAATAACGATGTAAAACTAAAATGAAGAATGCTTTAAAAGAACGATTTAAACTACTATTAAATTCATATGTTTGGATATGAAACTAATAAAATTTAATGTAGTTTATTTATGCCATATTACACCACGTGGTATTCCCACAGTCTGCCAAGTGAAGAATTGCTATTACATGATCGAGTTATTATTCATTTCACGTAATACTTTTGTATATATATTGGACTAGTTATACCAATTTGTGTATTACGTGAGACGTCTTAAAAATGATATATTAATAATCTCATAGGACACGCGTCTGAAAATACGTGAGCATCGGATCGTCTACTCGATCTAGCTAATCGGACATCGAAACGTAATTAACCGATTGATTTATTGATCAATGAAGAACAATTACAACCAGTAAACACTCAGATACAGACTCAGAGAATACACACTCAGAAACACACACTTAACAGATCTCGCACGCTCAGAACTCTACCAATTACAAAGACCAAACATCTATATATACTAGCTGGTCCGAGCTTCGGCCGAACCTCAGGTTCGGCCAGTCCGAACTTCAGGTTCGGACCTAGTTCGGCCAGACCTAGTTTGACTTGATCTTGTACTTTGTTTGATACTTCACACGACGCACATATCAGGTATCAACAAACTCCCCCTCGTCGTGTGCAGTATCTCTTCAATATCATCAACTTTGTATCTTCAATCAAGCTCCCCCTCAAGTGTAGAATCCGTTCGTTCAATGAAATGAATCTTCAAACAAACTCCTCCTCAACTCGATCGTAGCTTGACTCTTGAATACTTGATGACATTTTAGTGTATCTCTGGTCTTTTATCAACATCTTCAGAAGACTTGAAGTTGTGATATCTTGCACATAGCAACCTGCTCAAACATTTAAATAATCTTGGTGCAAAATGTCTCTTCGAGACTCCAAGATATGATTTTGAAAATTGATTTGTATCACGTGTTGATCAGATCAAAAATAAAGCAGAAACAAAATCTTTTTGGTTTTTCAAAGTTTATGCTAAAACACACCGAAAATCTTTTTGGCTTATCTTGAAATGAAATGAAATTGCAATACAGAATCAAACACTATTTTTGGTATGAGAAAGATCACTATATGGGATCATATTGAACATAACGCACTGAACTGCACTTCAATTTCAATTAATCGAAGCACATAAGTCATGCTGATTGCCGGTATAATTTGTCCAACTTAAACTCAGGCAGAATCATACTCATAACATCTGGATATGTTAAGATATTGATTAGATTTGCTTTGACCAGTGTATCCCACACTATCAGACATAATCAGACATTTTCAGCTTTTCTTTTCTTTTTCCGTTTTGTGTGACAGCACTTGTGATTTTTCACAATGCATAATATTTTCATGATATCGTCAACTGTGTTCCATGCAAAAAGAAATAAGAACGTTAAATCGTCTACCTTAAGGTCGATCTTTCGATACGCAGATAAGGCCTCGGATTTAACAAAATAAGAAAATAAAACAAGTTGAAATTGTATAACCCAACAACAATCAGGTCGGTACTCCCGTACACGCAGAGAAAGTCCGATGAGTTATACGAAACACCAAAGAAAATAAAGCAGAACGTCAAACGAACAACGATCAGGTCGATCTTTCGATACGCAGAGAAAGTCCGATCGTTTGACAAAATAAAGAAAATCAAACAAGTTTAAATCTTTGCAAAATGAACACATGTATACACAGTGACTTCTCATTTTGAATTTCACACTTATTTTTCTTTTTGTGTCATGAAATATGCATCAAGATGTTATCCACATGGTCAAGCATTAGTATTTAGTGTATATCACATCTGAATACTTTCTGATTTGCCGAGCCTACCAAGCATATCAAACAATGATCTTATGGCTCTTTCATCTACTCTATCCATGAGTCAGATACGTAAGCCAATGTACCATCATTTCCCAATGATCAATTTCTCACAATTTTATATATTTGGCATGTATTCACCTTCCTTCATTATATATTTGGCATGTATTCACTTTCTCCCCATAACATGCATTTGCATTTCTCAATTACTCCCCCTTACTTACAATTCTCCCCCTTAAAATGAAAACTCTATTTTTGGATTTTCATTTTACACAAAAAACAAGACTCTATTTTTGGTGTTTTGTGAGAAAAATTTGGAAGTAAAGAAAAGTGATCAATCAACACGGATAGTTTGCAGATTTAGAATTCAGAAAATTTGCAGGTTAGAAAGATTTATCATGAAATTTAAATTAAGCAGAATACTCCTCCATCAACAACTTTGCAATCGTCGATAGGTCTTCTAGAAGTACCTGCACACTGGTCAAACTAATTAGTCCATAACTGACCCGAAGCGAATCGCTTCTGGTCGACCAGTGTCCTTGTTTTGCTTAGAAACCACCTTAGGTTTCCATTGTTGTTGTTTTGATAATTCAGTTTTTGATGAAACAATCACAGGTGACTGTGATGAAGAACCTACATTTTGAGCTTTTGGAAACATTGGAACAAAACGTTTTTGTTTATGATAAAATGTAGGCTCAACTTCATCAAAAACTCTGCCTTGTTCATCAAAGAACTTTGTTGTGGCAGGTTTACCAAAAACTGATTTCTTGTGAAATCTTTGGGGTGAATCAGCAGGTAGATGGACAATCTTTTGCCATATGCCCTGGGCGACGGCAAATATAACAGATTCTTGTCGTTTTGTCCCATCTTTGATGTACCTGCGAAGAACACACATGAATATCTCGAACATGATCAGAATGAGAATCATATACCTGATGCCTGTGATCATGAACCCATTTGGATGTAGGGCTTCGAGATTGAGAACTATCAGAAGAAATGGTAGCTTTCACAAAAACCTCAGCAATCTTCCGAGCATCAACACAATGAAGTGGAAATTCTTTGTCAGAAAATAATTGATCCGAACCCTTGAGTTTGTAAAACCGCTCGGGTTGAATTTTATCAGCTTGAAAAACTTCCTTCTTCACTTGTTTCATCTTTAATTTCTTCAAATCTTGAGATGATGATGCTGGAACCTTCTCAGCTTTGTCTTTCATCCCGTGAAAAAACCCAATCCTTCATGTTTTCCAGAAATCTTCTCCTCAGATGAATAATGTCCATTCTTCGCTAACCGAGAAAATTCAGCTTTTACTTCCGTTACATTCTTATGATCATAAAAGATCGTTTCATCAAATTCAGGTTGAGACTGAATCTTGTCACTAGAAGTAGCCGACTTCTCATTATCAGCAGAAGATGTACCAGATACAAACTTTGGTGCAGGAGAAACTGTAGATTTCTTTTCCTTCTTTTTCTTATTCTTCCTGTTCTTCTTCTTCGTCACAACTTTCTCATCCTCAACTGTAGATGATGAAATTTTTGAATAATCAAAGTCATCAACTTGCTCCTTCACCTCTTTGATAGCTTCTTTGATATGAGCAGGGGGTGATGCAGTCTTATCAAACATTTTCTCAAAATTTTCATCGTTAGCTAAGAAGCTTGTGAAGACTTGAGAATTTGAAACATTATTGAGCAATCGATTAACATCAAGAACTTGAATTTTCAGATCAGAAATTTTCTGTTGAGCCTCAGCAAATTCCTTTTCTTTAGCAATCAATCGCTTCGCAACTTTGTGAGTTTCAAAATTTTTGCAAGCGAAGATTATCAAGTCCTTCAAATAATTCCTTCTTCAATTTATCTTCATTACGCTTTTGAATCTCCAAATTTGCGGCTTGAACTTTATTGACACGAACTAACTCCCGCTTTTCATCCAACAACTTTCCCATGTCAACTTGATACGCTTCAATCTTAGCAGTTGATTCTTCAACATTCTTTGTAAGCAGATCAAGCTTGACTTTTGATTTATCAAATAAATTCGTGAAATCAGAAGCAGTATCCTCCGCTTCATCCTTCCATTTCTTGACTTCTTTTACCAAGCCATCCCTTTCTTCACAAATCTTGGCTTTTGCAGCTTCAACATCCCTTTTATCTTGCTTAGAAATTTCTAAAACTTCATTCAGCAAGTTGATCTCTTTAAGCAAACATTCGTTCTTCATACCCAATTCCTTCTCATTTTCCTTAGAAATTCCCAACTCCGAACTAATCATTTTGAAATCAGCAGTAACTCTTTTGACTTCATCAATCAGAAATTCTTTTTCTTTCATCAAAGCTTCAATTTTAGACTCAAATTTCTCATTCTCAGCAGCGTCATATGAACTCGAATCAGAATAATAATCATCTTGGTCATGTGTAACAATTAATGCTGATGTATCATATCCAAAATGTTGACCCCAATCATAAACACCATCATGTTGAGCTGTCAACGTTGTTGTCTTGCTTGTGTTACTAGTAGATGGTTGAGTAAAACCAGGCTTGGGTGATTGAGTAAAACCAGGCTTGCTTGCATGAGCCTGTTGACAATCTTTGGCAAAATGTCCAAGCTGCGAACATTTATAACATTTTAGCTTAGACTTGTCAAAACCCAATTTATCATCAGAAAGATTTCTTCCATGTTTCTTGTAAGAACCTCTTCGATCTTTGACATAACATAGCATATTGCCAAGATATATCCAATTCAGTTAGCTGATCATCATCAAGTGCATCAAGATCATCGCTGGTTAACTTTGCATCAGCAACATTCTTAATAATCGAACCAAAAGATGATGAAATCAAGGCAGAAATCATTTTAGCACAATCTTCTGTTGATTCAGCAGAAAAGGCATTCTGATTTGAAAAATTTGGAATTGTAAAGCTACAACCCCGTGAAGATTTGTTATCCGAATTATCAGAAATTCCAGTCAAGAAAGTTGTACTTGGTGCAGAACTCATACTTGGTTTAGCTTTAGCATTCATGCTTGCCGTATTCTCACCATGATACAATTCAGGATGTTGCAAAGTAGCAGTTGATTTCTTGGAGTTCAACATTTCCATTTCTCGAGCATGAAGTTTTCCAGTAAGCTCGTGAAACGTCATGGTAGAATAATCCTTGTCATGAGTGAGCAGCAAAACATAATTCTCCCATTTTTCAGGTAAAGCTTCCATAATCTTTTCTTTCAAATCAGCATCAGATTTCTCAATACCAACTACCTTTAATTCACTCATTAGATGTGAAAACCGTGAAACGAGAGCAGTAATATTCTCATTTTCATAGTTTTGAAAATTATCAAATTCTTTGTTCAAAACTTTCTTCCGACTTTTCTTGTAATCATCATTACCTTCACATCTTGCTGAGAGAGCATCCCACAATTGCTTTGATTTCTTACAAGTGCTGAATTGATGTAACAGTTCACTAGGTAAAGCCATTGTAAGATAACCATAAACTTTCTTTTCAAGCTCATAACTTTTCCTTTCAGCAGCATCAAAATCTTGAAGTTCCTTATAATCTCCTTCTTCAGTTGGTCGTTCATACAATTTCCGAATCGGAATCCGTAGATCAATATCGTTTGTGCTTATGTATGCAGAAAACCGTTTCTTCCAATTTTGATAATCTTCTAGCTTTAACAATTTGGGAACTTTCTGACTTGTTTCAATTTCATTATCAAAATTCAACATGGTCTGCATCGCACTTTGCATTGCAGCAAACGCATGAAATTCCGACATCGTTGAACAACTTTTAAATTCGGTTGGCCGAACCTGCTCCGATCCTAAAACTGAACTCCGAACCCTGTACGAACCTAGAATCAAAGTCCGAACTTTGTCCGAACTGGCTCCGAAACAAAATGAACTGTCCGAACCTCTCAAATACTCCGATCTAGCACTGAACTACCTCCGAACCTTGACCGAATGTAAATGAACTCCGAACTCGATCAAGATAGACCGAACCCTGACCGAGACAGCTCCGAAGCCTCACCGAAGATGTACCGAACTTCAAGTTCGGAGCAGTTACTCCGAACCTGATCAGAAAACTCCGAACTTCGAATTCATTTTTCAAAAACGTGCGAAAAATGACTGATTTTGACGAAACTCGTTACAGTGGATCAGCAAAACCAATAGAAACTGATTTAGGAACAATTTTGACACCAAAAACTCGATAGAAGTGATGAACAACACGAAAACAATCTCGAGAAACACGAAAAACGCTTCAAAAATCCAAAAATAGTAACCACAGATCAGTAGAGTGGACCAGATAGCTCTGATACCACTTGAAAATGCGTGAGCATCGGATCGTCTACTCGATCTAGCTAATCGGACATCGAAACGTAATTAACCGATTGATTTATTGATCAATGAAGAACAATTACAACCAGTAAACACTCAGAATACAGACTCAGAGAATACACACTCAGAAACACACAATTAACAGATCTCGCACTCTCAAAACTCTACCATTACAAAGACCAAACATCTATATATACCCGCTGGTCCGAGCTTCGGCCGAACCTCAGGTTCGGCCAGTCCGAACTTCAGGTTCGAACCTTGTTCGGCCAGACCTAGTTTGACTTGATCTTGTACTTTGTTTGATACTTCACACGACGCACATATCAGGTATCAACAGCGTTTGGCTCGAATCATTTGGTGTGATGATCTATCTCTTAAATCCGTCTATGGACTACAACATTCAACGCGTACCTACAATCTATAAAAAAAATTAATAAATAATTCTATATAAGAAAACATCTATATCTATACTATATAATAAACAAAAAGTTTGTTTAGCCACTTTTGGCAAAATTAAAAAAAAAAATTATAAATATCTTTTTAATATCAATTTTAAATATCTCTTTTAATACATATTTAAATTTAAAATAATATATTTTATTCAAGATAATATATTTCATTTAAAATAATATACTTATTAAATATAATCTGATATTTTAATATAATACTTATAATATTTTATTTAAAATAATATTTTGATACTATATATACAATATAGAATTATATTTCATTTAATTTTACATTTTTTTTACTTTAATTGTAATTGAATAAAATATTTTATATTATATATATAATATTAAAATATTATTTTAAATAAAATATTATAAGAATTATATTAAAAATATTGAAGTATATGCAATAAAATATATTATTTTTAATATTAAATATATACAATATAAAATAATTATTCCTATAATTACAATTTACTAACACATTTGAATATAATTATGAAAATACATAATTGTCGTATAATTTTTAAAAATTTACCATAGTAGATTATCATTGTATTTATAAGTTTTTATTAAAATATATTTAAAATCTACAAGTCAAAGAATTCGGTTTTAGCCATATACATGTTTGCTACATCACAAAGGTTAATTTAACATAAATGGATAAACAATGGTTAATTTAACAAAAATGGATGTAGAAATAGCAATCTTACTTTATTATTATTATCAAAAACTATTATGAGGGTCGGCGGCAACATCGTATGTACAAATAAGAACAAATAAATTGATTTCAATACGTCTCAGTCTTAAAGTAAGTGTATCGAGCAACGTCTAAAGCCTAGTCTCAAAACCTTATACCTAAAACACTAAGGCGTTATTTGAAAGAGTAAGGCCAGGAGGACCGAGTCAGAGAGAAAATAGGTTGGGACCGAGTCAGAGCTAAAAAAAGTGATTATCAAACAAGTAGATCACTTACCGGGTCAGTGGTCAGGTCTTATTGGACCCAGTAAGAAGTTATCAAACAATCCCTAAATAACAATACCTAAACCAAAAATCTAAAGATGAGCACTATAAGAAAACAATACTTACCAAATAATCGTCTAAAAACTAAAAAATTAACGTATCTTAATGACATTGGAATAAATTAAACGTGACTTGAGCCCAGATTTTGAGTCATAAAATCCAAGTGCCTTGCCCGTTGCGCTAGTGGCATTGCTATCAAATCTCACCACACATTGTGTATAACATAAATCGAATTTGACCTGCTACAATACTATTCATATGCGTTGAAAATCTCGTGTAAGCAAGAAAAAATGCAACAAAATAAATCAAATTTTATTCTTTTAGCGCCTTTGACACAAGACAAGTAAACTTTTTTATGGTTTTGTTTATGCTTTTGCTACTCTGAAAACATTTTGTTAAAATTTTTGGACAGATAAGCTTTGATTTAAATGTTTTAAACTCGCATATAGACTGTCTAGTGTGTCTGGTGACTGAGATCCTGATCGATCACGCTCCCAAAGCAGTAATACTCCATGGGTGGATTTTGGGGGTGTGAAAATTTTGTCCCGGCGATCAATCATGGGTTTGTGGATTATTTAAAAGTTCAAACTGTGGTAGGGGTACGAAACTAGGGGTGTTAAACGGGTCGTGTTTGCAGGTTGGTGGGTCAACCCGACCTGAACCCGAAAACTTTGACACGAACCCGAACACGACCTGAACCCGAAAATCTTATGAGATACATTAACCCGACACGACACGAATATTAGTGGGTTGACCCGTACACGACCCGTTTGACCCGATTTTTTTTTTATTTTTTTTATCTTTTATACATATAAATGCTTTATAATTACAATTTTACACTAAAAATTACAAATATACGTAAAATAGTTATATTTTAATCATCAAAACTTATGTTAATTTCACTTTTAAGTTTTAAATTTTGATAAAAATTATAATAAATGCTTAATTTAAGATATCAAACACATATAAAAATATAAAATATTAAATAATTAGGTTAAATGGGCCAACCCACCAACCCGACGGGTTCGACCCATAGCTGACCCGAACCCTTTTATACTAAACCCAAACTTGCAAATTTCGGGTTGGGTTTGTGTCGTGTTTTCAGGTCGTGTCGAAAATTCACACCCCTATACGAAACCAATTTTATTGCTTCATATTGATGATGACCACGTCAAGCAGGTCCTACCCTACTGCCCCACAAATCCGGTTCACACCTCGACCAAGCTATTTTGCAGGTATACTTGGACCGACGCCTACTCAAGCATATATCAATTATCATGCCAACTACACACCAAACCAACTGGAGCATGCAATAAACACCGTGACATTGAACCAAGACCCGTAGTGGTACCTTGACACGGGCCCTACAACTATATGGCATTCACGCTCACTTTGTTTGTTACTTTTCAGAGCGGTCCTCTCAATCTTAATGGAAACATATAAATAAACAGTTTACCAATATAACCTCAGGTACCTCCTCCCAAGTGATACTAACCTCTGATTGATTGAAGCTTAAAACCCATTTTATTTATTTTCTTTTCTTCTTTTATTTTCTTAGTTTAATTAACCCCTAAACTAGCCTCTTAAATCTGGTTGGTTGTTAATAAAGATTAAGTATCAAAAGCCCTCATTTATCTTAAGTCCTTGAATGATCATCGGTCAACTTACTACTATATTGCTTCACGATGGGTATACTTGGGCGTGTTATGTGGTGAAATAGTAGTCGTAGTTAATCAGGTTTTATAAATTTAAAAGTTTATGCATTAAAATGTGTCACTAAAATTGCTATATTTTAAATGCACCACACGCACACCAAAATTTTTGGCGCCGTTTCCGAGGACACAAACGAGAATTTTGAGAAGAATCTGAGTAAACGGCCTAACCTTCTATTTTCTTTAAACATTTTATTTAACATTTTTATTTTATTTCTCTTTAAACTTTTTATTTAACCTTTTTATTTTACTTTTTTTAAATCTTTTTCTTTCTTATTTTAACCTCTTTATTTTCTCTGAGAAATATTTCAAGGATGGATGAATATCCCGAGGAGTATTTCGGTTATAACAATGGATGGCCCCAATCTGTATGGTGCAGAATCTACGGCTGTCCGCATTACTATCGGGGCTGTTACATATTAGTGACTACGCCTGCGTGGTTCCCAGTAGATGATACACCACCAGAGGAAGGTCCTAGCCATTTCACTTATTTTTCTCCACCACCACAACCGACCGAATACAATGCATATTGTCTTAGATGCAATCTCTTCCATGGCGAGCATTGTACCTATGAACAAGAAAACAAAAGAATGCCGGTTGAGGAGGAGGATTTTTCACCTTCAACTTCTTCTCAATGTATACATGTTTTTGCTTTCTATTGTTGTTGGTGGTGCAGTAAACTACATACTAGGGACGAATGTCCAGAACAAATTGAAACAATTACTCACTATCATATAATAGAAACAACTTCTTCCCCTCATGAAAATGACCTTGAAGAAATGCCTGAAGAAATGATTAAACTAATGTTCAAGGTCATATAAATAAACCTTAAAGGAATATGGGCGGAAGAAGATGAAGCACGCAATTGTATAAACCAAGAAACCATTCCGGAAGAGGAACCTCAAAATGCTCCCGAGACAACCAGTTGTTCAGAGATGGAGGATTTGGACGCAACCCCTTCGAATCCCTTCAAGCGATGGGACACCATATAAGAAGAAGAATTGAATAACCAGCACATCAAGTTACTCAGAGGGAACGAGTTCTCTATGGAGGTAAAGCGATCGATCGAATATCTCTATCAAGATGACGGTGCTTGGCACTCAGAAGAAGACGAAGTAATTCCCTTGGAGAACTTGAAGAAGAAGCTCGGCACCCTGAAGAAACCTCTTCAAAACCTCTTCACGAAGCTCCCGTAGCATTTTGAGTATGCACACTCAAAGATGCCTTTGGTCGTTTCTACGCACCTGCCAAAGGAAGAAAAAGACAAATCACTCGCCAAATTTGGTCCAGGTAAGTATAAATTTTGGTGCACCGACTCGTTCTGACCTTTAAAATTTCAGTTTAACATTACTATAAGATTTTTCCCATCTGATAATGAAATAATAAAACTAACCGGAACGAGTGGGAAACGGATCAAGGAGAAGCCCACCTGATAAAAGGTAAAATAAAAACCAGGTCAAACTTGGGACTCGTAAATAAACCAAGATGTTATATTTTCCTTTTTTATTTAATAAGTTGGAAGTATTCGTTCGCCCAACGCAATTTTGTATTACATTATTGTTATTTCGAAGCGCCACTAAACAACCAAAACCTATAACAATAGGATATTATGTTTTTCTTTTGTAGGTTTGTGTTGAGAAGAATAAAGGGAGTGCAGATATTTATAATCTTGTTGTACAGGTTCATCAGGTAAAGCATAGCGCATGGTAAAATCCAAGTGTGGGGACGCCTTGTCCGGTTTCTCTTTCCCTTTAACTATTTATTATTTATTGTCTCTCTTTTTGCATGCGTACAAACACAATGAAGGCAATGTGAAATTTAAGTGTGGGGACGGGATACTGCAGGTCTTGAAATTTTTGTTTGTCCATATTCAAGCCTTACACAAAACTTGTTTGGAAAATTGGCCCCTGTACTGCCCAAAATCTTAAAACTTCGTTTTTCTTCAAAAATCAGTGTTAATAAAAATCACTCCACCAGATATATAAGGCACAAATTCCATTGAATAAGAAAATTTCAAAAAATAAAATATTTCTTATATGGCAAGTAGAAAATAAATTTATTTTTCATACAAACTTATATTTTTCCCTTTCCGCATTTCAGTGAGAATTTGAGCCTAACAGCATGTACATAAACTAACAATGCTCTTTTCTTATTGAATCTTGTGAGAAACCAAGTAAGTCAACAAGCCAGAACTTGGTAAAGGCATACATTCCAAAACGGACAAAGTCGGGAACACATTGTCACATGATTGAGGCACCTACAATTTTTCACCCCTTTCTTTTCTCTTCCCTTATTTTTCTGTCAATTTGAGCCTAACAGCATGTACATAAACTAACCATGCTCTTTTCTTATTGAATCTTGTAAGAAACCAAGTAAGTCAACAAGCCAGAACTTGGTAAAGGCATACATTCCAAAACGGACAAAGTCGGGAACACATTGTCACATGATTGAGGCACCTACAATTTTTCACCCCTTTCTTTTCTCTTCCCTTATTTTTCTGTCCCTACCCATAAAATTATCCCCTAGTTAGCCCCTTTGAGACTACTCCCTCATTCGTTTCAAACAACCGCAGATTTATTTGTAACAACCCCCAAAGCCAAATGGCCTTTTTTCATTGACAACCCTTATTTTCGTAAAACAATAATCTTTCATGAAAGTTCCAAAATAAGTGTCTTTTATTTTGATATCATCTTCCGAGACGCCTTGTTGCAGGAATCGTGTGTGTGTATTTATGAGATCATTGTTGAAGAGAGAGAGAGAGAGAGAGATAGAGAGAGAGAGAGAGAGAGAGAGAGAAATCTATAGTCCTTAGAAATAAAAAGAGTGAAAGCCCAAAGAGCTCTTAGAGTTAGAATTTTCGAAGTCACAAATATAGAAGATTGTCAAAAAGATTATATTTTGCAGTTTTCGCCCTTTTTTAGCCAAACACATCTAAACCCTTAGCCCCAGCATACCCTTACAACTCTTTTAAGCCCTCATGATGACTATGCGGATTCTGGCGAGATAGGTGGAGGTCTGATCCCTTCACAAGCCTATAACCCTTGCTTGATTTCACTTTGGTATGAGTGTTCACTCAAAATTGTACATATACTAACCCGAGAGTTGAGTGATCATTTGTGAGGTATATAAGTTTGTGTAAAAATAAAACTTTCAGTAGGCTTGTCATATATGTTAATATTTCAACAAAAGAAAAATAAAAATTCAATGGAAAATAAGTACAAGTAGATAGAGGAACGGTCTTTATAGTGCCCGGAATCTTGATTTCACATATTGATAAATCTTGGGATGTGTCGGGCCTCGTTTATAAAGTTCTGTTTGAGGACAAGCAAAGGTTCAAGAGTGGGGATGTTTGATATGAGTTAAATTATAAATATTTTATATCAAATTCCCTGCATTTCAGGTTATTTTTGAATAAATAATAACAAAAAAGTGTCATATTGTTTCCTTTTTTAGTTTTTCAGTGTAATCCAGGTGAAAATCACAAAAGAAGTAAAAAATACTTAAAAGTGAAGGAAATATGAAGACTTTGTGATCTTGAGCCAAGACCCGGGCTTCGCCTGTGCAGAATGAATAAAATACCCTCATAAGCCTCTCTATTGAGTTAAGAAAAAGTGGTTACCTTAAAACTCAACCACATATCGGAGCACAACTGCTAGAAGACAAAGGTGTGGTCAGACCCCATAAAACTTCACGGAAGCATATCTTGGGCTAGAAAATGAGTTACAGGGCCCATAAATAGTGAATTTTGAGTATCTCGACGAGAGGAAGAGGATTTTGAGGTCAAAACGATGTGTTTCTAACTAGGAACGGCCTGTGTCCCACTTGAGGCACGACCCGTGTCCCATTTGAGGCACAACCCATGCCTAACGAATATTCTTGGAAGATGCCTTCTTGCGCACCAGATGCTACTCTGACAAGCATGGCCCATGATCCTGACCCAACATGGCTCGTGCCCCTGTTACCTGCCAGGCACGACCCGTGCCCAAGTACCGACTTTGCCTATAAAACCCCCCAAAGCCTCCCATTTCACTTGCTCATCCTTCCCCTCTCTTATTTAGTGTAGTTTTTGTTTTTCTCTTGAGCCATTTGGCGTTTTAAGTGCTTTGTTAATCAAGTTTTCAAGAAATATAACTCAATTAACTCAATTAGATTTTGTTTAAAGTTTGTGTATAAGCTACTCACTTTCTGTTAAGTAAATCTTTATGGCCATTATTGGCTAAACTCTTACACTGACTTGGGAGTATACGAGTCTTTGGTAGGTTGGTAAAATGAGTTTATGTTTTCACCTTAAGGTGAGTACGAGTGACTTTGTGAAAACTCTTTTAAATTGAAAGTATATTATTAACCTTTTTGATGAAACGTGCCTTGCATATTTTACACCATTTGAGGAGTCGAAAGCTCATCAGTCGGACCTGTGACACCCGACTAGGGGAAGATGCATGATCCTTTATGGTGACTTGCACCCTATGCAAAGCAACACGTTCATGAGTTTTATATCTATGTAAACAAACACGGCTTACACACTAACTACGGCCTGAAGGTATTGGTTAGGATTGGGGTTAGTAATATTTTATCACTTTATGAAAGTCGGTGAGATACGAGATAGTGAACTTGGCTATGTTAAGACCGCGGATATTTGTGCGAAAGCGATGTATGGAGGAGAAGAGCCTTAGTTCCTTTTAAAGATATTTTTTATAATAAAATAATATGATGCGTTGGTTGTTCCCCTGCTGGTTCATGACAACGTATTCGAGTGTAACGGCACCGATGACCCATCGGGTCCTACAACTATATGGCATTTACACTCACTTTGTTTGTTTCTAGAGTGGTCCTCTCGAGATCTATACGTGGATATTTGAAGGAACGTGAGACAGGGTTCCAGGCTGAAAAGCGGCCCTCCTCACTTGACAAGTAACAATCTTGAGGGAAACATATAAATAAACAGTTTACCGATCTAACCTTTGGTACTTCCTCCTAAGTGATACTAACCTGTAATTGATTAAAACTTAAAACCCATTTTATATATTTTCTTTTCTTCTTTTATTTTCTTGGTTTAATTAACCCTAAACTACCCTTTTAAAACTGGTTTGTTGTTAATAAAGATTAAGTATTAAAAGCCCTCATTTTGTTTTTGTGTCCTTAAACGACCCTCGGTCAACTTACCACTACTATACTGCTCCACGATGGGTATACTTGCTCGTGTTATGTGGTGAAATAGTAGTTGTAGTTAATCAGGTTTCATAAAATTAAAAGTTTATGCATAAAAAGGTGTCACTAAAATTGTTTATATACACCACATGCACCCATATATATATATATATATATATATATATATATATATATATATATATATATATATATATATATATATATATACATACATATATATATAGGGTTAGGTTCAAATGAGAACTTTTTGCTTTGAGAACTTTTGAGAACTAAATATCAACCACTAATTTCAGGTGGGGACCACTATAATTCATGTGGGGGGGGGGGGGGTTCCATATATAAACTAGTGGCTTAGAATGTTTCTTAAAAGTTCTCAAATCCAATTAGTTCTCAAATGATCCTCACCCTATATCCTATATATATATGTGAGTATATGTATATACTTATATGATATCTTTGATTTCATCTCTCTGTCTCTCTCTCTCTCTCTCTCTCACACACACACACACATCTACTTTATGTAGTGCTTCTTTGAATTAACTGGTTGGTTATTCAAAAAGTAGCTACTGGATGGAATATACATGGGATGTATATTGCATATATGACTTCGGACTCTCAACGGTAGCTTCTACATCAGCATGAGCATCATCAAAGTGCAAAGGAAAGAGGATATTGGACGAGTCTGGTCCGTTAGTGTTGATACATGGTTCCTGTTCGTCATGTGAAGTATCGAATATAAGACGAGTATATGCAAGATTGCCTCTGGCCGAACTCCTGGCGAACTCCAGGTTCGGACAAGTCTGAACTTGTCCAAACTGGAGGTTCGGACAGTCGCGAATTCAGGTAGTATATATAGGTTGTCTTGTATTCAATTTTGTAGTCATTGAGCATTATTCATATCTGTGTACTTTGTCGTCTCTGTGGTTAATACAAGTCTATTGTATTTACTCCTTGGGTTCATCCTCATTTTACATTGATTTCATAACGACTAAATAGACGATCTACCGCTCACGCATTTTCAAGTGGTATCAGAGCATTTGGTTTTCTCTACTGGTCGGAAATCATTGTTTTTTGGAGTTTTGAGTCGAAATTCACTTTTTTTGCAAAAATGAGTATCGTTTTTGAGTTTGTTTGATCATCTCGAGTGTGCTTCTCGTCAAAAACCCGTTTCTAGATTTTTTCTATCGAGTTTGCTTGAATTCCTGTCGAAAATTCCAGTCAAAAACACTGAAAATCGAGAAAATGTTGTCGAGTGAGCTTGTGTTTGTCTGAGGTTCGGATAACCCCGAGATAACCGCTCTGAACTCGAGGTTCGGACGAAGTTCGGCGATATTCTAGTTTGGTGAGGATTCAGTGAGGTTCGGAAAGAGTTCGGTCCGAGTTCGGACAGAGTTCGGTCACCTTTCGGCAAAAGTTCGGTCCAGGTTCTGTTTAATTGTCCGAAGGTCAGGTTCGGAGGGAGTTCGGCGAGTTTAAGTTCGGACGTAGTTCGGACGAGGTTCGGAGTGAACAGTAACCTGTTTTTCAAAATGTCCGATTTTCAAGCGTTTGCGGCTATTCGGAATTCGGTTCAAGCAACGATGCAAACTATGATGAATTATGATAATGAAATTGGAACAAGTCAGAAAGTTCACAAATTGCTCAAGTTGGAAGATTATCATAGTTGGATCAAACGATTTGAAGCTTACGTTGATACAAATGATATTGATATGTGGTTATCCTTTACTCAAACAATATGTTTATCCAAAGGATGACACTGGTGAACCTATTCTTCAAAGAAAAATGTCATCTGAACAAAAGAAAGCATATCAAGATGAAAAGAAGGCTTATGGTACTTTAATGATGGCTTTGCCTAAAGAGTTACTTCATTAATTTGCTGGTAACTACACATCGAAGAGTCTATGGGATGCTTTGGAATAACGATGTGAAGGCAATGACCAATACAAGAAAAGTCGCCAAAAAGTTTTGAAGAAAGAATTTGATAGCTTCAAGCATTATCAAAATGAAACGATTCCCAATCTGATTGCAAGATTCGCTCATCTGATGAGTGAAATGCGGTTAGTGGAATCTTACTAAAGAAGAAGCTGATATGAAAGAAAAGATTTTGGAAGCTTTGCCTGAAAAATGGGAGAATTATGTGATGATGATTACTCACGACAAGGATTTTACAGGATTGTCTTTCAATGATTTGATTCAAAGAATTCAGGCTCGAGATATGGAGTTAATGGTGAACAAATCACTTCCTGTACAAATTCAGAATCCTGCGGTGTATCATGGTGAAAATGATTCTACTATGAATGCTGGGAAGTCTAATATTCTTAGTTCTGCACCCCCTACAGCATTTCTGGCAGGTAAATCTGAAACTCCTAGTTATTCTGCTGGTTGTACTGTGTCGATTCCTAGTTCCTCGACTCAATGTGCATTGTCTGCTCAAACTATCGATGATTATAATGCTTTGATGTCTGCGTTGGTATCTTCATATTTTGGTGTTATCACTGGTGCTGTGAGTAATGCTGAATTGGCAAATGAAGATTACGATCAAGTCGATTATGATCATTTGGAGGAAATGGATCTGAACTGGCAGTATGCTATGTTGGTTCGAAGAACGAAGAAATTTTTCAATAGAACTGGTAAGAAGAGGTTGAATCAGGATGGTAAGATTGGTTTGGACAAGTCGAAGGTGAAATGTTATAAGTGTTCCGTCTATGGTCACTTTGCACGAGAATGTCCAAGTTTAGCAGACAATAAATTGAAAACTGGTCAACATGCACATTTAGTTTTTCATCCGTCAAATGAAGCTGATAAAGTTGAAAAGAAATATGTTACTTTTGCTAATAATCTGACAGAAACGTTTTGGCATCCAGATGAATTTGCCTGGAATGCAGATTCAGCAGCTAAAAAGAATCATGCTCCATTTAGCATTGCATTGACTGCTCGTCATGATGATGATGATGATGTGTTTTGACTGATTCTGATTCTTATTCAAGTGAATCATTGGTTCAAGAAGTTTTACCAAAGGTTATTGAAAGCTCAAAAGCTGAAAAAGTCAAGTGTCTGGAATGTGAAAAATTGCACAAGGAGATTGCATGTTTTGATCAACGTTCAAAAACGTCAACTGAAGAGATTGTTGTGCTTAAGAAAGAGTTGGATGATTTTCAGAAGAAATATTATGAATTGGTCCATATTCATGAAGATGTTTTGAAAGAGAAGACACAATTGGCTGAAGAGTGTGAGAAATGCCAAAGCTGAAGCTTTAGATGCAATTCAAGATTTTGAGAATTTATTTGAGAAAAGTTATCCAGTTCAACAAAAATATGAAAAGGCTAATGCTCTTATTGTTGAAACTGCTGCTACTGTTGAGAAGCTTCAAAACAAGATCTCTATGCTTCAAGATGAGAATGTTCTTTATCGAGATAAGAATGAAGTGTTGACTAAAGATGTTGAGATTTATAAGAAAAAGAGAGAAAGTGTTCTTGAAGAGTTATTTGCTGAATGTGAGATCAGAAAACTACAAGCTTATGAATATGATGATCTCAATGCAAAGAGTTTATCAAGTCACAAAAGGAGGTGTTTGAGGCTCAACAGAAGATTAATGATTTGCAGTTGGAGATTTTGGAGTTGAAAAGGCAAGTGAAGAATTGCAATTTGTCACCAACATTGCTGAATTTCTTGTACAAACAGGATAAAAGTGCGGAGAATTCTCAGAAAGATGATGTTCACTTGGTTCCTCAACCAGTGGATTTAATTGAAGTTACTTCTGCTCCGATTGATCCAAAAGTTGAATTGCATGATTATTCAAAATTTGCTTCTCCATCCAAGAAGAAGAAGTCTAAGTCTCAGAAGAAAGAAACGTCTTTGGGAGAAGCTCCAAAGTTTGCTTCTAAGACTGTCTTGCTGGAGAATGAACAAGTGTTTGATAAAGTTGCTTCAGGTTCTTCATCCGCAACCGAAGAAGAGAAAGTTTTGATTAAAAAAAACAATTTGAAAGATATCAAAGCCAAATTTACTAGTGAAGCTAAAGCAAGAGAAGCTTCGGGTTCTTCTTCTAATTCTTCAAAGAATCAAGGATTCAAACACAAAGGTTTGGGTTATGAAGTGAAGGAAGAACCGATTCAAGCAAAGAAACCAGTGAAAGCTGCAAAGGTTCCTAACGCAAAAGTTGCAAAGAAATCACCTCCTCAGAAGGAATTTTCTTATTATTCTGGAAGGTCATCATCTTCACGGAGTCCATCTCCTAGGTATGACTCTTCTTATGATTTCTTTGATAATTTTGATTCTGAGCATTCATCTGGTTTTCATAAATCAAAACAATTTTCAAACATTTTTCGAGAAAGACTTTGTTATGCATGTCGTCAACCAGGACATCTTGCTGCTGATTGTCCGACGACTGCATATATCCACAACACTGCCAAATATGTGGATAAGAAAGGTCAAATTTTTGATGAACCATGGTCTACAAAGATTAAATCAACATGTAAATCGTCTTGGTCTAAACCAAGTAGGTCGGTTGAATCTGATTCAGGTGCTGATCAAAAATTAAAAATTATACAAATTTGGAAACCAAAAGTTGTTTTCAAGGCCAACAACGACTATGTGGAAGACATCAGGCGACCCGACGCTGTTGAATCGGGTCGGTCCCAAAGCGACTAATGTTTTATTTGGTGTCAAGTAGGTATTTCAGGAAGACCTTTTGGTGATTGGAAAATTGCTGATTGTGGAATATCTTTGATAACTTAATCTGAATTTCAAAAATCAATCTGATGTTCAAAAATGCTTAACGGAAAATTTTCTTGTTGATTGATCAATTTCTGTTTTGTTTTTTCACTCCGTCTCATCTTGAGGGGGAGTTTGTTTTTGTAAAAATACAAAAATAGTGCGTTGTTTTTCAAAATGTTAAAAATGAAAATCTATAAATAGAGTTGTCATTTTTAGGGGGAGAAATTTGAAAAAGACAAAAACATTGAAAAATACAAAAATCCAAAAACATTGAAAAATGAGAAATTGTATTAGAGATGATTGGGAAATGATGGTACATTGGCTTACATTGTCTGACTCATGGATAAAATAGATGAAAAAGCCATAAGACCATTTGATCGATGTGTAAGGTAGGCTCGGCAAATCAGAAAGTATTCAAATGTGATATACATTAAAATCTGATGCTTAACCTAGTGGACAACATCTTGATGCATATCTCACACGATATATCAAGAAAAAGATATGTGAAAAATAAAATGAGAATTCACTGTGTATACATGTGTTCTTTTTGCAAAGATTTAAACTTGTTTGATTTTCTTTATTTTGTCAAACGATCGGACTTTCTCTGCATGCTCACAAGGCCGACCTGATTGTTGTTCGTTTGACATTCTGCTTAATTTTCTTTGGCGATTCGTATAACTCACCCGACTTTCTCTGCGTGTTCACAAGACCGACCTGATTTTTGTTGAGTTATACACTTTCAACTTATTTTATTTTCTTATTTTGTTAAATCCGAGACCTTATCTGCGTATCGAAAGATCGACCTTAAGGTAGACGATTTAACGTTCTTATTTCTTTTTGCATGGAATACAGTTGACTATATCATGGTTACGATCATTATGTGATTAAAATCACAAATGAAATCACAAAATGTGATAAACAAAAGCATATCTGAGTATGTCTGATAGTGTGGGGTACACAGGTCAATGCAAGTCTAATCAATACCTTAATATATCCAGATGTTATGAGTATGATTGTGCCAGAGTGTAAAGTTGGACAAATTATATCTGCAATCAACATGGCTTATGTGCTACAATAATCGAAATTGAAGTGTAGTTCAGCATGTTATGTCCAATATAATCTCAAGTCGTGATCTTTCTCGCAAAAGACAAAAAATAGTGTCTGATTCTGTATTGTATTTACTTTTCATATCAGAAAATACCAAAAAGTTTTTAGGTGTGTTTTGATATAAAGTTTCTAAAAGCCAAAAAAAATTTGTTTCTTATTTCTTTTCAATTGATCAACACGGAATACGAAATCACATTTCAAAATCAAAATATCTTGGAGTCTCGAAGAGACGTTTTGCGCCAAGATTATTTATGTTGGCAGGTTTCTAAGTGAAAGAGAACATCGCAACTTCAAGTCTTCTGAAGTTTGTTGATAAAGAAATTATACACAATGAAATATCAAGTATTCAAGATTGAATTCATCATCAAGATCGAGGAAGAGTTTGATTGAAGATTAAAGATACAAGTTTTAAGTGGAAAATGGTACTGCACATGCCGAGGGGGAGTTTGTTGATACATGGTTCCTGTTCGTCATGTGAAGTATCGAATACAAGACGAGTATATGCAAGATTGCCTCTGGCCGAACTCCTGGCGAACTCCAGGTTCGGATAAGTCCAAACTTGTCCGAACTGGAGGTTCGGACATTCACGAATTCAGCTAGTATATAAAGGTTGTCTTGTATTCAGTTCTGTAGTCATTGAGCATTATTCATATCTGTGTACTTTGTGGTCTCTGTGGTTAATACAAGTTTATTGTATTTACTCCTTGTGTTCATCCTCATTTTACATTGATTTCATAACGACTAAGTCGACGATCTACTGCTCACGCATTTTCAATCAGCACGTGTCACATCCAGGAGGCGACTGGATACTAATGATTGAAGGATGTACCCCGAGTACATAGCTGACATGTTGAGGAAACCCCGAGTGCATGCACCTGCACTTGCTGTTAGGCGTACAATTAGAAGGATGAAGGTTGTGCCAACCCTACCGGCACTTCAATGTACAACCGAGCACGCGTCCGCGACACTGATAGCGGTTATTCTATACATCGAGATATGTGTTCATGCTATGAATATCATATTTGATATCCAGAATGGCATGGATGGGATGGAGCATCACCTTAAGAGTGCTCTCGTTGGGTGGCAGTGCAGCGAGGAGTAGTTGGCTAGCATAGTTCAGAGGTACTGTGAGCAGCGAGATGAGCTCTCGGCATGGGGAGCGGTGATCGATGCTTAGATCGTTACGTTTTAGCAGCTTCTTACCCGTATGCAGCTGATAACCATCTGTCGGGATGAACTGGTAGCTAGAGTCAGAGTGATTGAGGCAGATCCCACAGGTGATGCCTGCAGAGCCCAAGCCCGAGGGGCAGGAGGACCCTAAGGATAAGGGTTCAGTGATATCGGATTGAGGATCCTTGTGTAGCTGGTGTCCTTAGTAGTTGTCTATCCGTAGTGATATCATGAAGCTTGTATAAATATGTTATCTTTATCTATGTTTTGACATGTAAAAGTTTGAACTCAATTTGAATTAAATGAAATTGCAAGTCAGTTGCGACTTTGTTGTTAAATTTCTTATATGTTGTTTTCTACCATTTAATTATTTATTTTTGCTTGGATGATTAATATCGGGATATTGATCATTTTTTTGTATTATGAATACATGTAATGGCAGGTCGTGGTGGAGGCTGTGGTGGTGGAATTAACCTGTCCGTAACTGAGCTCAACACTATTATTGCGAAAAGTGTTGTAGTAGCCTTAGCAGCTTACAACCAAGCTAAGATGAATGTTTAGCATGGGTTAACTTATAAGATGTTCATGGACTGCAAGTCCCACATGTTTAGTAGAACTTAACGGATAGTTGGTTTGCTGCGATGGATGGTGAAATATGAGTCTATGTTTAAGATGTGCAACTGTCCGGTCGACTCTCGAGTGAAGTATGCTACACGGACTTTTGAGGGGATAACATTAACATGGTTGAATTCACAAGTTCGAGTTCTGGTATTGGCAACTGCAAATGCACTGCCATAGGCTTAGTTTACCAGAATGTTAGTGGAGGAGTACTGTCCCCGTATGGAAGTTGGGAAACTAGAGCTCGAGTTTAGAAATCTAAAGATGGAAGGATCAGAAATTGAGGCATATGTCGCTCGGTCAAATAAGTTGGCACTATTGTGTCCCACAATGGTTGACCCTCCTTATAGAAGGATTGAACGGTTCATTGATGGTTTGGTACCCCAAATCCAGAGTCTGGTGACTTCAAGTAATCTCGCAAACATCAGAGATACGATTCACATTGCTCACCAGTTGACAGATCAAGCTTGTCAACAAGGGATCTTACCGCCTCAAAAGGCACTATCTGGTTCGTATGATAAAAAGAAATTGGGATACTCCTAGTAATGGCAGTGGTGGTTCGAACTCTAGTCAGAATCAAAACTAAAGGATTGACAACAGCAACAAAGGTTGTCAGGGAAATCATGGATATGGTAGTTCATATGGTGGGTTTTAAGGCACACAACCGAAGTGCAACAAGCGCAATTTGCATTATTATGGAAACTATCGAATTAACTACAACATGTTTGGGAATTCAAGGTACAAGGCCAATGACTGCAGAGTCAAGGTGAACAGTGGTCAAGGATATCAAGGTGGTCAGAATAATCAGGGAAACCAAAACCGCCAAGGTAATCAAACAGGTTGTTTTGAATGCGGTGTGGTTGGTCATTTCAAGAATGATTGTCCCAAGATGAAGGGAAATGGAAACAGAGGGAATTGTGGGGGAAATGGCAATGGTAGTGGTGGGAATGGAAACAGTGGAGCTGGTACAGGAAGGGCTTTTTTGGTTGGAGAGGGCGAGGCCTGAAATGATGCGAATGTGGTTAACAGTAAGTTTTCTACCAATGGCTATTTTGCTTCTGTGTTGTTTGAATATGGTGTCGATAGGATCATTATCTCGAGTAAGTTTAGCAAAATTATTAATGTTATTGTAGGATCGTTAATAGTTACGATTAAACTAAAACAAGAACCCTCTACTTGTAAATATAACCCTGCGGAATTAAAGTTATACTTCACTTTACTCTAGCAGATTTAGTTCTCTTGTATTAGGTAGTGTTTGATTTGCATAAGTATAGTAACAACGAAGTAAGAAATATTCGGCACTATTTGCCTTAACTCAAAGTTACACTATTACAAGGTGATCAAGAACCGTGTGTAAAACTAAGAGCTAACTATGCTATATATAGTGCAGATGAGATCAATGACAGCCATTGATCTCAAACGATCTAATCTAAACTGTTTAATACAAAGTCAAATATAAACTACCAAAAGCATAAACTTCGACAATTGGAATAACTTTCGTGTGATCAGCATCATACTACTTTTGGAGAGCGGCTTAGATAGATTTAGAAGCAAACGAGAAGCTTTTGCCGGATTGGACTTGCTGAAAAGACATCTCAGGAAAAGTCCGGTTGAACTCATTATCTGGTGGATAATCGAGTTCACCCGGAATATTCGCTAGCTGACAAAACTGCTTCTTCCGCTTGAACTGCCAGTTCCGCTTGAAGTTGAGAATTCCGCTTCAACTTCAACTTCAGCCGGAACTTATCAAAACTGGCTTTCAGCCGAAAATCTTCTAAGCGTAATATTCCTTACAATCTCCCCCTAAGCTGATGCTGTCAAATTATTCTTTAACTCCAAAGTTTATCTTCAAATATTGACTTGTACCCAAAAATTTCCTTCTCCTAAACCTACTTGTCTGAGGTTCTGATGTTGGCATCCAGACCTTGAGAAAGCTCCTTTGATTTGGTTTTGGTCACCTTCACGTATTCAAATGACTTCCAATCTCTTTCACTCCCTTCAGTCTGCACTGAAATGGATTCATGAGCAGTGAAGGTGCCATCGGCTCTGTGCACATAAAACAGCTTCTCCTCTTCTTCCCAAATGATGAATTTGATATCACTAACAGGCTCTTCTTCTTCTTCAGCTGAATCATCATCTAAGTTACTCCTGTAGAGCATTCCACAATTTAGCACTATTGGTTCAATGTGAAGCCTTAACAAGTGCTCAGCTCTTGATGGACTTAGAATTTCTCTAAGTTTCAGAATGATGTCAGTCATTTGTAGTGCAGTAAGAAGTGTAGTGGCCTTGTGAGCATTCACCACTTGAGTTGTGCCATTTGCCAATTGGAAAGAAAAATCAAAATTGTCTTCATTTACTGTCCACCCAATGATTTTGTTCTTTCTGGGTGGCACTTTCCTTCTTTTGCTTTGATCTTTCTTCTTTCTGGCATGCATCAACTTCCTCTTTTTCATTTTCCTCTCTTCATCAGAATCACTTCCTGATTCTTGCACAACAGGTGCTTTGCCTTTTACTAAGGATGAAGAGGGGCCAGGTTGAACTACAGTAGGTTTGGCAGGAGGGGTAGGAGCATTGGTGGTGGCTGATGGTTCTCTAATGGTGAGTGGAGGTAAGGAAGTTTGAGATGGTGGTTTACTGGCTTCTGGTGTGGGACTGGAAGGTGGAGTAGGTGGAAAAATGTCTGAGAAGTCAATGGTAGGTGGAGGCTTCTTCTTAAAAGGGACAATTGGTGTGAAATTGTCTGTTCTGTATTTTGGGTTGGCAAGTTTGGTGGCTACCTTTCTGGAAATTGAAGGTGGTTTGTAGGGTATGATGGCAAGTGACTGTGGAAATGATGGAACTGTTGTAGGTATGGGGTTTGGGTTGTATATGAAAGAAGGTGGAGGTTGTATATCTGCATCATCAGTAAGCTCAGGTTTGATATTTAAGTTAGATGATGTACCTGAAGTGAATTCTGAGGGTGCAGGCATCACTAGCTTTGGATTCACAACAGCTATATCTCCTTTGAGCTCATGAAAGATTGAGTCAATCAAGTTGCAAAGCTCCCTGACTTTCAACTGAGCTACCTCTTCTTCTGTTTTCAAATTTCTGACAACCAGGACCCTTTTTACCTTCTTCAACAGTAGGTAGTTCTCATCATTCCTTACTAGTTTGGTAGGCATCTGGGAGGCAATTGAGATCAGCCTTTGCCTTTCAACATCAGTCATCGCATCCAAATTATAATCCTTCAGTCTCCAATCAAAGGACCTTTTCTTAGCCTCTTCCAATAAACTTTCAACAACCTCAACTTGTGAATACAGATCGAATTCCTCTTGAAGCTCTTTGGCTAGCCTCTCATCTTCAGCTACCCTTCTAGCATCTTCCACCATCTTTAACACAGCTTCAGCTTCAGGAGTTTGAACAACCTGCTGAATAGTTTTAAAAGTTTCAGGTTGAACAGGTTCTTCAGCTTGAACTGGCTCTGTACTTCCCATAGCTATTAAGGTTGCAGCTATATCTTCAGCCTCTTCACTTAACTGTTCTTCCGGTTGAACCTCAGGTGGCAGATCAGACCCAAAGATTGATTGACCAGGGCCATAGGTTGGATCAGGAGTATTTTCATCGATTTGAATTACTTCCACCTGGGTTTCAGCTTGAATTTCCGGTTGAACTACCAGTTGAGCTTCCGCTTGGACTTCCGGTTGAACTTCCGGTTGAACAATGTTTAGACCTTCAAG
>JBCNJP010000017.1:28356825-28380876 GCA_039602395.1 Deinandra increscens subsp. villosa | reverse complement strand
ACACAAAAATTATTTCAAAAAAGTATGATGACACAAAAGTATACCTCTTGTTCAAGCTTTTCTTTCAAAACATTGAAAACTAATGTTTGGATTCCTTTTATACTAAAATAAATTATAGTTGTTACAAACCTAACTATAACTATATGTTTGCTACAATAGCATTCAAATACTAATGGATGGCTCTTTTTATAAGAACAATATGTTTATTAATAATAGAAAGGAGCCAAGAGGGAGTTGGGATCAAACCTACACAAAACAACAGCCAAAAGAGATTGTCCACGTGGTGGAGGGTTCAAGACCCATTGTGGACAAATGCATACATCTAGTAGTTGGATTAGAGGGTGTGTAAGAAATTAAGAAAAAAATACTGAAATAGTGAGGACATTGCAAATAAGAAATGCATATGCAGGACTATATCAAATCCTACATATTCGGTCTATTTTTAATCCATACAAAAAAACACTACGCTAATAAATTAACATTAGAAGAATAAACACAGAAAGCAACACCACTTGGGGCCCTGAGGCATCAAGTCACAATTCAATATTATGTCACATTCTGAATACGAATAACGTGACCCACCCAGCTCATCCCTCTTCTGTTATAACTTTAATTTAGCATTTCTCGAATAAACTTTCATGGGTGTTGTATCAAAAAGCTACCATATTATGGATCAACCCAAGTGCACCAGAATTTTATTATAGGGCACAAAAAGTACTATGTTTTGACCACAACCATTTTTGAGATGCTACCCTAGCCTCTAGGTATCCATTTGCAACCTGTAGTGAATGAAATTAAATAGACCTTAAAATACAATTTATAACATACCTCATTCTTGAAGATTGATTCATGCTTTAAATTCGTTTGTCTAAAAAGGAAAATAGACCATCGACTCCAATATATTTCTGCAATGAATTCAATAAACAAACAAATTCATATCTTAAACAAAAAATATCAAGGTATACATAACATGATATTTCATTTTATCTAATCTATTGATAGATACCGAAACAGCTATTTTTAATAGTTGACGTCATTTGTTAGATGATTAGCAAGAGAACCAATTAACACTTTTATTTCTATCAGAAAGCATGACATGCTCAACAATAAAGGTGGTTGTCATTCTTTTTTTACCCTTCCATCCAAATCTACATAGATATTATTTTACAAAAGGGGACCAATTGATCTTAATCATTAAATAACTTATCAAAGACTCAAAATACTTCCTTCCTACACTCACACACATGAAACACTTTGTATTTGATCCTTCTCCTATAGGCATCCATCAAATTGAGGATCAAATATATGTGGAAAAAATCAAAAGACCATTTTATAGCCACATACACATTCAGAATGCATTATTTCATCATGAATAATTACCATTTTTCTGAAAACTAATTTGCAACCAATCACACATTTCAAACACATTGGGGAGGGTGAGGGTTGTGAAGTATAAAGGGTTAACTCTCAAGTTTACATAGTTTGTGTCCAGTTTGTCACTGCTAGCATTGTTCAGGGGCCTGTATGTAATATTTCATTAATCGGGTTATATTACCGTTAGTATTAACTATAGTTTAATAAGGGATTAACCCTGGTTTAGATGGTTGTTAAGAGTTCGTTAGGTTGTGTATAAGAAGTCTGGTCCGAGTGCTTATTGTATTCGATTCCTTTTTCTCTTTGTAATCATCTTCAATTCAATAAGAAACTTCTTCGTTTCCATTTCCAATTTCATGTCTGATTCGAGTGTTATTACAACAATTGGTATCAGAGCTACGGTTGTAGCTCGATTCGAGATCAGAGGTTCCGCTTGAAGAAATTGAAGAAATTGAAAGATCAATCGGTGTTCAATGGCCACGGCAAAGTGGAATATTGACAGATTTGATGGGAAGAATGACTTCGGACTGTGGAGGGTCAAGATGCGTGCCCTATTGACGTACCAGGGAGTTTCAGAAGCTCTTAATGGTGAAAACAACAGGCCGGATTATATTGAAGAAGCTGATTGGTATGATATACTGGCAAAGGCTCATAGTGCTATCATTTTGAGTCTTGGTGACAAGGTCTTGAGAGAAGTTGCAAAAGAATCAACAGCAGCAGGGATATGGCTCAAATTGGAAAGCCTGTATATGACAAAGTCGCTGGCTAATCGACTTTATTTGAAGAAAAAGATGTACACCTTCCAAATGGATCCTGGTAAGACTATTGAGGAACATTCAGATGATTTCAATAAACTGATAATTGATTTAGAGAACATTGATATCAATATTGAGGATGAGGATCAGGCAATCCTGTTCCTGACCTCATTACCTGCTACATATGAGCACTTTGTGGAGACACTCATGTATGGCAGAGAGACTCTATCAATGGAAGAGGTTTTATCAGCCCTTAATACAAGGGAATTGAAAAGAAAAACTGAAGTTAGGCAAGAAGTCAATGGAGAAGGTCTGTTTGTTAGAGGAAGGAGTGAACACAGAGATGCTAAAGGAAAGAATAGCAAGAATCAGAATAGATCCAAGTCAAGAAACAAAAGAAGATGCTATATATGTAATTCTGACAAACACTTGAAAAGAGAATGTCCAGAAAGGAAGAAAAGATTTGAATCCCAATCTTCATCTTCAAATTACAGCAAAGTACAAGGTAATGTAGCTTCCACTGAGTCTTATGATAGTTATGATAGTGCAGATGTCTTAATGGTTAGCACTCATGTTGATGATAATAGTTGGATCTTGGATAGTGGGTGCTCATATCATATGACACCTAATAAGCACTACTTTAGTAATTTGAAGATGACAAATCTAGGGACTGTCAAACTAGGTGATAGCAGACTTTGTAACATTGATGGAATAGGAACTATAGACTTGATTCTTGATAGTGGAATGCATCTGAGATTGGATAATGTAAGATATATCCCTAAGCTTACTAGGAACCTGTTATCTTTAGGTACCTTTGAAAAGGAAGGAAACAATGTAAGCCTTAAGAATGGAAAAGCCAAGATTATTAAAGGATCTATGGTCATTATATCAGGAACTAGATGTGACAATAATGTGTACCTGTTAGATGGTAAGGTGAGCATTGATTGTAATGCTGTCACAAAAAGTAGTGATATAGATGAAGGGATCCTATGGCACAATAGGCTAGGACACATTAGTGACCAAGGACTAATGGAATTGAAGAAACAAGGTGTTCTAGGTAGTTATAAGGGGGATGGCATAGGTTTCTGTGAGCATTGTGTTATGGGAAAGTCTCATAGGGTCAAGTTTTCTAGAAGTCAGCATGTGACTAAAGGAATATTAGATTATGCCCATGCTGATCTTTGGGGTCCCTCTAGAACTCAATCCTTGGGAGGTGCCAGGTATTTCCTTTCTATAATAGATGATTTCTCTAGGAGAGTCTGGGTGTTTTTCTTGAAAGGAAAGGATGAGGCATATGAGAAATTTAAGGATTGGAAATCTACTGTTGAAACACAAACAGGAAGAAAATTGAAAAAACTTAGAACAGATAATGGGTTAGAATTCTGTAATGCTAGGTTTGAAAAATTGTGTAGAAAATGGCCTTGTAGAAAGAATGAATAGGACCCTCCTTGATAAAGTAAGGTGCATGTTGCACATTTCTGGTTTACCTAAGACATACTGGGCAGAAGCTGTTAATACAGCTACTTATATAGTAAATAGGTCTCCATCTGTAGCTTTGGAAATGAGAACTCCTATGGAAGTATGGACAGGGGTTAAACAAGATTACAGTAATCTTAGGACATTTGGGTCATTAGCATATGCACATACAAAGGATGATAAGCTAGATCCTAGGGCTGTTAAGTGTGTGTTTATGGGATATCCAGAAGGGGTTAAGGGCTATAAACTATGGAAGATAGGTGGAGAAGGGCCCAGGATGATAGTTAGCAGGGATGTGGTCTTTAGGGAAAATGTTTACTATAAGGATATTTTGGGAAATAGTGACTTCACAGGGTCATCAGATCTTTCCAGTGATCAAATTGAGGTGGAGATGTCTCAGCAGCATAAGAAGCTTGACATTGCTGGAAGTAGTCATTCTGAAAGTCCTACTAGTAGTAATACTTCTCAGGTTGATGTAGGAAACAGCAATGTCAATCAAGGTACTATTAACAGTGATATAAGTCATCAGCAGATAGATCAAGGCACTAGTATTGCATTGAGTAAGCCTAAGAGAAAAATAGTTAAACCTATTAGGTACAGAGATGATGAGGAAGATGATGTTTCTGCTATAGTATTTCTAGCTGCTGAGATTGAGGACATTAATACCCCTATGACATTTGATCAAGCAATTAAGTCAACTGATAAAGATAAATGGTTAGAAGCTATGAGAGATGAGATTAGTTCTCTTCATAAGAATGAAACTTGGGAACTTGTGGATAGGCCTAGTGACAGAAAAGTTATACCTTGTAAATGGCTATATAAAGTCAAAGAAGGTATACCAGGAGTTGAAGAAATGAGATTCAAGGCTAGGTTAGTTGCTAAGGGGTTCACTCAAAGAGAGGGTATTGATTATTCAGAAATATTCTCTCCTGTGGTTAGACATTCATCAATAAGAATCATTTTATCTTTAGTTGCTGTTTTAAATTTAGAGCTTGATCAAATGGATGTTAAAACTGCATTTTTACATGGGTATATAGAAGAGGAAATTTATATGGCTCAGCCTCCAGGATTTATAGAAAAGGGCAGTGAGGATAAGGTGTGTAGATTACATAAGTCACTGTATGGGTTAAAGCAAGCACCTAGGCAATGGTATGTAAGGTTTGATGACTATATTGTATCTCAAGGATTCAGTAGAAGCAGTTATGATGCTTGTGTCTATTTTAGGGAATATAGATCAGGGTTGTATGTTTATCTTCTTCTCTATGTTGATGATATGCTCATTGCATGTAAAGACATAGAGGAGATAAAAGCCACTAAGGCTATGCTGCAAAGAGAATTTGAGATGAAAGATTTGGGATTTGCTAAGAAAATTCTGGGCATGGAAATAGAAAGAGACAGGAATAGTTGTCAATTGAAGTTATCTCAAGCTGGGTACTTGGAAAAATTGTTGAAAAAGTATGGGTTTGCTGATTGTAAACCAGTTAAAACACCTATGGCTCAACATTTTAAACTATCAGCAGGAGATTCTCCATCTACTATTGAAGAACAGGATTATATGGAGCAGATTCCTTATGCTAACATGGTTGGTAGTCTCATGTACCTTATGGTTTGTACTAGACCTGACATAGGTTATGGTGTCAGTATTGTCAGCAGGTATCTTGCCAATCCAGGTAAACAACATTGGTTGGCTGTGAAGTGGTTGATCAGGTATCTGAATGGAACAAGGAACACAGGTGTGATCTATGGTATAAATCAGTCAAACAAAACTCTTGAAGGATTTGTTGATGCTGATTATGCCAAGGATCTTGACAGGGGAAGGTCAATGACCGGGTATTCTTTTAAGGTGCTGGGTGGTTTAGTTAGTTGGAAAGCCTCTCTTCAGCATGTTGTTGCCCTGAGTACAACAGAAGCTGAATATGTTGCACTAACTGAAGCAGTAAAAGAAGGGATATGGTTGAAAGGCTTTGTTAGTGAGCTTGGAATTGAGGTACTTGAAACTGTGATTCACTGTGATAATCAGAGTGCAATGCAGTTGTCAAAGCATGGGGTTTGTTATGAGAAAACTAAACATATCAATGTGAAATTTCATTTCATTAGGGACATTATTAAAGAAGGTGAAGTCAAGGTAATCAAGGTACATACTGATTTTAATGCTGCAGATATGTTAACCAAGGCTTTACCTGGGTCTAAGTTCTTGAAGTGCTTAGAAATGCTGGGAGTTGGTTGAATTCAACTTAAGCAGTTATTTTGAGTCTTATTTATAACAATTAGACAGATTCACATCATAGTATCTAAGTCCATGGACCTCTAGTGCTAGATGTTAATGATGAAGTCTTGTTGTTATAAATCTTAATGACTGAGTTTTTCTGCTTAGGTGTTGATATGCTCTCTTACCATTTGGTTCATGTTGGTTAACTCTGTTAACTTGAGTTAAAGGTGGAGAAATGTGAAGTATAAAGGGTTAACTCTCAAGTTTACATAGTTTGTGTCCAGTTTGTCACTGCTAGCATTGTTCAGGGGCCTGTATGTAATATTTCATTAATCGGGTTATATTACCGTTAGTATTAACTATAGTTTAATAAGGGATTAACCCTGGTTTAGATGGTTGTTAAGAGTTCGTTAGGTTGTGTATAAGAAGTCTGGTCCGAGTGCTTATTGTATTCGATTCCTTTTTCTCTTTGTAATCATCTTCAATTCAATAAGAAACTTCTTCGTTTCCATTTCCAATTTCATGTCTGATTCGAGTGTTATTACAACAAGGGTTTAAGTAAACCAACCTTGAGGAGGAAACTCGAGTTTTAACATTGACGGTTCGGGTATCACATTCCTTTTTAGCATCTGTATGTATATATTTATTTACTAGGATAGAACCCGTATGTTATACGGGTTAAATTAGTAAAAAATATATATAACCGATAATTTATGCATACTCTTTTTATTATTAGAATAATGTATTACAATAAAAAGCTAAAATTATCATTCATAATATGGTATTGGTGACTTTACCTTCTTTATCAAAAAATTATATTTAGATTATGTCTCTACTTGTATATTTAAAAATTTGCAACATGAACTTTTGTTGGTAAACAAGTGTTTATTGGTATTTATAAGTTTTATAAATTTTTATTAAAACAAAAACAATAATAGTTTTAAAAATAATTCGAAATAAAAATAAGATGCAAATTAATATGTGATTGTCATAATTCCATATATATGAATACATAAAAATATAACATGTTTATAAAATATGATATAATATCCAATCAAAAAGAATTTTTTAGGGAGTAGATTTGGACGGGAAAATTTTTGTGAGAATGATTCTAGTGTTGACATGTGTCAAGAATTGTAATTGTTTATTAGAATAGGAAGATTTAGCTGTAGATACTAATGATGAATTTAAACATAATCAATCAAATAGGAATTCAAATTGGGAAAGTTGAAAAATTTGGGAACAAAGTTTAAACATTTTAAAAGCAAATTCATAATTTTAGGCTAGTTTGTTTAACTACTGGGTTGACTTTAGTTTAAATGAAAGTCGTCAAATGCAATATGAAGACTCGATTTAAATTTGAAAATGAGGAGTTAAAATAGGAATGTATGGTGGATAAATTTTGGTAAAATGGAAGGTTTCGAGAATTTTGCCATAAAAATTTCTGTAAATTTTGATGTATATATGGGTAGATAAATTGATATATAACAAAATTTTCTCTAAATTTGATAAATTTTAATTGTAACTTATTAACCACGAATAATTACAACTTAACAAATTTAAAATTTAAAGATTTTAGCTAAATTGGTAATTATTTAATGTAATTATTATTCATTAATTTCCACAAATGTAGTCAGTAAGTTGGTAATTATTTAAGGGTAAGATATTCAATGATAATTGTTTTAGTCAAAAATTCACAAAGGAATTTCGTATTCCAAACTTAGAATGTGAGGTAGTGTGCTTGTCAATATGCTTGAAATGTATACGAACTTTAGCTAAATCAAAATATTTAAGGGTTGGCCCGTCTTCTCTCCGGAAACAGTTCCCTAATCTTTTTCTCCTCGAGGCCTCCGGCGGTTGCAAAGTCGCTGAACGTATCCTTATATCTTCAAATTCAGTTACACTAAATTTTCATTGGCGTAAACCTCCTGAAACTCTAGCTGAATTATACGAACTGGATGGTTTGGTTGCTACTCTTTATAATTTGCAGGTACATGGAGGAGAGGATAAATGGTGCTGGAACATAAACAGTGAGGGCACCTTTACTGTTAAGAGCTTAAAGAAAGTGCTGATTCAATCTAAAAACTTGGTGGAAGATGGTACTCTCGACTGGAACAAATGGGTACCAAAGAAGGTATCATTCTTGGCATGGAGGATCAAACAAAGAAGGATAGCAACTGCGGATGCACTTCAAATCAGGGGTGTCTTTCTTCAATCAGTGGCATGCCCATTTTGTGGGGATGGAGTAGAGACTTTGGACCATATTTTTGTTGAGTGCCGATTAGCCCAATCACTAAGGGACTTTGTTAGTAGATGGTGTTGTCTCGATCCGCTATACATGTTCAGTGCTCAAGATCTACTAGTAATGCATCGGTACATTAGGGGTAGTGCCGACAAGAAGAAGGTTATTCAAGTGGTTATCCTATCCACAATTTGGTGCATTTGGCGCTCGAGAAATGATTTAGTATTCAACCGGTCTCCTTTGGTGATTACAAAGATCATCGAAAACATAAAGATACTTAGTCATTTGTGGATCACAAGTCGGTCAAAGCTGAGGTTACCTTGGGAGCAATGGCGTGTTTTCAATATAAGTAATGTAAGTGGGGGCTAGTCCATCGTATGGTTTTGGGGTTTTCATCGTTGTATATTGTACTTTTTCCACCCCCTCGGTGGTTTTGTTAATAATATTTTGTTGGCCGTTCAAAAAAAAAATTATACGAACTTTAGAAGGTTTAAAAAATCTATGAAGCATGTTAGCATCTCATTACATTGAAAAATTAAATAAATTAGCCTAATTTGCAATGATACACATATGTGAACAAACAATTAGAAGCACCAAACCCCTAAAATGTTACTGTATGTTATAATTAAATCAAAAGACATTAATTAACTTGTGTCTAAAACAGAAACTGTAAATCATTTCAAGTATCGGATTACAAACTTTAAAATCATTTCTTATTAAAAAAATAAGGAAATACCAAAACCTCAGGAATCCTTGCACCATTAATCTCTCAGCTTAATATTAGTACTCCGGTCACAATGTAAGATTATAATTTCACGTCATTATAGAATTTAAAGAATAGATATTGGTCTAAAATTTGACAACTTTTAAAATAAAGCACTGTTGAAACAGAGAAAGACATTGGACTTAGCAAACTAACACAATTACAAAACAAATTGAAGAATGATTATTACCTTTCTATTAAATTGAAACAGATATAGTTATGCAAACTGAGAACTATCTTGAAGAAGAGCGAACCATTGCTGATCTGAAAAAGATACGACAACATAAATTTAAATGTGGTCATATAAAAAAAAGAATCAGAAATACATAGAGAATAAGAAATAGATAAAGACTGATGAAACTCGACAATAACTTCAAATAAGTATAAAGGAAGAGAGGGTCGTGCATCCATAGACTGATACGATACATCAGAGTGGTGAACGGTGAAGGAAGAGAGGATACATACCTGATCACATTTTAGATTTGGTGGATGGACGGCAGAGAATGAATCGCAGCCAAAGTATCGACACCGGAACAAACGACAATCGTATCAGAAAACATGATATAAAAGCGTAAACCTAACATCTACGTATAAGATCGGAGGAAACTCACCGGAAATCGCTGAAATCGTTGGCGGAGCTCAAGATCACCGGCGGAGATCGAGAGAGAAGAGGATCTTGAAACCCTAGATTTTTTATACAAATGAACTGAGACTGCGTAAATTATCCTTTTATACTCGGGTCAAAAAATAATATGGATCTCACCCGGATCCACGAGAAACCAAATTTTAAACCGTAAAATTTTTAAAAAAATCTAAAAAATTAACAAAATTACACCTAGGATTTTAGTGTAATTAGAGGGTGCCACATCACCAATTAATGATGTGGACAAACTTATTATGTGCCAACTCAACCTAATATGTTTTGTTTAATAGATAGGTAGATAGATTTCAATCGCATAAGTTCAATTTCGTGTCAATCAACTACAAATCCTTCAACTTCTTTATTATAGTTTTACATCACAAAATTTGTTTTCTTAATGAAGGAAATCTTATCCAAGTGCACGTGGTTCTATGGGTTGTGTACATTGTATCCCATGACATGATGAATTAAGAATCTAAACTTATTAGTAATCTTGTTTCTTCGAAACTATGATTGTATGAGGCTTCTTATTACATTATGTTATGTATATAATCAACTATTGGTGTATGAATAAGTTTTGTATATGCTTCGTAACCAAGGGGTTCCGTCTAAACAGTTTCGTGCTATGTTGATTTTTTATTTTGCTTATACTACAAAACTGATTTTAAACAACGGTTTAAAATATATAAACAACGGTTACCCTGCTGAATTTTTTAATTCAATATTATTTAATATCAATTACAACGGTTAAACAAAAAACGTTGTATATAATAGGTTTTAAACAACGGTTGAGATTATCGATTTTTTTATTCAACTTATATAATATCAATACAGAGATAAAAAAGCATTGTATATAATATGTTTTAAACAACGTTCACAGTTTAAAACACGTTCACACCTTGTTGAATTTTTTAATTCAATATTATTTAATATCAATTACAACGGTTAAACAAAAAACGTTGTATGTAATAGGTTTTAAACAACGGTTGAGATTATCGATTTTTTAAATTCAACTTATATAATATCAATTACAGAGATAAAAAAGCGTTGTATATAATATGTTTTAAACAACGTTCACAATTTAAAACAGGTTCACATTTTAAACAACGGTTGACATTTTATTTTAAACACATTTTATATCATATCCTAAATGATTCTTTAGTATTTATTATATCGTTATCCATTATTTTTTATTCAAGTTTTTAAAAATAAAATATCTTTATATTTTTAATTGTTTTTTTGTAAAATTTTAAAAATAAACTATCTTCACATTTGCATAGTTTTTACGTTATTATAAAAATCATATTAATTATTTACTTTTAAATATTAGATTTGATTATATTATTAGTTTTAAACAACGGTTGACAAGATATATTTTTAATTCAAAAAATGGATAAAATAAAATATTTTAAACAACGATTATATTTTTAACGCAAGTAATTATATTATAATATAAATATAAATTTAAATATATTATATATCACGATCCACTATTTGTATTAATTTAAGTTTTCAAAAATAAATTATATTTACCTTTCCATAGTTTTTATTTATTATCAAAATAATGTTAATCTACGTTTACATATTTATTTGATTATTTTATTAGTTTTAAAATAAATTATCTTCATATTTTTCTTTTATCTTATTAGAATATGTTAATCTTGTACTTTTAAATATTGTATTTCAGCCTATATATATTTTACGTTTTTTAATAAGGTTCATTCATTCTCATCTTTAGATTTCCGTGAAGTTATTAAAATCACATATGTTTTCGCTCTCATTCAAGAATCAAGACTATTCGAGATTAACTTTTTGAAGCTAGATTCTTTCATATTAGTGGCGGTGATTAATTTTACACTTATATTTCTTACTTATTACTATTGATAATTCTGATAATTCTAACGTTTCAAACGTAGAGTTCAAACTCGTATTATTAGCTTAGTTATTTGTTTTGATTTATTATTTTTTATTTCAGGCTCGATATTTTTTTCCCCTTTATTTTTATGATTATAAGAGCAATACACAGATTATTAAAGGTAATAACATTATTTTTTTATTATATTTTATACTTAATTCATCGCATATATATGTTTATAGGTAATAGTATATTTCAAATAGACCTAGAATCCTTTTAGCTTATACCCCCGTAGATTTAATCTACTAGATACTAGCTTTGGATCGTCCTATTTTAGGTATGTTTTTTTATTATTTTAAATACTTGGAGAGTTCATGAAAAATTATGTTGACATTTTTTTAATACCATCTTGATTGAATAGTTAAAAATATGTTAGGATCCACGAAATTAAATTTTTGAGTAAATTACGGTTTTTGTCCATGTGGTTTGGCCCAAATAACGGTTTTAGTTCAAAATTTTCAATTGTAACAATGTTTTCCTTGTGGTTTCCAATTTGTCCCAATTAGGTTCGCTACTGTAACGACATCCAAATTTTCAGTTAAATTTTAATTGAGTTAGCAAAGT
Organism: Deinandra increscens subsp. villosa; assembly: GCA_039602395.1. Classification (NCBI taxonomy): domain Eukaryota; kingdom Viridiplantae; phylum Streptophyta; class Magnoliopsida; order Asterales; family Asteraceae; genus Deinandra; species Deinandra increscens. The sequence goes on along the minus strand of JBCNJP010000017.1, from coordinate 28,368,938 downwards.
ACCCCTATTAATAAAAAACAATAAATAAAACCTTAAAAGTCAAAAACCACAACCACCTGCTCCAGCAAATATCACAGGAAAACCTTACTAGGGGTGTGCAGAAACCGGGAACGTCCCGCGAATACTGATAACCCGAACCGAAATTTCCCGTCCCGACCCGGAATTGACATCGTGGGTCGGTACTCGGGATATGATAATTCATTTTGGCGGGATTCGGGTCGGGACAGGTCCGACCCACCAAATTAAACCTTGTCCCGCTAATCCCGATTTAAATAATTAATTAATTATCAATATTACTAATAATCTAATAAAACATTAGATTATTTAGGTTTCCAAAGTCCATCCACAGACATATGATTATACACAATCACGATCACAAATCACGTCTATTTAGTTCCATCCACGACAATCGCGACTCAGTTCCAACGAGATTACAATGAAGATTGAAGACAATGTTTTTTATAACATCGATACTATTTTAGATGTTTTTTGGTCTTTTGGATTGTTTATGATGGTTTACAATGTTTTGGGGTGGTTTACACTTGTTTTTGGTTATTTTACACACATAATGATCAGTTAATATGCACATAGAGTTACATTGAAACACAAAAAAAGGGCCAGATTGATATGAAGTGTCAATTTTTGGGATAATGAGTCATCCCACCAACCCGACCCGTTATCTCGAAAAATTTCCCGTCCCAAGTTTCATTTCGTGGGTCGGTTCTTGGGAAATTGTTTTTGCGTTTCACGGGTTCGGTTTCGGGTCGGGACAAGCCGGGTCGGTCCGGGAATGTCCCGATGCTCACCCCTAAACCTTACCACTGATCTAAGGGCGACAGCGACTTGTTTATGGTGGCGGTTTTCCGATCTAAGGGCGGCAACAATGGTTTTCCGATCTAAGGTTCCGACGGTGGTGGTTTTCCATAAAAAGGCGGCGGCTTCTTGTATACGGGATTGGAACCATAGAGCAGCGACAAAGTTCGGGGTTGATCCGACCAAATTCGCGAATCCCGCAACTAACCGCCTCGATTCCGGTTGATTTCGTTTCAGATCGGTGAGATTGGTATGATCTCAAGTTACCCTGGTTTGACGGGGAAGTGGTGATGGTTCTCATTTGATGACAACCAAGCCACAATCAACTCATTCCCGTCACCACCACACCTATTGAGGTATCTAATTTCTGTCATGGCCATCATCCCCACTTTTTAAGATCTGAACCAGATAACAATGGTGGTGGCTTTCAATTTAAAACTTCAAATATATAATATGAATACAGAGCGAGTTGATCTGGGGGGAAACAAATTTCAATTTCCATCGCAAAAAAATTCAGGTTTTAGAACTTCAAGAAAAATTGAGTTCCAGACTAGGGGGCAACTAGTTTCGATTTTCATCTTGATAAATTTGGTGGTATAATCAATCCAATAATGAATGATACTGATATGGTATCTTACAAGAAGTGATCAAGTCAAACATCAACAAATAACCATGACACAACAATTGTATAGCCAAACTATTAACGAATGGAACCGATAAAGAATTCTACACAAAGTGATCTTAGATCATAAGTTTTACACAATCAAACACATATGTCAATCACATAAAACACCAAATTCACCAAGTGATTCGATAAACACAAGTATTTCATGTCTAAACTATGATGAGAACTAGAATTGAACAAGTTGGTAACACAAACCCTACACCCGGATGTGATCACGGGTGAATAGCCACACATGACGATGAATCGATGCATAATCATGAATTCGGGGGATGATTTCGGTTGAGGAATCCTTCAATATGCTTTGTCACTAAGTTCTGAAGTGTCTCCTGGTCGTATTTTGCTTCCCTAGGCCGAAAGTTATCACAAAATTATGAAGTGGGTGAGTTTTAATCGTCCAAAACTACCTAAAATCGAAGTGGAACCGTCGCGACGCGTATGATATGCAGGTGGGCGTATCATACGCAGACCTGAAATCCTTCTACGCCCCAGGTACTGACTACGCAGCATTGTACGCACATTTTTAGTCCAGAGAGGCATATGATACGCAGTGGGGCCAAGTTTCAACTTTTATTTTCTTCTTCGTTTTGATGCGTATCTCCTCGTTTTTAGTCCAGAGGGGCATATGTATTTCTACGTTACATGTACCCTTTTGAAAGATATATGGGTTTCTTAAAGGGCTATGTAAGAAACAGTAATCGACTTGAGGGCAGTATTGTTGAAGGCTATACTACCGAAGAGGTGACCGAGTTCTGCACATGTAATATATCATAACATTTATAATATACTTTAATTTTGTAAAGATAATTTATATACAACATAATAATTAATTTATTTACAGGTTATATAGGAAGGTGCCAAAAGTATCGGTGTTCTTATAGCTCGTCATTCAGGTCGACTTGCAGGTGTTGGAGTAGTCGATGCCAAAATAATCGTCCCAAGTCAAGACAATCAACAACTTGCACATTTTGTTGTTTTACAACAGATGACGTGCCTGGCTCCGTATGTTAGAGAACACATGGAAATACTACGGTTGACACATTTACAGAAGTCAGGGATATGGTATCAAAAGAAACATAACGAGGAATTTTCTGAATAGATGAAGAATAAGGTTTTGGAAACACATCGCCAACCAAATGTGGATGAAACTGTAGAGAAGTTGGGAAATGGGCTAGATATTAGAGTAAAATCCTACCAAGGGTATGATATCAATGGTTATACATTTTATACCAAAAATCAAGATGATAAAAATGTTATACAAAATAGCGGAGTTACACTAATAGCCTCAACTTTAGAATTCAATGGAATGGATCATAATGCAAGATTAAAAATCGTCAAAGACTCATATTATGGTGTTATAGAAGAAATTTGGGAGTTAAATTATTAATAATTCACTATACCTTTGTTTAAATGTAAGTGGGTCAATAATCGTTCGGGTGTTAAAGTTGATGAACATGGTTTCACACTTGTCGACCTAGCAACAAATGGGTATAAATCAGATACATTTATTCTTGCAAGTCAAGCCACTCAAGTGTTTTTTTGTCAAAGATCCGAGCAAACCAAGATACCACATAGTATTGCAAGGTAAACAACGTATTCTTGGTGTTGATCATGTTGTTGACGATGAAGACTACAACAAGTTTGATGAATTACCACCATTTTCTGTCCATATTCAACCGTTAAATGACCATGGAACTGCTGGTACCACATACTTACGATCCGACCACAATGAAAGAATATATATTGATAAAACAAGCTGAGTGAAATAATCAAGGTTGATATAACATATCCCTAATATATTTATTTTTTATACATATTTATTTAGTTTTTAATGTCAATTTATTAATATGATTCTTTTATTTTCTGTAGGAAGATCGAAAACCAATAAAAGTAGATAAAGATCGAGAAAACTTGAGATTTTATTTATTTAAATATTTTTAAAAAATACATTTATTTCGTAACTTTGATATTATATGTTTGTTTTTCTTTAAAAGCTTTATTAATCAATGCATAATAAATAAATTTGTTACTAGATCATTAATTATTTTTATAATTTAAAATACTAGGTATATCAAAAAAAGGATACGAATTGATTTTGTGTACATCCCCTTTTACATTATACGGATTTTTTATAAAGTTTTTATATGACAAAGTGATGTTTAAAATGTGACATATCAGATATGATTGTTTTTAATATATTAATTAATTAATTAATATTTCTAAGTTTTTGTAAATATCAATTGTTAAGAAAGTCTTAGCGGGTAAATGAAAATCTCGGCGTCATTTCTAAAATATTTCCCGCACGACTAATTAAATCCCGTAAATCAAAATGAGGGTATTTTTCCCCATCTCCTCCCAAAACCCAAATCATCTCGTTGTCTTCCAAACACAAAATCAGTTGCCTCCACCTTCGCGATACCACCTTCTCCGGCGATCCAACCACCACCGCGTCTTACACGTCCCTTGATGCAGCCTTCAAGTAGGCCAAACTCCAAGATTTAGAGAAGAGGTAAACAAGCTAGGCTTGGGGCAATTTTCGTCATATTTTTTTCCAAAGCAAAAGCATTTAAATACAAAGAAACAAACAACTAAGAAGGAGATCATGGGATACATGGCAATCATGTCCCTGACTTGCGGCTAAATCTAACTAAAATGCAGGAAATGGAAAACATGGGTGAAAAGCAGTTGCTGACTCAATCCTCTAACTTCCTGGGCTTCTTAATACTCCTTTTGGGTCGTTGGGCTGGTGCATTCTGGGAAGGCTGATCCATGTGGGCATGATCCGTATCATTACCCTCCTCTTGAGATGTGACATTGTCCTCAATGTTGATAAATGCAGGAAACTTAAGTCTCATTTCTTGTAATGGTTCCCAAGTAGCTTCTTCTCTGGTCTGATTTTCCCACTTAACAAGTACCCGTGGATTTCCATCATCATCATCTCGACTGTTTAGGATAGATTCCGGCAATAGTTGCAGATGTCCCTCGATTCCGAGTTTTTGAATGTCACCTGAATTTGGAAGGAAATTACCTTCAGCTCGTTCAACAAGGAGACGTGGAATACCGGGTGGATTTCGGAGGTCTTCGGTAAATCCAGTCGGTATGCAACCTGTCCAATCCTCTCTAGAATTCTATAGGGTCCAAAAATACGACGAGACAATTTCCGATGACGTCTATTCTCGACTGAATTTTGCCGATAATCCTGTAGACGCAAGTATACCCATTCATCAACAGCGAATTCCTTGTCCAACCTTTTCTTATTGGCTTGGCGAACCATTCGTGCTCTCGCTTTTTCTATTGCAGCCTTAAGGAGACCCAGTAAACGATCATGTTCAGCTAAAGAAGACTCAATAGAAGCGGTCTTAACAGTCCCTGGTAAGTACTCATGGATCACAGTGGCATCTCTTCCATACATCGCTTTGAAAGGCGTCATATTGATAGAAGAATTGAAGGAAGTATTATATGAAAACTCAGTTAAATAAAGATACCTCTGCCATGTGGTAGGCTCATCAAAGACGAATGCTTGAAGGTATGCTTCCAAACAACGATTGACCACTTCTGTTTGCCCGTCGGTTTGCGGGTGATATGCACTTGAATGAAGCAATGTTGTTCCTATTTGTGCAAATAATTCTCGCCAGGAGTGGCTAACAAAGAGTGGGTCTCGGTCAGATACGATAGTCTTTGGTAGACCATGTAGACGGTATACTTCACGAAGAAAGATTGAAGCTAAGGATGGGGCGGTGTAATGTGTTGGTAACGGTATGAAATGTGCAAACTTTGTAAGACGATCCACAATTACCCATATTGCCGTCTTGCCCTTGGACGAAGGAAGATGAGTTATGAAGTCCATAGAGATGTGTAGCCAAGGAGCCTCGGGAACGGGAAGGGGCTGCAATAAACCATAGGGTCTATGGTTTGGAGACTTGGTAGATTGGCATACTGGACATTCACGGACAAAATCGGTAACATCTTTTTTTAAGCCTAACCATGAAAAAGATGATGAAATTCTTCTAGTGGTTGCATTTATACTTGCATGGCCTCCCAATGTTGATGCATGGAATTCCTCCAACAATTGTCTACGTAAATTTGATATAGGAGGCACCAAAATTCGCCCGTTCACATATATCAAACCATCATGCAATGAGTGATGCGGAAATGAACCGGGGTCATCTTGTATTTGACGGAGCAGCTGCTGTCCCATGGGGTTGCTTTGAAAGTAGGTCCGTATTTCATTGAGCCAAGGCGCCGTTGGGTGAGAAAGTGCCATCATCACCGGAAGGTTGACCCGGCTTAGCGCATCTGCTACACAATTTTCTTTACCCGGTTTGAAATGAATCTCAAATTCATAACCCATGAGTTTCGTGACCCACTTCTGTTGCTCCGGTGTCTGTGTAGTTTGGTTTAACAGATGTTTCAAACTATGGTGATCTGTGAATATCCGAAATTTCCTCCCGAGTAAATACTGTCGCCATATTTTTCAGCTTCGGTAATGGCATAGAGCTCTTTGGTGTACGTAGACTGTGCTTGCATCGTCGGGCATAACTTTTTGCTGAAAAATGCAATCGGTTTGTTAAACTGTGAAAGGACGGCACCAATGGCCGTGCCGGATGCGTCGGTGGTGACATCAAAAGGCTCGGTGAAATCGGGAAGTGCCAAAGTGATCAAATGTTCCATCTGATGTTTAAGTTCAACAAAAGCTTCCTGAGCCTCCTCATTCCATGCAAAAGATTTGAGCTTCAAAATGTCCGTCATAGGTGAAGCAAATTTTGGCATATTGGTAGACAAAGCGTCGGTAGTATCCGGTTAAGCCCAAAAAAGCACGCAACGCTGTGAAAGAAGTTGGAATCGGCCACTGTTGTATGGCTGCAATTTTGTCTGGCTCCGGTGACACACCTTCGGCGGCAATACGGTGACCAAGAAAAGCGATTTCAGACACACCAAAAACACATTTGGAAGCTTTGGCGTGAAATTGATTTTCCAACAGTGTTTCTAAAACAAACTTGAGATGCAAGTAGTGATTTTGTACGGTGTCACTGTATATCAAAATGTCGTCAAAAAAAACTAAGACAAATCGGCGAAGAACTGACCGAAATAAATCATTCATTGCGGACTGGAACGTAGATGGAGCGTTGGTGAGGCCGAACGACATTACAAGGAATTCGTAATGACCATCAGGTGTTCGAAACTCCGTTTTATGAATATCCTTTTCCGCAACTCTGATTTGATGGTATCCAGATCTGAGATCGATTTTAGAGAATACCGTGGCCCCGTTAAGTTCATCTAAGAGCTCATCTATGGTCGGAATTGGAAAACGATCTCGTACGGTGACTGTGTTCACTGTTCAAGGCTCGATAGTCGACACAAAAACGCCAAGAACCGTCCTTCTTCTTGACCAAGAGAACCGGAGAGGAAAACGGGCTTTGGCTAGGGCGGATAACACCATCTTGTAGCATCTCAGAAATCAAACGGGTCATAATTTGTTTCTGGAAATGTGGGTAGCGGTAGGGTTTAACATTGACGGTTTTAAGTTCATCTGTGAGGGGAATTCGGTGATCGTGTGGACGGGTTGGGGGTAAGGATTGGGTTTCTTCAAAGACCTTTTGAAATTGTTGCAAAAGGTTTAGGATGTTTGGATCAGTAGAGGAGGGTTGGTTAAGGGTCAAGGACGGGTCAGTGGACGATGGGTGATAAGATAAGGTATGTAAAGAAGCTATGGAATCATGGCGAAGAAGTGTAGAAAGTGAGCTTGAGGATACTTGTTTGACAGTGGGTTCACCCGTGAGGGTACATGTTATTCCATCTTTGACAAAAGAGAGTTCTGGAATGGAGAAATCCGCTGATAAACGGCCAAGGGTACCCAGCCAAGCGACACCTAAAACGACGTCGGCTCCTTCGACCGGTAATATAAAAAACGGAATCTTGAAATTGGCTTGGTGCAAGCGGAGAGTGACGTTGGGACAGTACCCTGTACAAGGAATGTGGTCGCCATTGCCTACCATGACGGAAAAGGGTTGAACCGGTTGGGTGTGGAGTTAAAGGAAGGAATTGAGCCGGTGAGCACTTGTGACCGGGAAAAAACTTTTCCGGGCAACGGAAGCAAAGGCCGTCTTTACGGCGTTGAACCAAAGCTTCCGGTGACAATTTTGTGAATTGGAGTGGAGGAGCAGATTTCGCAGAAGTAGGTAAAGGAAGTAGAGGTTTTGATGATGAGGACATGGCTGTAATGGCAGGTGGGCTAGAATTAGTGGGGGTGGGCTTGGAAAAGGATTGGTATTTGGGTTTAGTGGGTGGGGCCAATTTGTCCTCCACAAGTTTGGCTAAGGCATAGGCCCGGTGGATAGATGTAGGGTTTAGCAAAGCCAATTCATTCCTGATATCTGCACGTAAACCAGATATAAAGCAATTGCGCAACGCTTGCTGGGAGAGGCCATCGACACAATTACTGACTTTCTCAAATTCCGCTTGGTAGGCGGTGACCGAAGTGGTTTGATGGAGCTTGAATAATGTGGCTTCATGGTTTTCATACGTGGACGGTCCAAAACGAAGCTCGAGAGCGCGTTTGAATTGCGTCCAGGTACCAAGGAGTTCATTTTTGGCTAAGTGTTTGTACCAACTGAGCGCTTCTCCGGTGAAGTAAAACACGGACAAGGCGAGACGTTGGGGAACCGCAAACTGGTAATATGTAAAATAATTTTCCGCTTGAAAAAGCCAGTCGAGCGGATTTGATCCGTCGAATAGTGGAAGATTGATCTTCGGGGGTCTTGGGGGTGTTGGCTTGGTTACGTGTACCGGTATTGGTAACGATGAGGGTATCATCGGTTTCTGTTGGGCGGGTTTGAGTGAGGGCTTGAACTTGAGTGGTTAAGTTGGTGATGGCTTCAAGAAGGGCGGCGAGTTGGGCGGAAGCTTGGGCGGCGTTGTTTGCACTTTGGGTATTGGCGGTGTTTGTGGCAGCAATAAGTTGATCGAGTTTATCCATGACGGACGGGGACGAGTCATCCATTGATGATTCCTTACGGGGCGGCATTGAGATCGTGAATGAAAGCACCAAATTAATGCAGCCTTCAAGTAGGCCAAACTCCAAGATTTAGAGAAGAGATAAACAAGCTAGGCTTGGGGCAATTTTCGTCATATTTTTTTTCCAAAGCAAAAGCATTTAAATACAAAGAAACAAACAACTAAGAAGGAGATCATGGGATACATGGCAATCATGTCCCTGACTTGCGGCTAAATCTAACTAAAATGCAGGAAATGGAAAACATGGGTGAAAAGCAGTTGCTGACTCAATCCTCTAACTTCTTGGGCTTCTTAATACTCCTTTTGGGTCGTTGGGCTGGTGCATTTTGGGAAGGCTGATCCATGTGGGCCTGATCCGTATCATCCCTTCGACCATCTCTGAGTCTCCGACACTCTGTAGATTTCTCTGGATTTGCTCGCTTTTGTGAGGTATGTTTTTGTCTCTGATTTAGAAGGGTTTATTGACGTTTTATTTCTCCAAATATCCAAGTCCAACTTCTTTGATTTCTTCGTGAAACCCACATTGACATCTTCGATTTTAGCGGATCCATCGGCCACAACGGCTTCTTCCTCGCCTTTAGGTTTATGCTTAACTTAACCCAACCATTTCCTGATAAGACATAACTAAATAGTCTAAATTGACCCAACTGTAGACGAATGGGTCAAAAATTGGCACCCTAGTTTTTTAATGAGTATTATATGATCTCTGGTTTTGCAAGCTATAAGGGTAGAAATAACATTTTCTTATCCCATGTCTGCATGATTATAGATTTCAGGGTACATGTTTTTGTAATTGTCAAATCTATTTTTGTTTATGAGGAAGCTACTTAACTACTTGTTTATGAGCCCGCTGATCAGTTAGGTGATAGTTATTGTATCTTACTAAGTTTAGTGAAAATAATCTACTCATAATATAGTCTAAGGTTTATGTTGTGAATGTCTTTATCAATAGACTTATCTCAGTTCTACTTCTGAGAGAATTGTACATGGTCGTCCTATAGCCGATGGTTTTGTGAAAGTACATGTAGATTATGTCTTAGATAACTATTGCAGTTCTGATGTCCTACCCGGGACACAAACCGATGAGTTGAATAAAATGGGTGATGCAAAAGGTCAATTTATTCAATGGCCAAGGAAATTAATAAATGTATATAATTAGCAATAGTTCTATAGTACTTTATTGATTATTTCATTTGATATTGTGTAGATTATGAACATCGATTCTTTTAGACAATCGAGTATTGACCAACCTCAAAATGTCTTTGTGCCTACTTCTCAATCTACTCATTGTGTAATTGATGAACAACCCCAACTCAAACCCCAACATACTTTGAGTCTAGCTTATAGGCCACAGGTACTAGTTACTTCTATATTTTTAAATTCATCATTATTTGAATAGGTGACTTAGAGTTTAAGTATTAGGTTATCTTGTAGTTAACATTTAAAAATGTTTATATAAGTTTGTTATAGATGTATGTATATACACATAAATATAAATATGATAGGAGATTATATATATATATATATATATATATATATATATATATATATATATATATAGGGCCTATATAGGGAGAGGATCATTTGAGAACTATTTTGGTTTGAGAACTAAAAAGAACTAATTTGAGCCACAAGTTTATTTACATGTATCCCTCCTCCCATGAATTGTAGTGGTCCCCCTGAAATTTGTGATTGAGATTTAGTTCTCAAAAGTTCTCAAAACAAAAAGTTCTCATTTGAACCTAACCCTATATATATATATACTAGTTTTTATACCCCGTGCATCGCACGGCTGCGATAAAAATGTTATAGAACTTTTTAAATTGTAATTTAGTAAATTATATTATATATTTAATTTAGTAATTAAATAATTAGTTATTAAATAATTTAGGATGCAATAAATAAAAAGTCGGATATATATATCTAAAACTTTTCTTTTTAAAAGAAAAAAGTTTTTTTTAAATAATTATTTAATTATGTTAGTGATTATCTCTACAATAAATATATTTTATTTATTACCTTGGAAATACAAATAATTGATTAATTATGGTGGTTGATTATCCCTACAATAAATATATTTTACTTATTGTCATGAAAATAAAAATTAATTGATTAATTAGGCTTGTAATTATCCATACAATAAATAATTTTTATTTATTGCCATGAAAATACAAACACTAAAAATAAGAGGGGATGATTTAAGAGGAAAAATTATTATGAGGTTGAATGTGAGAATGAAATGTGTCCAAAAACTTTCCTTTTATAATAATAGATGATAATGGAATAAAATATTTTATAATACATGTATAATATTTAGTTAAAATATTATTATGAATAAAGTATTATAAGTATTATATTAATGTACTAAAGTATATGCAATAGAATATATTATTTTAATAAAATAATATATAAGCAATAAAAATATTATCTTGAATAAAATATTAACCTTAATACTAAAATTTAGTATTTGGATAATTACCAACTTTAATATAGAAATTTGTATTTTAATAATAATTAATTATTGGATAATTACTTATTAAAAGTTTAAACTAAATAAACCCTAATATGGAAATTTACTATTTGGATAATTATTTATTTAAACTTAGATTTAATCAAAAAATTTGTGGTGATGACAAGTGTCATTTTTTACTAATTAAAGTAGGAACAAACTTTTTGTTTATTATATAGTTTAGATATATATATATATATATATATATATATATATATATATATATATAGGGTGAGGTTCATTGTAGACAATTTCGCATGTGAAATAACTCTTTTTCACATGTGAAAGTTTCTAATTAATGAGAAAAAAGAAAAAAAGAAAAAAGAAAATTAATCACAACCATTAGATCAAGAGATCTAATGGTGAAAAAGGGTGTCTACCTGTCTACACTTATGGGGGTGTCTACAATGAACTTTTCACTATATATATATATATATAAATATATATATATATATATATATATATATAGGGTTAGGTTCAAATGAGAACTTTTTATTTTGAGAACTTTTGAGAACTAAATCTCAACCACAAATTTCAAGGGGGACCACTACAATTCATGGGAGGGGGGATACATGTAATAAACATGTGGCTCAAATTAGTTCTTTTTAGTTCTCAAATCAAATTGGTTCTCAAATGATCCTCTCCCTATATATATATATATATATATATATATTTCCAATATAGTATGATGAAACATGCTCGTATCAAAATCAACAAGCAAATAGATTTCAAGATGAAGGAACCTTTTCTCGACAAGAATCTGACATCAATCTTATGGATATGGTAATCACTTTGTCCTATATATATATATATATATATATGTATTTATGTATTTATTAATATATGTATATATATAAACACACACATGTAATAAGTTGATATAATGAATGCGTGTTTTGATAATTGAACTATTAATAGCTTCCTGGATCGTTTCCATTACAATCGACTAATGTAGGTCACGATCTTCCTCAACAAGTGCATCATTCTCATGTTAATGCTATTGATCCTATTCTTATAAAAGATAATAAGATAGCTAGCCTTTTGACCAAGATATAGAAAAGGAAAAAGTCTAATAGTATGCATAGTGTAGGTCCA
>JBCNJP010000017.1:28307395-28356325 GCA_039602395.1 Deinandra increscens subsp. villosa | reverse complement strand
TTGGATCAGTAGAGGAGGGTTGGTTAAGGGTCAAGGATGGGTCAGTGGACGATGGGTGATAAGATAAGGTATGTAAAGAAGCTATGGAATCATGGCGAAGAAGTGTAGAAAGTGAGCTTGAGGATACTTGTTGGACAGTGGGTTCACCCGTGAGGGTACATGTTATTCCATCTTTGACAAAAGAGAGTTCTGGAATGGAGAAATCCGCTGATAAACGGCCAAGGGTACCCAGCCAAGCGACACCTAAAATGACGTCGGCTCCTTCGACCGGTAATATAAAAAACGGAATCTTGAAATTGGCTTGGTGCAAGCGGAGAGTGACGTTGGGACAGTACCCTGTACAAGGAATGTGGTCGCCATTGCCTACCATGACGGAAAAGGGTTGAACCGGTTGGGTGTGGAGTTAAGGGAAGGAAGCTACGCGAGGCTGCATGATATTGTGGGTGGAACCACAATCAACCAAGATCGTCACGGGTTTGCCGGAGATGTATCCGGTTACGCGCAAGGTCTGGGAAGACGAGAGGCCAAAGAAAGCCGCGTCAGATAAGGACATGAATTGGGGTGGTGCCGGTGGCTCAGAGGATTCATGATCAGTTGCCATGTCGTGTATGTCGTCTTCGTTGTCAACAAAAAGAAGGAATTGAGCCGGTGAGCACTTGTGACCGGGAAAAAACTTTTTCGGGCAATGGAAGCAAAGGCCGTCTTTACGGCGTTGAACCAAAGCTTCCGGTGACAATTTTGTGAATTGGAGTGGAGGAGCAGATTTCGCAGAGGTAGGTAAAGGAAGTAGAGGTTTTGATGATGAGGACATGGCTGTAATGGCAGGTGGGCTAGAATTAGTGGGGGTGGGCTTGGAAAAGGATTGGTATTTGGGTTTAGTGGGTGGGGCCAATTTGTCCTCCACAAGTTTGGCTAAGGCATAGGCCCGATGGATAGATGTAGGGTTTAGCAAAGCCAATTCATTCCTGATATCTGCACGTAAACCATATATAAAGCAATTGCGCAACGCTTGCTGGGAGAGGCCATCGACACAATTACTGACTTTCTCAAATTCCGCTTGGTAGGCGGTGACCGAAGTGGTTTGATGGAGCTTGAATAATGTGGCTTCATGGTTTTCATACGTGGACGGTCTAAAACGAAGCTCGAGAGCGCGTTTGAATTGCGTCCAGGTACCAAGGAGTTCATTTTTGGCTAAGTGTTTGTACCAACTGAGCGCTTCTCCGGTGAGGTAAAACACGGACAAGGCGAGACGTTGGGGAACCGCAATCTGGTAATATGTAAAATAATTTTCCGCTTGAAAAAGCTAGTCGAGCGGATTTGATCCATCGAATAGTGGAAGATTGATCTTCGGGGGTCTTGGGGTGTTGGCTTGGTTACGTGTACCGGTATTGGTAACGATGAGGGTATCATCGGTTTCTGTTGGGCGGGTTTGAGTGAGGGCTTGAACTTGAGTGGTTAAGTTGGTGGTGGCTTCAAGAAGGGCGGCGAGTTGGGCGGAAGCTTGGGCGGCGTTGTTTGCACTTTGGGTGTTGGCGGTGTTTGTGGCAGCAATAAGTTGATCGAGTTTATCCATGACGGACGGGGACGAGTCATCCATTGATGATTCCTTACGTGGCGGCATTGAGATCGTGAATGAAAGCACCAAATTGATGCAGCCTTCAAGTAGGCCAAACTCCAAGATTTAGAGAAGAGATAAACAAGCTAGGCTTGGGGCAATTTTCGTCATATTTTTTTTCTAAAGCAAAAGCATTTAAATACAAAGAAACAATCAACTAAGAAGGAGATCATGGGATACATGGCAATCATGTCCCTGACTTGCGACTAAATCTAACTAAAATGCAGGAAATAGAAAACATGGGTGAAAAGCAGTTGCTGACTCAATCCTCTAAATTCTTGGGCTTCTTAATACTCCTTTTGGGTCGTTGGGCTGGTGCATTCTGGGAAGGCTGATCCATGTGGGCCTGATCCGTATCATCCCTCCGACCATCTCTGAGTCTCCGACACTCTGTAGATTTCTCTGGATTTGCTCGCTTTTGTGAGGTATGTTTTCGTCTATGATTTAGAAGGGTTTATTGACGTTTTATTTCTCTAAATATCCAAGTCCAACTTCTTTGATTTCTTCGTGAAACCCACATCGACATCTTCGATTTTAGCGGATCCATCGGCCACAGCGGCTTCTTCCTCGCCTTTAGGTTTATGCTTAACTTAACCCAACCATTTACTGATAAGACATAACTAAATAGTCTAAATTGACCCAACTGTAGACGAATGGGTCAAAAATTGGCACCCTAGTTTTTTAATGACTGTTATATGATCTCTGGTTTTGCAAGCTATAAGGGTAGAAATAACATTTTCTTATCCCATGTCTGCATGATTATAGATTTCAGGGTACATGTTTTTGTAATTGTCAAATCTATTTTTTGTTTATGAGGAAGCTACTTAACTACTTGTTTATGAGCCCGCTGATCAGTTAGGTGATAGTTATTGTATCTTACTAAGTCTAGTGAAAATAATCTACTCATAATATAGTCTAAGGTTTATGTTGTGAATGTCTTTATCAATAGACTTATCTCAGTTCTACTTCTGAGAGAATTGTACATGGTCGTCCTATAGCCGATGGTTTTGTGAAAGTACATGTAGATTATGTCTTAGATAACTATTACAGTTCTGATGTCCTACCCGGGACACAAACCGATGAGTTGAATAAAATGGGTGATGCAAAAGGTCAATTTATTCAATGGCCAAGAAAATTAATAAATGTATATAATTAGCAATAGTTCTATAGTACTTTATTGATTATTTCATTTGATATTGTGTAGATTATGAACATCGATTCTTTTAGACAATCGAGTATTGACCAACCTCAAAATGTCTTTGTGCCTACTTCTCAATCTACTCATTGTGTAATTGATGAACAACCCCAACTCAAACCCCAACATACTTTGAGTCCAACTTATAGGCCACAGGTACTTGTTACTTCTATATTTTTAAATTCATCATTATTTGAATAGGTGACTTAGAGTTTAAGTATTAGGTTATCTTGTAGTTAACATTTAAAAATGTTTATATAAGTTTGTTATAGATGTATGTATATACACATAAATATAAATATGATAGGAGATTAATTCATTAGGTGACATTTTCTTTTAATTCATTTAAATGAACTGACTTGTTACACACACATATATATATATATATATATATATATATATATATATATATATATATATATAGGGTAAGGTTCATGTGAAAACAACTTTTATTGCGAAAACACGAAAACAAATATTAAAACATCTATAACTTTTTCATACGTTAATATTTTTTAAAACAAATTGCACCAAAATCCTAAAAATTATGTTATCTTTAGTTCTGAAAAAAAAACTAAAAAAAATCAAGTTTTTTTAAAAAAAATATTTTTGCACAGGTGCAATAATTTTTTATTATTACTGCACATATGCAATAATAATTAAAACCTTTATAACTTTTTCATATTTTAATTTTTTTTTATAAAAAGTTGCACCATAAATCTTATAATTCTGTTATCTTTAATTCTGGAGAAAATAAAAAAAAGTTCAACGTTTTTTTATTTTTTTATTATTGCACATGTGCAATAATAAGTTATTATTGCACATGTGCAATAATATTAAAACCTCTATAACTTTTTCATACGTTAATATTTTTCATAAAACATTACACCATAAATCTTATAATTCTGTTATCTTTAATTCTGAAAAAAGTTAAAAAAATTAACGTTCTTTTTGTTAATATTGCACATGTGTAATAAAATTAATACGTATTATTGCACATGTGCAATAATAAAAAATCACGAAATTTTAAATGTTTAATTTTTTTTCCCAGAATTAAAGGTGACATAATTTTAAGACTTTTGGTGCAAATTTTTTTAAAAAATATTAACGTATGAGGGAGTTATAGAGGTTTTAATATTTGTTTTCGTGTTTTCGCAATAACATCTTGTTTTTATTTGATCCTTTCCCTATATATATATATATATATATATATATATATATATATATATAGATTTGGGGTAGAATACATCAACCAAAATCCCTACATCCTCTACATCAACCCTTTTTTTTCAAAAAAAAAAACACTTTCTTTTAAAAAACATCATAAGTCAAATCGATATATATTATTTTTGGAACACCTTTTTTTTTAATTTTTATGGCGTTTTTATTATTTAAAAAAAACGCCAAAAAATACAAAAAAGAAAAAAAAAATTTCCAAAAAAATGTGTGTTTTGGTGCGTCTAGAAGAATGGTGTTTTTAGAAAAAAAATTAATTAACAAAAAGTATTTTTTTGCCGTTTTTTTTTTAAGAAAAAAAACACCAAAAAAAATACCACAAAAATTAAAAAAAAAGAGTGTTCTAGGAAGCTAACATAGCGATTAGATGTATAGTGTTTTCAAAAAAAAAAATTGTTAGAAAGTGGTTTTTGGTGTTTTTTGTGAAAAAGAAGGTTGATGTAGTGAATGTAGGGAATTGATGTAGCCTAACTCAACTCTATATATATATATATATATATATAGGGAGAGGATCATTTGAGAACTATTTTGGTTTGAGAACTAAAAAGAACTAATTTGAGCCACAAGTTTATTTAAATGTATCCCTCCTCCCATGAATTGTAGTGGTCCCCCTGAAATTTGTGGTTGAGATTTAGTCTCAAAAGTTCTCAAAACAAAAAGTTCTCATTTGAACCTAACCCTATATATATATATATATATATATATATATATATATATTTCCAATATAGTATGATGAAACATGCTCGTATTAAAATCAACAAGCAAATAGATTTCAAGATGAAGGAACCTTTTCTCGACAAGAATCTGACATCAATCTTATGGATATGGTAATCACTTTGTCCTATATATATATATATATATGTATGTATTAATATATGTATATATATAAACACACACATGTAATAAGTTGATATATTGAATGCGTGTTTTGATAATTGAACTATTAATAGCTTCCTGGATCGTTTCCATTACAATCGACTAATGTAGGTCACGATCTTCCTCAACAATTGCATCCTTCTCATGTTAATGCTATTGATCCTATTCTTATAAAAGATAATAAGATAGCTAGCCTTTTGACCAAGATATAGAAAAGGAAAAAGTCTAATAGTATGCATAGACTAGTAGAAAAATTGGCATTGCTATCTAATGAAACTCTCTCAATACGGATGGTTTCGCCGAGGGGGATATATGTGGACTTCAAATTTTGAGACCATCCAAATCCAATTGTTGCTACGATTATGTCTTAAGATATGGGTGGACAATGACATTTTGTCATGGTTTGAGATGTAAGTCTATTCTTTTGTTTAAATATTTTATGGTAACTTGTGTTTCTATTGTGACTAATCTTATCATATATTTTTTTTATAGTTTTTTATATATATGTGGGTTAGATGATGGTGAAACGGCGTATCTTAATCCTCGATCATTTGAAGAGACGATGTGCAAAGTCAAAAGGAAATCTGTCATGAAATATATTAAAAGTGTCATGGAGTTGAATAAAGATAAGCCATTTTTCTTGACCCCATATTTAGCCGGGTATAATAATAATTCTTAGATCCACTTGTAGTTTTTATTTATTTATTTCATTCATTATGATACTAAGTGATCACCTTCAAAATATTACTTATGCAGAGGAGGTCACTGGTGTTTAATTTTGATAACTCGTCGTCAAAACACACATTACTAGGACTACATAATTGACTCGATTAGAAAACGAAAAGATGAAAAGAGTTATGTGATCATGGAGATAGTTGAAGATGCTATTGGAGGGACGATAGAGTGGAATATGGTTAATATAAGTTTTCCATTAGTTTTTAGTAGTTTGTTACTTTGTTTATTTATACTTTTGGTTAATATATTATTATTTCAATATATATATATATATATATATATATATATATATATATATATATATATATATATAGCGTTATCAACAAAAAGATATCTGGTCTTGCGGATTTTATGTAATGAAGGCCATGCATCAATTTGTGCTTCAATTTCATGAACATCTTGTAAGTATATTTAGATATTTAAACTTTTGTCAAATTAGATAGAATATATATTGAAATATAATCTAATGATTTTATATGCTTACCTTTTATAGATGGAGATCCATTCTGAGCCTCTTCATCAAGATGAGATTGATGCGTTCATAGAGTTTATACTATCAGAATTTATAAAGGTAGTTGAGGACATTATAAGGGTAACTGAGGTTTAGAATTAGTAGTTCATTTCACTCTTTGTATGTGGTTTTAAACATTGTTTTAGTTGTGTTTATGGTTTTGCACGGTGATGTTTTGAACATTATGTATTTAATGTTTAGTTATATTTTAGACTATAATATGTTTCAAATGGATTGGTTTGTTTGATTATTTGTTTTTTGGTAAATTGGTCTATGAATTAATATGGTGCTAGGTGAATATAGTAAATAATAATAAAAAATATGTTTTTTTTCTTAAATAAAATAGACCACTATATTTGTGAAAAAGATATTTCAATAACCGCTGTTTTTGTCGGCTATTTTTTATATTAAATAACTTTAATACAACGGTTTCTATAAAACCTAAAATAATTCCAAATTATTTTAAACTACGTTATTTTTTGTTTATACAAGGACTGTTTAAACAACGCATATTCTTTTAAACAACGTTTTATATAATATTTTTAAAAACTATTTTAAAAAACGTCTGTTTTAAACAACGCTTTATATAATATTTTAAAATCTATTTTAAACAACGGTTTTCTATTTAAATAATGCTATAATAGACAACGGTTCTAAAAATTAAAATAACCATTGTTTATAATGTAATTTTTGTAGTAGTATTAAAAATATATGTTTCAATCAGGTTATAAGATCCGTGACTATTGATTTTTTTTTTTTTTTGAACAACAACAATAATAAAACCAAAAAAGCAAGCTGGTTAGAAAAACCTAACCGAACAAGCCAAAAACGTTTACAAATACAAAAGAGGACATTCTAGCCAATTGCTAGTAGACATATTACAAGATTTATTTCTAGACATAAACCAATTAAAAGAACATCTAACAATAACATCAAAGATAGGGAGGTCATCGAGATCATTATTGTTATGTATAATCTCGTTTCTTCTCTTCCAAATGGCCCACCACATACAACAAACAATACCGTTCACAAGATCCTTCTTACGCTTAGAAATATGAGCCACATCGATAAGATTAAGCACCTCCGCAGGACTACCGTCGAAGTCAAAGCCAATATCCAACCAGCGACGAACCCTTTCACGAACATCTCTGAATTTCGAACAAGCAAAAAACACATGATTTGACGACTCCAAGCACTCATCACAGAACACGCATCCGAGGTTTACAATGGGAATGTCTTTTTCTATAAGTTTAACTCTTGTGGGAAGCCTATCTCTTAATAATCTCCAAATGAAAACGTTAAACTTTTTTGGAATAAATTTGTTCCATCTTGTCTTTATATTATTACCAGGGAGAACTTTTTTCTCAATGACTTTACGAACATGTTTCACCTCGAAGTAATCTTTACCATTAAGATCCCAAACCCAACCATCAACCTCGTTACTAGCCAAGAAAGAATGCAGCAACAACCTTAAAGAACTGAATTGATGCTCTTCAACACCCCCACGAATCTCTCTTCTCCAACTCCAAATTCTAATGTTACCCACCAAACGATCCGAAATTCTACAATCTTTATTGTTTTCAAGAGCGTGGAGCCTCGGAAATTTCCAAGAAAGTTTTTCTCCCCCCAACCACACATCATTCCAAAAACTAAAGCTATCACCACTACCACTTTTCCGAATAAAAGGCTTCTAGGAATCTCATTCTTGTCATGAATTTTTATAACACATTTGCATATCTCCTTCCACCCCCCCCCCCCTTTTTAAAGAATCATCAAAAAACCCACCATCCGACCCATGTATAGACTCAATGACCCGAACCCAAAGCTGATTTTTATCTTTAAGAAGTCTCCATTTCCATTTTAACAACAAGGCTTTGTTTAGGCCATCCAAACTCCCGACTCCCAACCCCCCGATCTCTTTCCCACCCAAAATTTCGTCCCAATTGACCCAATGAATCTTACGAATCCCATCCCGACCCCCCCAAAAGAATTTAGCCCGAATGTTTTCCAAAGTAGTTTTAATAGTAGCAGGAATACGAAAAATGGAAAAATAATAAATTGGTAACGCACCTAAGACCGAAGAGATCAACGTTAGCCGACCACCAATGGATAGAAGGTTTGCTTTCCAACGAGCAAGACGAGTCTTGAATTTTTCCACAATCGGATCCCATGATTTAATTAACCTCATGTTTTCACCCACGGGAACCCCAAGATAAGTAAAAGGAAATCGGCCCGCAGAACAACCCAAAGAAACAACAGCTCTATCAATAACCGAGGTACTAACACCCACACCAAACACGTTACATTTAGAAATGTTAATTTGCAGCCCCGACATCTCATAAAAATCATTAAGAACCTTGTTAATGCAACTAAAATTTTCATCCGACCATTCTCCCACAAAAATGACATCATCCGCGTAAAAGAGATGAGAAATAGGAACTTTATTACCCCCAACAAGGCTCGGTTTGAAGTTACCCAATCTAACCTCATTATCCATCAACGCATGAAGACCTTCCATTGCTAAAATGAACAAAAAAGGGGATAACGGGTCACCTTGACGAAGGCCTCTTTCGATAGGGAATTCTTTGGTAGGACTCCCGTTTATCAGGACAGAAGCTGAAGCAGAAACTAAGCAAGCACGAACCAAATCCACCCAATCATTCCCAAAACCTATCTTTGTCATTACCTAAAACAAGTAATCCCAACTAAGAGAATCGAACGCTTTTGCGAAGTCTACCTTGAACAAAAACATCTTCTTTTTCTTGCCTTTGAACCAATTAACAATTTCATTTAGCATTAAAGGACCATCCAAGATTTCCGTGACTATTGATTAAGCCTCTAAATCAATGGTATGTTCATTTCTTATTTTTTAAAATCTATTTGTTTCATTTTTGGACTAAATATGTATATTTCTTGTAAGTTGATTATGTTAGGTTGTACCGATTCTTTATTTGCACCACACCCCACAAAGGTATGACGAGGTATTTGCACCCTTTTGAGTCATATATGTGAAAAGGTTTTGAAAAGGCCCCCTTTTGTAGAGTTTTGTAAGTAAGCCTTTCATTTTCTAAATAAATATACAGTACATGGACTTTTACTTCCAACATATACTAAAGGTTTTGATTATGGTATGAGTTTCAGACCGATTTCAACATGGCTACTTGCACTGTATTGAATGTATACCAGGTGTTTGTTGAAAGCTCTATGTGGTTTTGCCAACCATTTAAGTCACAACTAGGTACCATGTACTAGGTTTTGTTATTATCTTATATAACAAATTTAAACTTAGATGAATAGTAAATTGCCAAATTTACCTTCACCACAGACAATGTACAAGTTGACAATGTAGATTTCTTTTGCCCGGTTTTTCACCATGAATAGATTCTATCCCTCTTAATAATTTTTAACCGTACCATGGTTGTGGATACTTTACTTTCCCATACATGCTCCCGTCTTCTCATTTGTTTTATTTCCCTTATACCTGTTGTTCATTTCACTCATATATGTATATCGCACAAAGATTTGCGATGGCAAAAATCTCAGAGAAGATACGTGAAGGAATATTGAGATGGTTTGGGCACGTGAAAAGGAGGCAGTTGACGGCGGCAGTTCGCTCGGTTGATACCATCACGGTTGAGGGGAGGAGGAGTAGAGGTAGACCTAAACTAACGTGGGGTGAGCGTATTAGGCTTGATTTGGTAGACTTGCATCTCTCTGAGGATATGGTCAATGATAGGATATCGTGAAGGCGTAGGATTAAGGCTAAGGACTCCCAGGGTTTAATTATCTTATTATTAGTAGTAATTTTTTTTCTTTTATTTATTTTATTACTATTATTATTATTTATTTTATTTTCTTTACTTATTTATCCACTTTTTTTTATTATTATTTTTTAATGTAGTCTTTTTATTTATTTGTTTATTATTATCATCATTATTATTATTATTATTATTATTTATTAGCACTTTTATTATTATTTTTGTCTCGTATCATACAGTTTTCTTTTGAAATATATTTATATTTTGTTTATCCTTTTATGTATGTATTATTTAGTATTATTACTATTTATTTATTTATTATTATTATTTTTTATTTTCAATTATTATTATTATTATATATATAAATATTTATATTTTAACTATTATTGGAGTTGGGGGTTTCCCTGCAAGCAAACTCTCTATCCTTTTAGGTAGAAGGTATGGTTTTGCCTACATCCCATCCCTCCCAAACCCTACTGATAATACATTTTATGTATTATTTTGTGAGATTTCTACTGGGTATGGTTGTTGTTGTTGTTGTAGATTATGACCCTAATTTCTGTTTTCTTGCAGGGAAAAGTGCAACGAACCCTTCAAGTGAACAAGGTAGAACCCTAATTTCATCTTCGCAAACCTCATTTATAGGTAGAGATTGATTCTGGAATGGTTTTGTAAAGCCCCCTAAATCTGCCATCTTTGTTCAAGCCTTCAAGGTATCTTTTATCCGCTCCCTTTAGTATGTCCGGGTTTCCATTGATTAGCCCCTTGATTCTGGAATACGTTGCTTTTGGTTAAATGTTTTTTACTTGATTATCTAAAGGAAGCGATTTCAACTTGGCTACATAAGAAGAAGTTGTTAATGGTAATATGTAGAAGAGAAGAATGAGACTGATCTAAAGTAGAATTATAAAATTGTAAAGAGCATTTTTTTTGGTTAAATGTTTTTGATTTATTAGGTACAGAGGAACATAGAGGTCCATGCAACATTTTCTTATTTGACATTTCAAAGTGCCTATATTTTTTTGTTTAATAGCCTTTTGATTTCAAAAATAACTTCATAAAAGAAAAAAAAATGTTATTGGATATGTGACTTCTTTTCTGGCCATATTATATCTTTTTTTTGTGGATGGAATAAGTTTTGTATTTTCTCTTAGTTCTTCATGTTATATCATTTATATTTGTGGGCTTACTAGGCTGCTTGGTCACCCATTGGAAGATTAAAATCTTTTCTTGCTGTTGTTGTTAGTTAGCGTATTATTTAAAAGGCACAAGAGGAATTCTTGGTAGTTATATACAGTAACCATAAACACAGATTTGTTCTGGGCTTATGTACAATTACGATAGTCAATGATCATTTACAAGTACTGATTTGAGGCTCCCCGCAATGGAAGAACTTTGGTGCAGTTTTTAAACTATTTGGGAGTCTAATAGATCCTACCTAATTTTGTATAATTGTAGTGTTTTTCTGCCATATGATGCTGCTCAGTTCATTAAAGAGTGCTTGCTCTATGTTAATTTTCTTACATCTTTCATAACATTATCTTGGCATGTAATGGTACCCTTTAATGTTTTACAGATTTTTGTTTGCTGGGTTCAGGAGCTCAACAAAGGTAAGTAATTAGTACTCTAGATATTAGATACACACTTCAATTTTAAATCAAATCTTATCCACTACTGAAATTAGTATATCCGTTAGTTGAATTACACTTGCAATGTAATTGTTATGTTGGATGTTCACGATTACTAATATATGTGTTTCACTTTTACCAATATATGTATATGATAATTTTCATACCACTAAAAGTTAATTTCATAAGTGATCGAAAATGTTGAACCACGTCAATTATTTTATTAAAAGTTGCTTATTATTACGTGGGGTTAAGCCGCTTATCCCCCATCGACCGCGTAGAGGATATTTCCGGTTTGTGATAATTTTAGTTGTAAAAAATTATGATTTTGTATTTTTTAGACAACAATTGTGAGAAAAAATGGAGTCAGTTTGATGGATTATACATGAAACACAGTGTCTTTTTATAACTGATCATAGAAGCCTTAATTGTTCTACAATTGATCAATCATTTTGAATGAATATATACAATGTTGCTGCTTGGTGCCAATTACTTTTGTTGAGAACTTCTGATTTTATTCTATTCTACAGGTTGTTACCTTACAGGTCTCACTCACTTCTTGTTCTCAATTCACTTGGCTTCTACACCTTTATTTTCATCATCCAAGGTTCCAAACTAGAAGGTTAAGTGTTGTTGTGTGACACTTAATGAAATTTCTAAACAAAGTTGCTTTTCAGTAAATCTCATAAATACCAAAGCTAAGGTAGGGACTCAGGAGGGTAAGATGTAGACAACCTTACCTCTATCCCATAAGAATAAAGATGATGCTTCCAATGAGACTCCCGGCTCCGTAGTTTTGCATTAAGCCTTGGACATAAGGCACATAACACTCAGCAAATCGGGATAAAGACCAATTGGTGCATGTACCCCTTGTTTTCCGGCTATCAACTCCACCACATGATGCATGATTAACCGTCCATCACTTTTAACATTATTTTCATCAAATTAGTAAATTAACATTAAAATTAGTGCAATTTCACTTTTTCTCCAAGGGCCCATATATATATATATCACTTGCAAGGGAGCTCAACCACCACTTTGCTTCCGTTTTTCCTCTGTGATTTTTTTCATTTTCTTCAGTAGTTAGTTCTTGAGAGGATTCCAAACCATAAGTGAAAGAATATTTGAACACTTGTTGTAATTTCTTGACTACTTAATCATTTGACTATGATGTCATGCTTTGTTTACACTTGTGTTTATTGTTTTACAACCATGAGTGGCTAGTTTCTAATATCACTTGGATAGGATGATCTTGAGGTGAATCTTAATTCTTCATTTAAGGTTATGTTTTAGTAAAAGTCCATGGTTAGCAACATCAAGCTATGATCCTTCCCATCTTTGAAGGTGTGCTAACACTTTGGACTAAGATGTCCCCCACCTCACGTTTAAGATGATAAGTAACAATGGACTTAGCCCTTTATCATTCACTTGGTTTCATTTATTTTATATGTTTATGTAAGAAGTATTTGTTAACATTCATGTCTTTGGGTGTTAGGGTCTTGGGTGTTAGGGTCTTGGGTGTTTTAGTTTGGATGTTTTAAGCTATGTCATCTTGTAAGGATAAAAAAGTCCCTCACACGATATCAATGTCTAGTAACAGCCGTGCGGAATCCGGTGTTACTAGATTATGTCAAGAATAACCGATGAATATATCAAAAAGATGATTAAAAGTACGAAAGAAACACAAACCGATTGCATGAACTCTTGATTAGAAACCTTGTTGCAACACATAAAAGTCTCGAAATTCTCTAATGAGAATTTCTTGAAACACCTACTAGCAAACCACAAAATCAACAACCCTAAACTAGTCCTTTACATGTTCCTTATATAGTGGTGATCAACTTGTCAATCAAGTCACCAACTATTAACAAAATTCGGCCCATAGGCCCTAATACTCGACCAGACCATATTAACCCACTAAGCCCACACCAGTTAGCCCAATTACAATTATAAACAAGTCCACAAAATATCTAATGCAAAAACCTTATATTTTTCTAGGTCTCTACAATATTCCCCTAGGCTTTAGCATTAGATGTCTTCTACATTATGAGTTTCTTGGAAATCTGCACCGTTGAAGGATCATACCACAGCTTCTCTTCAACAATCTTTGCCACTCCTCTAGTATAGCTTTTAGCATATTCTTCAGTTTCAGGAGAGCTCTCAATCTAGTTTCTATTTAGCACCAATATGTCTTTCTCATAGAACCTCAGCAAGTCATGGACTTCCATCACACTTATTGTCTTTGATTTGCAAATGATTTTGGCTTCACCAGTATATTCACTGTAAGCCCAAGTCTGGAAATCATGCAAATAGCCTTCAAGATGCCTCATTGGTAGAGGGATGGTTTTTGTTTTCTCTGTCGGTGGATACATCACGTTAGAGAACTTCTACTTTGTGTCCTTCTTGAAAACATCTCTGTACCTATTTGTATATGAATTCTTGTGAGGAAAATCGTCAAATTTCTTGAAATTGCTGAGCACAACATTCTTCAGTTTCTTGTAAAAGTGAGTTGCATAATCATTTCTTGATGGATTAAAGAAAGGAGCATGCTACAGCTTAGTCAGATCCACCGTTGTCCAGGAGTAAAATTGTGTCCAGCACTTACAGTATTCCAATGGACACATCCCTTTTCTTCGAATCACAAACATGTGTTTTTCATCATCAAACATCCAGGACCTTACTTCTTAAGTGATTCCTCTTTTATCATGATAATGCTCACCTAGTTGAATCAGATATCTTTCTAGAGGATATGCAAAAGTCTTAGCATCCATTCCCAGAGTAGCGCTGGATAAACTTGACATATCGAAAGCCATGGCGAGAGGAATCGAAAAGGGGTTTTCTGGTCAAAAAGCTTGGATCAAAAAGTGTTTTTCAATCGAAAAGGTCAATCGAGAAGGGTTTTCGGTCAGGTGGAAGTTGGGTTGAAAAGGGTTTTCGATCGGGAAAGGCGGGTCGAAAAGGTGAGTCAAACATGTGGGTTTTCGATTGGAGAGGGTTTTGATCCGAAAGTGGTTCTCGATCGAGACAGTTGAATCGAAAAACAAGCTTTTCGATCGGGCAGAATTTTGGCTCGATCGAAAAGTATAGACTGGTCGAAAAGTACCTTTTCGATAAGTTCTGAACGTGTCAAATCCACGGAACCTGGTCGAAAAGGGGCGATCGAAAAGTGTACTTCGATCGAAAAGACGATCGAAAAGTACAATTTTGGATCGAAAAGCTATGAAATTCGATCGAATGAGGGTCAAAGCCACAGATTTCGACCGAATAGCTTATAGAACACGGGCTTCAAACTTATGCAACTCTTGTAACCTGCACAAAAACTCCGATATCACGCTAAAGACGAAAAAACAAGGAAAGCTCAAACCGTAAGTCAGAAAAACTTGATTCTGATATCGCGAGAGCCGCGAAACTTGCGTTTCTGGGCTTTGATACCAATTGTAAGGATCAAAAAGTCCCTCACACGGCCGCGAAACTTGCGTTTCTTGGCTCTGATACCAATTGTAAGGATCAAAAAGTCCCTCACACGATACCAATGTCTAGTAACAGCCGTGCGGAATCCCGTGTTACTAGATGATTCAAGAATAACCGATGAATATATCAAAAAGATGATTAAAAGTACGAAAGAAACACAAACCGATTGAATGAACTCTTGATTAGAAACCCTGTTGCAACACACAAAAGTCTCAAAATTCTCTAATGAGAATTTCGTGAAACACCTACTAGCAAACCACACAATCAACAACCCTATACTAGTCTTTTACATGTTCCTTATATAATGGTGATCAACTTGTCAATCAAGTCACCAACTATTAACAAAATTCAGCCCATAGGCCCTAATACTTGAGCGGACCATATTAACCCACTAAGCCCACACCAGTTAGCCCAATTACAATTATAAACAAGTCCATAAAATATCTAATGCAAAAGCCTTATATTTTTCTAGGTCTCTACACATCTTGCTAACTTTGAACATAGCTAATTGAAGTGACATGGTGGTGCTAACATACTTAGACACGGCCATATGTCAGGTATGTTAGCATCACAACTCATTGGATTTGCCCATCTTGGTATGCTATAACTTTTGTAGCTTAGTGTGACAAGATGTGGTGTGTGACAAGAAGCTTAAGCATGACCACATGTTACGTGACTTGACACATGGGTCCATATGAGTTACCTTATAATATTTTGATGCCTTAAAATGTCACACTCCCATCTCCCCCGTCGCCCCCTACCAGGGACGGGGAGGGAGGCCGTGGAAGTCCGACCGCCTGTATCAGGGCTCGCGAAAGCATAAACACAAACAACGCACGGACATGTTAACAAACTTAACTTTAAAATATAATTAGTACAACCCAAATACAAAATATAGACAAGGTTAATTAACTAAATGGTCGGGGACACTCTAAGACAATATTCAATTTATGATAACAAGATTCCAAAACCCGGCCGCGCTTCGTGGCGGGCCACCCATTTTCCAAAACGCCGTGGCCAAAGTTAAAAACTCTAAAAATCGATCTAAAAGTTGACCACCTGCGCTTAAGCCTGAAAAAAGTACCACCAATACATGACATGTGGCCTAACACACATTTTTCAAAACGCCGTGACCAAAGTCGAAAACTATAAAACTGGTCTAAAAGTTGACCACCCGCGCTTAAGTTTGGAAAAAAACCACCTGTACATGACACGTGGCCTAACACGTGACCACGTGTCACAAAAACATTGGCCTAGATATGACACGTGACCTAACACGTGACCACGTGTCGCCATACGTGGCCTAACACATGACCACGTGTCACAAAAGCATTGGCCTAGATATGATACATGGCCTAACACGTATCCACGTGTCACCACATGGCCTAACACATGGCACCGTGTCACAAAACCATTGGCCCTAGATCTAAATAGTGACTTTTGTGTCACAACCTCCCAATTATCATTGCAATATATATAAATCATAAACATCTTTCTTCGTTCCTTTCTTCCTTCCTTCCTTTGGGATAGCTAGGAATTAAACTAACTAACCACTGAAAATGTCAACCTCGGGCTCTTATACCTCACACCAACCTTATCTTGATCTTTACTTCCTTCTGCTACCCTTGATTACAAGCCTTCACTTGCTTGTAATATGAGCTAAAATACTTTAATAACCAGAGTTGTTGGTGAGCAGTAGCTTTAACTTCAAGTCAAATAGTTTATAAGAAAATACGTGTGCTGTTAGAAAGTGGTTCCCGCAAGAGTACAAATCTCACTCAATTGGGCACATACGCGGGTTCTCGTGTCCAACTTTGTGGTTAACATGCATATATGCCATGCGAGAAAACTATTTTACTTACATAGCTACAAAGTTGCCAATATATGCCTGGAGGCCACACGAAGACCCTAATAACTCACGATCACTTCCCGAGGAAATATCCATACGGTTCCGAACACCTCGATTTCTTACTAATATACTGATGTATACGTTGCACAAGTAATATAAAAACCGTTTGACACAACTCACATATAGCCCCAAAAACTTGGCTTCATAAGGAGGAACAAACGGAACTCACAGTACTCAAGCAGATGCAACAAGCACAAAGTAGCAAGCTCTGCCCAAATCACGTCAGGCAAGCAATCTTCAGAAAACCTAAACAGTTATAGGTACTCTATATAAACTTCTGGTTCTATCAAATATGATACAACTAACAGAACCTAACTTTTCGAGTAAAACTCTTAACACCCGAATAGTTTGTTTGAACCAACTTACACATGGGAAACCCTCGGTTTTATCAATATGTACCATTCTGAGAAAACATGTAAGGACCAAGATTTGTGGCTTGTGTATTAAATCATCACTTGGCGGAGTATTCTGAAGGCCTATGTGTTAGATTAGGTGAAAATAAGCTGGGTTATGGGTATATTGGGTCATTGGGCCAATTTAGATGTGGTTGGACTCAATTAAACAATGTTTAGATGGAGTTTAGTGGGCCTATATGGTCAAAAACGGGAATTAGTGGGTAATTAGGGTTACCAAAGATAGATTAGCTTGTTTCCCAAGCTAATCTTCCCCTATATAAGGATAGCTAATCTAGGGGTTTAGGGTTGCTGATTTTAGGTGTTCTTGTACTTGGTGTTTCACGAAATTCTCCTTGAGAATTTCGTTTAAGGTGTTGCAATCCAAGGTTGTCTATTCAAGTGATTCTCAATCGGTTTGTGTTTATTATTGTTTTTCATTGCTTATTTACTTTATTAATCGATTGTTCTTGAATCACCAATCAAACCGGATTCCGCACGGTCTTGATTGGATTAGATATCGCGTGAGGACCGTTTTCGGGACTTACAATTGGTATCAGAGCCAAGAAACGCAAGTTTCGAGGCTCTCGCGATATCCGATTCAAGTTTTTATTAACTAACCGTTTGAGTTTTGTTGGTGATTTTCAGCCTTTAGCACACTCGGAAGTATTTTTGCAGGTTTGGACGCGAAACAGAAGATCTCGTGGTGATTTGGAGACTTTTCGACCCTGTTTCTAGACTTTTCGATCGTCCTCCTGATCGAAAAGCCTTTTCTGTCGCGTCATTTCGATCGGAAAGTCCCCTTGTGACTTTTCGATCAGCCATCTGTCGATCGAAAAGTCCCTCTTGTGACTTTTCGATCAGCCCATTTCGATCAGAAAGTCCCCTTGTGACTTTTCGATCAGCCCATTTCGATCGAAAAGTCCCCTTGTGACTTTTCGATCAGCCCATTTCGATCGGAAAGTCCCCTTGTGACTTTTCGATCAGAGCATTTTGATCGGAAAGTCCCCTTGTGACTTTTCGATCAGCCCATTTCGATCGGAAAGTCCCCTTGTGACTTTTCGATCAGCCCATTTTGATCGGAAAGTCCCCCTGAGACTTTTCGATCAGAGCATTTTGATCGGAAAGTCCCCATGTGACTTTTCGATCAGCTTCTCTTCTCGATCGGAAAGTCCCCACTGAGACTTTTCGATCCGCTGACACTTTTCGATCGAGAAGTGTGCTTTTCGACCGACCCCCTGTCCGATCGAAAAGTACTTTTCGATCCAACCCTTTCCGATCGAAAACCCACTTTTTGATCCAGAAGTTCAATCAAAGATATTCATGGCATCCTTTCTTCCAGGTATTTCTGTATCAGCCAGCAGCTCTGAGGTATGTCTTAACCCTAAATGTCAAACTATACTTAATGAGTCTCAAGAATGGCAAACTAAGTTTTTCAATGAAACATTAAATCGTGAATTTATTGATAGAGAATTGAGAGAATACAAAGGTAGGAGTAAAAACTTAAGTGAGAAACTCGAAGCTGCTAAAATTGACATAAAAAATCTTCAAAGGGACTTGAGTAACAAAACCCTCAGCCTTTGTCACTGATGAGAACGTTGTTAAAAATGTTTCAAAAATTCAGTTGACTTTGTATATTATCCAACAAAACCTCCGTGATCTCTTCTTTTCTTTTCACAACCTCTCTGGAGCATGATGTTGGGCTTACGAAAAGGTGTCGTGAAAAATGTTGTACGGAAACCAGGTGAGCTTGATAGAATGTACAACATATACCTAGGACTTATGTGTGTGAACTGGATAGATTTTCATAATTAATAAACCTTAAAAGATAAATAATGTGATGAAACTGCTTGAGTAAGCGAAAGCGGCATGAGTTTAAAGTTGGACCAAAATACCGGCAATCGCCTGAACACGCAAAGTAACTGAAGCTGAAAAGGGTTCCTCAGTCACAGACAACCTGGTATGATCCCTGACAACGCCTTTTCACTCAAACTCCAGGTTGTTAAGTTTTTTTTTGAATATGTTTTTATTTGTCTTATTTTATTTTTTTGTTTTATTTTTATCTTAACTTCTGATTTGATTATATTGTTTTTTTTAAGAAAATGTTGCCAGATAATTAATCTCTCGGGCTTGATTTCAGGGGAAGTTTTCTAAATGATCAAGAGAAAGTTTAAAGGTTTGGTTGTTAGTTTGTTAACTTTTATAAGTTTGTTTTAAAAATGTAGTTTGTTTAAAGTTTTGGGTGATGTGTGATTGTTTTAAAAAAAAAAAAAAAAATAGTGTCCTTTTAGTTATTTAAAAAAATCTAAAAGCAAGGGGAAGATATAAGAAAATGTCAAGTATTTTCTCTAAAGTGTGTGCTTTTAAATTTTTTTCTGGTTTTGGGTGACCAGGTGGGAAGTGATATAAATTTCCAGGTGTTTGCTGACTGACACGTGTAAAGTGGAAGTGAAAAGCAGTGCTTCATGGTCGATGTGCTTGGTAGGCTCTGCTGACAATCAATCAAAAGGTATGTTTTATCACAACACTTGAAGATAACGTATGATGCTTGAAAGGGAACACACACTTAGGTTAGTACAATTTCTATTTGACTGTGCATCAGGTATCCTGAGACACACGCCCGGTTCTAAGTATTGATGTCATGCTCAAAAATCCCATTCCCTCTGCTTTGCGTGAGCAATGACCTGGTGTAGAATGGTTGATGTGTTAATCAGACTTTCCTTTGTTTTGCGTGAGCAAAGACCTGGTTAGTCTGGATTAACGTGCTTGCAGATCACTGTATATAATTTACACCCCAAAAGATGCCAATGTGCACAACAAAAGAGACCCTCTAGCGTCCAAAACCCTTTAGCCCTGACTTTGTGACTAGGCTTATGTGTTTGATGAAAGGTTACCACCTGACTAATAAACGCCTCTGAGTTGAAATCATACAAGTCTTTGTATATTATCCCTATCTCTTTTATGATCTGTTCTTTCTCTTCTCAACCAAGTCTCGAGAAAAGATTCAAAACTCTGGATATGGGAATGTGAAAATATGTGGTAGGGAATGATCAAGCTTGATAGACTGCACATATTAATTACCTAGGATTTGTGTGTGACTGTCGGATGTTCATAATTAATGCACCTAAAAGATAAATAAGTGACAAACAGCCGGGAAAATGAGGAACATGGGTTTAAGAAGGACCAATATACTGGCAATCGCCTGGACGTGTTCGAGTAACAGATGCTGAAAAGGGTTCCTCAGTTCAGACAAAGACGGTTTGATCCCAAAATAAAACCTTCTCGTTTAGTAATTTGGTATGTTTGTTTTTATTTTTCTTTTTATTTTTCTTTTGGGTTATCTTAAGTTTGTTTTTATTGTTTATGTTTCAACCATGGCCAGGTTAATTTAAAGGTTTTAATAAGTTTTTATGGGTTTGTGCAAGAAGGTATCACCCCTCCAGAATCTCAGGGGGAGATAATGTGAAGAGTCCTCAGGTTCAGGGGAAGTTTTTGGTAAAATAATTCTAACCCGATAACCAGTCATCATATGCTGGTTAGTGTTTGTGTTTGTTCCATGTTGTGCATGACAGGTTAAATGAAATGTCATGGAAAAGAAAAGTTAATGAGTGCTGTTACTGTTCGTGTTGAAGAACCAGCCGGAAAAGGACTTACCCTATGCTCAGGGGAAGTTTGTTGGTTGTTCAAGTAAAGCTTCCAAAGACTCAAAAGATACCATTCGCAAGTTTAGGGGAAGCTGAATGAACAAAAGATGCAGAGCAGTCACAACAAGAAGTTCAAGAATGCCAAGATAGAGCAAGTCCAAGCTGATGCTGATTGAGAGAAAACTCCCAGAACTCGACCGTTGCTGCCCAATGAAGATCGTTCAAGAAAAGAATCTTCACCAACCCATGTTCAAGCCAAGGAGAAGACTGAAGTCTGAAGATTAAAAGTAGAAGATATTTAATAGCACAAGCCAAGGGGAAGATTGTAAGGACCAAGATTTGTGGCTTGTGTATTAAATCATCACTTGGCGGAGTATTCTGAAGGCCTATGTGTTAGATTAGGTGAAAATAAGCTGGGTTATGGGTATATTGGGTCATTGGGCCAATTTAGATGTGGTTGGACTCAATTAAACAATGTTTAGATGGAGTTTAGTGGGCCTATATGGTCAA
This sequence comes from Deinandra increscens subsp. villosa, assembly GCA_039602395.1. Classification (NCBI taxonomy): domain Eukaryota; kingdom Viridiplantae; phylum Streptophyta; class Magnoliopsida; order Asterales; family Asteraceae; genus Deinandra; species Deinandra increscens. Next base: position 28,334,848 of record JBCNJP010000017.1, on the reverse strand, counting down.
AAACGGGAATTAGTGGGTAATTAGGGTTACCAAAGATAGATTAGCTTGTTTCCCAAGCTAATCTTCCCCTATATAAGGATAGCTAATCTAGGGGTTTAGGGTTGCTGATTTTAGGTGTTCTTGTACTTGGTGTTTCACGAAATTCTCCTTGAGAATTTCGTTTAAGGTGTTGCAATCCAAGGTTGTCTATTCAAGTGATTCTCAATCGGTTTGTGTTTATTATTGTTTTTCATTGCTTATTTACTTTATTAATCGATTGTTCTTGAATCACCAATCAAACCGGATTCCGCACGGTCTTGATTGGATTAGATATCGCGTGAGGACCGTTTTCGGGACTTACAAAACATAACTTAAACAGTTTACTCGTGACCCAATAACTTGACTTTTTTCTAATGAACGGTCTAAACATTTAATTTCAAGAAAACTTCACTTTTAGCTGATCATCGATGCGGTTCGTCTAGTCTACATGCATGCACGTAGAAGGTCCACTTCAACCAACATTCTGTTGGTGTCAGGCTGGGCAAGCAGACTGGCTGTGTCTGCTAACATGCAAACCGGTCTGGCCCACTGGCTGGGTCAGTGTGTGTAATTTTGTCTAATTTTTGATTCTAGTCTCCTTCTTATTCGTGTTTTTAGATCAGTTTCTTAGGCTTTCTTATACCTCCTTTATCCTTTTGTATCAACTGATCAAGACCTAACATGAAACTTGCTAAAAATGGAAAGTTTTGTACATGCATTAAGAGCTTGTATCTTTACCTTGATTGTGCACTTGGTAGCTTTCGAACTCTCCTACTTATTTCTGATCATCGATTCAAACACTTCTGTAAACATCAATCTCAACTAATGAGATATGTTGATCATAAGTCAAAATCAAGACAGGATATAGAACATGATGTTTAGAGGCTTACCTAGCCTTAATCTTGCTTTAATTCTTTGAAATTCTGGCTTCTAGACCACTGGACAGTCTTCTCGAATAACAAGGAGTCGGGAGAGAGAAGTGAACTTAAGGCATTTTTGACATAAATGATAGAATTGTGAAGAAATCTTGTTTTTATCGTCCTTGGGTTAAAGCGGACCGTATGGGGTCCTTCTTGGTCTTAGACGGTCCGCTTGCTTCATAAGCAAAAACATGACTCGGTGAGTGTGTCACCCGGACCGACGACCCGACGGGAATGCGAACCGTCTGACCATTGAAAAGGTTAGGACGGTCCGTCCCGACTTCTTAATAGCTTTTCTTCCTTTCCCTTTATTGCTTAACTTCTATCGTTCCGGTCCGTATTATCTAAGGTGTTACATTGAACGCGATCGTACATTAGGCCCATTTGTATCGTTTTGAGATCTGTGTTAGATAAACTGAAGCATGAACATACGTTCAGGGATTCTAGCATTTGGATTAGCATACCAGTTTAACATGCTTAGGAGGATGATCATACATCAAGTCTGCTAAACCACCTTTGCTAACATAGCTTGATAGCTAAATGTCGGTATTGTGGTGGCGTACATGCGACCATCGTTTATTATTTTCCAATATTACCAAGGATCAAGTTTGTGCCATAAAGGCCACGAGTCTATTATATTTTTTAAATATGTGATTTCGATTGTTATCTTCATTTCATTTTTAATGACAACTTACTAAACCTAACCATTACTTGTTGAGAGTCACCAAAACTAGTCCTTGCTCAAGTGATAGTTCTTCTCATTTATTATTATCTTCTCATTTTATTTTAGTTAGTTTAAATTTAGTTTTTAAAAACAAACTAACCAACTTAATTATTGACTAGTATCTAGTGACGATTGATTATTGATAGCTCCCGAGTCCTTGGATTGATACGTGGTTACTTGTCAAACTATACTACTCTTGAGATAGGTACACTTGCCTTCGCGTGTAGTCGGTTTTATAAGTATTCATTTTATAAATTTAAGAATTAAAAGTGTGAAAAAGTACTATCAATTTAACCATACGACAATACACATCAAGGTTTTGGTGCCGCCGTCGAGGACTCGGGGATATTAAGAAAATTTTTAACTAGATATCTAGTCATTTTTCTTTGTTTTAAATTTTCTTTTGATTCTCACTTCTCAGACCGGTTAATGTAATTGCGCTCATGGACTTCTTTCAAGAGGAGGAGTACGTGGGATACCAAGAAGTTGTTAAGGATCATTTATGTGTTTGGTGTGATTTATGTGGAGGATCCCACCATTCCTACGAGTGTTATAGCTTTTCAGAAAGCTAATTAGTGAGCTATTACATTGTTAAACCCCTGGCGGTTGTTGGGTAAGTATCCCTACTATAGTTATATGCCTAATTTCAAAAATTGATGATGAAAATAGATGGTTTGAAGCTGTGATATCGTGTAGGAGTGATATTTATTGATGGAAACATATTACCTTATGCATTAACACTTGTAAAATTGATTAAGATAGCAAGATTTGGCATAGGTGCCCTATGTCAAGATTTTAGATCATGGGGTTGGAGTTTTAGAACCTATGAAGTATGATACTATTAACTGAATTTATGTATGCATTGTCTTGCAAATTGCTTATTGATGAGTGAGAACTTGTGAATTTGACAAATAATCATGAGTCACTAAGATATGGGAATGGAACTTGCATAGTTTAGGTTAAGCTATGTACTTTTATATATATGCACACCAAGTGTTTGACAAAATGTCCAAGTGAACATTGAATGATGAAATTGATTGTAGCTGATGCCTATGTGACTAAGTGGTTATGATAGGCTAAATGTAGCATGTTTATGGTCTTGTCATTATGTATTATATGTCTCCTATGCATATGTAATGTGAGGCCCAATATGATGTTAGACATTGAATCATTGTCATGACTTGAATAAATGAATATGATGTATGCACCTAACAAGGATTAAACCCTCCTTAGGCAATCAAGGTGAGTCAATCACTAAAAATGTAGGTGAAAGCTCAAAACACTCGGGGTAACATATTACTTATGTTATGCATATAGATATAGTAAATGCTTATATTATGCTATGGTTTCTTAGTTCATGGAACTTAGATGGTTTAGAATAGATATGGAAATGGCCTAACAGGTCAAAAGTGTTCAACGTGGATGTAAAATCTAAAGATGGACCTTTGGGGTCAATAACATTGGATTAGGTATGTAAGTGGATTAAGTGGAGCCGATAAATGTCCATATGGCGCTGAAAGATAATAGCTAGATAGAAGTTATGAAAGAGGACCTTCTGCAATTCAAAAGGTTGGATGTTTGGGAACTAGTTATCTACCTGAGGGAAAATTTGCAGCTGGAACAAAATGGGTTTCAAGAACAAGAAAGATGAGAGGGGAGTGATTGTCAGAAATAAAGCTAGATTGGTAGTATAAGGATATACACAGCAAGAAGGGTTGGACTATGATGAGGTCTTTGCTCCTGTGGCTCGTCTAGAAGCTATACAGATATTTCTTGCCTTTGCATCGTACAAGAGGTTCAAAGTATATTAAATGGATGTAAGGAGTACTTTTCTTCATGGAGAAGTCAAAGAAGAAGTTTATGTGTGTCAACCTCCGTGGTTTGAAGATCCAAATCATCCTGACAAGGTGTGTAGATTGAAAAGAGCTATTTATGAATTACATCAAGCTCCGAGGGCATGGTATGCTACACTATCCGCTTATCTTCTAGAAAATGGATTTACTAGAGGAAAGATTGATTAGACCTTGTTCACAAGAATACTGGGAGAGGATTTGCTTCTGGTGCAAGTATATGTGGATGATATCATATTTTGTTCGACAAGCAATGCTCTCTGTGAAGAATTTACAAAGGTGATGACTTCAAAGTTTGAGACGAGTGCAATGGCAAAGTTGATTATCTTTCTTGGATTGCAAGTCGAGCAATCTAATAAAGGAATTATAATTCATCAAAGGAAGTACATCAATAATATTCTCAAGAAGTTCAAAATGACTAACGCTACCCCTATAACCACTCCTTCATATTTTACATTGAGTCTATCACCTGACGCTTAGGGATTTAATATTGATCTGACTTACTATTGGTTAATGACTGGCTCTCTGATGTATTTAACAGCTAGTTGACAGGATATAATGTTTGTCGTGTGTAGTTGTGCCAGGTATCAAGCAAGTCCAAAGTAGTCTCACAAAGTTGCTGTCAAAAAAATCTTACGATATCTGAAGGGTAGACCAAAGTTGGGCATTTGGTAATCATGTTTCATTTGATCTTCATGCATACACTGACACTGGCTGTCAATACTTACAAATCAGGCTATTATCTTGGTAATGCAAGAAACAAACCAATGTTTCCACTTTCACTGCGGAAGCTGAGTATACTTTCGCTTCCAGTTGTTGTTCTCAGGTACATTTGGATCTAGAATCAGCTTCTAGACTATGGTTTGAACTTCATCTCTACTTCAGTCTGTTGTGATAATGAGGATGTGCTTGGAATTGTCAAAAATCTCATTCAACATTCGTAAACAACATATATTGATCCGAGTATATTTTATTCATGATTTCTTTAAGAGTGGGTTCATAAAAGACATTTTGGTCAGCCTAGACGAACAAAAACCTAATATCTTTACCAAATATTATGATTCCAAAAGATTTGAGTTCCTTGTGTTGTTGATCGGAATGATTTATTTTCCCTGAAAATTCTTCTAAACCCATCTCTATATGTTTGTTGTCCTTGACCCGTTTCTCGTTTGTTGTGTTTTATCTTTTGCTGTCCAAATAGAACAAAAGTATTTTCAATCCTGGTTTGTATTTCTCAAAAGACACATCATTAAAACAAAAATCTTTTCATATGTTTTATGGTTTTATTTGTTATTTTTATGTGTGTGATTTTAAGTGCTTCTTTTCTCATAGTAAAATTTCTGTTTTTCTTAGAAATAATAACAAAAAAGAAATTGTCATTGAGTTTAGGGGGAGTGGTTCGAAAATTGGCTGAAAAGGTTTTAACAAAAACAAAAAATTTGGGGGAGAAGTGTGGCAAGTCTGGTAATTAAAAGTAAACTTATGAAAATAAATTGAGTAAATTTGATCCGATCTGATCATGTGAAAAATAATAGTACATTAGTTAGCTTTGTCTCACCCATGAATAAAGTAGACCATAAGGCCTTTAGTTCATTTCTCAATATGTTAGATAGGCTTGACTGATCAGAATGTGTGCCAATGTATATAAACATAAAGCTGAGTCAAGTCTAGTGGACAACATCTTGAAACTTTTTTCATGATTAAAAAGAAAGGGAATGCAGTAGAGTCTAAGAAATCTCTGTGTATACATGCTTTATTTTAAAATTTAAACTTGTTTGATTTCTTTATTTTCTCAATATCTTGGACTTTCTATGCGTATACGCGAATATCGACCTGAAACTTAAGGTTTTGAGATCCTGCCGTATTTTTCTTTGATGTTTCGTTCAAACTTTGGATTCTCTCTGCATATATGAAAATATCGACCTGATAAGTAAAGTTTGAACAACTTTAACTTTTTTTTATTTTTCTTTATTTTGCCAAATCTCAGGTCTTATCTGCATATCGAAAGATCGACCTTAAGATGTACGATTTAGAATATTGATTTCTTTTTTCATGGAACACAGATGATGGATCAGAAATATTAAACACAATGTATTATACACAAAGTGCGATTGCAATTTGAATAAATGAGAAAAATCTGAGAATGTGGATAGTGTGGTGTCCACATAAGACTCGTGCTTTTAGTATTACCCTAATCATATTCCAAATGCTATTAGTATGATTATGTCAAAGTTTACTATGGATAAAACTTTATCCGCGTTATATCTGCTATTGACTTTGGCTACTATGCTGTTAAAGTCAAAATTGAAGTGGTTGTTCGGGATGATTAACTGATATGATCTCATGTTAGATCTTTTCTCAAAACTAGAAATTTTTTTTTTTGGAAAAACTTGTGTGTTTTTATTTTTTTCTATTTATAGTTTTTAGGATAGGTTTATTTTTATTACTGCTTTTTACATGTGTGTGCTTGTGTGATAAAAGACATGTCTTTTAATCCAAGTGTTAGTCAATTTTTCAAAAAAGGGTAATTTGTGAAAGGTGTTTGTGAAAACTGTCCTGCGAAACCATTCTGTGAATACTTTTTGTGAATTCTTGGACTTTCAGTGAAAAAAAAGTACACATTTTATCCTTAAATATCACCTCTGGAGAAAGATTTTCTACACTTTACCAAATCTTTCTGCCCTCACCTTTCTAATCTCTCTGCTCTTGCTCCATTTTTTCATTATCACAAAAATATCTTTCTTCTTTTATTCCAAGCTTAACTGTTTGATACTTGATCTTTCCTATTGAAGTGATTTTAATTTATTTGTTTTGATACAAACTCATGTGTTTGAGTTCTTAAGCTGGTTCAAGATTTTTAGTATGCTAATCATGTCTAAACTCTGCAAAACTTTGTTTTTTAAAGTTTTAATTAAAAATGTTGAAATAATGCAATTTTGGAACTTGCAGAATAGTCTTAGATACACTTCTGAGAACTCAAATATCTTTGTATAACTACATCTATGATTTACGCAAATTTCAAAATTTGCGAAATCTTCTTTTGTTTGAAATCATCTTGCAAGATTTCTTATTCAGCATGGATCAATAGATTTTTTTTTTTGCAAATTCAACTGATCCTCAATATTTCTAACATTTTTCTAGATACATAGCAGAGTATTTTCTCTAAACCTGCTTAAATGTGTCAAAATAAATAAATCTTCTACAAAACCTAGCCTCTCGTTGTGCTTTGTTTTCATCATAAGCTAGCTCAAGGAGAGAGGATCTAGTATACAAGAATATGAGAAGAAGATATAGCAGCGTATAAATATGTGCTGCAATGCACAAAACAAACCTGAGCTTAGAGCCGCAACGCCAACAATCTGATGCAATAATGTAGGGAGAGCTTGTAGGATCAAAATTTAGGTTGTTACATAAGATTTTATTGTCATTTATGTTTGTATGAAAAGCTATGAAAAAGTGTAGACTTTTCGCAAAACTAGTCTTCGAAATGTATCATTAAGATTTCTACGAAATATCCATAATGTGCGAAAAGTGTGTTGGACATTTCGCACATTATGTCTATATATAGGAAAGGTCCATGTCTGTTTCTGTAACAAATTCGAGTGAGATATCGAAGTTCTATCCGATTCACAACACAAGCTAGGTGTTTGTAACCGGTGATTCAATTCTAATCATTCAAAGAGCTTAATTCTGCAATTCGTGTAATCTCTCGTGTTCTTCAATTCATTTCACTGTTGCAAGTTAGTGTTTCACTATTTTCGATCTGTTTGAGCTCTGGTTTAGTTCCTGTGTGATCGATTAAGCATCCAACTGAGTCTAGAAGGTCGAATTAAGGACCTACAAAGAAAGGGCATTCAACGACATAAAAGATGTGTAATTAAAGGCACATCAAACATCCTCCCCTAGACTTTGCTTGTCACTAAGCAAACTCCCAAACTACTATCAATTCGTATTCTAACAAATTCGGCTAATGATAATGGAACATGGTTACAAATCTTAGCGATGAAAGACACAAAGGCATAAATGGTATGCATCTCGGAGCATAAGCCAAAAAAAAAATAGGTTTTGAAGTGAAAAGTTATAGACTAGACACTAGACTTCTTTCCTTAGGACTATTCCTTGACCTTCAACCATATTCTCACATTGAACACTACTCTCGGACTTTATACGTGAATAACTAGTAAATAGTGTACTAGTATTTATATGTGCTCTCAATTTGCTCAACATGAACTTGATTATCATAAGCTTGACAAGTGATCAAAACTCCACCAACTACTAGACTAAACTCACAAATTAAGAGGTATTTTTTAGGGTTGTAATGGGGCTAGGGTACAAGGTATGGAACTGGGAAATTAAAAAAAAGGCGTTAGCGGGTCAGAAATATGTGGAAATCTACTAATAAAACTGACTCCAACTAAAACTAACTGATGATCTTTAAACACATAGATCTTCTTTATCAATACTAGGAATCATACTCTATTTTTGAATTTTTCATATATATTTTTTTATACTAACATCGGCTTAACTTTATGAATCTTTTGATTATCCTACCGGGATTATCTACTAACTTTTAACTTTACAAACTCAAACTTCAAACTTCAAACAAATATATAATCAGAAGTTCTTCCCAAAAATAAGGGGTTTGAAATGAAAAAGGCTCAAATACAGGTTTAGGGGTGTAATTGATAAGGTTTAACAAATGAAGGAGTAACAAGGCTCAAAGTTGGTTAACTAGGGGTAAATTTTGTGGTAAGGGTAAAGAAATAAGACAAGAAGAAGAAAAAAACTAAAAAATTAAAGGGTTTATCCTAAATTTTCCTCTATCATTTTTGCTTCTCATGTCAGTCATGGTCTCATCGTATATACACAAGTCAAGTTCTGAAAGTCCATTACATGTGGCATTCTCTCTATGTTATTTAGAAATAAAGACCAAGTTCTCAGCGAGTGGAAAACTTGTGTAAATGTATTACCCCTGGAACTCAAAAATGACTAAGTACATTTGTTCCGACAAAAGTTGTAACGGAAGCATTTTTTCAATAGAAGACAAAGACCCAGAAGAACTGAAGATTTTCCAAAAGAATCAGTTGTCTTGGAAGATGAAAGTTTGTCCCGAAAGAAGAAGTTTTCCCGAAAGCTGCAAGTTCTGATTAATCTTGAGTCCTCCCAGAAGGAGAGTTCAATTGGATGTTTGACTATTCACTTACTTGTCCCGGATCTGAAAAAAGTATTATTGCAGTGAGTGTAACAACTTTCATGGACACCACCAATGCCGAAGCTTTCCATACTGCCCATGCTGCACTGTTGACGACTTCATCTAGTAGATTACCTGGAAATCCTGGATATCCTGGATATCAAGGATTTTTGTACTTAACGGTCAAGATGGCCATAAGGAAATCAAGGGCTATCCTTCATTTCCCCTTAGTACTATATATTGTATTCTATATTCTTTGCAACACATGTTCATACAAAGCATTTGTAATAGTTGTCAAGAATTGATACAAAGTAGTTTCGAGTTTACTTCATACTTGTGTTCTTACTTTTGTTGGCTTTGTTCATACAACTTTGAACGTTACTATTCGGTTTATATAAGAGTGAAGGTTGACTTGCTTCCGGCTGGTCATCCTTATAGATAAGTTATCTTGCGTAGGTTATTTAGTCCATAACCACAATCCTACAAGTGGTATCGGAGCTTTGGCTCTTGTTTTGAAAGTTTATGTTTTCCAAAACTTTTCTTATCCATTTGCTCTTGTGTTAAGTTTACTATTTTCTTCACATTCTTGTTACTCGAACAAGATGAGTGAATCCAAGAATGTCAGTAGTAACAAGCCACCTACTTTCATGATAGATGATTTCGACACATGGAAACTTCAGATGGAAGGATATCTTAGATATTCCGACTATCTAATGTGGAAGTTAGTTACTGTTGGGCCACATATTCCCATAGCTCCATTGGCGACTAACTCCGATGTTTAACTTCCCAAAGCCTGTAAAAATTATTCTGAATAAGATCACAAAGCATGTGAAGGAGATCTTAAAACTTTTTGGGGACTACAAGCAGCATTACCTAAGTCCAATCTTGTTGGTTTCGAGGACATAAAACTGCCTTTGATTTATGGACTACTCTCAATGAAATGTACGAAAAAACATACGAAGTTAGAGAGAACAAGAAGGATGTGCTGAGACAAAGGTATGAAAAATTTACTCACAAGAAGGGTGAGACCATGACTGCTCAGTACATTAGGTATGTGCAGTTGCTTGATGAGCTGTAGAATGTAGAAGTTATCATGGATAATGGTGATCTTATCAGAAAATTTTTGAGATCACTTCCTGATGTCCTAACTGTATACACAGTTACTATTAAGTACAACAAATATTTGAAAACATTAAAGTTAGGAGAACTTCTGATTGCCCATGAAATGGAAATTAATGCAAAAGCAGGGAAGCCAAGTGATAATGTGTTAACAACTTCTGCAACATTCATCACCTTACTGGGTAAACCACCTAAGTCTAAAGGATATTCCTACTTTAATGAAACTCCTGTGATTACATATCTTGAGTCACCTAGAGGAAATGAGTTGGTATCACACCATTTTGAGCATAACTTTGCTCATGTTGCAGAAAGTTCTCACATGGAATTTATGATAGAAGATTTGGAGTGTGTTGGAGCTGATAATCTGGAAGAAATGGACATCATTACACAACTTGCTTTGGTCTTAATGAGAAACCAATAGTTCTACAAGAGAACAGGTAGAAAGTATAATGGTGCTAAGGATGCTCAAATTGGGCTGGACAAAATCAAGGTGAAGTGATACAATTGTCATCAACTGGCTCATTTTACAAGAGAGTGCAAGCAGGCAAGAAGATATGGGGTTGCTGAGAGGAGAAATAGGACACTGATTGTGGCTGCAAGTTCCATGCTTTCTTAGTCATAAATCCTTGTTACCTTTTGGGCTAAAGCAAAGAACACTGACTTCTATGTCCAAAACAGGGTGCTCGTTGTTAAAGGTTAAATAAAACACCCATGAACTCTAGAGAAAAAGAAAGCCAAACATTTACTTTTTCAGAGCCTATGGTGTCCTGTTACAATATTAATAACCACTGAGGATTTACCAAAATTAGCAGAAAAGGCAGATGATGGTTATCTTGTTGGATACTCTAGAGTGTCAAAAGCATATAGAGTATACAACACTAGAACTGATATTATTGAGGAAACTATGAACGTGTTTTTCAATGAAAAATTCAAAAATAAGTTTAGTTCTAAGCCTGATTAGTTATTTGATACTGATCCACTAACCTCTGCTTTCAACATAACAGTTGAGAAGCCTTTGAGTGATTCTAAGCAACAACAGGTTCATACTTTCGCATAAGAGAATTGGAGAACAAGCTTCAAGGGTCTAAATGTTGATCCACCTTTCTTCTTGACAGTGAGTTCAAGACCTTTGGAACCTAAAATTGCTAGTAACTCAATAATTTCACTTCCTGATCCTCAACCTATGGATGGAACAACACCTACCATCTGTTGAATCAGATGGTGAACAATCAGGTTCACATGTGAACTCAGCTGCTAAAAACACAGAGAGTGGCACCAACACTCCAACTAGTCCCATGCCTCATGGAGCAACTAGTCTTGTGCCCTCACCAGGTTGTGAGCATTCTGTTGAGTCCCCTAATTCACATGAGTTACACCATAATGAGCAGCCAACCTCTTCATAAATGCCAGGAATTGGTTTGGAAATTGTTCTACCACCTTCGAACATTCCAACACGTGATACAAGTCATGAATTTCCCATGATCCGGAATACCAGAATCAGCAAAACTTATCCTGTGGAGAATGTCAGTGGAGATGAGACAACAACTATTATTTCAAGAAGTAAGGATGGAGATGCAAATACATGTCTGTATGCCCGCTTCCCGTCTGAAATAGAACCCAAAAAGGTGACCGAAACATTAAGAGACAATAGCTGTATTGAAGCTAGGCAAGATGAACTGTTTCAGATAAACAAGTAGAAGGTTTAGGAATTGGTTGATTTGCTAAAGGGGGCATGTTAGAGCATATTCCCATGCTACATTGTGTCTCGTGTATTGTATCAATGTGAGAGCATATATGTGAGTCTAGGGCAACATACCATGGTCCATACCATGATGGTACGCTGACCAACGTACCAATGGTACGCTGGGTAGATAGTACGCTGGCCAGTTTAATGTCACCTATAAATAGGTTGACTAGTTTAGAGGTCTAGAACTCTTGGTCATTCATCTATATTCTGTGTGTGTAATTGTGTGTGTGCTCTCAAGCTTGAATCAATACAATCTCATTGTATTTACTCTTCGTTTGATCGAATTCATCTCATAATCACTAGATTAGCAAACAATCAATCGCTCCATGTCTTCACAGGGTAGAACCAATTAAACAAAATGGGTGTTTAGGAATAAGAAGGATGAAAGAGGAATAGTTGTGAAGAAAAAATCTAGGTTAGTTGTGTAAGGGTATGCTTAAAAAGAAGGAATAGACTATAATGAAGTGTTTGCACCAGTTGAAAGAATAGAATCTATTAGGATATTTTGCAAGAATAGAAGCTATGAGGATATTTTTGGCCTATGCTGCTTACAAGAACTTCAAAGTCTACCAGATGGATGTTAAGAGTGCATTTCTATATGATTAATAGAATTTAGAAGTGTATGTGTATCAACCTCCAGGGTTTGAAAATCCACACCATTCTGACAGGGTGTGCGAACTCATCAAAGCTCTCTATGGTTTAAAACAGGCTCCTAGGACTTTGGATGAAACTCTTTCTACCTATCTCCTAAGGAATGGTTACAAGAGAGGAGAAATTGACAAACCACTTTTTGTCAAAACTGTTGGTGGAAAAGACATGTTGTTAGTACATATTTATGTGGATGATATCTTTTCGGGTCTACTAAGGATTCATTGTGCAAGGATTTTAAGGCCTTAATGCAAGCCAAATTTGAGATGAGTCCAATGGGTGAGCTCATCTTCTTTTTTGGACTCCAAGTAAAACAAACTGTAGAGGGTATATTTCTGAATGAGTCAAAGTACATTCAGGATATGCTCAAAAGATTTGAGATGTTGTCAACATCTGCTGCAAAGACTCCTATCTCAAGTTCACACAAGTTAAATTCTAACTTGGAAGGTGAACGAGTTGATGAGCACACTTATAGAGAAATGATCAGAAACCTTATGTATCTAATTGCAAGCAGGCCTGATATTATGTTTCGTGTGTGCTTATGTGCTAGATATCAGGTTGCAGCCAAAGAATCCCACATGAAGGCTGTGAAGAAGATTTTTAGGTATCTTAAAGGACAACCAAAACTTGGGTTGTGGTATCCTAAAAATGATAATTTCTCTCTTCTAGCTTATACTGACAGTGACTGTGGAGAATGCTTTTTAGACAAGAAATCAACATCAGGTGGATGTCCATTTTTGGCAGAAGTACTTGTATCATGGCTATGCAAGAAACAAACTTGTGTCTCAACATCAACTGCTGAAGCTGAGTAATCAACTGCTGAAGCTGTTATGGTCAACTTCTTTGGATTCAATTCAGATGTTGGACTATGGCATCACCTTCATGGAAACTCCGATGTATGCTGACAACAACAGTGCCATATCTATCACCAACAAACCTGTGAAACATATCAAAGACAAAGTCCATTGAGAACAGGTACCATTTTATTAGAGTTTGTGTTAAGAAAAACTTGATCAAGTTACACAAGGTTCATACTAATCACCAATTGGCTGAACTGTTCACCAAAGCTTTTGATGAGGCCATATTTTCTACATCGTCACAGCAATTAAGACGATGAACTTTGAGTAACTTAATTAAAATCTTTTCAAAACTGTATATATTCTGATTCTCTTTGTTTTTTAAAATGTCTTTCACATCCAACTTTCATAAATACCTTCAAACCTAAGTGAGAGTTACAACTATTTTTTTTGTGATGAATTTTCTCACATAACTTCACTTTGTGAATTTTTGTTAAAATTCTTGAGTATCCGAAAGAAGTTTCCAGTTTAAATTTTCCGTGAGAACCTTGAGAGAACCTACTTTCGGAAGAAACTTTCTTCCGGAACAACATTCCAAAAGAACTCTTTCCGAGAGAACCTTCACAACTTATCTAAAAGAATGTTATAAGATAACTTCTTTGGGAGAAGTATTCTATCCAAACACCGAAAGAATTAGTCCCGAGAGAAAATCTCCGAGAGAACCTTTTACCAAGAGAACCTTGCTGTATGATTAAATGATTTGATAGAACTATGTTCCGAGAGAAATCTCCCGAGAGAAGTGTGTTCCAAGAGAACTTTTTGAAGTGATGAGAGATTATATCTTCCGGAAGATGTGGGTCCCTCGACAAACTAAATGCCTTCATTAGACATCTTAAAATTTTCAGTTAACCCTCTCCAAGGTTGATTTGGTAAATTAAATGTTGTCGCGTGCAACATTGATTGTACCGTACAACCAACCATGCAGTATAATAGTACTAGATAATGTGCTGACTTGATGTAGTGGGTCCCCATTACACTTTTTTCAAAACGGTTTCTCTCTTCTCTCTCCTAACAATCAAAGTTCCGTTAATTTCTCACAACCCCTAACCTCTCGACATTCCAAAACCACCAAATCATCCATCTCTTTCACACATTCAACCACTGAAATTCTCCAACCTTCAATCAAATTCCACGTTATCAATGGCTCCTAATGCGAGAGCGAGCAAGGCAGAAAGTTCATCTGAGCCCAAATCTCCTTTTTTTCTAGATCACAATGTAACTGCCTATCTTGTGAGTTCATCCAAATCAATCACATTCAATGGTATGATCAAATTTTATCGCAACTCACATATCTATTATGCACTTACTATGAACCCTACGATTTATGCAGACATAATCAAGCAGTTCTGGGAAAATGCTGAAGTAAGCGTTGATGAAGATGAAAATATGCAAGTTGAATCGACCACTGATGGTACTCATGTGAAGTTCAGTGAGGTACTTATCCGACAACATTTGAAGCTGAGGGATGAAGAAGGATACACTGCAGTAGAGCATGACACCTACAAACAGACGTTTCAGGGGATTGGCTATGGAGCAACCATGCAAGAAAAATAATTAAAAACGCCTAAATGCCGCTCCCATGGTGATTTCTGGCTCATACTCTACTTGTATGCCTTACAACCAAGAAAGCTGGATATGATGAACTGGCCGCACCATAGGCTTCGGCATTTCATGCTTTGGTACGTGGCCAAAACTTTAATTTTTCCAAAATGATTTTCAGTGTCATTAAAGAAAATGTTGGGGATCCTACTTCTTATATGTACCTCATATATTTACAACACATTTTAATGAGTGAGTATCCAACACTCAGATTTTCTGGTAAAACCTTTACCCAAAGGGAATCTCACTGATAAACTCTTTACAAATATTTCTATAAACAAAATGGTTTTTCTTGGAAGGGATACTGCCCTTCCCATGCCAACTCCAAGGTAGTTTCCGACTAACCCTAAGCAACATGTTGGGAACAATATGAAACTGCAGCCACAAATGAAGAGAAAGTTGCTCAAAGTGATAACCCTGCAACTTAAGTAGTGATTGAGCCCCCACCTATCAGAACCTCTTCCTCTCCATCAAAAGCAACACCTAAAATAACCTTTCATAGAAATAGGAAGAGGAGTACCACTAAAGAATCATCCCCTGTGTTATTCCAGAAATCCAACATTTTGAGGAAGCCAGATCTCCTCCACCTATGCAACTTACACCCAAACCAGCTTTTGGCCCTATGAAAGGCAAAGATCCTACAAAGGGTTACCACCTAATTGATGATTCCTCTTTTGAGGACGATTCACTAGACAAGGATGCACTACCTTAATCCATAGGAACCAGCTCTAACAATCTAAACCAGTCTACACCTTTGAGTAAAGGTGATGCCATTCCTGATCCAAATGATGGTGTTATCCTAATAACCACATCACAAAGGTACATTCAGATGGACTTTGGACCCTCATCACCTAACCCCTACTCCTTTAAGGAGGTGAACCTTGGGAAATTTTGAAAAGGTTGATGTGGAATGTGTTGCCACTCTATTTGAATACCCACTCGGTATAATAGACAGTGATAACATCCTTAAGACCTAATCCATGACAATTTTCTCTTCATCTGAACCTAAGGAACCCTCAGATCAACCAAAGGGAAAGGTGGTTAATGAAAAGAATCCCAGGCGCCAAGAAACCATGGGTGTTGAGTCTAATCAACCTAGGCTTGATAGCTCTTCCTTGCTCAAGGATACTGGTGAAATTCTTGTTGACAGCAATAGTAAACTAACTGAATTGATGGTTTTATGTAACTCTATGCAAGCCCAAATTACAATCACTCATTCAAACTTGCATGCACAGGGAGAGGAAATCTTCAAGTTTAAAGTTGACCGACGAACTTAATCAATCAATGTTGAAGACATATCAGACCATGAATTTAGGTCTCCAAGCCCTCCACAAGAACTTGGTTCATCTAAAGATGATGCTAACAAAAAGGGGGAGAAACCTGTTATACAATCACCTATGTCTGATGATGAGCTTATTAGAGAAGACACTAGAGTCCCCACTGAGGTAGAATGCGGATATATGAAGATGCTTACATTAGACCTTTTAATGTTATGCATGCATGGGTTGAAGTTTCGATAGAAAAAGGATTGAAATATCTCCTATGAAGGGAACCATAAAAGAGCTCTTCTAATCCACCATGCATGCAGGGGGAGCTCTACCTTCAAAACTTGATCTTGCCAATAGTTTCATTGTCGAAAAGGTCATGCCTTAAATATGTCATCTGAATAATGCAGATATCATGGTAGAAATTAAGGAGATGGTTGAGGTCGTTAATGACAATGAAAGTGATAAGGCTGAGAAGGTGGTGACTGATGAAGAAGAAGAAGAAGAAATTGTGATGGATGACATTGAAAAGGTTTAAGAAGTTAAAGATGTTGAAAATGTTATGAAGACAGCTGATGAAGCGCATATGTCCAAGGATGAAGTCGAAAAAGGAATTGATGGAGTTGAAAATTTATATTAACTAGACATACATGTGGCAGAGGAGAGAATCAGTCAAGTGTTGTTGAGCTTGAAGGCTAGCATGGTTTCTCCAGAAGTAGATGTTAATCTGGAAGAAACTGATGCTCCGAGAGAAGTTTCGAAAGAAGTTATTCTGGAACAACCCAAAGTTGTTATTCCGGAAGAATTTGCTCTGGGTGCTCCAGTTCTCTCGGAACACACTGATCATCCATAATACACTCCTGAATACATTATGAAGGTCTATCGGATGCTGCTGAAGCTCACACTATGCTGAAGACTAAGATAGTGAAGAACTTCTGAATCTTGGCTTAGTATATACTCCTATTATTTTTTTCTATCACCCCTATGTTACAGTTAGAAGCTCCCAAAGTCTCATCCAGTGAAGATAGTTTGGCCAAGCTAAAGAAATTTGCAGATGAAGTGGTTGTGAAGAAGAAAGAAGAAGAAGATGGTGTGAGGGATGACAATGGCTATCTAAAAGTCTTTGGACCATACTTCTCTGAGCCAAAAGAATTGAGTGAGCTAGTTCCAGTATTAAAGAAAAAGACTGTCTGGGATATGCTTGCCAAATATAAACCTAGGAAAGGTTGGCTCATGAGAACCAAGAAGCATGAATTTTTTAAGAAGATGGTTTTGAGCAGTACCCAGTTGGTCCTGAGGGAGACTGCTCAAACTCGGTAAGGGCAAGGGTCTATTGCTTGACTACCAGATAGATGATATAGCAAATGACAACTATCCTCTAATTTTTGTGTGATAAATTATATGAATGTGGAAGATTCCTCCAAGACTATTCTCTAGCTCAGAAGGTACTAGTATTGTGAAGACCTTGAAGGGATCATAGAAATTGATTTGGTCAGAAAGATAGAGTTTTGGAGAAGGGAAGAAAGAGAGCAAGAAATAGTCAAGGAGTTTAAAGGCTTAGATCTACCAAGAATAACACCACTGGTTAAGACTCTTGTAACAAACTCAAGTGATGTAAATGAAGAGGCTATCAGAAAGTTGCTGCAAGATGATATTATTGAAGCTGAAATGTTAGGAAAGCTGAAAGCTTATCAAGAAGAAGCTGATAGAAAATTAGCCTTCCAAATTAATGATGATCTCCAAATATTGAAAGATGATAAGGCCATATGGGAAATTATTGATGAGGCTCGGAGGAGATCAGATGATGAGATAACTGAAAAATATGAAAGGGAAAAGGAAAATAGGGTTCATAAATTAGTGGAGAGATATGCTAAGAAGCTGGAGAATGTTGAAAGAAATGTCAGACTGAAAGAGAGTGTTGGCAATGCTTTATTGCTCCATGACTTGAAAAAGTTTATAGCTGCAAGAGAATGGGTTCCAATGGAGGAGTTGATACCCATGAAAACCAAGAACGTTGCAGCTGGATGGTTAAAATCCATGAGGAGCAATCATCTAAGGAACTTGAAGAGTTAATTAAGAAAGATGAAAAAGAGGATTTCAAGAAAAGGGAAGTTGATTTGAAAGATAGAAGAGGAAGGAAACTAACTAAAGATAAGGAGAAGATGATCCTAAGGAGGTACTTCATTGAATTGAGCAATATAGCCATGTTAATGGATGCTCCCTTGGCACCTTGAGACTCAAGTATGATTAGCTAAGGAAGGAGCATGTCAGAATTACCGAGGAAACTGGTACTCCTAGACTCCTAGGTGCGTTCGAAAGCTTTGAACTCTCTACTTCTCAATCTGTTATTTCTACTCCTACCCTCAATTTACAACTTCCTCAACCTCAAACCAAAAATAGAATTCCTTCCAAAACCTAACCCAAAATACTCTTTGGACAACTTCACTCCTCTTGAGCCTTCAATCCCTAATCAAAGTCACATTCTTCCTACACCAATTAGACCACCCACTTCACAAGTTCCAACGTCATAAGCCACACAAAAAATCCTTTACAACAGCCTATTCCACCACAACCAGAATCACCACCATCACCTCCCAAAAAGCCAGCCAAACCATTAAAGTCTATCCCTGATCCTAGACCATCACCAAGCTTCACTGGAAGAAGAAAATCTACGGCCATGAGAGGTAGATCTGTTCACACCACCAGCTCAAAATCAGACAAAGAGAAAGCTAAAGAAGAGGAAGAAGAAGTTAGAAGATCCATTGTACAATGGGAGTATGATGTGGATTCAAAGAAATAGAAGTTTATAACAATTCATATTGAGACCCTCCTATACTCAAAGGAGAAGAAAATGTCAACATTAATAAGGATGAGTTCTCTAATATCTTCTATGTGGCTCAAGACAAGACAAATCCTTATTTTAATGAGCATGTTCTGTATTTTAGGATCAAGATGAACCTAGGGGCTGAGAGACCAAAGATGAGATTCCTGCTGATGCAGTAACTGTCAATCGATACTGTTGTATCACTCACTGGATTCACAACAAGGAAAATAAGATGTATTATATCTATTGGACTGATGAAACATTTTTGAAACATCGATCTTTTACCGACAAAAATGAGTGGAGCAAAGAAGATTGGAGGAGTCTTAGTATTCTTACCAGTTCTGATCCTATGAACACATCATGGAAGTATAGTGCATATCAGTTGAAGAACAAGCTTGAATGAGAAGGCTGATGGGGTTGTGTTTTTGCATATATATACATATTAAGCCATGTCAATACAGTTGTAGTTCGTCAACAAGTTTTTGGTAGCATCATCTTAGGGGGTGATTATAGAGTATATTACCCCTGGAACTGCAAAATGGCTAAGTACACTTGTTCTGAAAGAAGTTGTCTTGGAAGCATTGTTCTGATAAAAGACAAAGACCCAGAAGAACTGAAGATGTTCTAGAAGAATCATTTGTCTCGGAATGCAAGTTTGTCCCAAAAGAACAAGTTTTCTAGGAAGGCGTAAGTTCTGATTGAACTTGAGTTTTCCCGAAAGGAGAGTTCAATTGGAAGTTTGACTATTCACTTGTACTTGTCCCGGATTTGACAAAAGTACTGTTTTAATGGTTGTAACAACTGCCATGGACACCGCCGATGCAGAAGATGTCCATACTACCCATGTTGCACTGTTAACGATTTCATCCAGTAGTTTACTTGTAAATCTCAAATATCATGGATTTATGTACTTAACGGTCAAGATGACCATAAGGAAATCAAGGGCTATCCATGATTTTCTCTTAGCATTATATAATGTATTTTGTTTTCTTTGCAACACACGTTCGTTCGAAGCATTGTAATAGTTGTCGAGAATTAATACAAAGTAGTGCCGAATTTACTTCATACTTGTGTTCTTACTTTTGTTTGCTTTGTTTATACAACTTTGATTGTTACTATTCAGTGTGTAAAAGAGTGAAGGTTGACTTATTTCTGCATGGTCATCACTGTGGATAAGTTATCTTGTTTAGGTTATTTAGTCCATAAACATGATCCTACTACTTGTAAGGCTAGAAAAATCTTACCATGGAAACAGAAGGGAGATAGGTTAAATATGGCTGAACATCTAGGCTTCCTCCCTCGTACTCGCACACCAAAACTATTGTCTATGTTTTATGGGGCTGACCTACTCTAATAAGCAATTTAGAACACAGATATGCATAAGGGTCTAACACACATGCCTAGAGTTGTATGAGATAATAAATTATGGAACGACTTTGTAGGCAGGAATCAAGAGTCGTGAATGAAAATGCGTGAGCATCGGATCGTCTACTCGATCTAGCTAATCGGACATCAAAACGTAATTAACCGATTGTTTTATTGATCAAAATGAACAATTACAATAAGTGAATCACTTAGAAATGACACAGATAAAACACTCTCAGAAACACACACTTAGCAATAATCTCGCACGCTCAGAACTCACTAATACAAAGACCAAACACATATTTATACCCAGCTGGCCGATCTCTGTCCGAACCCCAGGTTCGGCCAGTCCGAACTCCAGGTTCGAACCGAGTTCGGCCAGACCTAATTTGACTTGATCTTGTACATTGCTTGATACTTAACACGACGCACATATCAGGTATCAACAAACTCCCCCTCGTCGTGTGCAGTATCTCTTCAATATCATCAACCTTGTAACTTTAATCAAGCTCCCCCTCAAGTGTAGAATCCGTTCATTGAATGAAATGAATCTTCAAACAAACTCCTCCTCAACTCGATCGTAGCTTGATCTTGAATACTTGATGACATTTTAGTGTATCTCTGGTCTTTTATGAACAACTTCAAAAGACTTGAAGTCGTGATATCTTGCACATAGCAACCTCCTCAATCATTTAAATAATCTTGGCGCAAAACGTCTCTTCGAGAATCCAAGATATGATTTTGAAAAACGATTGGTATCACGTGTTGATCAGATCGAAAATAAAGTAGAAACAAAATATTTTTGATTTTTCAAAGTTTATGCTAAAATACACCGAAAATCTTTTTGTTCTTTTCTGAAATGAAATGAAATCACAATACAGAACTATTTTTGGTATGAGAAAGATCACTACATGGGATCATATTGAACATAACGCACTGAACTGCACTTCAATTTTAATTAATTGAAGCACATAAGTCATGCTGATTGCTGGTATAATTTGTCCAACTTAAACTCAGACAGAATCATACTCATAACATCTGGATATGTTAAGGTATTGATTAGATTTGCTTTGACCAATGTATCCCACACTATCAGACATAATCAGACATTTTCAGTTTTTATTTTCTTTTGTGTGACAGCACTTGTGATTTTTCACAACGCATAATATATTCATGATATCGTCAACTGTGTTCCATGCAAAAAGAAATAAGAATGTTAAATCGTCTACCTTAAGGTCGATCTTTCGATACGCAGATAAGGCCTCGGATTTAACAAAATAAGAAAATAAAACAAGTTGAAATTGTATAACCCAACAACAATCAGGTCGGTACTCCCGTACACGCAGAGAAAGTCCGATGAGTTATACGAAACACCAAAGAAAATAAAGCAGAACGTCAAACGAACAACGATTAGGTCGATCTTTCGATACGCAGAGAAAGTCCGATCGTTTGACAAAATAAAGAAAATCAAACAAATTGAAATCTTTGCAAACAGAACACATGTATACACAGTGACTTCTCATTTTGAATTTCACACTTATTTTTCTTTTTGTGTCATGAAGTAATGCATCAAGATGTTATCCACATGGTCAAGCATTAGTATTTAGTATATATCACATCTGAAAACTTTCTGATTTGCCGAGTCTACTAAGCATATCAAACAATGATCTTATG
This sequence comes from Deinandra increscens subsp. villosa, assembly GCA_039602395.1. Classification (NCBI taxonomy): domain Eukaryota; kingdom Viridiplantae; phylum Streptophyta; class Magnoliopsida; order Asterales; family Asteraceae; genus Deinandra; species Deinandra increscens. The sequence goes on along the minus strand of JBCNJP010000017.1, from coordinate 28,313,047 downwards.
GCCCTTTCATCTACTCTATCCATGAGTCAGATACGTAAGCCAATGTACCATCATTTCCCAATGATCAATTTCTCACAATTTTATATTTTGCATGTATTCACCTTCCTTCATTATATATTTGGCATGTATTCACCTTCTCCCCATAACATGCATTTTCTCAATTAATCCCCCTTTTCTCAATTAATCCCCCTTACTTACAATTCTCCCCCTTAAAATGAAAACTCTATTTTTGGATTTATATTTTTACACAAAACAAAACTCTATTTTTGGGTTTTTGAGAAAAATTTGAAAGCAAAGAAAAGTGATCAATCAACACGGATAGTTTGCAGAGTTAGAAATCAGAAAAGTTGCAGGTTAGAAAGATTTATCATGAAATTTAAATTAAGCAGAATAATCCTCCATTAACAGCTTTGCAATCGTCGATGGGTCTTCTAGAAGTACCCGCACACTGGTCAAACTAATTAGTCCAAAAATGACCCGAAGCGAATTGCTTCTGGTCGACCAGTCTCCTTGTTTTGCTTAGAAACCACCTTAAGTTTCCATTGTTGTTGTTTTGGTAAAACAGTTTGAGATAAGCTTATCACAGGTGACTGTGATGATGAACCTACACTTTGAACTTTTGAAAACATTGGAACAAAACGTTTTTGTTTATGAAAGAATGTAGGTTCAACGTCATCAAAAACTCTGCCTTGTTTATCAAAGAACTTTGTAGTGGCAGGTTTACCAACAACTGGTTTCTTATGAAACCCTTGAGGTGAATCAGCAGGTGATGGATAATCCTTTGCCATATGCCCTGGTCGCGGGAAATCTAACAGATTCTTTTCGTTTTGTCCCATCTTTGATGTACCTGCGAAGAAAAAACATGAATATCTTGAACATGATTAGAATGAGAATCATATACCTGATGCCTGTGATCAGGTACCCATTTGGATGTAGGGCTTCGATATCGAGAACTTTCAGAAGAAATATTAGCTTTCACAAATACTTCAGCAATCTTCCGAGCATCAACACAATAAAGTGGAAATTCTTTGTCAGAAAATAATTGATCCGAAACCTTGAGTCTGTAGAACAGCTCGGGTTGAACTTTATCAGCTTAAAAAACTTCCTTCTTCACTTGTTTCATCTTTAATTTTTTCAAATCTTGAGATGATGATGCTGGAACCTTCTCAGCTTTGTCTTTCATCCCGTGAAAACCCAATCCCACATGCTTTCCAGAAATCTTCTCCTCAGGTGTAAAATGTCCATTCTTTGGTAAGCGAGAAAATTCAGCTTTCACTTCAGTCACATTCTTCTGATCATAAAAGATCCTTTCATCAAATCCAGATTGGGACTTAAGCTTCTCACTTGAAGTAGCCGACTTCTCATTATCAGCAGAAGATGAACCAGATACAAATTTTGGAGCAGGAGAAACTTCAGATTTCTTTTCCTTCTTTTTCTTATTCTTCCTGTTCTTCTTTTTCGACACAACTTTCTCATCCTCAATAGTAGATGATGAAACTTTTGAATAATCAAATTCATCATCTTGTTCCTTCATGTCTTTGAAGGCTTCTTTGATATGAGTAGGAGGTGATGCAGTCTTATCAAACATTTTCTCATAATTTTCATCGTTAGCTAACAAGCTTGTGAAGACTTGAGAATTTGAAACATTATTGAGTAATCGGTTAGCATCAAGAACTTGAATTTTCAGATCAGAAATTTTCCTGTTGAGCCTCAGCAAATTCCTTTTCTTTAGCAATCAATCACTTTGCAACTTTGTGAGTTTCAAATTTTTGCAGTCGAAGATTATCAAGTCCTTCAAATAATTCTTTCTTCAATTTATCTTCATTGCGCTTTTGAATCTCCAAATTTGCTGCTTAAACTTTATTGACACGAACCAATTCTCGCTTCTCATCTAACAACTTTCCCATGTCAACTTGATACGCTTCAATCTTAGTAGTTGAATCTTCAACATTCTTTGTAAGCAGATTAAGCTTAACTTTTGATTTATCAAACAAATTCGTGAAATCAGAAGTAGTATCCTCCGCTTCATCCTTCCATTTCTTGACTTCTTTCACCAACTCATCCCTTTCTTCACAAATCTTGGCTTTTGCAGCTTCAATATCTCTTTTATCTTGTTTAGAAATTTCTAAAACTTCATTCAACAATTCGATCTCTTTAAGCAAGCATTCATTCTTCATTCCCAATTCCTTCTCATTTTCCTTAGAAATTCCCAACTCCGAACTAATCATTTTGAAATCAGCAGTAACTCTTTTGACTTCATCAATCAGAAATTCTTTTTCTTTCATCAAGGCTTCAATTTTAGATTCAAATTTTTCATTCTCAGCAGCGTCATATGAACTTGAATTAGAATAATAATCATCTTGGTCATGTGTGACTATTAATGCGGATGTATCATATCCAAAATGTTGACCCCAATCATAAACACCATCATGTTGAGCCGTCAAAGCTGTTGTTTTGCTGGTGTTACTAGTAGATGGTTGAGTAAAACCAGGCCTGGGTGATTGAGTAAAACCAGGCTTGCTTGCAATTGCCTGTTGACAATCTTTGGCAAAATGTCCAAGCTGCGAACATTTATAACAATTTAACTTAGACTTGTCAAAACCCAATTTATCACCAGAAAGATTTCTTCCATGTTTCTTGAAGAACCTCTTCGATCTTTGACATAACATAGCATATTGCCAAGAGATATCCAATTCAGTTAGTTGATCATCATCAAGTGCATCAAGATCATCGCTGGTTAACTTTGCATCAACAACATTCTTGATAATCGAACCAAAAGATGATGAGATCAAAGAAGAAATCATTTTAGCACAATCCTCTGTTGATTCAGCAGAAAGAGCATTCTGACTTGAAAATTTTGAAATTGTAAAGCTACAACCCCGTGAAGACTTGTTATCAGAGTTATCAGAAATTCCAGTCAAAAAAGCTGTACTAGGTGCAGAACTCAGACTTGGTTTAGCTTTAGCATTCATGCTTGCCGTATTCTCACCATGATACAATTCAGGATTTTGCAACGTAGCAGTTGACTTCTTTGAATTTAACATTTCCATTTCTCGAGCATGAAGTTTTCCAGTAAGCTCGTGAAATGTCATTGTAGAATGATCCTTGTCATGAGTGAGCAGCAAAACATAATTCTCCCACTTTTCAGGTAAAGCTTCCATAATCTTTTCCTTCAAATCAGCATCAGATTTCTCGATACCAACTATCTTCAATTCACTAATTAGATGTGAAAACCATGAAACGAGAGCAGTAATGTTCTCATTGTCATAGTTTTGAAAATTATCAAATTCTTTGTTCAACACTTTCTTCCGGCTCTTCTTGTAATCATCATTACCCTCACATCTTGCTGAGAGAGCATCCCACAATTGCTTTGATTTCTTACAAGTGCTGAATTGATGTAACAACTCGGTAGGTAAAGCCATGGTAAGATAACCATAAACTTTCTTTTCAAGCTCATAACTTTTTCTTTCAGCAGCATCAAAATCTTGAAGTTCTTTATAATCTCCTTCTTCAGTTGGTCGTTCATACAACTTTCGAATCGGAATCCATAGATCAATATCATTTGTGCTTATGTATGCAGAAAATCGTTTCTTCAAATTTTGATAATCTTCTAGCTTCAACAATTTGGGAACTTTCAGACTTGTTCCGATTTCATTATCAAAATTCAGCATGGTTTGCATCGCACTTTGCATTGCAGCAAATGCTTGAAATTCCGACATCGTTTGAAAAAATAAAAAATCTGCCGGCCGAACTTGCTTCGATCCTAACACTGACCTCCGAACTCTGTCCGAACCTAAAATCAAAGTCCGAACTTCGTCCGAAGTTGCTCCGAATCAAAATCAACAGTCCGAACTCCTAAGTGACCCTGATCTAGCTCCGAACCTTGAATTACACCGAACCTCGACCGAGACTACTCCGAACTCTCACCGAACGTCGACCGAACTCGAAGTTCGGAGCAGTTACTCCGAACCTGACCAGGTACCTCCGAACCTCGACTTCATTTTTCAAAAACGCTCGATTTTTTATGAATTTCGACGAGATTTACAGCAGTCAGACAAGAAAACTGATTAGGAACGATTTAGGAACAAATTTAACACAAAATACTTGACAAAAGTGATTGAAAACACGTAAACCAACTCGAGAAAATTTCAAAAACGTTCAAAAATCCAAAAATAGCAACCACAGATCAGTAGAGTGAACCAGAAAGCTCTGATACCACTTGAAAATGCGTGAGCATCGGATCGTCTACTCGATCTAGCTAATCGGACATCAAAACGTAATTAACCGATTGTTTTATTGATCAAAATGAACAATTACAATAAGTGAAACACTTAGAAATGACACAGAGAAAACACTCTCAGAAACACACACTTAGCAATAATCTCGCACGCTCAGAACTCACTATTACAAAGACCAAACACATATTTATACCCAGCTGGCCGATCTCTGTCCGAACCCCAGGTTTGGCCAGACCTAATTTGACTTGATCTTGTACATTGCTTGTTACTTCACACGACGCACATATCAGGTATCAACAGTGAAGTCACAATAGAACTAACTAAGTCACATGATAGTTTAAGTACTTATAGTCAAAAAGTTATTTAACAAGCAAAAATTGAATTTTTTTCAATGGAACATGCAAATTACTTAGCGACTTTCCCACCCCCCCCCCTTAAAAACATACATTGTCCTCAATGTACTTAAGAACACTATGAAACATAACAAAAAGGATAAAGAAAACGAGCCTGACTGTTAGCGAATAAAAATTCGTAGTCCTTAATTTCCTTCATTTACCCTGGCTTCCTTCATTGAGATCTTTCCACCATGGTATTTTGTTTTCTATTACAGACACTTGTACAAAAAAAAAGATTAAAAGAAAAATGATAAAGAAAGAGTTTCACCCAAAATAAACACACTAAAAATAAAAAGCATACTTAAAAAAAGCATATAATTATAATATTCCAACGAGAATCAAACTAAACATTGTCTAAATAGATGCAACCAAACAAGCATTTATAAATGTCCAAAACATAATCATGAAATAAACAAGAATAGATAGATAAGAACTAAGGCTTATTGTCGGGATCCTCCTTTGGCTCAGATTTAGTGTCAGCAGGATAATACAGCTCCTCCATATTCTCATCCGTAGGTACATCAGGTGCAGGTGAATGATGGTACTCCGGTGACTGTGGCACAATAGAAGCAGGAACGACACCTATCTTTAATTCTTCAACTACGTGTAGCAGCCCTAGTGTATTGATTCCTAATGTATAGATCTTGTCTTGAAGCTCGAGCTCCGTTTTAGTAAGCTTCTGGTGATTGTTGAAAATCTCAGTTTCCATAAAGGTAAGTTGTCCATATAGAGCTTGGAAAGCAGGCGAGGTTGCCAACGCAGTTTCTCATTTAGCGTTTTGATCAACCTTGCATGGCCTTCTTCAAGGTATTTTGAAAGGGCATGTGTGACAACCGGCAATTTCCCAGGTTAACCCCGTTAATAACTTGTGTTATATTTCAATAACGCCCGTTACCTAAGTTAACTAGAATAGTTACACGAGCACTGCACATGAGTCTAGACGTCGGTTGACCAACTCGAATGTATCTAATTTATAATTTTATATAAATTATATTTTATGATTTCATGAAAACGTTTTT
>JBCNJP010000017.1:28272895-28306895 GCA_039602395.1 Deinandra increscens subsp. villosa | reverse complement strand
TGTGTGCTCATCAATAAGTTCACCAGTTATATCAGATGTTAACTTCTGTGATGTTGATATAGGAGTTTTAGCAGTAGAGGATGACAACATACCAAACCTCTTTAGCATATCCTGAATATACTTTGATTGATTTAGAAATATGCTTTTTTTTGTTTGCTTTACTTGAAGTCCTAAAAAGAAAGTGAGTGCACCCATTGAACTCATTTCAAAATTTTGCTTGCATTAGGGCTTCAAAATCCTTACAGAGAGCATCATTTGTTGAACCAAAGATTATATCATCAACATAAATTTGTACCATGAAGAGATCCTTACCAACTGTCTTGATGAAAAGAGTTTTGTCAATAGCTCCTCTTTTGTATCCATGTTTAATTAGATAACAAGAGAGAGTCTCATACCAGGTCCTTGGTGTCTGTTTAAGACCATACAGAGCTTTTTCAGTTTACACACCTTGTTTGGATGATGTGGATCTTGAAACCCGGGTGGTTGACACACATAAACTTCTTCATTCAATAATCCATACAAAAATGCACTTTTGACATCCATTTGGTAGACATGAAAGTTCTTGTAAGCACCATATTCTAAGAATACCCTAATTGCTTCCAATCTAGCTACTGGTGCAAAAACTTCATCATAGTCTATTCCTTCTTCTTGAGCAAAGCCTTGAACTACTAAACTTGCCTTATTATTTACCACAATGCCCCTTTCATCTTTCTTGTTTCTCAAAACCCATTTTGTTCCAATTCGTGGTGGTGCTTTTTCAGGCAAATCCACCAATTCCCATACTCTTTGTTTGTTGATTTGAAGCAACTCTTCTTGCATGGCTTCAATCCAACTGTTTTCTCTCGATGCTTCATTCACTTTCTTTGGTTTTACTTGTGACAAGAAACATGCATGTAGACAAAAGTTTGCTTTCGCATATTTGGTTCTTGTAAGTACAGGTGCTTCCACTTCTCCAATAATATTCTCTAAAGGATGATTTTTCAATACTCTGGAGTTATATGAAGGTGGGAAATCATCATTGCAATTAGGCTCAACTCATTCATAAGAACTAAGTCTAGTATTTATGTTGAAGAGGGTGATTCTTGAGTTAGTGATGCAACTGGCTCAGTGATTTCTTCATCAGTCTCATCAACATGAGTAGGCGAGCTTAGCTTTTAAGGTGAAAGAGAGTTTGAGTCATTACAACCTATTGCAGTTGGAACTGATGCATGTGATTGAGTTTCCTGATCACTTTAATTTCTTGAGTTTCCAAGACCATCAGCTGTATCATTATAAGTTAAAAGATTGTCTTCAGTTGGTTCTTCCAATTCATTTACAATTTGAGGAATAAGCGTTTCATCAGAATTGAAATAAATTACAGCTCCTGGAGTCAAGTTGAATCTGGTTGTTGGAATAAAAGGTTTTGTGCTAACAGATAAAAAGAATGGAGGGTGAACACCTTTGAACCTGCCATTATCAATATTTTGAGGTACTTTTGCCTGAACATCTTCAGTAAAAGTCTTATCAATAGTTATATTGAAAGTAGTGGTTAGTGAGTCAATATCAAATAACCATGAGGGCTCAGTTCTAAATTTGTTCTTTGATTTCTCATTGAATACAACATTTATGGTTTCTTCAAAATTTTTAGAACTGGTGTTGTATACTATGTATGCTTTAGAAACACCAGAGTATCTAACAAAATAGCCATCTACAGATTTCTTGGCGATTTTTCATAGCTGCTCATTGGTTATTAATATTGTAACTGGACAACCAACTGATTTAAGAAAATAGATATTTGGTTTTCTCTTTCTCCAAATTTCATAAGGTGTCTTCTTTTGTCCTTTTACAATCAAAATTATGTTTTGCACGTAGCATGCAATATTTACTACTTCTGCCCAAAAAGTTACAGGTAGTTTTGATTCATCCAACATGGATCTTATAGCCTCAATTAGAGTTCTATTTCTCCTCTCAGCAACACCATTTTGCTGAGGAGTTCTAGTTGCACTGAATTGCCTAGCAATTTCTTTTTCTTCACAAAAAGAGTTTAAAACATGATTCTTAAACTCTGTACCATTGTCGCTTCTTATTGTTTTAACTTTTAAATTAGTTTGATTTTCATGCTGAGTGATTAGTGCTTTTATGATCTCTCAGGGGTTTCATCTTTGGTTGAAAGAAAGAACACCCAGGTGTATCTTGAAAAATCATCGGTTATAACAAAACAATAAGACTTTTCCCTAAGCTCTTCACCCTTGTGAAACCAAATAAGTCCATATGTAGCAATTCTAAGGGCATTGAGATAGAGCTTTCCAATTTGGGCTTATGAGAAGATTTGTGTTGCTTACCTTTTAGACAAGCAATACATTTTTCTACACATGTGAACATTTATTGGGTAAACCTTTGACCAAACCAGGTTTTACAAGTTTGTTCATAGTTTTAAGGTTCACATGGCCTAATCTTCTGTGCCATAAATCCAATTCATCAACAGAAGCCTTGGATATAAGGCAGGTGATACCATCCTTAGATGTAGTATGTGCCATAGCCAGAATGTATAGACCATCCTTCCCAGGTGCTTTTATTAAAATCATTTCATCAGATATTTTAGCACCTAGTTTAAGGATGATAACTTACGTTTCATTAAAGAAAACATTCAATTTCTTGTCACACATTTGTGAGACACTAAAAAGATTGAAGTTTAGAGCATCAACATAATTTACCTTATCAAAGGTAAGATTCCCATTTGTAACAATTCCTTGTCCGAAAATTTTACCCTCGGTGCTTCCAAAAGCAACTGGTCCTCCATTAACTCTTTTTGTATTTTTCAGTAAATCTTTATTTCCTATCATATGGCAAGAGCATCCACTATCTACAACCCAGATGTTGTTTGAGATATTGGATGTGTCCTGCACATAGTAAAACAAATGAGTTAACTTCTGAGAGAGACCCAAGCCTTTGTGGTCTTGGGTTTTCCCATTGCGTCATTATACTTGTACTATTTGAGTACAAATGTTTGAGTCATTATTTAGCTTTAGGTCGTCCAGTGTCTTCTTGAAAACTATAGTTTAAAAAACTGTTATAAACAAATAAAAATCGTTTTAAAGAAAAATGGTTTTCCTTTGTTTTATGTTTTACAGTGAAAATAACTAAACACATTCTGGAACTTATCATGCCTCTTAAACCTAAAGCAATCGGACCTGATGATTCGATAAATTCAATTGTCCTTATGCTCGCTTATCTCAAGTTCCCGAAAGAGAACATGGCTTCCAATAGATACTTGACCGAAAACCCCTTGGTCACCCTCAACCAAGGCGGTCTATGAAGTGATAAAGAGTAAACTACCAGACAAAAAGGAAGACCCAGGGAGTTTTATGATTCGCTGCGGAATTGGGCACACTTCATTTGTAGAAGCACAGACAGATTTAAGATCAAGCATCAATGTGATGCCACTCTCGATCTATGAGAAGCTTGATCTGGATCACCTGTAGCCAGTGGAGCTAATTATCAGGTTGGCAGATTACTCAATGTTAAAACAAAGAGGTATTATTGACAATCTTCTAGTCCGGGTAGGGAAGCTCACCTTCCCGACAGACTTCATTGTTCTTGATGTTCCTGTTTAAGAGGAGCATCCACTCATTCTAGGACGTCATTCTTGGCTACTGCTAGAGCACTAATTGATTTAGATATGAAGGAACTCACGCTAAGTTTCAGAGAAGAAAAAATTATGGTGACGTCGGTTGCAAAAACATTACGTACACTATCAACTAAAGATGAATGGGAATTTGTCCACCCGATACATGTCGAGAAATCTGAGATTTTAATCCCAAATCTGAGTCTAACTGCTAAACATAGAGTGCAATCTATGACCGGAAAAGCCCCTTGTTCGAGTCCAACATTTCCTAGTCCTGTAAAATGCACTTTGACATCAAGGATCCTAAGATCGAACCTCCTAATGTGAAGGAAGGTACCCCTTTCCTTACAAAAATATGTAGGTAAAGAAAGGTCCGTTAGAGCATAAATGAGTGTCTCGTGTGTTTCATCTAAATAGGGCTTAATGTTGAGTTAGGCTGTCAACTAACCATGGCACGGACCAATGGTTCGTGAGTAACAAATCAACAGTTCGTTGCTAGGCTAGTTCGTTGGGCAGTAGCATAGTATAACTAGTTGTGTTGTGTGCATTTGCACATAGTTAATTGGAGAACTTCTGAGTGCTATGTGTTTTTCTATGTGTACCGAACCAGAGGCTATTGTGTGTGTTTCTAATACAACAAAGCTTATTCACCTATTGTGTAAGTGATTTCATTTCATTTGCACCTAGATCAGTAGACGATCCGTCGCTCCTTGCGTTTACTAGTGGTATCAAAGCTTTCTAGTGTCATTTACTGATCTAATTTTTGTGTTTTTTGAGTTTTTGGTTCAAAACAAATGGGGGTTTTTTTTTTATGAAAATTGAGTGTTCTCTAAGTTTTCTGGTCTCCAAGTGATTTCTTAGTGTTCGTATAATGTAATTTTCATTGACAGCTGCAAATTTCTTCCTAAAATCTTCAAATTCGTCAAAATCAGAGAAAAATGTGTCAGTTCATTGTTTGATGTTGTTGGTTCGTTGGTTGAACATCCTGTTCATCCTCTTGAATCTTCCTAGTTTTTGTTCATCGAGTGTTGGTTGGCTCTGTTAATCTTCAAGATCTTTGGTTCGTCGACATCGGGCTCGTTTAGAGCATCTTCAAGGCCGGTTCGTGATGGTTATTCTCGGTTCATGACAGTTACTCAGACAAAGCTATGGTTCGTTTACTTGATTTCAGTTCTGGTTCGTTGAAACTTTTAGTCCGTTGATAAATTTTGGTTCGTTGACCAAAAGTTGTTTCATTGACAATATTATTGACTTTCCTGGTTCTTCAGAACAACCTGGTTCGTGAGATTTGATTGTTTTGGTTCATTGGAACAGAAGGTTACAATTTTCAACACGAGTGATTTCTAAGCATTTGCTGCTATGCAAAACACGATGCAAGCCCTTCTTAATTATGAGAATGAAATCAGAAAAAGTCAGAAAGTTCCAAAATTGCTAACATTTGGAAGATTATTATAGTTGGGTGAAAATATTTGAAGCATATGTCGGTACCAATGACATCGATATATGGTTACCAAGCAATGATGGAACCGATTATCCAACTATCAATGGAAAACCAGTTATGCAAAGAAATCTTACAATGGCATTACCCAAAGAATTATTGCATCAGTTTTCAACGTGTGGTACATCTAAAGAATTGTGGGATGCTTTACAAAAACGATGTAAGGGTAATGATCACTACAAGAAGAGCAAACAAAAGGTGTTGAGGAAAGAGTTTCACAATTTCAAATATTACCCAAATGAGAATTTTTTGAATCTGATTACAAGATTTCTCATTTGATAAGTGAAATGAAGTTGGTAAATATCGACAAGGATGCAGCTGAGTTAAAATACAAATTACTTGAAGCATTACATGAGAAATGGGAGAATTATGTGTTACTGACTACACATGATCAAAACTTTTCAAACTTATCATTTAATGACTTAGTTGAAATATTGCAGGCAAGAGAATTAGAAATGAATGTGAATAACTCACTTCCTGCACAAGTTTAGAATCCGGCAGTATATTATGGTGAAAATGATTCGACTATCAGTGCCAGGAAGCCAAGTATTTTCAGTCCATCACTTACAACAGCTTTTCTTGCTGGAAATATTTCTAGAAATTCTGATTATTCAAAAGATTGCAGCTTTACAATTCCTAGAAAACCAAATCAAAGTGTGTTTTCTGCCAAGATAGCTGATGAATATATGGCATTAATTTCTACATTCATGTCTTAATATTTTGGTGTTCTTACTGGAAGTTTACCTAGCGCTGATCTAATTGATAAAGATTTTGATCAGATAGATCCAGATAATCTTGAACACATGGATCTTAAATGGAAATTTGCTATGTTGGTGCGTAGGGCTAAGAAGTTTATGAAGAAAATTGGAAGAAGAGATTTGAACCCAGATGGTAAAATTGAATTATATAAAGGAAAGGTTAAGTGTTACAAGTGTTCAAATTTTGAGCATTTTGCTAGAGAGTGCAAATAACAAAATGATGGTCAATCTAGTTCTGGGAAAATGTTCAAACAACTAATACTTCTAGAAATGGTTTTCAATCTTCAAAAAATTCAGGGGCAAAAGCTTTGGTTTCTTAATTTAATGAAGGCTGTGAATGGGGCAAACATTTTGGTGGTCACTCAGCATTACTGTAGAAATAAAAATTGATGAATGCTTGACTGAGCCTGATTCAGATTCTGCTGAGAATGTTGATAAAGAAATTGAAATTTACATAGGATTTTCATTAAAAGCTGAATTTGAAGAACACTCTGTGTTTCTTGTTAAGTCTACACAAAGTGATGAGTGTATGACAGATTCTGCTTCTGAGACAAGTTCTTGTGAGACATTTTTGGAAGAAAATTCTGAATGTGTAACTAAAGTTCAACCAGACAAATGTTCAAAGTGTGAAGTTTGTGTTGGTCTAAACAGAAGGCATGCAACATTGTTGAAAGAAATGAGTTTGATAACTGAAGAACTCAAAATCGTTAAAGAGGAGTTGGGGTGTTCAAAGAAAGACTGTGCAGAATTTGCTAAAGTTAATGATGATCTGTTGAAAGAGAAGAAAGTGTTGATTGAAGAATGTGAAGAAGCTAAATCTAACGCTAAAGAAGCTGTTGAAGAGTCTAAAGCATTATTCAATAAAAGTTATCATGTTCAAGAAAAATATGAAAAAGTTAACATGATTATTGTTGAAGCTCCTTACAAGGTTATTAGTCTTCAGGAGGAAGTTTCAAAACTGCATGATGATAATGTTTTATTAAGAGATGAAAATGAAGTTTTGAAGAAAGATATTGATATTTTCAAGAAGAAGTGGGAAAATGTGACTGCTGAAGTTCTTGAGGAGTGTGATTTTGCGAAGACATCATAAGTATGAATACAATATTTTGTCTGAGCAATTTATTTCATCTCAGAAAGAATTAATCAATGCTAATGTGAAAGTTTCTGAACTCAAGATTGAGATTCTGGATTTGCAAAGGCATTTGAAGAACGCAATAATTCTCCTACACATTTCTGAATTATTTGTTTAAAGCGGAGAAGAGTGAAGAAAGTAATAAGGAGGCAGATTTACATCAGGTTCCTGCTCAAGTGGATATGTTAAAGTTTTCATCTGCTCCAGTCAAAACAAGTGATAAATTGTTAGAGCATATTTCTATGTTAACGTGTGTCTCGTGTATTGTATCTAATCTAGAGCATCTGTGTGAGTCATATAGTCACTGGCCGTACTATATGCACCACCATACCAGATGGTACGGGCGTACCAGATGGTACGTTGGTGGTCCGCTAGCCAGTTAGTAAGTGACTATAAATAGTTCGTTAGAGAGAGAGCTAAGCAGTTCAGTTCTGTCATTTCATATCATTCTTAACTGTGTGTTTAAGGTGTTTTCTCTCTCTATATTGTAACCTCTTTGTGAATCAATAAAGCGAAGCTTTATTTACTTCCCATTGTTTACCGAATTACCGAATAATGCAGTAGTAAGATCGTTCAGTGGTTTTATAAGTGGCATCAGAGCAATTGGTTGCTCTACTGCTGTGAATTTGGTAAAATTTTCGTGTTGTAGAATGAGAAAGTTTAGGTTTTCTTAGTTTTTCATCAAATTTCCGCAATTCCGAGTGTTTCAAAGATGGAAAATGATTTCTGAGTGTTCCTAGTGAGTTTTCGCACCTTTCTGAACCAAATTCCAGTCGAAAACATCAAAATTCGCAAAAATCAGTCGTGATCAGCGTGGTCCGCTTCAAGAACAGTTGGTACGCCGTTGGTCCGCCGGTGTCCACACGGAAATCTTCAACAGTATTCTGGTCTGCTGAAACTGGTCTCGGAAGGCAATCTTCAAAGTTGGTCCATGGCGGTTATTTTCTAGTCCGCCGTACCATTTGGTCCGCCGTACCAAATTTGATCCGCAAGAGATACCTCGTCCGTGTCTGGTCCGCATGTATAAATCTGGTCCGCTGAGATAATTTGGTATGTTTCTGGTCCGCTGAGTTTATTTGGTCCGGAACTAGTCCGCTGAGAACAGGTTGGTCCGCTAGCAGAAAACATGTGTTCACTAAAACTGACGTAACTTGAGAACCGTTAAGAGTTACGGGAGCTAATACCAGTCAAAACGTTTGTCTCGACGAGATCTAGACGTTTACTAGCCTAATGGCCAGTATCCTCCGGTTTGATCCCCAAAATCTGCTTGGAAGACGTCCGTTTTTGAGTTACGAGTTTTACATTCGGTATTGTAATTTCAAAATGAGCGATTTTCATGCATTTTCAGTTGTTCAATCATCAATGCAAGCTATGTTGAACTATGATAACGTGATTGGAACAACCCAGAAAGTTCCTAAATTACTTCGGTTGGAAGATTATCATAGCTGGAAGAAAAGATTTGAATCTTACATATACTCCCAAGATGTTGATTGTTGGATTCCGATTGAAACACAATATGAGTATCCGTTGATTGCTAATACATTACCTAAGTCGATAAGTGATTTTGAGCCTGAAGAAAAGAAGGTGTTTGCAAGAGAAAAGAAAACTTATAGTTTTCTCACGATGGCATTACCTAAAGATTTGATGCATCAGTTTAAGAATTTTCCAACTTTGAAACAATTATGGGATGCTATTAAGGAAAGATGTGAGGGTAATGATCAGTATAAGAATACTCGAAAGAAAGTTTTGAAGAAAGAGTTTGATAATTTCGGGCTTTGTGAGAATGAGAAGATCACAGATTTAATTGCAAGGTTTTCACATTTGATCAATGAACTTGATATTGTAGGTGTGAAGAAAGAAGATGATGAATTAAAGGAGAAATTTCTGGAAGCTTTACCCGAAAAGTGGGAGAATTTTGTGATGATGTTGTCTAATGATCCAAACTACTCAAGTTGGACATTCAATCAGTTGATAAGCAAATTACAAGCTCGAGAAATGGAATTACTTGTGAAAAAGTCAGCAACTCCATCTGTTCAGAATCCTGAAATATATATTTTGGGGAGAATTCTGCTACTGTTCATGCTAAAACAAAGTCACATTCTATTTCAAGTGGTAATCCACCAGTAACAGCTTTTCTTGCTGGAAAGTCTGAAAACACTGGTTATTCTTTGGGTTGCAGTTTTACTATTCCTGATAGATCATCAAGCAAATCTACTTCTAATCAAGCAACCGAAGTGTAACACCCGAGTTGATATTCAAGTTTATAATGGTTAAACGTTTAACAACAAAGTTTGGTCCCAGAATATTTTCATAAAATACTGGTGATTTTAATCATTATCACATACAAAAGTTATCATTTCCAATTCTTCACTACAACCTTAAAGTATTTTAAAACACCACATGATCTTCACACCATACTAAGTTCAAAACGACGTCATGTATTTGAAGTTCGTATTAAGACTTCTAAACAAGATCATTAACAAAACAACGTCAAGCGTTCGGTTCATGTTCAGCTCCGAGGAATCCAGCTATATTTTGTTTTTACCTGCTTTTTTTCATTAACCCGTTAGTGTATTATACGTTAGGATCGATAATAAGGCGTTAGAATACAAGAAAAAGGGTCAAAAATCACATTTCATCTTGAGGCCAGCGTAAGCTACGGTGGCACCGTAGCTTACGGTGGCCCCTGGCTACCTTACGCTGGCTTTGTTCTGTCCTACGGTGGACTTTCATTCCTGTGGCCACCGTAAGCTACGGTGGTCACCGTAAGCTACGGTGGCTACAGGTCACATTTCCCCATTTTCTTGCATTTTAAGCCCAAGGCTCAATTGGGGTGTGCTTGGTTCACCCGTAGGACCTGCAACCATTTGAAATCAATACCCGTACCAAGTTTACGAGTACATACAACATTACCAAGCGCTAAAACAAATAACACATACCGGTTACTTGCCAAAATCCAACCCGTTTGACCCGTTTACCTTGCCATACAAACGTTACATTCCAAGTGAAATATTGAGGTCAATTAATCAATGGCACCCTGACCAAAACATGTATTCCTACACACTACTAAATGTTATGATTTACATTATAGGAACCATTGTAGTCCCCAACGGTGCTATGTACCCACGCTTGTGATTCCATCGAATCCATTGATCACAACACCACCTGAGGGACTCATCAAGGTCCCTACAACCCGTTAAGTCCCAGTTAGCCTTCACCTAAGTTCCTATGAACCCTTATGGCGAAATTGGCATTTGGGGACGTTACTTACTAGTATTAACACATTACAAATAAATGTGCAATCCCTTGGCTTGCCATGACTCTTGCAAGTCATTAGCTTGCTCAAGTATGCACTTAACTAAGATTTGCCATGTTT
Source organism: Deinandra increscens subsp. villosa (assembly GCA_039602395.1). Lineage (NCBI taxonomy): Eukaryota > Viridiplantae > Streptophyta > Magnoliopsida > Asterales > Asteraceae > Deinandra > Deinandra increscens. The sequence continues at coordinate 28,296,527 of JBCNJP010000017.1, read as the reverse complement.
ATTTCTTCATTAATAGATAAGATTGTCATGTATCATAACACGCAAGGCGTAAGAACACGTTACCTCGAGAGCTTGAGCTTCCACTACCTCCGGCGTGGGCTATACGATCACCACCTTCTCCTTGGTTGCCTATTGAGTCCACACACACAAGTTAGGACTCTTACATTATGACCGAATGACCATGTTTTCTTGGTGTCCATGACATTACATATTCAACTTCTATTTACCATGCTATCAAGTTTCCTTAACAAGACTTCTCATGCACAAACACATTAGATAATTAGGAAGTTTATCAACCTACCCAATACGTCAACATTTTACACTCAAATGGGTCAAGCAAATCACACAATGTATTACTTGCATATGAACATCAAATTTAGTAAATACACTACCTATGATCAATTAAGCATGAATCATAACAATTTAGTCATCTAGCCATATGTAGGTGTCATCTAGGCATTTCATCGAGCACTTGGTGTGCATTCCTAGTTACATACACCCGATTCATTCACATGAACCTCCTACTTATCAAATTAGCAAGGGTTGGGTGATCACACCTCAAACCCATCATCAAATTATCATCTATCAACATAATCAATCAATATCAAGTTCCATTACTCATGATTGAGATCAAATTTTAGGTCATTCATGGTGTTTAGCAACATGCAAGTTCAAGTAGGGAAATTGGTGACTACTAGACCAATTACTAGACTATTTGGTTCTCTAGACAACATACAACATTCCTAATACCTTAGGATTATGAATCAACACCAATTTCACAGATTTGGGCTCCAAGGTGTCGACATTCATACATGCAACTAGGTGGGGTTTGACTTACTTGTTACAAGATTAGTTCTAGAGGAAGAATCCTCTTCCAATTTCCAACTTATGGCCCCAATTTCGCAGCTTGACACCTCCTAGGAGCAGAATTCGATTGTGGGAGATGGAGGAGAGGGCTTGGGGTGCGCAGATCGTGTTTCACGATCTCCCCTCCTCTTCCTTCCTTTTGTTTAATCTAATTCTCTCATTTTACAATTCCAGCCCCTCTACAATAGGTTTTGGTTTAATTGCTAACTAAACCTTCATATTACCCATTTAACCCCCAAGTTTTCCATACATGGCAAGTACTATAATATTTAAGGAACAATTTAGTCACATAACGGGACTCGGCTTTACGTTAACGGAAATTCTCGTATAATAAAACTTGGGATGTTACAACTCCACCTCCCTTAGGGGAGTTTCGTCCCCGAAACGAAATCACGTACCGAATAGATAGGGATAGTATAGTCGCATATCTTCCTCCAGCTCCCAAGTGAGGTCCGAGCCCTTCCGGTGCTCCCACTGGACTAATACTTGGCTCAATTCCTTGTTCCTCAACTTTTTTACCTTGTTATCCAAGATCGCGATAGGCGTTTCCACATAATTTAGTTTGTCATCGATCACCAAATCTTCTAGTGGCACATACGCACTTTCATCGGCTAGGCATTTTCGCAAGTAGGACACGTGGAAGGTATTATGTATGGCGCTCAACTCTTCCGGCAACTCGAGTTGATATGCCACTTCTCCCACTTTAGCCAATATCCTAAACGGTCCAATGAACCTAGGACTCAGCTTACCACGTTTACGGAACCGTATGATGCCCTTCCACGGGGACACCTTCAACATTACAAAGTCACCCACTTGGAACTCAATGGGTCTCCTCCTTTTATCGGCATACGCTTTTTTGCCTATCTTGAGCCGCCTTTAGCCTTGCCCTTATGATGTCAATCTTTCGGGATGTTAGATCAACCACATCCTTGCTTGCAAGCTCTCGTTGACCCACTTCACCCCAACACACGGGTGTTCTACATTTCCTACCATAAAGCATCTCATACGGGGGCATCCCAATGCTAGCATGGTAGCTATTATTGTATGAAAACTCCACGAGAGGAAGGTGACGATCCCAACTTCCGCCAAAATCGATTACACATGCTCTAAGCATGTCTTCAAGAGTTTGGATCGTCCTCTCGCTTTGCCCATCCGTTTGCGGATGGTATGCCGTGCTTAACAACAATCTTGTGCCCATTTTGGTTTGGAAGTCCCTCCAAAACTGGGAGGTAAATCGGGTGTCCCGATCCGACACAATAGACACCGGTATGCCATGTCGGGACACTAACTCCTTCACATAAACATCAGCCATCTTTTCCGAAGTGTAGGTCTCGCAGATAGGTATGAAATGGGCACTTTTCGTTAGTCTATCTACCACTACCCAAATCGCGTCGTGACCCCTAACCGTTTTTGGCAATTTGGTTAGCAAATCCATGGTGATATTGTTGATACCTGAAATGTGCGTCGTGTGAAGTATCGAACGAAGACCAAGTTCAAGCCAATATAGGGTTGGCCGAACTAGGTCCGAACCTGAAGTTCGGACCGGCCGAACCTGGGGTTCGGTGGGAGTTCGGCCGATCGGGTATATATAGTAGTTTGGTCTTTGTGTTTAGGAGTTCTGAGCGAGTGAGCAAATCTTAAGTGTGTGTTTCTGAGTGTGTTTCTCTGTGTCAATTCTCTGTGGTTTACTGATTGTAATTGTTCTCGTTTGATCAATAAAACAATCGGTTATTTACGTTTTGATGTCCGATTAGCTAGATCGAGTAGACGATCCGATGCTCACGCATTTTCAAGTGGTATCAGAGCTTTCTGGTTCACTCTACTGATCTGTGGTTGCTATTCTCGGATTATTGAACGTTTTTGAAGTTTTCTCGTGTTTCATTTCGTGTTTTCTATCATTTCTGATGTGCAATTTGTGTCAAAACTGTTCCTAAACCATTTCCTATTGGTTTTTCTGATTCATCATATCAAGTTTCGTCAAAATCAGTCCGTTTTCACGAGTTTTCGGAAAATGTCTTCGAGGTTCGGAGGTTACTGGGCAAGCTCGGAGTAACCGCTCCGAACTTGAGGTTCGGAGGTGACTCGGAGAGTGTTCGGCGAGAGTTCGGTGGTAGATCGGTCAAGGTTCGGAGTGTTTGCGTTCGGAGCTAGTTTGGTGTGAGTTCGGAGCTTGATATATTTTCGGACAAAGTTCGGTGTTCGTTCGGAGGCTGATCAAGGTTCGGACAACGTTCGGTGAGAGTTCGGACGGCAGACTAAGTTCGGAACAAGTTCGGAGGGCAGAATTGTTCAGATTTTCAACGATGTCGGAATTTCAAGCTTTTGCCTCAATGCAAAGTGCTATGCAGACCATGATGAATTATGACAATGAAATCGGAACAAGTCAGAAAGTTCCCAAATTGTTGAAACTAGAAGATTATCAGAATTGGAAGAAACGATTTTCAGCGTATATCAGCACAAATAATATTGACTTATGGATTCCAATTAGGAAATTGTATGAAAAACCAAAAGAGGATGGAGAGTCTAAGGAAATTGAAGATTTTGATGATGCTGAAAGAAAAAGTTATGAGCTTGAAAAGAAAGTTTATGGTTATCTTACTATGGCTTTACCTACTGAATTGCTTCATCAATTTAGCACTTGCAAGAAATCTAAGCAATTATGGGATGCTCTATCAGCACGATGTGAAGGGAATGCTGATTATAAGAAGAGTCGAAAGAAAGTTTTGAACAAAGAATTTGATAATTTTCAAAATTATGACAATGAGAACATTACTGCTCTAGTTTCAAGATTTTCACATTTGATTAGTGAATTGAAGGTTGTTGGAATTGAAAAATCTGATGCTGATTTAAAGGAAAAGATCATGGAAGCTTTACCTGAAAAGTGGGAAAATTATGTTTTGCTACTCACTCATGACAAGGATTATTCTACTTTAACATTTCACGAGCTTACTGGAAAACTTCATGCCCGGGAAATGGAAATGTTAAACAACAAAAAGTCAAGTGTTACTTTACAGAATCCGGAATTGTATCATGGTGAAAATTCAGCAAGCATGAATGCTAAAGCTAAACCAAATTTAAGTTCTGCACCAAGTGTTGCTTTTCTAGCTGGATTTTCAGGAAATTCTGATAATAATTCTTCAAGAGGTTGCAATTTCACAATTCCAAATTTTACAAACCAAAGTGCTTTTTCAGCTGACTCAACGGAGGATTGTGCCAAAATGATTTCTGCATTGATTTCATCATCTTTTGGTCTGATTCTCAAAAATGTTGCTGATGCAAAGTTAACTAGTGAGGATCTTGATGCTCTCGATGATGATCAATTAACCGAATTGGATGTATCTTGGCAATATGCTATGTTGTGTCAACGATCTAAGAGATTCTTTAAGAAGCATGGAAGGAATATTTCTGGAGACAAATTGGGTTTTGACAAGTCAAAACTAAAATGTTTTAAATGTCAACAACTTGGACATTTTGCCAAGGAATGTCAACAGGCACATGCAAATAAGTCTGGTATTACTCCATCACCAAAGCCTGGTTTTACTCAACCATCTACTAGTAACACAAGCAAGTCAACAGCTTTGATGGTTCAAAATGATGGTGTGTATGATTGGGGTAAACATTTTGGATATGATTCATCTGCATTGATAGTTACGCATGATCTACAAGAAGATTTTTGTTCAGATACTAGTTCTGATACTAGTTCAAGTCCAAGTTCTTATGAATCTGCTGAAAATTTGGAGAGTTTGATGAAAGAAAATGTTTTGTTGATGAATAAAGTTCAACAATTGACTGAAGAATTTGAGATGATTAAATTTGAATTGAAGATTTCTAAAGAATGTGAACAGAGTTTGGTTTTGAAGAATAAGGACTTGACTACTGAAATCAAATTGTTAAATGACGTTTTAGAAGTATTGAAGCAAGATAAGAAACATGCTGAAACTTCGAAAGCTGAAATTTGTGAAGAAAAGGGTGAGTTAGTCAAAGAAGTGAAGAAATGGAAGGCAGAGGCCGAAGATGCTGCAAATGATTTTCAGAATTTGTTTGATAAATCCAAGATTAAGCTTGATTTGCTTACTAAGAGTATTGAAGAATCTGATACTAAAATCAAAGCATATCAAGTTGATATGGAAAAGTTGTTGGATGACAAGCGGGAGTTGGCTAGGGTAAATAAAGTGCAAGCTGCAAATCTAGAGATTCAGAAGCGGAATGAGAATAAACTGAAAAAGGAGTTACATGAAGGACTTGATAATCTTCGCTTACAAAAATTTGAAACTCACAAAGTTGCCAAGCGTTTGATTGCTAAAGAAAAGGAATTTGCAGAAGCTCAACAGCAAATTTCTGATCTCAAAATTCAAGTTCTTGATGCTAAAAGATTGCTCAACAATGTTTCTAATTCTCAGGTTTTCACAAGCTTCTTAGCAAATGATGCAAATTTTGAAAGAATGTTTGATAAAACTGCATCACCCCCTGCTCATATCAAGGAAGCTGTTAAAAAAGTAACGGAATCGGTTGATGATTTTGATTATTCAAAACTATCATCTTCTACTTCAGAAGAAGTCAAGGTTGTGCAGAAGAAGAAAAACAAGAAAAACAAGAAAAAGGTCTTGAAATCTGCGATTCCTCCAGCACCAAAGTTTGTTTCTGGTTCATCTTCTGCTGATAATGAGAAATCGGCTACATCAAGTGATACGATTCAGTCTCCACTTGAATTTGATGAGACAATTTTCTATACACAAAAGAAAATTCCTGATGTGAAAGCCGAATTCACAAGATTGGCTAAGAATGGACACCAGAGTACAAATTCTGAGGGGAAGATTTCTGGTAAACAAGTTGGTTTGGGATTTCAAGAAAAGCATGTTCAAGTTGAGAAGGGTCCAGCATCTGAATCATCAAATCTAAAGAAGCTTAAAATGAAGCAAATGAAGAAGGATGTGTTTAAAGCAGACAAAGTTCAACCTGAAAGGTTTTACAAGCTCAAAGGTTCTGAACAGTTATTTTCTGACAAAGAATTTCCTCTTCACTGCGTGGATGCTCGGAAAATTTCTGAAGTATTTGTGAAAGCTGATATTTCTTCTGAAAGCTCTCAATCTCGTAGCCCTACCTCTAAATGGGTACATGATCACAGGCATCAGGTATATGATTCTCATTCTGATCATGTTAGAGATATTCATGTGTGTTCTATGCAGGAACATCAAAAGTGGGATAAATCGACACGTATATGTTATGTTTGTCGCCAAAGAGGGCACATGGCAAAAGATTGTCCACTTCCTGCTGAATCAAATTCAAGGTTTCACAAGAAACCAGTTTTTGGTACATCTGCCAACAAAAAGTTCTTTGATGAAAAAGGCAGAGTTTTTGATGAATTTGAACCTACATTCTATCAAAAACAAACACGTTTTGTTCCAAAGTTTTCAAAGGATCAAAATGTAGGTTCATTATCACAGTCACCTGTGATTGTTTCATCGAAAACTGATTTACCAAAACAACAGGAATGGAAACCTAAGGTGGTTTCAAAGCAAAATCAGGACACTGGTCGACCAGAAGCGATTCGCTTCGGGTCATTTGTGAACTAATCAGGTTGTCCAGTGTGCAGGTACTTCTAGAAGACCTATCGATGATTGAAAAATTGTCGATGGAGGAGTATTCTGTTTTAATTTAAATTTAATGACAATTTTTTCTCAAAATCTAAAACATATCCGTGTTGATTGATCACTTTTCTTTGTTTACGTTTTTTCTCAAAAAGCCAAAAATAGAGTCTTATTTTTGTGTAAAATGAAAATCCAAAAATAGAGTTTTCATTTTAAGGGGGAGAATTGTAAGTAAGGGGGAGTAATTGAGAAAATGCATGGTATGGGGAGAAGGTGAATACATGCAAAATATATAATGAAGGAAGGTGAATACTTGCAAAATATAAAATTGTGAGAAATTGATCATTGGGAAATGATGGTACATTGGCATACGTATCTGACTTATGGATAAAGTAGATGAAAGGGCCATAAGATCATTGTTTGATGTGCTTGGTAGGCTCGACAAATCAGAAAGTATTCAGATGTGATATACACTAAATACTAATGCTTGACCATGTGGATAACATCTTGATGCATATTTCTTGACACAAAAAGAAAAATAAGTGTGACATTCAAAATGAGAAGTCACTGTGTATACATGTGTTCATTTTGCAAAGATTTAATCTTGTTTGATTTTCTTTATTTTGTCAAACGATCGGACTTTCTCTGCGTATCGGAAGATCGACCTGATCGTTGTTCGTTTGACGTTCTGCTTTATTTTCTTTGGTGTTTCGTATAACTCATCGGACTTTCTCTGCGTGTACGGGAGTACCGACCTGATTGTTGTTGAGTTATACAACTTCAACTTGTTTTATTTTTTCTTATTTTGTTAAATCCGAGGCCTTATCTGCGTATCGAAAGATCGACCTTAAGGTAGACGATTTAACGTTCTTATTTCTTTTTGCATGGAACACAGTTGACTGTATCATGAAAAATAGTATGCAATGTGAAAGTTCACAAATGCAATCACACAAAAGAAAAAGAAAGAAAAACAGAAAATGTCTGAATATGTCTGATATTGTGGGGTACACTGGTCAAAGCAAATTTAATCAATACCTTAACATATCCAGATGTTATGAGTATGATTCTGTCTGAGCTTAAGATGGACAAATTATACCAGCAATCGACATGACTTGTGTGCTTCAATTAATTGAAATTGAAGTAGTAGTTCAGTGCGTTATGTTCAATATGATCCCATATAGTGATCTTTCTCATACCAAAAATAGTGTCTGATTCTGTATTACGATTTCATTTCATATCAAGAAAAGTACAAAAAGATTTTTGGTGTGTTTTAATATAAACTTTCAAAAAGCCAAAAAGATTTTGTTTCTGCTTTATTTTCGATCTGATCAACACGTGATACAAATCAATTTTCAAAATCATATCTTGGAGTCTCGAAGAGACGTTTTGCGCCAAGATTATTTAAGTGTTAATGCAGGATGCTGTTGTGCAAGCTATCACAACTTCAAGTCTTCTGAAGCTGTTGATAAAGACCAGAGATATACTAGATATCATCAAGTATTCAAGATCAAGCTACGATTGAGTTGAGGAGGAGTTTGTTCGAAGATTCATTTCATTGGATAAACGGATTCTTTACTTGAGGGGGAGCTTGATTGAAGATACATATTTGATGATATTGAGAAGAAAAGAAAAGAGATACTGCACACGACGAGGGGGAGTTTGTTGATACCTGAAATGTGCGTCGTGTGAAGTATCGAACGAAGACCAAGTTCAAGCCAATATAGGGTTGGCCGAACTAGGTCCGAACCTGAAGTTCGGACCGGCCGAACCTGGGGTTCGGTGGGAGTTCGGCCGATCGGGTATATATAGTAGTTTGGTCTTTGTGTTTAGGAGTTCTGAGCGAGTGAGCAAATCTTAAGTGTGTGTTTCTGAGTGTGTTTCTCTGTGTCAATTCTCTGTGGTTTACTGATTGTAATTGTTCTCGTTTGATCAATAAAACAATCGGTTATTTACGTTTTGATGTCCGATTAGCTAGATCGAGTAGACGATCCGATGCTCACGCATTTTCAGATATGCTCCCATTTCCACTCTGGGATGTCCAACGGTTGCAATTTCCCATATGGTTTCTGATGCTCGGCCTTAACCTACATACAAGTTAGGCACTTACTCACGTACTTGACTATATCCCGCTTCATGCCGGGCCACCAATAGTCACGTTTCAAGTCGTGATACATCTTGGTGGTTCCAGGATGTACCGAATACCGGGACTTATGGGCCGCATCTAGAAGAAGTAGTTTTACATTGCAAGTGTTAGGAACCCAAATTCGACCAGATCGAGTCCTAATTCCACTACTCTCTTCTACCAAGTTTTTCACTTGGCCCACAATTCTTTCTTTCTTCAAATTTCCCCTTGATAGCTTCAATTTGTGCTTCTTTGATCTTGGTGATCAGGTCCGAAGTCACCACCATTTTCATTGACCGTACCTTGATCGGGGTATAATCCCCTTTCCGACTCAAGGCGTCAGCTACCACATTAGCCTTTCCGGGATGGTAATGGATTTCACAATCGTAGTCCGTTATCGTTTCCAACCACCTCCTTTGCCTTATGTTTAACTCCTTCTGTTCGAAGAAGTACTTAAGGCTTTTATGATCCGTGTAAATAGTGCATTTTACACCATAAAGGTAATGCCTCCATATCTTCAATGCAAAGATCACAGCAGCAAGTTCCAAGTCGTGGGTGGGGTAGTTCAACTCATGCCTCTTCAACTGTCTAGAAGCATACTCTATTACTCTGCCCCATTGCATTAAAACACAACCGAGACCCTTCAGTGATGCATTAGAGTATACCACCAAGTCATCGGTGCCCTCCAGAAGGGTTAAGACCGGTGCTTGGGTCAATTCTCGTTTAAGGCTCTGGAAGGCCTCTTCTTGCTCATTTCCCAACACAAACTTAGTATCCTTTTTAGTTAATTTCGTCATTGGGAGAGCCATCCTCGAGAAGTTCTGAATGAACCGTCGGTAGTAGCCTGCTAAGCCAAGGAAACTTCGGACCTCGGTCGGGTTCCTCGGACGTTCCCAACTTGTTATCGCTTCTATTTTAGCCGGGTCTACCATGATCCCCTCGGCTCCAATGACGTGTCCCACGAATTGAACTTCTTGTAACCAAAACGCGCATTTGGAGAATTTCGCATATAACTTCTCCATTCTTAACTTCTCGAGTACTTCTCGCAAGTGTTCGGCATGTTCCGCTTCACTTTGAGAATAAACCAGTATGTCATCTATAAACACGATCACCGACCTATCCAGCATGGGCCGACACACGCGGTTCATGAGGTCCATGAAAGCCGCGGGCGCATTGGTGAGCCCAAAGGACATTACCGTGAACTCGTAATGCCCGTACCTCGTTCTGAAGGCGGTTTTGGGGATATCTTCTTCCTTCACCTTCAATTGGTGATACCCCGATCTTAGATCAATCTTTGAAAACCATTTCGCCCCTTGCAATTGGTCGAATTAGTCATCAATTCGAGGCAATGGATATCGGTTCTTCACCGTGAGCTTGTTTAACTCATGGTAGTCTATACACAAGCGCATACTCCCGTCTTTCTTCTTCACGAACAATACCGGGGCTCCCCAAGGTGAGACACTTGAGCGGATAAACCCCTTGTCTAAGAGTTCTTGGAGTTGCGTCATTAACTCTTGCAACTCGGATGGTGTAAGACGATATGGCGCCTTGGCCACCGGTTTAGCCCCGGGCACCAAGTCAATCCGAAATTCCACCTCTCGGTCGGGTGGTATTCCCGGTAGATCATCCGGGAACACATCTTTGTACTCGCACACCACCGGTATATCGTCCATAGATGGACCTTGTTCACGGCTATCGGTGACTAAGGCAAGATAGGCCTTGCATCCTTGTAGCAAATACTTCCTCGCTTTATGAAATGAGCATAATCCTGGGAGATCTCGTATCTCGCCGTAGATGGTGACTTGGTTCCCGCTTGGTGAGGTGATTTCTATAGCCTTTCGATCGCATATCACCTGTGCATGATTACGGGACAACCAATCCATGCCCACCACCACCTTGAATTCTCTCACCGCCATGGGAATGAGGTTAGTTGGGTAATCCTCGTTGGCGATAGAGATTTTGCACTCCCGACATACATCATAAACAAGTATAGATTTATCGTTAGCAACTTCTACCTCTAAGGGTACACGCAATTTGTCAATTATAAAAGAAGGGTGCTTGGCAAAATCATAGGACACAAAGGACCTATTAGCTCCCGTATCAAACAATGTATGTGCAGGTATTGAATTAACTGGAAAGGTACCTGCCACAACGTTCGGATCGGATTTGGCCTCTTCGGCCGTCAATTGGAAGCCTCTTGCAGGAGCCCTTTGAGATTCATTTTTCACGCCCGACTTTGCCCTCTCATTCCTGAGCTTTGGGCATTCAGACTTTCTATGTCCCGTCTGATAGCAGTAAAAGCAGCGTATGACTTCAGACGGGCAATTTGAGACACCATGTCCCTTCTTCCCACAGTTTAGGCATGGGCGGTCCTTGAACAAGAATTTGCCCGAGTGGCCTTTGTTGCAAATCTTGCATTTCGAGCTACCACCCTTAGAGTCTTTCTTCTTGGGTGATTCCCCCACTTTTTGCTTCTTTGGGAGATTAGGATTTCCCCCCCTTGAACTTGCCCTTTCCAAGGCTTCTTTCTTCTTCATATCGAGTTCCCGCGCCCGGGCAGTATTGATCATTTCCTCAACGGATTTGAATCCGCCGAGGGGCACAAACTCTTTGATGTTCTGCTTCAGCATGTTACGGTAGAAGAACATCCTCGTCTCTTCATTGGGTAGAACAGCTCCACAGAATTTGACTCGGTTGAGGTACTCCCCCGTTATTTCATCCACAGACTGATGTTCCCCTTGTTCCAGCTTGAGGAACTCATGTTTCAGTTCATTCACTTTGGACGGTGGGCAGTGGTGTTCGGTGAACAATCCCTTAAATTCTTCCCACGTCATGGCATTGACCAACGCCTCCCCCTTTTCTTGACATTTCGCATCCCACCAATCCTTTGCCCGGTCCGCGAGTAGGCCCGTGGCAAAGATCACCTTGTCCTCCGGTTCACAACGAACCCTTCGGAACACAAATTCAACATTTATAATCCAACGGTGGCACGCTATCAGATCGACTTCTCCAATATATTGAGGAGGGTGGCAAGCAAAAAAGTCCTTAAACGAGCATCTCCTCTTGGACTTTTCTTTCTCCCCTTGATTGAGGAGAGCAGCTTTCAATTCATCAAAGTTTTCGTTCATGGTTTTGAGTAGGTCCACTTGCATAGTGTGGACATAGTCGGGGAGAGCCGCGTTAATTGCAGTCCCCACTTCCTCGGCAATCTGGGCCCTCAGTTCAGCCCTTCTTTGCTCTTCCGCGAGAGCTTCAGCGTTTGGGTCAGCCATTTATCTACATATATAGAGGTAACAACATGTTAACTCTGCATTTCAAGTTCCCTTTGCCCATAGCAAGGTTTATGCGATTAATTGGACAATTTCCAATCAACCTGACAGATTTATACGAGGTCCTTTGCCTTAGCATTAACCCGTTTCTATCCGTCCATGTCATTTAACACAATTCACAGTTCTAGTGTTTAACACTTTTCCGTGATTCCCCATATAATGGTCGTAACCTTTTCGGTAACCGACCTCAATTTGGCAAACAAATTTCAAATTTATATCCTACCAATGCTAAGGATAACGAAATACAAAATTTAACTAACCTGGATTCCCGTTCAAGCTCAAACCGAACGCTTAACCTATATCTCGAGCTCGAGGTTTGAGTTCAAGTACTTTCCATGTACTTGAATCCCTCAACCCACGGCTCTGATACCAACTTGTAACACCCGAGTTGATATTCAAGTTTATAATGGTTAAACGTTTAACAACAAAGTTTGGTCCCAGAAAATTTTCATAAAATAGTGGTGATTTTAATCATGATCACATACAAAAGTTATCATTTCCAATTCTTCACTACAACCTTAAAGTATTTTAAAACACCACATGATCTTAACACCATACTAAGTTCAAAACGACGTCATGTATTTGAAGTTCGTATTAAGACTTCTAAACAATATCATTTTCAAAACAACGTCAAGCGTTCGGTTCATGTTCAGCTCCGAGGAATCCAGCTATATTTTGTTTTTACCTGCATTTTTTCGTTAACCCGTTAGTGTATTATACGTTAGGATCGATAATAAGGCGTTAGAATACAAGAAAAAGGGTCAAAAATCACATTTCATCTTGAGGCCAGCGTAAGCTACGGTGGCACCGTAGCTTACGGTGGCCCCTGGCTACCTTACGCTGGCTTTGTTCTGTCCTATGGTGGACTTTCATTCCTGTGGCCACCGTAAGCTACGGTGGTCACCGTAAGCTACGGTGGCTACAGGTCACATTTCCCCATTTTCTTGCATTTTAAGCCTAAGGCTCAATTGGGGTGTGCTTGGTTCACCCGTAGGAACTGCAACCATTTGAAATCAATACCCGTACCAAGTTTACGAGTACATACAACATTACCAAGCGCTAAAACAAATAACACATACCGATTACTTGCCAAAATCCAACCCGTTTGACCCGTTTACCTTGCCATACAAACGTTACATTCCAAGTGAAATATTGAGGTCAATTAATCAATGGCACCCTGACCAAAACATGTATTCCTACACACTACTAAATGTTATGATTTACATTATAGGAACCATTGTAGTCCCCAATAGTGCTATGTACCCACGCTTATGATTCCATCGAATCCATTGATCACAACACCACTTGAGGGAATCATCAAGGTCCCTACAACCCGTTAAGTCCCAGTTAACCTTCACCTAAGTTCCTATGAACCCTTATGGCGAAATTGGCATTTGGGGACGTTACTTACTAGTATTAACACATTACAAATAAATGTGCAATCCCTTGGCTTGCCATGACTCTTGCAAGTCATTAGCTTGCTCAAGTATGCACTTAACTAAGATTTGCCATGTTTATTTCTTCATTAATAGATAAGATTGTCATGTATCATAACACGCAAGGCGTAAGAACACGTTACCTCGAGAGCTTGAGCTTCCACTACCTCCGGCGTGGGCTATACGATCACCACCTTCTCCTTGGTTGCCTATTGAGTCCACACACACAAGTTAGGACTCTTACATTATGACCGAATGACCATATTTTCTTGGTGTCCATGACATTACATATTCAACTTCTATTTACCATGCTATCAAGTTTCCTTAACAAGACTTCTCATGCACAAACACATTAGATAATTAGGAAGTTTATCAACCTACCCAATACGTCAACATTTTACACTCAAATGGGTCAAGCAAATCACACAATGTATTACTTGCATATGAACATCAAATTTAGTTAATACACTACCTATGATCAATTAAGCATGAATCATAACAATTTAGTCATCTAGCAATATGTAGGTGTCATCTAGGCATTTCATCGAGCACTTGGTGTGCATTCCTAGTTACATACACCCGATTCATTCACATGAACCTCCTACTTATCAAATTAGCAAGGGTTGGGTGATCACACCTCAAACCCATCATCAAATTTATCATCTATCAACATAATCAATCAATATCAAGTTCCATTACTCATGATTGAGATCAAATTTTAGGTCTTTCATGGTGTTTAGCAACATGCTGTAGGGATATGATCATGTAATAGTAAGCGTATGTCCGGAAATTATTTAAGCCTACGGGGTCACACGTCTCGACACCAAATGTATTAATATTAATTAATAGTTAATTAATATTTATCATGAATTATTAAAGAGGAATTAATTAAAAACTAATAGTTAATTGTTAATGGGCCATTAGTTATTAATTAAAGAGAAGGGAATTGGACTAGATTATTTAAGGAACAAGTTGGTGGAAGCCCAAAGGCCTTGTACGAATTCTAGAAATTCTTAAGCCTCATAGGGCTCATTGTGTTGCCCTAATCTTGTTCCCTAAGTTATCTAAACCCTATAAATAGAACCCCTTGGTTAAGGGTTTGGGTGAAGATTCAATCCAAGTGATTATAGAATTCCAAAACCCTAATTCTCTCCTCCTCCTCTCCTCTTCTAAATTTCGGCTAGGGTTTCTAATTCCCTTGAGTTCGAAATTGTGGTTTGACCATAACTTGAAGAAGAAGGTTCGTGATCAAGTGCTAGCAAATAACATTGGTGTGTCGTGTGTGCGATCGTAGAGGGATTTGCATTAAATCCTCTAAGAGATCAAGTCAATCCGAGCTCATAAGGTAAACATGTTCTATCTGGTTAGTTAGGTTAAATCATAGGATCGATCCGCTGTGTACTCGTGAATAATCTGATAAATAGTTATATAAACCAACAGTGGTATCACGAGCCACCTATGAAATTAATTAATTACCGGGTATAAAAACTTGGAAGGGGGGTAACCCTAATTTCGAATTAGGGATATGTTTCCCCATAAAGATTCTAGCTTTTGATCCATTAGAAATCAGGTTTTTTACAATTAGAAAATCGTTTTGTGAATTGGTAAAAACAGAAAATTAGGATTTGGAAACCCTGATTTTCGAAAATTAGGAAACCCTATTTTCGGAAATTATAAACCCTGATTTTCGAAAATCTTAAACCCTAATTTTGAAAAATTGGAAACCCTAATTTGGCCCAAATCGAAAACCCTAGTTTTCGGCCCAACACTACGTCAAAACTAACCTTTGGCCACGGAAAAAAACCGTGACAAAAGGTGTTTTGTCACGTTTTTTTTTCCATTCCAACCGACACTATAGGTGCCGTGACCATATGTACCCTACGGCCACGTTACAATATCAGTGGCTGAAGCCACCTATAAGCGTGGCTAAAGGGTACTAATATTTGTTGTTGTAATCAAACAATTCTTCAGAAAAGCGTGGCCAAAGGGTCCCAACGGCCACATGTGTTTGGTTAACGTGGCCTTTGGTATTTTATGGTCACGTATATTCGTGTTTTAGCCACATACATTATAAAAATACGTGGCCAAAGGGTTGCTGAAATCATACATTTTGTCACAGTACGAGTGGCCAAAGGGTGGCAACGGCCACGTTAAAATATGAATGGCGTGGCCTTTGGTATTATATGGTCACGTATATTTGTGTTTTAGCCACATATGTAATAAAAAAACGTGGCCAAATGGGTTGCTGAAATTATAATTTTTGTCCCAATACGCGTGGCCAAAGGTTGGCAACCGCCACGTCAAAATATGAATAGCGTGGCCTTTGGTATTATATGGTCACGTATATTTGTGTTTTAGCCACATATGATATGAAATAACGTGGCCAAATGGGTTGCTGAAATCATAAATTTTGTCCCAATACGCATGGCCAAAGGGTGGCAACGGCCACATTAAAATATAATAAGGGTGGCCTTTGGTATTATATGGTCACGTATATTTGTGTTTTAGCCACATATATTTGGAAAAAAAAAGTGGCTAAAGGGTAGTTGAAATCATACATTTTTTCTCAATACGCGTGGCCAAATGGTGGCAACGGCCACGTTAAGATATAATAAGGGTGGCCTTTGGTATTATATGGTCACGTATATTTGTGTTTTAGCCACATATATTTGGGAAAAAAAAGTGGCTAAAGGGTAGTTGAAATCATACATTTTGTCTCAATACGTGTGGCCAAATGGTGGCAACGGCCACGTTAAGATATAAAAAGCGTGACCTTTGGTATTATATGGTCACGTATATTTTTGTTTTAGCCACATATATTTGGAAAAAGAAAGTGGCCAAAGGGTAGTTGAAATCATACATTTTGTCTCAATACGCGTGGCCAAATGGTGGCAACGGCCACGTTAAGATATAAAAAGCGTGACCTTTGGTATTATATGGTCACGTATATTTGTGTTTTAGCCACATATATTTGGAAAAAGAAAGTGGCCAAAGGGTAGTTGAAATCATACATTTTATCTCAATGAACCCTATATTTAATTACAAATCAAATAAAATTTAATTACAAATCAAATAAAATTTAACACATATATTTAATTACAAATAAAATAAAATTCAATTACAAGTCAATACAAATGAAATACAAATAAAAAATTAAAGAAAATTACACTGCATACAAGCATTATTCTCAATCTAATTCAATTACAAGTCAACAACACTACCGCGTAAGTGGTCTTCATCTTCAACTGTCCAGATTTGAGCTTAATTAGGACCATTTTTTATTGTATTTCTTCCTATACCAAAACATATAATTGATAATTAGGTTATGGAAATTGATCATAATATATATAGCAATTTTGAAATACTTACCACCATGATAGATATGGACTGAGGAGTGCCATTTTATTGCAAGTAGTATGGGTCATCAGGTCTTACAGTTCAATTGATTTCCAGATGAACATTAGATATCCAGATGAACTTAAAACATCCGGATGAAGATCACATTAATTAAGTTCCAGATCAACTTCAAAGTCAGTTGAACTTTGTTTGCTACACATCTCACAATTTGTTCCAACAATCCCTAGCTGGCCCAAGTGTTTGAGGTACCAAATAACATTTAAAATGGGACTACATGACATTACCAAACAGATTACTGTGAAAATATAGAACGGAATGAAACTTGACTGGCAAATATTTACCTTTTTCTTTTCAACCGCTTCAGACGAGGTTGATCGACCACCGATTTCACGCCCTACAGTTCAATTAATTACTTTATGTAAATGAGCAATCAAACCTATAATGAGTTTGACAAATACTAACTGTTGTGTGTATGTCAGCATGATTAGTGCTGTGGCTAGATCCAACAAAAATCTCCTTAGAATTTTCCTAGAACAATGTTTTTGAATTGGTAAAAAGTTAGACCAGAATAATGACGCAGACCTATCATGAAAGTATTTATTCTGTTTTTTTAATCTAACATAAGTTGTTCCAGTTTTATTCATACAGATTATGTATATACTCTATTTTTTCATATTAACATACATTTTCAATGAATAATAGCAGGGCCCCATTTAACTCATATCTTTATTCTTACATGAAGTATATATTCTTATGTACCAGTAACTTGCATCTATTTGTGTTCTTCAGAAACAAGAGTTCATCCGGATTGTGTTCTTCATGAACAAGAGTGTATGTGATTATAAGGCACTTGAAAAATAGTATGATTAATTAAGTTGTGATGTAAAGAATTCACCTCTGTAGATGCCGGAGCATTAAGTTTGTGTGGTAACGGTGGTCCAATTGCAGATAGATGAGCTATAAGTAGATCAAGTTTTTTCTCCGATTCTTGAATCTTCAAGAAGAGGGCCTTAATCTGTTCATTTTTTTCATCCCTAAGAAGTCTCTCCTCTTTAAGTTCGAACTCAAGTTTTTCCAATTGACCATCAGTGTTGTTGGATCGATCCTTGAATTTTGTACAATTAACAGAATGTAGTTAGATGCTTTTTAACAAAGTACATAAATAGGAAAGCATGCAGACCCTATTGATTCATTATCTCTTAGTTAGTTCTTAATTATTAATATATCACATAAAGACCCTATTGATTGATTATTTGATATGTTATACACAAATTAAAGACATCTAAAGGGAAGAGTGGAACACATCATGTCTTCAGTGGATATAAACAAACAGTTCACCATTTCTAGCAGAGTAGCAGATGCATGACATCAACATTCTTCTATTCTTCTACAGGGGATTTAAACTAAAATTTCTTTATTTTGTACCCCTCTAACATGAACCTACAAAAAATGTTGGAAACATTCCTATATATGTCCTCTAGGATCATTTCCTAGCTAGTAATGACCAGAGTAACGTAAATTAGTTCTTAGTTATTAATACATCACATAAAGACCCTATTGACTAATTATTTGATATGTTATACACAAATTTAAGACATCCAAAGGGAAGAGCAGAACACATCATGTCTTCAGTGGATATAATTAAACAAACAGTTCACCATTTCTAGCAGTGTACATAAAGAAGAAAGGAGGTTCACCAGTAACATGAATCTACAAACATGTGCATATGCTTGACCTCAACATTCCTAGCATAAAAATAACTAATTTAGCATGCTCCCCCAGTCATTTAAGAAGGTAAATAACTAATTTAGCATAAAATGAATGGGTTGGAATTAATGGAGAGGATATCTGCAATATATACCCCTTCCTAATTAATTCTGTATGAAACGAAATTTTATCGATCTGTAACTGTAACTATACACAAATTCAGGGATCCCAAGTTAAACGTGTATCAATAATAAACAAAAGAAACAATTTTATGAAAACAGATTGTAAGTAATGAAACGGAATAACTTGACAATTACCGTTTTCTGGACTGAATGGTCTCCCAAATCACATCCCACTTCTGAAGAATCGCTAGCGCTGGCTGTTGAAGCTATTCGTTGTTGAAGCTCCATGGAAGATGTGAATGATATGGATGAGAAAGAAGACCTAGTTATTCGCTGGAGGTTTTTAATTGGAAATTTTCTGATAAAGTGAGAGGGAAAAGTATCTGATGAATCGATAATATGTAAATTTAGTTCGAAATTTTGGGTGTAGTTTGAACTAATGGTGGGAAATTCAAATTTTTTGGTGAAAATTTTTAACTAAAAGGGGGGGAATTGTTCAAACTGATAAAAAAACCCAAAATTAATATAAACAATATGTATATTAAACATAATTAAACCTAAAATTAAACATAAACATAATTAATTAATTACTTAAATGTCTCCACGTGGCTCTTCCAGCGGGTTCTTCTTGAAGATGAAATTCATAACTGTGATCCTTTAAGCAGATCTGGATGACGATCGGAGTTAAAAGCCCTAATTAACAAAATAATGTTTTAATATATATTAAATTTATTATTTTATTTTAGATATAATAAACAAGATTTTAATAACACGTGCCTTGTGGCCGTGATAACGCAACTACAAAAAACGGATACATTACTAAAACACAACTCAAAAATGAAAATGATAAATTACTATGCAATTCAGAACAAAAATACCAAAAGACGTACCGCCATGTTGTGAATTTCTCATGTATAATAATTTTGTTTCCAAAAATATTAAACGACGTCCAATTAGGATGTTGAGGAGCAATTAGGACCAACTAGACTCAATGAGGACTAAATACTGACAATTAGCGTCATTTATAAAGATACTTTAGTGAAGACCAGTTATGGTCAATTAATATGGTCAATGAATACGAATTAGGACCAGTTCAATGAGAAGGTCGATTATGCTCATAGGACCGATAAGGACGGAGCATAAAGGAAGTGACTAATGAGGATTGATAATCAAGTATGACCAATTAGGACTAATTGGGGCCAATTAGTTAAAATGAGGACCAATGATACCAATAAGGGTAAATCAGGGTTAGTGATTGTCGATTAAGACCAATTAGGTTCAATTAGGGTCAATGAGGACCAATTAGGACCAATAAGGATGAATTATGACTTATTAGGGCCAGTTGGGACCGATGAGGGCCAATTGGACAGAATAAGTACCAATATGGCTCAATTCGGGTTAATGAGGAGCAATTTGAACAAAATGGACCAATAAGGACCAATTAGTGTCAGTTAATCTCAATAAGGACCTACTAGACTTATCGTTTACCATTTACTTTGTAGTACAACAAATTTGAGTCAATTAGGCCCAATTGACCCCAATTGATTATAATTGGTCCTAAATGAGCCTAATTGATCGTAATTGACCGTAAGTGATCTTCATTGAACCTAACCGAGCCGAATAGACTATAATTGACCTTCATTGGCCCTAATTCATCCTAACTGAGTGTTCACTGGCCCTCATTGGTACTCATTTGTCATAAATGACCATGGTCGACCTTAATTCAGTCTACTGGTCCTCATTGAGCGTAATTTGGCCCTCAATCGGCCTAATAGACCCTAATTGGTCATATTTGGTCCTCATAAGGGGTCGACATTGAGCAAAATCGACCCTCGTTAATTAGTTATAACGGGTCTTCATCAGTGACCCTAATTGATCCTCATTGACCCAAATTGACCCTAATTTACCCTAATTGGGCCTCGTGGCTTCGTTGGTCCTAATTGGTCCTACTTTATCTTCATTTGTCCTCATCGGTCTTAATCGACCCTAATTGATGTGGATTCAATTAAAATAAATCTTTAATCCTAATAAAGCAATAAAATGATTGCCACATGGCCTTTTTCTAGGGCCTCCACATCATCATGTCCACATGTCAACACTAGATTAAATTAATATATAAATTTTAAAATAAATTCAATATATTATTTCAACTTTATAAATATAAAATTGAACCTTACATTTAATAAAATTTAAATTTCTAATTAATGTAATGAAACTTCAAATCTTTCAAAATTTCTAAACTTAAATAACTTCAACTAAATGGGCAAACTCCAATAACTTCCCATGTATCAACTCTTAGGGTTCATTGTGATCCAGAAGAACTGCCGTTAGTGTAATACTGCATTTTCGAAAAACAGTTACCCTCTATTTTCTCTCCAGGTTTCTAATTGGCGATTTAAACCTAAACCTTACTCTCTAATTTCTACCAAATGGCACCCAAATTGAATCGAAAGGCTGCATCAAAGGCTACTCAACTGTTCTTCGCCGAACACAATGTTGTAGCGTACTTCGAGAAGTCTGATAAGTCAAAGCTATTTGATGAAATGAACGATTTCCTCGAGAAATCCAACACTCATTTTGCTTTAACTGTGAATCCTGTAATATGCAAGCAGAGAATTGCTGAATTTTGGGACTCAGCCAAAAAATCTGTTGATAGCAACGGGGTTGGTAAAATTGACTCTAGAGTCAATGGGAATGAGATTAGTTTGACTGAAGAAATGATACGGAAGCATCTGAAATTCAATGATGCAGGAGGTGATCCTGATTACAAGTCTGAATTGTACTTGAAGACGTACGAAGCAATTGGGTATGGGGGTGACTTAACTTGTGGGACCATCAAAAAGGGACAACTACCCTATGTTTGGCGATATCTTGCTCATACCATTCTCCACTGCCTGTCTCACAAGAAAACTGCGTGGGATGAACTTGCTGCACCTCAATCATCCGCTTTTCATGGATTGGTAAATGGCCTCAATTTTAACTTTTCAAAAATGATATTTGATGGAATGCTGGAAAAATCTAAAACCGAAAAGGATCTTTTACATGTACCCCAGATTCATCCAACACATTCTCAATTGTGAATTTCCAAATCTGCAAATCTCTGATCAACATCTTGAACTAAAATCTTTTACAAGTAAAACATTTTCTAACATGCAAGTGAACAAAACTGTTTTCCTTGGTAAAGACACATCACACCCTATTCCTAAGGCCAGGACTGCTCCTGAGCAAACTGCTCCTGGTGACAACATTGTTACACCAACAAGTGTTGAGCCCACACCAGACCAACCATCCTCTTCCACTGATATACAAATTCCCACCATTCCCACCAAAAGGAAGAGGATGTCCACATCAAAAACCACACCCAAAAATACCACACGCACTCCACAATCACCCAGAAGGAAGAGGACTAGGTCTCCTTTACCTAGACCTGAAAATGCGTGAGCATTGGATCGTCTACTCGATCTAGCTAATCGGACATCGAAACGTAAATAACCGATTGTTTTATTGATCAAAAGAGAACAATTACAACCAGTAAATCACAGAGAACTAACACAGAGAAACACACTCAGAAACACACACTTTAAGATTTGCTCACACGCTCTGAACTGCTAAACACAAAGACCAAACTACTATATATACCCGACTGGCCGAACGTCCTCCGAACCCCAGGTTCGACCGGTCCAAACTTCAGGTTCGGACCTAGTTCGGCCAACCCTATATTGGCTTGAACTTGGTCTTCATTCGATACTTCACACGACGCACATTTCAGGTATCAACAAACTCCCCCTCGTCGTGTGCAGTATCTCTTCTCATTTCTTCTCAACATCATCAAATATGTATCTTCAAACAAGCTCCCCCTCAAGTAAAGAATCCGTTTATCCAATGAAATGAATCTTCAAACAAACTCCTCCTCAACTCAATCGTAGCTTGACCTTGAATACTTGATGATATCTAGAATATCTCTGGTCTTTATCAACAGCTTCAGAAGACTTGAAGTTGTGATAGCTTGCACAACAGCATCCTGCATTAACACTTAAATAATCTTGGCACAAAACGTCTCTTCGAGACTCCAAGATATGATTTTGAAAATTGATTTTATATCACGTGTTGATCAGATCGAAAATAAAGCAGAAACAAAATCTTTTTGGTTTTTTGAAAGTTTAAATCAAAACACACCTAAAATCTTTTTGATCTTTTCTAAAATGAAATAAAATTGCAATACAGAATCAGACATTATTTTTGGTATGAGAAAGATCACTATATGGGATCATATTGATCATAACGCACTGAACTACACTTCAATTTCAATTAATTGAAACACATAAGTCATGTCAATTGCTGGTATAATTTGTCCATCTTAAGCTCAGACAGAATCATACTCATAACATCTGGATATGTTAAGGTATTGATTAGATTTGCTTTGACCAGTGTACCCCACACTATCAGACATATTCAGATATTTTCTGTTTTTCTTTCTTTTTCTTTTGTGTGATTGCATTTGTGAACTTTCACATTGCATACTATTTTTCATGATACAGTCAACTGTGTTCCATGCAAAAAGAAATAAGAATGTTATATCGTCTACCTTAAGGTCGATCTTTCGATACGCAAATAAGGCCTCGGATTTAACAAAATAAGAAAAATAAAACAAGTTGAAGTTGTATAACTCAACAACAATCAGGTCGGTACTCCCGTACACGCAGAGAAAGTCCGATGAGTTATACGAAACACCAAAGAAAATAAAGCAGAACGTCAAACAAACAACGATCAGGTCGATCTTTCGATACGCAGAGAAAGTCCGATCGTTTGACAAAATAAAGAAAATCAAAAAGATTAAATCTTTGCAAAATGAACACATGTATGCACAGTGACTTCTCATTTTGAATTTCACACTTATTTTTCTTTTTGTGTCAAGAAATATGCATCAAGATGTTATCCACATGGTCAAGCATTAGTATTTAGTGTATATCACATCTGAATACTTTCTGATTTGTCTAGCCTACCAAACACATCAAACAAAAGATCTTATGGCCCTTTCATCTACTTTATCCATAAGTCAGATACGTATGCCAATGTATCATCATTTCCCAATGATCAATTTCTC
>JBCNJP010000017.1:28237376-28272395 GCA_039602395.1 Deinandra increscens subsp. villosa | reverse complement strand
CACAGTTAAGATATTGCAAATGACAGAACTGAACTAAACTCTCTCTAACACGAACTATTTATAGTCACTTAGTCATAAGGCAGCGGACCACCAGCAGACCATCTGGTCCGCCGTATCAACTGGTCCGGCGGATCATGTGATCCGGCCAGATGACTATCTAACTCACACAGACGCTCTAGATTAGATACAATACACGAGACACACGTTAGCATAGGAATATGCTCTAACATTCTTTCGCCAAGTGAGCCACCTGTTTTCTCAATGCTTCCACTCTCTTGTCGTGAAGCTCATCTTCTCTCCTCAATTCTTTGAACTCTTTGATAGGTGTCCTCGTGCTTTTTCTCCATTTCTTTTAGGGCTTCTATATAGCATTTAGTTGAGCACTGACTTCAACCTTTTGATCTGGTTGCTGATCCTCATATCCATATGAGTCCTCTTGATATTCATCTTGATAGTAACCTTGGTCATATACCCCACGACAGTGAGTTTGTTTAGGTTGATATTGGAGGTATTGGGGATAGTCATGGTCAAACTCATATTGATCCTCAAATAATGGTGAAGAGTAATTATTGCTATAATCCCCGTGGTAACCTACAAAAGATACATTATCAATTTCATGACTATTAGAATACATATTTTGTGTAAAGTAGTCATGCTTCCCTGACTGAGCATATCTCTAATTGTAGAATGATGGTTCATCATATGAACAGTCAAAATATCCATCATCTTCATCTTCGGAGTCCTCCACGATTTTAATTCCGTAGGGCAATTTTGGGCAATACTTGATACGGTGAAAGAGGCTTCCGTAGTTATAAAACTTATCTTCTTTCACCATGCTGATCCTCAAATTACCTGCAAACACTCAAAAACACAGAAACCAAATGTGTAGCATTGATCGAAACAATAAAATATACGCAATGGAATCAAAGAATGCGCAATCTGAACAATTTTTATGATCCTCTTTTTCTTCTCCAAAATTAAACAAAACTAATAAAAATTAAAATTTGCAGAAAAATTAAAAATCTTTTTGGTTTTTTTTATGACTAGACAAGCAAAATTAAAATTGCAGAAACAAAAAGAAAATATTTTTTGGGTTTTTTTTTGTTTTTGTTTTTGTTTTTTTTTTTTGTTTTTTTTTATGAGTTTTTAGAAAAACAAACAAAACAAGAAATTAACTAACTAAAAAAAACTAAAATCACTAATAAGCGCACGTACTCCCCGGCAACGACGCCAATTTGATAACGGCTTGTCGCGACCGTTACAAATCCCCAACTTAATTAAGATTTGCAATAGTGGAAGCTAGAATATCGAACCAAGGGAGTTGGTGGTTATTAGCGACTCTATTTATCTAACCTAAGTTACTGTCACTAACCTAGATTAACTAAATTAAATCCTAAATTACTTTACCTAAATGACTGAAAACGTAAAAAGTTGCCTCTTGGCTGTTTAATTGGAGTTGATTAATTACTAAGAAACTAATTTTGATTTAATTTAAAAACAGAAAATTAAAACGTGACAACCTCGGGATTCCGGTTAGCTAAATTCCTAATCCAATTCACTTATTAAATTCAACCCAGTCCAACCTATGGTCTATTCACATGCATCACAAGATAGTCCTATATTTAGTGCACCTAATCCGGGAGCGGAGAGCAATACACATTCACAAACCCTAACTTAAATTGTAAATTTATTTAATCAAACATTCAGACTGCACAAGTGCTTAGGATAGTCTTAGAGCTATGCTATGAAAGGTAGTCCGGGAGCGGGAGGCACATATGCAATCAAACGCAAGATAAATAAACTTAAATTGAACATCCACATGAATCAAACATTGTCACTATGTTAATAGAATCAGAAAATAGACAAAGAATAACTGACACAGAATAGTAATACGCTAACCGTTCACCGTCGATAATCATTCGGACTTAGCCGGACATCACAAACATAGTTAAATGATTAAAAACTAAGAAAACTATGAAATAATTCATTCTGGAAGTGTTCTGGTCGGCCACAGCCGAGATTACCCTAAAAATTATGTTTAAAACAGTTTAAATACGAGTCACGATCGAGAATTACATTTTTC
Source organism: Deinandra increscens subsp. villosa (assembly GCA_039602395.1). NCBI lineage: Eukaryota > Viridiplantae > Streptophyta > Magnoliopsida > Asterales > Asteraceae > Deinandra > Deinandra increscens. The sequence goes on along the minus strand of JBCNJP010000017.1, from coordinate 28,270,312 downwards.
TGCCAACTCTGATCCCTCGTGACACGCGATGGACATATCCTTCTTTTACCTCGCGCCACGATGTGCTCCATTTGAACTTCCGAATTATTGCTTTCCATTCTTGCGTTCATACTTGAGATCATTTATTTCCCATCTGACGTGACTGACACATGAGTTGCTCCACGGTTCTAATTTATTTTTCAGCTCTTTAGGGGAGGGGGTATGGTTGTCACAAGGCTTCAAGAAGCCATGCCCACCAACCAATAGGAGCATGCCAACTCAAATAGAGGGAAAATGAAGCCATTTGAAGCCACACCACATGGTATGGTTGTGGTGTGGCTTCTTGAAGCCATGCGAATTTTTTTTATATAAAACACTCATAATAAATAATCAATAATAAAAGTAAACAATATTCATTAAAACAAAAATAAAATTACAACTTTAACAACATTCATTAAAAAACAAAAAAAAATTACAACTTTTATTAAAAAAAAATACAAATCTAGGATTGAGGATTTGCGTTCACCTCCTCCTCGGTTAAAAACACTTCCATGGTGTTTTGGATGTGCTCGGTGATATCGAATCTGAGTTTCAAATGCGTCTCACTATCTCGCAATTCGAAAATGACATTCGGGTCGAAAACCCGGTTAACTGGCGGATCTCGAATGTGGACCGGTGATATAGCAAGTCCATCGTCTTTGAGAGTCATGTTGTGTAGAATGATGATAGCGTACATAATGTTCTCCATTAGCGATTTCTTCATTGGACGACCCTTCCGATCAACTATCGCCCACGTTCCTTTAACCGACCAAACGCTCTTTCCACGTCTTTTCTAGCCCCCCTCTTGTATCTTCTTCATCTTCTTCTCTTTAATCTCATAAGGATGTGGAAATGCCTTCACAAATATATGCCATCCGCAAGGTAATACCCACGTTTGTACTCTCGACCGTTGCAAACAAATGGCATTCTAGGTGCAACTCCATGCATCTCATTGTTGAACAAAGGTGACTGATTAAGCACGTTGATGTCGTTGTTTGAACCTGCAACACCAAAGAACGCATGCCAAAACCACATATCTTGGGACGCAACCGCCTCGAGTGAAATTGTCGGTTTTATGATCACCACGATGATATTGTGCCCTATACTTTCTAGGACAATTTCTCCACTCCCAATGAGTACAATCGATACTACCTATCATACCCGGAATACCATGCTTTTCTAAATGGGCATTATATAAAAGAGTGATATCGTGGCTAGTAGGTGCACGAAAAAATTCATCTTTGTAAAGCTTAATTACGGCATCACAAAAATAGTGTAGGCATTCACGTGCAGTTCTTTCAGAAAAATCTAAAGATTCATCATATTTGTCAGGAACGTTACCGTATGCGAGTTAACGAATAGCCACCGTGCACTTTTGTAAAGGCGTGAAACTTTCTCTCTTCGCCACGTCCAAACGGGGTGTGAACCATGGAAAGTTGTTTGTGATGTCGTCAACAATCTTCAGAAATAGTCGTTTAGACATCCGGAATCGGTCTTTAAAAATCCCCTCATGGTAACAGGGATTTTTGGCGAAATAAAGCTCCACCAATCGTTGGTGACCGTTTTCACGATCACGGTAAATACGTCTCCTCCGTTTAGGAGCGGAAACCTCTTCTTCTTCTTGTTCTTCTTGTTCGATGACGCTAAGACATAAGTTAAAATACTGCATCGCGTCCTCGAACGAACCTTCGGATCTGCTTGACGACGAAGTCGGAATTTCGGGTGGTGGAAAAATTCCCTCATCGTAAAGACTCATTTTATAAATTTTTTTGTAAAGAGATTTGTAGATGAAATGGAAGTATGATGTGTGTTTTATAAAATATTTGGGTGTGTATATATAGTGAAATTAGAAAACAAAAAAAAAGGTAAAGAGCTGTTGGGGGCTCAACGGTTAAAAAAGAAAAAAGTAACGGATAATTTTGGCCAGCTCAACCTAGCTTGGAGGAACCGCCCAAAACCGAGAATTGCGAGCCGTGGAGGAGAACCGCCTCAAACGGTATGGTTGCCACCAGGAGCCGCCCGGCTCCCTTGGAACCGCGACGCGGTAACTTTCATCATACCGCCTCCCCTTATTCACTTGATTTATTAGCAGCCCTGAATCCCACGTCATCTTCAATTTATAATCATTTGGCACATATCAATATTGAAGTCCACCTCTATCATCACGTGACATGTCTGCACATAACAAAAATCCAACATAAGTGAACTCCTTTCTTTCTTTTATTTATCTTTTAATAACTTTTACTCATTAGTAAAAGTATGATTGAAACTTAAATATTAAATCGTTAAACTCATTTTCAATTTAATAATGCTATTTAAGAATATTTACTCTACGACATACTAAACACTAAAACTAACACAAGTAATGGGATTCTAGAAATATAAAAACAATAAAAACCATTAGTTATAACTAAGAGAACTTACATTTTATACCCACATCAGACAATACCTCTCTTTTTGCACTGAATTGAGAGTACTTCTCCTTCAGCTACGGGTATTCGTATGACTTTTTCTTGGCAGATAATTTCCTCCTGATGTTTGGATAGCCAGTCCATTCCTACTATCACGTTGAAACTACCGATGGCAAAAGGCATAAGGTATATACTTAGTTTATGACCCAATAGTTATAATGTGCAGTCTTCAACTAAGTGAGTTGTGTCAATGAGTTTACGATTTGGTAATTCAACCATATACCTAGCTTTTAGTGGAGTTTGGGTAGCCTTAATCAACTTACAGAATTTAGTTGAGATAAAACTTTTCTCAACACCCGTATCAAATAAGACATTTGCAAAGTAGTTGTTTAGAAGAAACTTACCGGTAATGACGTTGGCATCGTTTCTCGCTTCACCCTAACCCATAACAAAAGCTCGCCCTTTGGCGTCATCTCCATCGTTTCTACCACCATCAACGTCGTTGTTATTGTTGCTACGGGGGCTGTTGTTGTTGTTGCTATCATTGTTATTCTTTCGGAGCTGTGGGCAATCCCTTTTTAGGTACCCTAGCTTTCCACACTCCTAACACCCCCTGGGGCCTTCATTATTCTTCTCCAGGTTCTGATTTTGATTTTGATTAGGACGGTTTTGTAGCTCACCCCAACAATTCTTAGCGTCATGGCCCCCTTTACCACAACGCTCACAGGTGAGTTTCTTGCATGCCCTATTGTGGTGTTGGTTGCACCGATTGCAGAAAGGTGCTCGTCCATTGTACCCATTGTGATTTTGATTGCTACCACCGTGGCGGTTCTGGTTACCGCCCCCGCTGTTGGTGTTATTGTTGTTATAGTCACCCACGGAGTTGTTGTACCTCTTGTTTTGATTGTGAGAGTTGGAGGACCTCCCAGTGTTGTTTCCACTACCGTTGTTGTTGTTAGTGGAGTCGTCCTCTCTCTTTATTTTCCCATCTAGGGCAGCTTTGGGGACCTTCCTAGGTGGCAAAGTTCCCTGCTCTATGGCCTGGTCAGTCAGCTTATGGGCCAACCTGATAGCATTCTGCACATTTGCAGGGTTTGAGGTAGTAACCATCCCTTTGATTTGTGGAGCTAACCCATCCACATACCTTTCTATCCTTTTGAAATCAGCATCAACCATCGTAGGACATAGCACCGTGTACTCGTGGTAACGAGCGGTGTACTCTTCAACCTCAGAACCTATCATTTTCGAGTTTTAGAACTCGATTTCCAACCTTTTGACCTGGTCGCAAGGACAGTACTCATCCATGATGGCATCCTTGAATTCCTGCCAAGTCATAGCATTCGTTGTGTCAAGCCCTAGAATTTGGATTCGCGCGTTCCACCATGTGAGGGCAGCTCCCTCGAGTGTAGCGGTTGCGAAATTGACCCGATTCGCAACTGGGCAGTTGCACATTGAGAATACCTTTTCTGATTTCTCGAGCCACCGCAACAGACCCACGGCTCCTTCATCACCCTCGAATGTGAGCGGCTTACAATCCATGTAAGTTTTGAAGGTGCACTATGCTGGGACTGGATTGTTTCATGAAATTATGTTAGAGAATACTTTTAGAGAGTGAGAAAAAAAATGTATTCAACTTTTCGTTTGTTTTTACTTACCACCGTTATTGTTTCCTTGTGCTTGAGCTATAGCGAGCGCTGCCGCAACATTTTCATTTATCAAAGCTTCGATCTGAGCTGTTGTGAGGTTTTCATCCATGACTCTGTTTGCCACACAAACATTTTAATGATCAATATACCCAATATTAATTCCATTATATACGTTAGCACGCATACAATCAAATAATTAATATATCCAATATTAATTTCATTAGACACTAAACAATTATTCATGCATCCATTCATCACACGACATAATTTTTAGAAACACATTGGAAAAATAAAGATGAAATATCCATTACAAAATTTAAATCCAACCATAATGTACCTCAGTATTTGATACATTCAAAATAAAATGAACACCCGGTCAAATTTATTCGAAGTAACAAAATAAAAGAAAGGAAGACAGATTAGATCATGGATCAATAACATCTGGTTCTTCCTCCATGTCCTCTTGAGACTCCCCCTCAAAGGGTTATTCCTCGAAAGGCTCCTCCTCTTCTTCCTGAATAGGAGCTCCTTGGACCTGCAAGGCTGCCATTTGAGCTTAGAGGGTGGCGACCTGCGCCGCAAGTGCCACGTTGGAGTGTTGAAGTGCTGCGTTGGAATGTTGGAGTTCAACAATCTGATGTTAGGCTTGATGCAGACTATGCTCTAAACCTGCTGGATCGGGTCGCGAATCCAGCGCAGCGACCCTGGTACGTATACACATTACCCCCTGGGACAAGTTGTAGTGGTATGTATCCCGCTTCCTCTGATCAGCCCACAATTGCTCGAGTTCTCTATCACGGGTGCGATTGCTAATGGAATTTTGCCTGTTTCTCCAAGGGTGTTGTCATAAGCGGCTATCAGTCCCGCAATGACCCGCTTCAAATCAAAGGGTGGGTCAACCCCGTCCGGCACATGAAACATATCAATAAACCGATATGTTGTAGGCCTCAGCCAGCAATAATCATCTGGTGCACACCTATTAGGACGTATGTACTGATCCCGAAGGAAGTCCATTGTCGTGTACTCATGTTGCTCAGCCTCGCGGCCTTGTTGGTTGGAGGATGATGACTGATCGTTGGCAACTTTCTTTCCCTTTCCCCTCGTATAATCATGTGGTGCCATACTGTCAGAACCCAGACAGACACAAACAAAGGAAAAACAAACTAATGTGAGTAATCGATTTTTGGCACACGAAAAGGAAATGTTTTGGGGAATTGTTGTAACTAATATTCAAAAACGGTTACAGTTTAGAATTTTTGAAAATTCTAGTTCTCTGCAACCAAGGGCTCTGATACCAATCTGGTCACACCCCCAATTTCCACTAACGGAGTTTTACCGTGTGGGGTGTGATCTAGACCAGGACCCGAGTCATTAGTTACAGCAAACATAAGTTAAGGGTTCAAAATGTAAAGATATCTCCAAACGAAAAATATCAAAACCAGAGTTTAAAAATCCAGCGGAAGCATATTAAAGTAATGTCGCGCAAAAACAAGTGCTTATTAAGTAAACAACCAGTTTAAGGGGCTGTTTGGTTCGTCTTTTTCGTTCAGCAACAAATGAATAAGAGGCTGTATGGTAAAGACGCTATTGTCTTTTTCATTCAGCAACAAATCTGGGGCATGATGAAACAGACAAAAATGTCTTTTTCGGTCAGACAATTTCCATTCAGACATTCGAACCAAACAACACCATATGACAAAAATGTCTTATTCGGTCAGATTAAGCAAAAAATAAGCTGAACCAAACAGGACCTAAGTCTAAGTTTAAAAAGGTTTAAAGACATGTTCCCAAAAATAAAGGGTTTTAGCCAACGTACGCGCCTAAAAATCAGATTCTCCTAGCATCTTGCAAATCATGCACAAGAAGCATGTGACAACTAATGTCAAGTATAACTATTATATAGTAGGTAGCGAGGCTAAGTTCATGTCACTAAAACGTTCGCAACCGAAGCTAACTGAAAAGTGTAGGATTTCATCCGTACGTGTTTTTGCCTTCCCCGTGTCTACTCGATCACGGTAAGTTTAGGCTGACATTGTCATCAGTCCGACCCCCAGTCGGGTGGTGCATCTCGTGCCCGATGAGTGGGGTTTGTCAGACCCTAGTAGTACTACCCAATATCCCCTCGCTATTTGCTATTAACGGTTCGATAAAGTAAGGACTTGAAAGATAAAGCATTTGACGTGAACATGTGATATATATTGGATTTTAATTATACATCAAAGTTATCGTGTTAACACTCTAACCCGGGCGTAACGTGTTTGCGTCTGTTATCGTCCAAACCCGGACGTAACTTAAAGGGTTGTGTAACTCACCTTAGGGTGCGCTGCTACAATTTAGTAAGACTTCGAGTCTTGCGTAACTACCGAGAACCTATCGATTTTACATACGTAAGTGTGTGTCCGCACATGAGTAAAATAGCCTAGACGACGGTATTAAATCAAGTAATTCCAAATATGACGTAGGGGACAATTTAAATACATGATAAAAATCGTTTGTTTAAAAGCAATAAAAATGACGTTAAGTCAAGGGCACAACGATTTACGAAAATTAATGTGAGTATCTTATTCCAAATAACAAGTGTAGAGATGATCGGGTAAACATATATGTTCATATATATAAATATCGGGGTGTAGTCAAAAGTGTGAAAAATAAAACGTCAAATACATATATATATATATATATATATATATATATATATATATATATTTTTATATATATATACATTGTCAAAATTTTAAGAGTTTGAAGAAATTCTTTAAAACATTCACGTGTACATAAATACATGACAATAAATTAAATATAACTACTTTTCTAAGTGTTATAATGTTTTCATATGATAAACATTCTACGGGTATCACGAGTAGGGGTTTAAAAAACTTGTATTAGTAGTTTTGAGTTTTGGACCAAATAATGCTTAAAATCATTAAAATTAAATAAAACAAGAGAAATAGGGGTCACGGGACTCAAACCCGTGACCTGGAGGTTGTATCACAGCACCCTAGCCACTGGGCTAGGGGCTCGTTTGTTAACAGGTTCGCACCATAACTCTTTTAATCAAGCAGAGACAGAGAAATCCAAATTTAAAAAAAAAAACACAAACGATTTGGGGGGGTCTCTGCGTTACAGACTTATAGGGCGAAGAACCCGGCCACTGGGGCACCCGGCTCGTTTGATTTTTAAACCGACGCTCAATGTATATAATACATAATGGACGAGTATCTTCTTCCTCATATAAAACCCTAAGTTCACCGAAACTATTTTCCGGTCACCGGAAAAACGCGAATGACAAGCACAGGGGCAGAAATGAAGCAAAACCATAGATTAAGAGATACCTTGTGTCGGAGATGAAAAACGATATGACTATAGTGTCGAACGCGAACCCGAATACTCGATCTCGACTCCGATGCCTGTGACGTTCGACTGCTACTGCTGCTATTCTTGAACTGCTTTGCGATGCGACTTCGACGGTACTATAGAATCGGCGGCCGGAGCAAAGTTATAGGCAAGTGGTCGGAATCTCCTCGCCGGAGATTTTTTTTTTTCGAACAGGAGACGAGAGGGAGAGATTGGAACGTTTCCGGATGATAGGGTGATCAGAAAGAAGTTAGGGTTCTCTGATGATTGATTGAAATCCATTATAGGTTGAATTGTAACCGACATGTTATAGATTTGAAAATCGTTACCGGAAGAAGAAAAAGAAAGGCAGACGGTTTCTCCCGTGGCATTAAAACAACTTTTAACTATTAACAGAAATGGTCCCTCCACATCTTACAAGAATGTAACTCGACTTTCAGTAATTATAGGATCGACCCATACAGGTTTGATTAATTAAAATAAGTTTAGGAAATGGCATGATAAGCCCCTTGAGTTTAACGGGGGGTTAACTACCCCAACGGGGTTAACGGGAATAACTTTAACCGTACGGATACGTGAGTTTGAATGAATAAAATCAACGTTTTACATATTTAGAATGCAACCCCTAATTGGTGTACATAAAATCATAAATACCCATTTATAATTATATACATGATTCACATAAAATCATAGGTATAACTCCATAACTATAAGTTTCAAATTCCTACAAAATTATAGAAACATTTCGTACGATTACGTGACGCAAAATCACATAAAATCATAAAATTACATGCGTATATATATATATATATATGTATATATCACATAAAAGTAATAAATATAATTGTCACATAAAATGACAAAAACGTTTTCATGAAATCATAAAATATAATTTATATAAAATTATAAATTATATACATTCGAGTTGGTCAACCGACGTCTAGACTCATGTGCAGTGCTCGTGTAACTATTCTAGTTAACTGAGTAACGGATGTTATTTGAAATATAACACAAGTTATTAACGGGGTTAACCTAGAAAATTGCCGGTTGTCACACATGCCCTTCCAAAATACCTCGAGGAAGGCCATGCAAGGTTGGTCAAAGCGCTAAATGAGAAACTGCGTTGGCAACCTCGCCTGCTTTCCAAGCTCTATATGGACAACTTACCTTTATGGAAACTGAGATTTTCAACAATCACCGGAAGCTTACTAAAACGGAGCTCGAGCTTCAAGACAAGATCTATACATTAGGAATCAATATGTTAGGGCTGCTACACGTAGTTGAAGAATTAAAGATAGGTGTTGTTCCTGCTCCTGTTGTGCCACAGTCACCGGAGTACCATCATTCACCTGCACCTGATGTACAAGCGGATGAGAATATGGAGGAGCTGTATTATCCTTCTGACAATAAATCTGAGCCTGAGGAGGATCCCGACAATAAGCCTTAGTGCTTATCTATCTATTCTTGTTTATTTCATGATTATGTTTTGGACATTTATAAATGCTTGTTTGGTTGCATCTATTTAGACAATGTTTAGTTTGATTCTCATTGGAATATTTTAATTATGCTTCTTTTAAGTATGCTTTTTATATTTAGTGTGTTTATTTTGGGTGAAACTTTTTCTTTATCATTTTTCTTTTATTCTTTTTTTTGTACAAGTGTCTGTAATAGAAAACAAAATACCATGGTGGAAAGATCTCAATGAAGGAAGCCAAGGTAAATGAAGGAAATTAAGGACTACGAATTTTTATTCGCTAACAGTCAGGCTCGTTTTCTTTATCCTTTTTGTTATGTTTCGCAGTGTTCTTAAGTACATTGAGGACAATGTATGATTTTAAGTGGGGGGATGGGAAAGTCGCTAAGTAATTTGCATGTTCCATTGAAAACATTTTAATTTTTGCGTGTTAAGTAACTTTTTGACTATAAGTACTTAAACTATCATGTGACTTAGTTAGTTCTATAGTGACTTCACGACTCTTGATTCCTGCCTACAAAGTCGTTCCATCATCCATTATCTCATACAACTCTAGGCATGTGTTTTAGACCCTTATGCATATCTGTGTTCTAAATTGCTTGTTAGAGTAGGTTAACCCCATAAAACATAGACAATATTTTCGGTGTGCGAGTACGAGGGAGGAAGCCTAGATGTTCAACCATATTTAACCTATCTCCCTTGCGTTTCCATGGTAAGATTTTTCTAGCCTTACAAGTTGTAGGATCGTGTTTATGAACTAAATAACCTAAACAAGATAACTTATCCACAATGATGACCATGCATAAATAAGTCAACCTTCACTCTTATACACATTGAATAGTAACAATCAAAGTTGTATAAACAAAGCAAACAAAAGTAAGAACACAAGTATATTAATTCTCGACAACTATTACAATGCTTCGAACGAACGTGTGTTGCAAAGAAAACAAAATACATTATATAATGCTAAGAGAAAATCATGGATTACCCTTGATTTCCTTATGGTCATCTTGACCGTTAAGTACATAAATCCATGATATTTGAGATTTACAAGTAAACTACTGGATGAAATCGTTAACAGTGCAACATATGTAGTATGAACATCTTCTGCATCGGCGGTGTCCATGGCAGTTGTTACAACCACTACAACAGTACTTTTGTCAAATCCGGGACAAGTATAAGTGAATAGTTAAACTTCCAATTGAACTCTCCTTTCGGTAAAACTCAAGTTCAATCAGAACTTACGCCTTCCTAGACAACTTGTTCTTTTGGGACAAACTTGCATTTCGAGACAACTGATTCTTCTAGAACATCTTTAGTTCTTCCGGGTCTTTGTCTTTTATCAGAACAATGCTTCCAAGACAACTTCTTTCAGAACAAGTGTACTTAGCCATTTTACAGTTCTAGGGGTAATATACTCTACAATCACCCCCTAAGATGATGCTACCAAAAACTTGTTGACGAACTTTAACTGTATTGACATGGCTTAATATGTACATAAATGCAAAAACACAACCCCATCGGCCTTCTCATTCAAGCTTGTTCTTCAACTGATCTGCATTATACTTCCATGATGTGTTCACAGGATCAGAACTCGTAAGAATACTAAGACTCTTCCAATCTTCTTTGCTCCACTCATTTTTGTCGGTAAAAGATCGATGTTTCAAAATTGTTTCATCAGTCCAATAGACATAATACATCTTATCTTCCTTGTTGTGAATCCAGTGAGTGATGTAACAGTATCGATTGACAGTTACTGCATCAGCAGGAATCTCATCTTCGGTCTCTCAGCCCCTAGGTTCATCTTGATCCTAAAATATAGAACATGCTCATTAAAATAAGGATTTGTCTTGTCTTGAGCCACATAGAAGATATTAGAAAACTCATCCTTATTAAAGTTGACAATTGCTTCTTCTTTTGAGTATAGGAGGGTCTCAATATGATTTGTTATAAACTTCTATTTCATTGAATCCATATCATACTCATATTGTACAATGGATCTTCTAACTTCTTCTTCCTCTTCTTTAGCTTGCTGGAGGTGTGAACAGTTCTACCTCTCCTGGCCTTAGATTTTCTTCTTCTAGTGAAGCTTGGTGATGGTCTAGGATCAGGGATAGACTTTAATGGTTTGGCTGGCTTTTTGAGAGGTGATGGTGGTGATTCTGGTTGTGGTGGAATAGGCTATTGTAAAGGATTTTTTTGTGTGGCTTATGAAGTTGGAACTTGTGAAGTGGGTGGTCTAATTGGTGTAGGAAGAATGTGACTTGGATTAGGGATTGAAGGCTCAAGAGGAGTGAAGTTGTCCAAAGAGTATTTTGGGTTAGGTTTTGGAAGGAATTCTATTTTTGGTTTGAGGTTGAGGAAGTTGTAAATTGAGGGTAGGAGTAGAAATAACAAATTGAGAAGTAGAGAGTTCAAAGCTTTTAAATGCACCTGGGGGTCTAGGAGTTCTAGTTTCCTCGGTAATTCTGACATGCTCCTTCCTTAGCTCATCATACTTGAGTCCCAAGGTGCCAAGGGAGCATCCATTAACATGCCGCCTATATTGCTCAATTCAATGAAGTACCTCCTTAGGATCATCTTCTCCTTATCTTTAGTTAGTTTCCTTCCTCTTCTATCTTTCAATTCAGCTTCCCTTTTCTTGAAATCCTCTTTTTCATCCTTCTTAATTAACTCTTCAAGTTCCTTAGATGATTGCTCCTCATGGATTTTATCCATCCAGCTGCAACGTTCTTAGATTTCATGGGTATCAACTCCTCTATTGGAACCCATTCTCTTGCAGCTATAAACGTTTCAAGTCATGGAGCAACAAAGCATTGCCAACACTCTCTTTCAGTCTGACCTTTCTTTCATCATTCTCCAGCTTCTTAGCATATCTCTTCACTAATTTCGGAACCCTCTTTTCCTTTTCCCTTTCATATTTTTCAGTTATCTCATCATCTGATCTCCTCATAGCCTCATCAATATATTCCCATATGGCCTTATCATCTAGAAATATTTGGAGATCATCATAAATTTGGAAGGCTAATATTCTATCAGCTTCTTCTTGATAATCTTTCAGTTTTCCTAACATTTCAGCTTCAATAATATCATCTTGCAGCAACTTTCGGATAGCCTCTTCATTTACATCACTTGATTTTGTTACAAGAGTCTTAACTAGTGTGTTATTCTTGGTAGATCTAAGCCTTTAAACTCATTGACTATTTCTTGCTCTCTTTCCTCCCTTCTCCAAAACTCTATCTTAATAACCAAATCAATTTCTATGATCCCTTCAAGGTCTTCACCATACTAGTACCTTCTGAGCTAGAGAATAATCTTGGAGGAATCTTCCACATTCATATAATTTACCACACAAAAATTTAGAGGATAGTTGTCATCATCGGCTATATCATCTATCTAGTAGTCAAGTAATAGACCCTTGCCCTTACCGAGTTTGAGCAAGTCTCCCTCAGGACCAATTGGGCACTGCTCAACCTTTGCACGACCAATAACCATCTTCTCAACAAAGTCATGCTTCTTGGTTCTCATGAGCCGACCTTTCCTAGGTTTATATTTGGCAAGCATATCCCAGACAGTCTTTTTCTTTAATACTAGAACTAGCTCACTAAATTCTTTTGGCTCAGAGAAGTATGGTCCAAAGACTTTTAGATAGCCATTGTCATCCCTCACACTATCTTCTTCTTCTTTCTTCTTCACAACCACTTCATCTGCAACTTTCTTTAGCTTGGCCAAACTATCTTCACTAGATGAGACTTTAGGAGCTTCTAACTGTAGCATAGGGGTGTTAGAAAAAAAAATAATAGGACTATATACTAAGCCAAGATTCAAAAGTTTTTCACTATCTTAGTCTTCAGCATAGTGTGAGCTTCAGCAGCATCCGATAGACCTTCATAATGTATTCAGGAGTGTATTATGGCTGATCAGTGTGTTCCGAGAGAACTGGAGCACCCGGAGCAAATTCATGGGTCAGACAAAGCTAACTGATGTACTATCATTTCTCACGTGATCAGATCAGATCAAATTTTCTCGATTTATTTTCATAAGTTTACTTTTGATTACCAGACTTCCCACACTTCTCCCTCAAATTTTTTGTTTTTGTTAAAACCTTTTCAGCCAATTTTCGAACAACTCCCCCTAAACTCAATGACAGCTTTTTTGTTAGAAAAACAGAAATTTTACTAAGAGAAAAGAAACACTCAAAATCACACACATAAAAATAACAAATAAAAATAGAAAACACATGAAAATATTTTTGTTTTAATGATGTGTCTTTTGAGAAATACAAACCAGGATTGAAAATACTTTTGTTCTATTTGCACAGCAAAAGATAAAACACAACAAACAGGCAACGGTTCAAAAACAACAAACATATAAAGATAGGTTTAGAAGAATTTTCAGGGAAAATAAATCATTCCGATCAACAACACAAGGAACTCAAATCTTTTGGAATCATAATATTTGGTAAAGATATTAGGTTTTTGTTCGTCTATGCTGACCAAAATGTCTTTTATGAACCCACTCTCAAAGAAATCATGAATAAAATATACTCGGATTAAAATATGTTTTGTTTACGAATGTTCAATGGGATTTTTGACAATTCCAAGCACATCCTCATTATCATAATAGACTGGAGTAGAGATGAAGTTCAAACCATAGTCTAGAAGCTGATTCTAGATCCAAATGACCTAAGAACAACAACTGGAAGCGAAAGTATACTCAGCTTCCGCAGTGAAAGTGGAAACAGTGGCTTGTTTCTTGCATTACCAAGATAATAGCCTGATTATAAGTATTGACAGCCATGAGATAATGACTTCCTATCTAGCTGGTATCCTCCGTAGTCACTATCAGTGTATGCATGAAGATCAAATGAAACATGATTACCAAATGCCCAAGTTTGGTCTACCCTTCAGATATCGTAAGATTTTTTTGATAGCAACTTTGTGAGACTGCTTTGGACTTGCCTGATACCTGGCACAACTACACACGACAAACATTATATCCTATCGACTAGCTGTTAAATACATCAGAGAGCCAGTCATTACCCGATAGTAAGTCAGATCAATATTACATCCCTAAGCGTCAGGTGATAAACTCAACGTAGCAGATGAAGGAGTGGTTATAGGGGTAGCGTCAGTCATTTTGAACTTCTTGAGAGTATTATTGATGTACTTCCTTTGATGAAATAGAATTCCTTTATTAGATTGCTCGAATTGCAATCCAAGAAAGATATTCAACTCTGCCATTGCACTCGTCTCAAACTTTGAAGTCATCACCTTTGTAAATTCCTCACAAAAAGCGTTGCTTGTCGAACAAAATATGATATCATCCACATATACTTGCACCAGAAGAAAATCCTCTCCCAGTATTCTTGTGAACAAGGTCTAATCAAGCTTTCCTCTAGTAAATCCATTTTCTAGAAGATAAGCGGATAGTGTAGCATACCATGCCCTCGGAGCTTGATGTAATTCATAAAGAGCTCTTTTCAATCTACACACCTTGTCAGGGTGATTTAGATCTTCAAACCACGGAGGTTGACACACATAAACTTCTTCTTTTGACTTCTCTATGAAGAAAACTACTCCTTACATCCATTTGATATACTTTGAACCTTTTGTATGTTGCAAAGGCAAGAAATATCCGTATAGCTTATGGATGAGCCACAGGAGCAAAGACCTCATCATAGTCCAACCCTTCTTGCTTTGTATATCCGTATACTACCAATCTGGCTTTATTTCTGACAATCACTCCCCTCTCATCTTTCTTGTTCTTGAAACCCATTTTGTTCCAGCTGCAAATTTTCCCTCAGGTAGATAACTAGTTCCCAAACATCCAACCTTTTGAATTGCAGAAGGTCTTGTTTCATAGCTTCTATCTAGCTATTATCTTTCAGCGCCATATGGACATTTATCGGCTCCACTTAATCCACTTACACACCCAATCCAATGTTATTGGCCCCAAAGGTCCATCTTTATATTTTACATCCACGTTAAAAACTTTTGACCTGTTAGGCCATTTCCATATCTATTCTAAACCATCTAAGTTCCATGAACTAAGCATATCATAATATAAGCATTTACTATATCTATATGCATAACATAAGTAATATGTTACCCCGAGTGTTTGAGCTTTCACCTACATTTTTAGTGATTGACCTTTCACCTTGATTGCCTAAGGAGGGTTTAATCCTTGTTAGGTTCATACATCATATTCATTCATTCAAGTCATGACCATGATTCAATGTCTAACATCATATTAGGCCTTACATTACATATGAATAGGAGACATATAATACATAATGACAAGACCATAAACATGTTACATTTAGCCTATCATAACCACTTAGTCACATAGGCATCAGCTACAATCAATTTCATCATTCATGTTCACTTGGACATTTTGTCAAACACTTGGTGTGCATATATCAAAGTACATAGCTTAACCTAAACTATACAAGTTCCATTCCCATATCTTAGTGACTCATGATTATTTGGCAAATTCACAAGTTCTCACTCATCAATAAACAATCTGCAAGACAATGCATACATAAATTCAGTTAATAGTATCATAGTTCATAGGTTCTAAAACCCCAACCCCATGATCTAAAATCTTGACATAGGGCACCCATGCCAAACCTTGCTATCTTAATCAATTTTACAAGTGTTAATGCATAAGGTAATATGTTTCCATCAATAAATATCACTCCTAGACAATATCACAGCTTCAAACCATCTATTTTCATCATCAATTTTTGAAATTAGGCATGTAACTATAGTAGGGATACTTACCCAACAACCGCCAGGGGTTTAACAATGTAATAGCTCACTAATTAGCTTTCTGAAAAGCTATAACACTCGTAGGAATGGTGGGATCCTCCACATAAATCACACCAAACACATAAATGATCCTTAAAAACTTCTTGGTATCCCACGTACTCCTCCTCTTGAAAGAAGTCTATGAGCGCAATTACATTAACCGGTCAGAGAAGTGAGAATCAAAAGAAAATTTAAAACAAAGAAAAATGACTAGATCTCTAGTTAAAAATTTTGTTAATATCCCCGAGTTCTCGGCAGCGGCGCCAAAAACTTGATGTGTGTTGTCGTATGGTTAAATTGATAGTACTTTTTCACACTTTTAATTTATATAATGAATACTTATAAAACCGACTACACACGAAGGAAAGTGTACCTATCTCAAGAATAGTATAGTTTGACAAGTAACCACGTATCAATCCAAGGACTCGGGAGCTATCAATAATCAATCATCACTAGATACTAGTCAATAATTAAGTTGGTTAGTTGGTTTATTAAAAACTAATTTAAACTAACTAAAAAAAATGAGAAGATAACAATAAATGAGAAGAACTATCACTTGAGCAAGGACTAGTTTTGGTGACTCTCAACAAGTAATGGTTAGGTTTAGTAAGTTGTCATTAAAAATAAAATGAATATAACAATCGAAATCACATATTTAAAATATATAATAGACTCGTGGCCCTTTATGGCAAAAACTTGACGCCTTGGTAATATTCGAAAACAATAAACGATGGTCGCATGTACGCCACCACAATACCAACATTTAGCTATCAAGCTATGTTAGCAAAGGTGGTTTAGCAGACTTGACGTATGATCATCCTAAGCATGTTAAACCGGTATGCTAATCCAAATGCTAGAATCCCTGGACGTATGTTCATGCCTCAGTTTATCTAACATAGACCTCAAAACGATACAGATGGGCCTAACGTACGGTCGCGTTCAATGTAACACCTTAGATAATACGGACCGGAACGATAGAAGTTGAGCAATAAAAGGAAAGGAAGAAAAGCTATTAAGAAGTCGGGACGGACCGTCCCGACCTTTTTAATGGTCAGACGATCCGCATTCACGTCAGGTCGTCGGTCCGGGTGAAACACTCGCCGGGTCAGGTCCGCATGTTTTTGCTTATGAAGCAAGCGAACCGTCCAAGCCCAAGAAGGACCCCATACGGTCCGCTTCAACCCAAGGACGATAAATACAAGATTTCTTCACAATTCTATCATTTGTGTCAAAAATGCCTTAAGTTCACTGCTCTCTCCCGACTCCTTGTTATTCGAGAAGACTGTCCAGTGGTCTAGAAGCCAGATTTTCAAAGAATTAAAGCAAGATTAAGGCTAGGTTAGCCTCTAAACATCATGTTCTATATCCTGCCTTGATTTTGACTTATAATCAACATATCTCATCAGTTGAGATTGATGTTTACAGAAGTGTTTGAATCAATGATCAGAAGTAAGTAGGAAAGTTCGGAAGCTACCAAGTGCACAATCAAGGTAAAGATACTTAGTTTTGGTGTATATTTCTTATTTTGAGATACTGATGATGGTTAAGGTTGATTTCGATCATGGATTATCACATGTAAGGCATACTCATCATCATCAGAAGGTTTAGAAGGCCTAGCAGAAGTGTTTGAAAGAGCAAAAGCATAATCAAGGTATGAATTACTTAAGTTTATGATGAAAACCCATTATTAGTGATAATGGTGGTGACTAAGGGTTTTAATCATCTTCGGATCATGCATATATAGAAGTTTAAGTAAGATTGAAGTCTGGAAGATTTGGACAGAAGCAAGAGGGTCCAGAGGCTCGGGTTACAAACTATTATGTATAAGCTACAAGCTCTTAATGCATATATAAAACTTTCCATTTTTAGCATGTTTCGTGTTGGGTCTTGATCAGTTGATACAAAAGGATAAAGGAGGTATAAGAAAGCCTAAGAAACTGATCTAAAAACACGAATAAGAAGGAGACTGGAATTTAAAATTAGAAAAAATTGCACACACTGACCCAGCCAGTGGGCCGGACCCGTCTGCATGTTAAAAGACATAGCAGTCTGCTTTCCTAGCCTGACACCAACAAAATGTTGGTTGAAGTGGACCTTCTGCGAGCATGCATGCAGACTAGACGAACCGCATCGATGATCAGCCAGAAGTGAAGTTTTCTTGAAATTAAAAGTTTAGACCGTTCATTAGAAAAAAGTCAAGTTATTGGGTCACGAGTAAACTGTTTAAGTTATGTTTTCTCATAATGGTACATATTGTTAAAACCGAGGGTTTGCATGTGTCAATTGGTTCAAACAAAGTATTCGGGTGTTAGGAGTTTTACTCGAAAAGTTAGGTTCTGTTAGTTGTATCATATTTGATAGGACCAGAAGTTTATATAGAGTACCTATAACTATTTAGGTTTTCTGAAGATTGCTTGCCTGACGTGATTTGGGCAGAGCTTGCTACTTTGTGCTTATTGCATCTGCTTGATTACTATGAGTTCCGTTTGCTCCTCCTTATGAGGTCAAGTTTTTGGGACTATATGTGAGTTGTGTCAAACTGTTTTTATATTACTTGTGCAACGTATACATCGATATATTAGTTAGAAATCGAGGTGTTCAGAACCGTACGGATATTTCCTCGGGAAGTGTTCGCGAGTTATTAGGGTCTTCGTGTGGGCTCGAGGCATATATTGGCAACTTTGTAGCTATGTAAGTAGAATAGTTTTCTCGCATGGCATATACGCATGTTAACCACAAAGTTGGATGCGAGAACCCGCGTATGTGCCCAATTGAGTGAGATTTGTACTCGTGCGGGAACCACTTTCTAACAGCACATGTATTATCTTATAAACTATTTGACTTGAAGTTAAAGCTACTACTCACCAACAACTCTGGTTGTTAAAGTATTTTAGCTCATATTACAGGCAAGTGAAGGCTCGTAATCAAGGGTAGCAGAAGGAAGTAAAGATCAAGATAAGGTTGGTGTGAGGTATAAGAGCCCGAGGCTGACACTTTCAGTGTTTAGTTAGTTTAATTCCTAGTTATCCCAAAGGAAGCAAGGAAGAAAGGAACGAAGAAAGATGTTTATGATTTATATATATTACAATGATAATTGGAAGGTTATGACACAAAAGTCACTATTCAGATCTAGGTCCAATGGTTTTGTGACACATGGCCACGTTTTAGGCCATGTGGTGACACGTGGACACGTGTTAGGCCACGTGTCATATCTAGGCCAATGCTTTTGTGACACGTGGTCATGTGTTAGGCCACGTATGGTGACATGTGGTCACGTGTTAGGTCACATGTCATATCTAGGCCAATGTTTTTGCGACACGTGGTCACGTGTCATGTACAGGTGGTTTTTTTTCCAGACTTAAGCGCGAGTGGTCAACTTTTAAACCAGTTTTAGAGTTTTCGACTTTGGTCACGGCATTTTGAAAAATGGGTGTTAGGCCACATGTCATGTATAGGTGGTATTTTTTTAGGCTTAAGCGCAAGTGGTCAACGTTTATATCACTTTTAGAGATTTTGACTTTGGCCACGACGTTTTGGAAAATGGGTGGCCCGCCGCAAAGCACGGCCGGATCACCATCTTGTTATCATAAATTGAAGATTGTCTTAGAGTGTCCCCGACCATTTAGTTAATTAACCTTATCTACATTTTGTATTTGGGTTGTACTAATTATATTTTGAAGTTAAGTTTGTTTACATGTTCATGCGTTGTTTGTGTTTATGCTTCCGCGAGCCCTGATACAGGCGGTCGGACTTCCACGACCTCCCTCCCCGTCCCTGGCAGGGGGCGACGGGGGAGATGGGAGTGTGACATTTTAAGGCGTCAAAATATTATAAGGTAACTCATACATGGACCCGTGTGTCAAGTCACGTAACATGTGGTCATGCTCAAGCTTCTTGTCACACACCACATCTTGTCACACTAAGCTACAAAAGTTATAGCATACCAAGATGGGCAAAATCCAATGAGTTGTCATGCTAACATACCTGACATATGGCCATGTCTAAGTATGTTAGCACCACCATGTCACTTCAATTAGCTATGTTCAAAGTTAGCAAAATGTGTAGAGACCTAGAAAAATATAAGGCTTTTGCATTAGATATTTTGTGGACTTGTTTATGATCGTAATTGGGCTAACTGGTGGGCTTAGTGGGTTAATATGGCCCGGTCGAGTATTAGGGCCTATGGGCCGAATTTTGTTGATAGTTGGTGACTTAATTGACAAGTTGATCACCACTATATAAGGAACATGTAAAGGACTAGTGTAGGGTTGTTGATTGTGTGGTTTGCTAGTAGGTGTTTCACGAAATTCTCATTAGAGAATTTCGATACTTTTGTGTGTTGCAACAAGGTTTCTAATCAAGAGTTCATTCAATCGGTTTGTGTTTCTTTCGTACTTTTAATTATCTTTTTGATATATTCATCGGTTATTCTTGAATCATCTAGTAACACCGGATTCCGCACAGCTGTTACTAGACAATGATATCGTGTGATAGACTTTTTGATCCTTACAATTGGTATCAGAGCCAAGAAACGCAAGTTTCATGGCTCTCGCGATATCAGATTCAAGTTTTTGTGACTTATGGTTTGAGTTTTCCTTGTTTTTTCGTCCTTAGCGTAAAATCGGAGTTTTTGTGCAGGTTACAAGAGTTGCAGAATTTTGAAGCCCATGTTCCATAAGCTATTCGATCGAAATCTGTGGCTTTGGCCCTCATTCGATTGAATTTCATAGCTTTTCGATCTAAATTTGTACTTTTCGATCGAAGTACACTTTTCGATCGCCCCTTTTCGACCAGGTTCCGTGGCTTTAACCCGTTCAAAGCTGATCGAAAAGGTACTTTTTGACCAGTCTATACTTTTCGATCGAGCCAAAATTCTGCCCGATTGAAAAGCAGGCTTTTCGATTCAACTATCTCGATCGAGAACCACTTTCCGATCAAAACCCTCTCCAATCGAAAACCCACATGTTCAACTCACCTTTTCGACCCGCCTTTCCCGATCGAAAACCCTTTTCAACCCAACTTCCACCCGACCGAAAACCCTTCTCGATTGACCTTTTCGATCGAAAAACACTTTTCAATCCAAGCTTTTTTACCAGAAAACCCCTTTTCTATTCCTCTCGCTGTAGCTTTCGATATGTCAAGTTTGTCCAGAGCTACTCTGGAAATGGATGCTAAGACTTTTGTATATCCTCCAGAAAGATATCTGATTCAGCTGCGTGAGCATTATCCTGATAAAAGAGGAATCACTTCAGAAGTAAAGTCCTGGATGTTTGATGATGAAAAACACATGTTTGTGGTTCGAAGAAAATGGTCGTGTCCATTGGAATACTATAAGTGTTGGACACAATTTTACTCCTGGACAACAGTGGATCTGACTAAGCTGTATCATGCTCCTTTCTTCAATCCATCAAGAAATGATTATGCAACTCACTTTTACAAGAAACTGAAGAAAGTTGTGTTCAGCAAGTTCAAGAAATTTGACGATTTTCCTCACAAGAATTCATATACAAAGAGGTACATAAATGTTTTCAAGAAGGACACAAAGTAGGTGTTCTCTAACGTGATTTATCCACCGACAGAGAAAACAAAAACCATCCCTCTACCAATGAGGCATCTTGAAGGCTGTTTGCATGAATTCCAGACTTGGGCTTACACTGAATATACTGGTGAAGCCAAAATCATTTGCAAATCAAAGACAATAAGTGTGATGGAAGTCCATGACTTGTTGAGGTTATATGAGAAAGACATATTAGTGCTAAATAGAAACCAGATTGAGAGCTCTCCAGAAACTGAAGAATATGCTAAAAGCTATACTAGAGGAGTGGCCAAGATTGTTGAAGAGAAGTTGTGGTATGATCCTTCAACGATGCAGATTTCCAAGAAATTCAGAATGTAGAAGACATCTAATGCTAAAGCCTAGGGTAAGATTGTAGAGACCTAGAAAAATATAAGGCTTTCGCATTAGATATTTTGTGGACTTGTTTATAATTGTAATTGGGCTAACTGGTGTGGGCTTAGTGGGTTATATGGTCCGGTCGAGTATTAGGGCCTATGGGCCGAATTTTGTTAATAGTTGGTGACTTGATTGACAAGTTGATCACCACTATATAAGGAACATGTAAAGGACTAGTTTAGGGTTGTTGATTGTGTGGTTTTCTAGTAGGTGTTTCAGGAAATTCTCATTAGAGAATTTCGAGAAATTTGTGTGTTGCAACAAGGTTTCTAATCAAGAGTTCATTCAATCGGTTTGTGTTTCTTTCGTACTTTTAATCATTTTTGATATATTCATCGGTTATTCTTGAATCATCTAGTAACGCCGGATTTCGCACGGCTGTTACTAGACATTGATATCGTGTGAGGGACTTTTTGATCCTTACAAGATGACATAGCTTAAAACATCCAAACTAAAACACCCAAGACCCTAACACCCAAAGACATGAATGTTAACAAATACTTCATACATAGAAATATAAAATAAATGAAACCAAGTGAATGAGAAAGGGCTAAGTCCACTCTTACTTATCATCTTAAACGTGAGGTGAGGGACATCTTAGTCCAAAGTGTTAGCTCACCTTCAAAGATGGGAAGGGTCATAGCTTGATGTTGCTAACCATAAACATTTACTAAACCATAACCTTAAATGAAGAATTAAGATTCACCTCAAGATCATCATATCCAAGTGATATTAGAAACTAGCCACTCATGGCTGTAAAATAATAAACACAAGTGTAAACAAAGCAAGATATCATAGTCAAATGATTAAGTAGTCAAGAAATTTCAGCAAGTGTTCAAAGATTCTTTCACTTATGGTTTGGAATCCTCTCAAGAACTAACTACTGAAGAAAATGAAAAAAATCACACAGGAAAAACGGAAGCAAAGTGGTTGTTGAGCTCCCTTGCAAATGATAAATGTGTAGGTATTTAGAGCCAAAATCTGGTGGTCGACCACGGCCGTACCCGTACAAAGATCGCGTAATCTCGTTGACCTGACTTCTGAACACTGATCGCTGACGATGGCCATAGTCGTACCTGTCACACACATGGTCGTGGTTATCGGGTGAAGACAAACACATTATTTTCCTTTGTCAAATCTGGTGTAGTTTACTTTTTGCACGGGTGTGTTGTTCACATACACGTCCGTGTGTAAAGGTACATGACCATAGTCTTTTGAGGGCACGAGCGTGCCTGGTCATCGGAAATCTCCAAAATGGTTGTGCCTTTGTTAAACATGGACGTGGACAGGCAGGCATAGCCTTGGTCATGGGGGCAGACAGGTGTGCTTTTTCTTTAGATCAAATTTATTGTAAGATTTTTATACTTTTTGCTCCAAGAAGATTTAAAGCTTGTAAATTCAAAATAAAGCAATTATGGACATATCTAAGAACTTCCATAAGCATAACCTACCCAAAATGAGGGATATTTGATGGATTAAAGATGTATAATTTGATACACATCAGGTGGCAACCATAATCTTCCTATAAATACCATATCACTAATTACAAAAAAAAAAATATATCATTCAGTGGCACAAAAAGTGCCATTAAAGACAAAAAAAAAGTGTCACTATAGACCCTTTAAGGGCACAAAAGAAAAGTGTCGCTAAAAATGGTGACACTAAGCCTTTTAGTGGCACTTTTTTAATGTGCCATACAAACTATTTAAGTTTTTTAGTGACACTTTTATTTTTTGCCACTATAAAAAAAGACTATAAGTGGTAAATGTTTAATGCCACTAAAAGTTATCATACTTATCTTTTTATAATAGTGTTAGTGACACTTTTATGCCACCAAAAGATTATACATATATATATATATATATATATATATATATATATATATATATATATAGGGAAGGGTTCCGTGTAAACCCCTTAAATTTTGTAGACCCCTATAAAACTCAATAAAAATAAAACTCAGTGTTGTAAATTTGGTTTTTTTTTATTACGATAAGCTTTTAAGAACCAAATAAATAAATAAATAAATTAAAAAAAACAAAAAACATTAAAAATCGAACATTTTAAGACAATGAATTTTAAAATAATGAGTTTTAAATGCAACACTGAGTTTTATTGAGTTTATTGAGTTTTAAACTCATTGATTTTTAAAACTCATTGTCTTAAAATGTTCAATTTATAATGTTTTTTGTTTTTCTTTTTTTTTAATTGTCTTTTTTTGTTCTTAAAAGCTTATCGCAAATAAAAAAAACTAAATTAACAAAACTGAGTTTTATTTTTATTGAGTTTTAATGAGTTTTATTGAGTTTTATAAGGGGTCTACGGGGTCTACAAAAAATAAGGGGTCTACACGGATCTTTTACCTATATATATACATATGTAAAATATAAGATATAAAATAAAGTTCATTAAAACTATTAATTGTAAACGTAGATCCAAAATGTTCACGCAAGTAATTTTAAACATTCAAACATCATTCAATTTCCAAGTGTTTTACACCAATAGTTTAAATATTCAAACATAGCTATCATGTCATCATCAACCATAGAAAAATAGCTTCAAATCTTCTCATTATATCCACTATGTCATCATCAACCATATAAACAAGCATTAGTATAATTAAGATTCAAATCATGTAATTATATATATATAAGCATTAATTACAAACTGGTTTAAGATAAAACAGCGGGTTGTTGGGTCAATTAAGCAACTTATAATCATTTGTCCAAACTCTGAACATGCCCTGTAAAATGGAGACTTTAGCTACTCAATTTCGTACCAAGATTACAACATTATATCATCTATATAATATTGATAACATAATTACATAAAATATTCACTGAAGTGAGAAAGAAAAGAACAGTTGTTAAGCTGCAAAAAGAAGAGGCTGGTGTCGCCTCCATTTGATGAAGCGCAGCGTAGTTAATAATTAAATTTTCATGTAACCAATAAAAACTATACAGAAAGTATGAGGTTAGAATCAAGCAAAATAAACATTAAACATAAAGGTTAGTAGAACACACATTTTGTTTTAGAGCTCAAAAATGAGTTAAATTGGTAAAGTTTAGACAATAATTATTTCAATTAAGTGGTGCAAATCAGAGGCAACTCAAGTCCAAATAAAATTTATTTTTATAACTCCATCCCCAAAGAAATACACATAGTTTCCTAATAGCATCTAATAAAGTCTAAAACACAAACCTCTCAAATCTACCATAGCAACTACCGATATGTGTAAACTGAAATCCAACCAATATGGGTAAACTCCAAGCAAAATTCTAATTTCTTCAAGAAAAACTGAACACCACGAGAGACGTTTAAATTGAAGTAAATAAAGAAACTGGGTTTATAGTGTGTGCATATAATTAATATATATATATATATATATATATATATATATATATATATATATATATATATAGTGAAAAGTTCATTGTAGACACCCCCATAAGTGTAGACAGGTAGACACCTTTTTCACCATTAGATCTCTTGATCTAATGGTTGTGATTAATTTTCTTTTTTCTTTTTTTCTTTTTTCTCATTAATTAGAAACTTTCACATGTGAAAAAGAGCTATTTCACATGCGAAAGTGTCTACAATGAACCTCACCATATATATATATATATATATATATATATATATATATATATATATATATATATATATAGGAGAAGATAAAATGAAAACATCTCTGAGTTAAAAAAAAACCGTGAAAACTAAGCAAAAAAATTCGTTTTTTGTTCCAAATTTTTTTATGGTGACTCTCTAACTTAAAAAAACACCCTTTATGAAAAAAAATAAAAAAAATGCCGAGTAAATTTTTTTTAAAAAAATATTTAAGAACTGATTTTTTTGCAAAAAACAGTTAACCGGCCAAAAAAGACGTTCAAAATTTGTTATTTTTTTAGATGTATTTTTTATAGATTCTACATTCATTTTTGATGGTTTTGGTGAAAAAAAATAAAAAAGCGCCTAGAGATTTTTTTTAAAAACATTATTTAGTGATTTTGTTACATATGTAACAAGGCATTTTACATATATAACAAAATCTGTAAATAAAAAAGCGCCTAGAGATTTTTTTTAAAAACATTATTTAGTGATTTTGTAAAATGCCTTGTTACATATGTAACAAAATCTGTAAATAATTTTTTTTAAAAAAAATCTCTAGGCGCTTTTTATTTTTTTTCACCAAAACCATCAAAATGAATGTAGAATCTATAAAAAAATTCATCTAAAAAAATAACAAATTTTGAACGTCTTTTTTGGCCGGTTAACTTCTTTTTGCAAAAAAATCGGTTCTTAAATATTTTTTTAAAAAAAAATTACTAGGCGGTTTTTTTTTTTTTTCATAAAGGGTGTTTTTTTAAGTTAGAGAGTCACCATAAAAAAATTCTGAACAAAAAACGAATTTTTTAGCTTAATTTTCACGGTTTTTCCAACTCGGAGAGGTTTTCATTTTATCCTTCTCCTATATGTATATATATATATATATATATATATATATATATATATATATATATATATGTATATATGGCCCCTTGGGGAAAAGTGAAATTACACTAATTTTAACGTTAATTTACTAATTTATGAAAATAATGTTAAAAGTGATGGAAGGATAATCATGCATCATGTGATGGAGTTGATAGCCGGAAGACAGGGGATACATGCACCAATTGGTCTTTATCCCGATTTGTTGAGTGTTATGTGCCTTATGTACAAGGCTTAACGCAAAACTACGGAGCCGGGAGTCTCACTGGAAGCATCATCTTTATTCTTATGAGATGGAGGTAAGGTTGTCTACATTTTACCCTCCTCAGTCCCTACCTTAGCTTTGGTATTTATGAGATTTACTGAGTATGATGATGATGATGAAAGAAACTTTGTTTAGAAATTTCATTAAGTGTCACACAACACTTAACAATCTAGTTTGGAACCTTGGATGATGAAAATAAAGGTGTAGAAGCCAAGTGAATTGAGAACAACAAGTGAGTGAGACCTATAAGGTAACAACCTGTAGGAAAGAATAAAATCAGAAGTTCTCAACAAAAGTAATTAGCACCAAGCAACAACATTGTATATATTCATTCAAAATGATTGGATCAATTGTAGAACAATTAAGGCTTCTGTGATCATTTATAAAAAGACACTGTGTTTCATGTATAATCCATCAAACTGACTCCATTTTTTCTCACAATTGTTGTCTAAAAAATACAAAATCATAATTTTTTACAACTAAAATTATCACAAACCGGAAATATCCTCTACTAGTGGACTAGGAGCGCGCGTTGCACGCGGTCGATGGGGGATAAGCGGCTTAACCGCTTAACCCCACGTAATAATAAGCAACTTTTAATAAAATAATTGACGTGGTTCAACATTTTTGATCACTTATGAAATTCAATTTTAGTGATATGAAAATTATCATATACATATATTGGTAAAAGTGAAACACATATATTAGTAATCGTGAACATCCAACATAACAATTACATTGCAAGTGTAATTCAACTAGCGGATATACTAATTTCAGTAGTGGATAAGATTTGATTTAAAATTGCAAGTGTGTATGTAATATCTAGAGTACTAATTTTTTTTTTTTTTTTTTGTAACCACTAATTTTTTCATTAAAAACCGAAAAGTAGCATACACGACTTAAGTCAACACGCCGGGAAGACGGGCAACAAGCTGCGCCGCCAATCCCTTTTGAATAGCAAACCCTAGACGTATAAAAACAACATTCTTCAATCTAGAGGTCGTACTAATTACTTACCTTTAATTTGTTGAGCTCCTGAACCCAGCAAACAAAAATCTATAAAACATTAAACGGTATAATTACATGCCAAGATAATGTTATGAAAGAGGTAAGAAAATTAACATAGAGCAAGCACTCTTTAATGAACTCAGCAGCAGCATCTGGCAGAAAAACACTACAATTATACAAAATTAGGTAAAATCTATTAGACTCCCAAATAGATTAAAAACTGCACCAAAGTTCTTCCATTGCGGGGAGCTTCAAATCAGTACTTGTAAATGATCATTGACTATTGTAATTGTACATAAGCCCAGAACAAATCTGTGTTTATGATTACTGTATATAACTACCAAGAATTCCTCTTATGCCTTTTAAATAATACGCTAACTAACAACAACAAGAAAAGATTTCAATCTTCCAATGGGTGACCAAGCAGCCTAGTAAGCCCACAAATATAAATGATATAACATGAAGAACTAAGAGAAAATACAAAACTTCTTCCAACATAAAAAAAAAGGAAAATTGGATATTATTAATCCAAATTATTACTAGTCGGTCGATATTAATCCCAATTAAGAAATTGGCCTACTTTAATCCCAATTATCATGATGTTGGAATTCATTGGACCACCGTTAGTTTTTATTTAACTCTGTTAGTATTTTGCTGACGTGTCAGTCTATTTTGATGACGTGTTAGTCTATTTTGCTGACGTGTCA
Source organism: Deinandra increscens subsp. villosa (assembly GCA_039602395.1). Classification (NCBI taxonomy): domain Eukaryota; kingdom Viridiplantae; phylum Streptophyta; class Magnoliopsida; order Asterales; family Asteraceae; genus Deinandra; species Deinandra increscens. The sequence continues at coordinate 28,242,176 of JBCNJP010000017.1, read as the reverse complement.
GTCTATTTTGCTGACGTGGCATCACCAAAATCTAACGGAGTTAACAAAAAACTAACGGAGGACCAGTGAATTCTAACACTATGATAATTGGGATTAATGTAGACCAATTTCTTAATTAGGATTAATATCGGCCAACTAGTAATAACTTAGATTAATAAAATCCAATTTTCCTATAAAAAAAAAGATATAATATGGCCAAAGAAGAAGTCACATATCCAATAACATTTTTTTTCTTTCATTAAGTTATTTTTGAAATCAAAAGGCTATTAAACAAACAAATATAGGCACTTTGAAATGTGAATAAGAAAAATGTTGCATGGACCTCTATGTTCCTCTGTACCTAATAAATCAATAACATTTAACCAAAAAAAAGGGAAAAAGACGAAAATGCCCAGATTAAACCAAAAAGTAACGGAAATGCCCATTTGAAAGTCAACTGCCACATTATGCCCATATTTAGAGTCGCCACGACTGCAAGGAAGGGTCGCCACGACCCAACCAATTAAAATCCGACACGTGGTACTTTAAAAGTTGGCACGACCGTCAAACCCCCGACAACGACCGTTAAACAGCCGACAACGACCGTGCCACGTGTAAAAAGAAAAGTCGTCCCGACATTCCCTGACGGTCGTCTGACACGTGTCGGGGGTCGAGACGACCACCTATATATATATATATATTTTTTTAATTTACGGGGTCGTTGATCAAGCCCGTGGGGTCGTTGACCTTAACGGTCGCCACGACCGACATGTACGGTCGTTGACGACGACACGACCCCGTCATTAATTTTTTTTTTTAGTTTCCTCTTTTTTTTTTTTTCTTTCTCTTCTCTCTTTTTTCTAGACCATTTACACTATATATATCACAAACACTTCAAACCACCCGTCTAACTACTGAAAAATGGAATTTCATAACATCGTTGTATGCGTTATTTCCATCCATTCCGACCGCTATAAACATCGTCCCTTTAAATTGACCTTTGAGATGTGCACCGTCAATTACTATTATCGGCCTCAAATATTGGAGAAATTTTTTTATCTAAAGATATATATAAAACGTTAGATAAATTAAATTAACAATATAAATCAGACAAGTTAATTTGAAGTCACTTACAGCAACTCCAACAGCTACAAATGCCATCTCAAAGCGACCATCATCATCAAGCAAGATATCAGTAATAGTCCCAGGATTTTTTAATTTTAAATTATGCAAATGCAGGGGTAGTTTAGCAAAAGATTCAACAGGACACCCGGCTATAAGATGAAGCACCTCGTTTTTACCGCGCATTGCTTGTTTGTAAGATATGATTATATGATATCTTTCGTTTATATCCTTAACAATTTCTTTCCCACGATAGACTCGACGACCATCCTTTAGCTGCTCTTTAATCATGTGACCCAACACTTGCTTATCGGCGTTACGAATATTCGGGAAAAGTTGGGTTCTAGAACAGGTGTGAAGGCTCGAGAAATGGTTAACATGAAATATGGTAGTACCAGAAAAAGCGGTCGCTCTTAATTTCCATTCACATCCTTCATTAACACATGTAGCTGTATATCTATTTTTATCTGATTTTGCAATTTTGAATTCAAAACACTCTTTTATTGCCAACATCGAAAGTTCTAGTTTAAGTGCCTTTTTGTCCTTAAAAACTTTTTCCATTATAGGATGTGAAGAGGACGAGGCAGAGTTACTCTTTGAGGCAGAGTTACTCTTTGAATCAGTGTTTGAACGGTCATTTTCACAACTGTTATGGAACGTATCAGGAACACGTTCAGAATAAACAAATTCTTCATTTTTGAAAAAGTTAGGAGTTTGGTTATCAGAGCCACATTTTTCATTGAAAGCGTACTCTTTCGAAGGAATATTATCATGAAGATAATCATCGTTGGGAATATTTAAATCGGGAATATTTAAATCAGGTTTAGGCTGACTCGAATCTGAGCTTGAGTCGTCAACAACATACAAATAAATAGGCTCTTTTTGATTACTCGCAACAACTTTAAAAAAAATTGAAATATCGGTATCATCCAGAATATCAACAGGAAAACAATATGTCGACAATTTATAAGATATTCGAGAAATGCTAACGATATTAAAACGAGTAGAAATGAGTCTCTTCAGATTAAGAAAAGTTAAATTTGAGTACATACTGGTTGCATGCCGAACGCAATTAAGAGGTACGTACTCGGATACGTTATTCCTTTCTTCCCATTTCCCGCCAACGCATACAACGATGTTATGAAATTCCATATTTCAGTAGTAAGACGGGTGGTTTGAAGTGTTTGTGATATATATATAGTGCAAATGGTCTAGAAAAAAGAGAGAAGAGAAAAAAAAAAGAGGAAACTAAAAAAAAATTAATGACGGGGTCGTGTCATCGTCAACGACCGTACATGTCGGTCGTGGCGACCGTTAAGGTCAACGACCCCACGGGCTGGGTCAACGACCCCGTAAATTTAAAAAAAATATATATATATATATATATATAGGTGGTCGTCTCGATCCCCGACACGTGTCAGACGACCGTCAGGGAATGTCGGGACGACTTTTCTTTTTACACGTGGCACGGTCGTTGTCGGCTGTTTAACGGTCGTTGTCGGGGGTTTGACGGTCGTGCCGACTTTTAAGGTACCACATGTCGGATTTTAATTGGCTGGGTCGTGGCGACCCTTCCTGAAAGTCGTGGCGACTCTAAATGTGGGCATAATATGGCAGTTGACTTTCAAATGGGCATATTAGTTACTTTTTTTTTCAATCTGGGCATTTTCGTCTTTTTCCCCCAAAAAAATGCTCTTTACAATTTTATAATTCTGCTTTAGATCAGTCTCATTCTTCTCTTCTACATATTACCATTAACAACTTCTTCTTAAGTAGCCAAGTTGAAATCGCTTCCTTTAGATAATCAATCAAAAAACATTTAACCGAAAGCAACGTATTCCAGAATCAAGGGGCTAATCAATGGAAACCCGGAAATACTAAAGGGAGCGGATAAAAGATACCTTGAAGGCTTGAACAAAGATGGCAGATTTAGGGGGCTTGACAAAACCATTCCAGAATCAATCTCGACCTATAAATGAGGTTTGCGAAGATGAAATTAGGGTTCTACCTTGTTCACTTGAAGGGTTCGTTGCACTTTTTCCTGCAAGAAAACATAAATTAGGGTCATAATCTATCTTTGTAAAACTAGCGACTTTATATACAGTTTGCAGAAACCTCTAAATTTGGCTGGTAAAACTTTAGGCTTAGAAGCTGGCTTCTTAGATCGATCGGCACAATACTCGTCGATATAATGTAAAGATACAAGTTAGAAGCAATGATCTGCGATCTATGGCACCTTCCACTACCGCCGGTTCTTTTTCGCTAACTACATCTACTGTTGCCACTTCGTCCTCGAAGGAAAATCGGAAGGTAGTCACCGACAGTGAGTATGTGTCGGAGCCCTAATCTTTGTGCGATATATATGAGTGAAATGAGCAACATGTACAAGTGCATCCGGTATACATGCGCCATATTGCCCTTTAACGGCGCCATTTGGCGCCAACACACCCCACCCCCCACCCCCCACCCCCACCCCCGCGTTGAAGACCGGCGTGATGGCCTTGTGCCATATGTTCGGCGCCGTGGAAAATTGTTGAACGTTGGATAACGGTCAAAAAATGGACCGTTGATCATTTATTAAAAAAAAATTTAATTCACCCCCTTTTTCACCCTTTTCACCTATAAAAACCTCACCTTTTTATATTTTTTTACACCTCTTTCTCTATTCTACTTCTTCTTTCTTTAATATTTTTATAAAAAAAACATCATGAATCCCAACCAACCAAATCAAGATTCTTCAAGCAACACCCAACCCTTCAATCCAAATGTTAATCCATGGCATTTACCGATATGGGGGGGCCAACCAAACCCGTTGTACACGGGTCAAACACCTTCAAATCTCTACAACCCCAACCCCTCGTTCTCAAATTACGCTCAATGGGGGCAATTCCAACCCCATCCCGCTTTCTCACCGACACCACCACCTACTCAATCACATCCTCAAACACCAAATCTCGATCAAGAAGATGACGACGTGGAGGTTATCCCCGAGACCCAAGTGCCGGAGCGGGTTCGGAGAGGTCGAGGGAAAGGGAAAAAACCGATCGAATGATTCCAAGAAAAAGAAGGACGGGTGCCATGGAATACCGAAGAGGAGTTACATCTTGTTCGGGCGTATATCAATACATCGGAGGACCCGAAACATGGTATTTTTTAAAAATAATTTAAATCTAGATTTTTATTATAATTTAGAAATCACCTACTAACGTTTCTATATTTATATTTTCTAAATAGGTAACTCGCAAACAAAAGATGCATTTTGGGATCGAGTTAGCTTGAAATTCCACGCTAGCAAGAAGGCGGCCGCGAGACCCGATGAGATCCTGACATTTCGCAACAACGACAAACTTAGCGGCAAGTGGACCACCATCAAGAAAAAAGTTTTCAAGTTCCATGGGATTTTTTTGTGCGTGGAACGAACCCGTCCAAGCGGTGCGAGCGACGGCGATTTGATACACATCGCCGTTAATCGATACAAAGACGACAACAACAACTCGGCACCTCTTCTTCAACATTATCAAATATTGAAATCGTCTCCAAAATTCGATGAGATTGTGGAGGTCACCAACGCTAGCAAGAAGCGTTCCTCGACCAATCGCGATAGTCCCATGGGATCTAACTCAACGAGACGATGCAACATAAACTTAAACGAGGATTCGGTGTTTGAGGACGAAGATGAAACGCAACCTCAAGAACGAG